>BSBN01000799.1:0-606816 GCA_027924645.1 Cunninghamia lanceolata
AGTGAAGGGGAGGGAGAGAGAGAGGGGGAGGGAGATAGAGAGACAAAGAGAAAAAGAGAGAAATGGAGGGGAGAGAGAGAGATAGAGAGGCAAAGAGAGAGAGATATACAAAGATAGCAAGAGAAATAAAGAGATAGAGGGGGGGAGAGACATATAAACATATATATATATATATATATATATATATATATATATATATATATATATATATATACAGAGAGAGAGAGACCTGGTCTTCAAGCTTGAAAATCTCCTAAAAAAATACTTAGAGGATTCTTGAACTTGACTTAGTACTTTCCTTGGATTTCTTGCCAAGTCTCTTGCATAAGAATAAGTCCTCATATTTGTAAGGAGAATCTTGATGATGCTTTTGAATAGTTACAACTACTCTTAGACAACTGCAAGATGATAGGAGCCTTTTGATTACTGTAATTTGACTAAGTCTAAAAAATTATAGGATCCTCCAAAACCTAGAATATGCATTACAACTCCTAGATATTTCAAACCATTCTCAAACATCCTGAAAGTATATGCATGAAATATAACTTAAATTATAAGAAAGTAAATATCCATATGTAAATGTCACTTATACTTAAATGTTTATTTCATGTATATACCCATGGTCTCTTCCTAGACATGAGCCTACTCTAGAGTGAAGGAAGTTCAAGGATTTGCATTTTAACTGATTTAAACATGAGCATGTTATAGAACACTTGCATTATAGAGTGCTTACGTTATAACACAAGCACATTTTTGATGAACAAGTTTGTCATTGATGTCAAAAGTGGAGTAAAGAATGATGAACAAGTTTGTCATTAATGTTAAAAGTGGAGTAAAGTTAGAGTTGGAGTTGGAGTTCAAGTTGAGTTTGTTGTTTAGATTGATTTGATCCTAGGTAATGATGTTTGGATTGTTGATATGGTGTTTGTCAAAGTGGCACTATTGTATAGTGACATACAGTGGCAATCTTGTACAATGTTCATGCTATCATGTGGAGTATGATGTCCTTTGTGGTTAAGTGGTACATGTTCTTCTCTTGTATATCTTTACTCTTGTCTCTGGTCTACTTTGAATTGTCTTTATCTTTTTAGGGTTGCAAAGATGTAATAAGATCCTATTATTCGTAAAACCCTAGTTAGTGTTTGAGCCCTAAGAAAACCTAATACAAAGTTTATTATATCCTAATAGCCTGTCACCACCATATGCACTTTTTGTTTTATTCTATTGGTGACCAGAAGTTGTAGGTCTAAGGTAACTTAAGTTACCACATGAAGTGGTCGACATCGTATGATGACCGGCCCCCTCTCCTAGGAAGTCCAATCCACTCAGGTGGTCAGTTTAAAAATGGGCGGCAGTGAAGGATCGAAGGCTATGGTTTAATTTTGTGAACCCGCAAAATAAAAGATCTATGGCCTAAAGTTGATTTCATTCAAAAACCCTAACAACTATTTGAAAGGTGAGAATTTGACATGCATTCAAGTGTTTCTCTGGCAGACAGTTTTGTAACTTTATTTAAAACTTTCTTCTTTGATCCGAAAGTGCTCTGCAGTTATTTATACTACTCTACATGAGTTGTTGGGTTGATGGAGTTTATGTGAAAGACATAGAAGATCAAAGTGATAAAATTATTATATTGTTTTGATTAAGGGTATTTTGTAAGGGCTGTGTAGATAGTCAGAAATAAAAAATAGAGTGCTTTGATGACAGAATCTCTTTGCAATATGATCATTTAGGTTATGATGATGTGTTGCTTGAATAGGAGAGTCAGAAGTGAAGTTGATGAGTTAATTTTTGCAGGAACAAGAATGGTTTTGTGCTTAGTGATGTATTAAAGTGTGTTGGGTTTATTTTTACAAGAGGTGTGTCATTGTCTAAGGAAGAGCGATATGTTTATGATTTGTATGACATGGCAGATTCTGTAGATTGGTAAAACATTATGAATATTATTCTACAGAGAACCCATTGTGACTTGTAATGGTACAAATTTGATTTTTCTTGAATCACTACTTAGGTAAATGCAAGGAGATGGGGGACCAAAAAGTCACCACCATCTCCAAAATTAAAACAAAATGTGAGCACATTATAACCCCCTCATGTTTTGCTCTTAATAAAAGAAAAAAAAAACACTTTCTGCTCATTCATTGCGCGGGTTTTCTCCTCACAGCAGCAAAGAAACAAAGCAAAAATATGATCACATTGAAAAGAGGACATTGAATCAAGTGCACCTGACCAAACAAGAAATTCACAATGCCACCTCATTGTCAAAGACATCGTCATGCAAATTTGGAGGCTCCAACATAGGAAGAAGGTAGGGTTTGTCTAATTTTGTTAGTTTTAGAACATTTTTTTAGTTTTGCAATGTTTGATTTATTTTTATATTGCATTTATAGTTATTGGAAAAGAAGAAAACCTAAATCTAGTTGAGGAGGGTGAAAACAACCCCCAAAACCCTCCAAACCCTCCAAACCCACCGTCAGCTCCTTTTCATGTAAGGGATGATCAAAAACATTACCTAGGGATAATAGAAGAAAACAAGAAACATCTTGAAACTATTATTCATACCCTAATCAATCCAAGTGGAACCACTGAGCATAGGAGGGCATTTGCAAAATCACTACAGGAGATTGTTTCCCACACAGAATTGGTGACAAAACAAATCACCAAATTCCAAGACTATAGGGAGAGGAGTTGGCAATATTATGCTGACAAGTTGTCATATGAACAAGTCAAGAAGGAAAAAATTACAAAATCTCAATTATGTGCACAATTTATCAATCCCAAAACTGGCCAAACATTAGAGGAAAGTTGCAAATAGTTTCCTATACATTGGTGTAGGAATCAATGACATATCCCAAAACTTTTGGGATAGATGGTACATGGTCTTCGATGAGCAACCATGCAACAATGATGAGGTACCACAATATTTTTTGAGGAAACTATTGTGAGTTTGTTCTCAACAAGATTCTGAATTATTTTAACATTCGTGAGTTCTAGGGTCGAGGTGCTGGCTCTGCCCAAGATAGACCTAGGGCTCAACGAGATGAACAACATGTGCCTATACCCAGAGCGAGGCTAGAACGTAGGTCACTCCCTTTGGCTTTGAAGGAGAGTGTTGAGTTGGAGACTTTACATTCACTGACTACTCTCACCCAAACTCTATCACAGCATGTGGATGATTTTACCCAGGGCGATGAGGGTGAGAGTAGTAGGCATCATGTGTCCCCACATTTATATAGTACATGTGGGAACCTATGTGATTATGGGACACATGAGGCACGACAGGACTCTGCAACACAAGAGCAGCATGCTATGACACAGGTGCAGCATGATGTGACACAGGGGCAGGACATATTGGATGATCTTGTTCTTAGTGACGATCTCTTATAATAGACATTTAGTATTGACTCTCAGGTTATTTGTTACAAGCTTCATCTTGATTTAGTATATTGTTATTTAAAATTTGTAATTAATTTTATATGATTATCTATATTATAAGTCAAAAATAATGTATGTAATTGTTTGCGCAATGAAATTCCAGGGTTAGAGTCTTCATCTTGCCTCTATTAGCCGTTCATTGGTGGGTTATGAGTGGAGGTCAAGTCAGCAGCTATGTAATTTATCACATATTCATAATTATTGTAGATATGTCAATGGTAATATTATTTTGTGACAATTTGATGATTTCAACAGTCACCATCATCTCCACGGTTTCCTTGGTCCCCTGGATGCCAAACCACCACTTTTACAGAGGTAAATTTAACCATTTCTAATCATTATGCAGTTTTAAAATAATGTTATGTATTTATTTTGTTTGAATAATCTTGAACTTGATTTTCAGATGTTGAATACAGTGGAGACTCCTCATCTTCATGAGTCGGCGCAGATAGGCATTGATGCAGCCATGATGTCTGCAAATCATTTGACTGAGCTATGAGCCAATAACATGAAAATATCATAATTTTGTATTTCTTTTTTTTTATCTCATGCCATTTGATGTACATAAATGATATTTATGTTTAGTCAATTTTGCTTCTTGATGCTTCTCATAGGAGGTCACAACTCCAGTCTGTCTAACTACAGATGAAGAGAGAGAGAGAGAAGATGATGGAGAGTGATCATCGGTTGGTGGTAAGTGATCAATTACATATGTGATGTTATATATTTTATACATTTTCTATTCTAATGCACATATTATTTGTTTGTATTAATAGTTGCAGCTGGATGAACTTTATTCGAAGATGTCTATTTGACGGCAGAGAGAGGATGTGTCACTGACTAGCTCTCCATCTTCATAGTCAAAGAAGGGTCACCGATTATTTCCTAAAAGTCCATAGGAAACTAGTTTTTAAGAACTTTTTGTATGCCTAGATGTCTTTGTATACATACTTTTGTATGTTAATCTGATGTATATTTTTGTATGTTAATCTAATGTATATTTTTGTATATTTGCATGTATGGCTTTGTTTGGACACACCTATATGGATTTTTATATAAACTAGATGTTATGTTCATGACATTATATGTATATGATAGTTTATATTAAATATTTAATATGATAATCAATTATTGTTATAGGAATTTGGTTTTACAAGTGCCAATTGCTTTTGCTTGAAAGTTTATAAATTGTTTTCAACTAATCCATTTTGTGCATATCTTGCAATCATTGAATTCTGTGGGACTATGCATTTCTTTGAGGCATCATTTCAAATAGTTCACGTGCCTTATCTATGCTTCCATACTTTCCATGCATGTCTACAAGGGCAACTTTGCAAATACAATACATGTGACAAAATTCCTATATCATTTATGCTTTGATGGTTGTCCACACCATGTTCTCTAGATCCCATTATAGCATAGGCAAGGAGGAAGTTGATTTTAAGGTTGTGCAATTTACTTTTAGATGTGCCAAAATTTGCATAAATGGTTGAAATTTATTTTTGTGCATTTGCTTGAGAGTTTTTAAAGCCTTATGAAAAATCCATTTTGTGCATATCTTGCAATCATTGCATTCCATGAGACAACATTTCTTTGAGGCATCATGTCAAACAGTTCATGTTTGTTATATATGCTTCCACACAAGTTGCATACATGTCTTGCAGGGTACTTACAACTACAACATTTGACGAAATTCCTATATCCTTTATGCTTTGATGGATGTCTATACCATGCTCCAAACATACCATTTCTAAGGTTTTAGAATTTGGCTTTACACTTGCCAATTGCATTTTCTTGGAACTTTCTAAAGGCTTATCAGTAAATCTATTTTGTTCATATCTTGTAATCATTGTATTCCATGAGGCAACATTTCTTTGAGGCATCATGCCAAACAGTTCACGTGTCTTGTCTATGCTTCCACACTTTGCATACATGTCTCTGAGGGCAGTTGCAACTACAACATCTAACAAAATTCCCATATGTTTTATCCTTTGATGGATGTCCAAGGAGGATATTGGCTAAGGTTGTGGAATTTTGCTTTACGCCCGCCAATCACATTTTCTTGAAAGTTTCTAATGCCTTATCAAAAAATCCATATTGTTCATATCTTGCAATCATTTCATTCAATGAGGTGACATTTCTTTGGGGCATCATGCCAAATAGTTCACGTGCCTTGTCTATGCTTCCACACTTTGCATACATGTCTACAAGGGTGATGCAGTAGGTAAGGAGGATGACTCAACACCATGGAAACATATTTCATGGTGCAGGAGCACCTTAGCCATAGCCAATCTTGGCTAAAAGCATGTCATAGCAAGGTCCTACGACATCATAGGACAAGTTGATGGTCTTGTGTCATCATTTTGCATGTAATAAGGTCAAATGACCAATGCCATTTGTGTTTGGAGTCATGTTTTATGTTGTTGTCAAACAAAAAGTCTAATAATGCAAGTAGTGGTAAGAAGTTGCTTTGTCAACTTAACAAATCATGTAATAAGGAGGTTACCCAATGATCAAATAGGTTGAAAGTTAGTTATGATTGATTGGAACTATTGTAAACATGTATAAAAACCTTCACACACACCGAGGAGAGATTGGTGAAGAAGGTTTTGAAGGGCAAAGTTGAATAAAACTAAGTTTTCTGCTACTTTTCCTAAAATTAGACTATTCTAGGACATATTGCTCATCCGTATAGTATTGTCATGGTCTGAAACCATCTACATTGTGAAGGGGAGTGAATGACCTTTCATTTGCATCTTGTTTGAGGTATTTTCATTGACTTTGGAGGGAGAAAATCACATTTTTCTAGAAACTGTCATAAAACCCTAAACTAGGGTTTTGAGGCTAAAAACTATGTATTTCTTTGCCATTCCACCAAGTTAATCACTCTAGATTGGTGGAATGGGATGAAATAAGGTAGGATCATTTTTCACAATAAGCCCTAGGTCAGGAAATAAGAATATAGTAGAGTATGAGGATGCAATGGCCTAATATGACCATGTATTAGGAAAAAAGAGGGTGCAGTCCATACAGTAGTGCCTTAACAAGTGTTTCAAAGGCCAAAACCAATGAATTTGGTTCCTTTTCCATGCATGCTAGGGTTCCCAAGTGGTTTAGTGTGGTGGGTTTGCATTGGCATAGTAGTTGCCTTGTAAAGGAGACCTAATTAGGCCTAGTCTCAAAGTGAATTGTCATGAATTTGGAGCCTCCTATCCAAAACAATCCATTTCATGCATATCTTGCAATCATTGCATTCCATGAGACATTTCTTTGAGGCATCATGTTACACAGTTCATGTTCGTCAAGTATATGCTTCCACACTTTGCATACATGTTTGAAAGGGTACTTACAACTACAACATTTGACAAATTCCTATATGCTTTATGCTTTGATGGATGTCTATACTGTGTTCCAAAGATACCATTTTGAAGGTTTTGGAATTTGGCTTTTGGTGCAGGAGCACCAACACCATCTTTTACAAAACTGGGTCATTTGAAGGTCTTGACAGGTTGAGTCTAGGATGTTTTGAAGTAATTTGAGTTATTTTGCATCAAATAAGGTCATTGTAGACCATGATACATGTAATAAGATCAAAATGACCAATTTTATATGTTTTGTAGTCATGTTGAGTCATGCTTAGTCAAATAAAAGTCATGTAATGCAAAGGTTTCTAAGGGTTGTTTTGAAAATGCAATGTACACATGTATTGGAGAGTTGGAAAACGACCATGTGGTTGGTTGTGGTAGTTGTAGGTCATTTGAAACTAATTAAAACATGTATTAAAGCCCTCACATACCCCAAGGAGAGAAGGGAGATGGGTTTTCTATTACAAAATTTGAATAAAAATTTAGTTTTTTTATTTTTTCTGCAAAAATGTTGTTCCAAGCTGTACCATGACCCTATACGGACCAACCATGTGGTAAAATCTATTGGAAGTGGTAGTGGTATGTCTTAAATTTCAAATGCACATGGTTTGAGGAGAAACCATTGAGTTTTGAATGAGATATCTTTGTTTTTTTGAAACTACCTGTGTAACACTCAAAACAAGGGTTTGAGTGTGTAAAGGGATGTTTCAGACCATTCCACTTGTTGTATGACCCTGTAACTCAGTGGAATGGTTTGGTTTGGATGTTTTTTAGATGCCCATGAAGTCAAGGAAGCAAGAGATGGAGTTTGACCAAACTATGGTGTTTGATCAAGTCTAGGGGGTTGTTGGATGTTTAGAGGTATGTTTCTTCACAAACTAGGCCTTATTAGCCTATTTTAGATAGCAAAAAATGCCATTTTTGAGGTACATGGTCCAAAGGAGTCACTATTGGTTTTGAGATATGTTATGTAACTTGGAAATGAGCATCTAAATTTGTATTTAGTTTGGGAGGTCTTTTGGAAAGTTTGAGAGAAAACCCCCAAAAATAGGGTTTGTTGTCCTACTAGATTAGGCCTGATTGAAACATGAAAAGTATGAAGATTCAGACTAGCCACTTTGAAGGTTGTTTGATTCACATGTAATTGAGTTTTTTTTGGTCTAATAAGGTCATAATAGACCATGTGCAAGGTCAATCGAGTCATTTTGAGTTCATTTTACAAAAGTTGTCAACATGTATATAGTGGAAAGGTGCTAGGAGTGACATTTTGCATTCCATAGCTCGTGGGGCCAAATGGACTTTGCCAATACATCGGGGTAGGTGGTTAAATGCTAGGGGAGGTCTTGTTTAGTGTGCCAAGAATCGCAGTCGTTCGGGGCAGTGGGCTACCAGTAAAGTCCCTTAAGCTCTCTAAGACAAAAAAAACTGCCAAACTTTGACGGGACAATTCTCAGAATTTGTGGCAGTTGGGAATGTTCTGTTTGGACCTACAGGTGCACATGGGGTCTATCTACAATAAATTCTCTCAGTTTAATTCAACTCCTATCTGTTTGACCGTGCCAGAATCAAACGCATTCTTGCAAAATGCTTCAGTTTCATGCAGTGGAAAGGTGCTAGGAGTGACATTTTGCATTCCATAGCTCATGGGGCCGAATGAACCTCGCCAACGTGTCAGGGTGGGTGGTTAAATGCCATGGGAGGTCTCATTTCATGTGCCAAGTGTCACAGTCGTTCAGGGAAGTAGGCTACTGGCAAAGTCCCTTAAGCTCCCTAAGATGAAAAAACTTTTGAAATCAAACAATACTTCACTGCATCTTGAGAAATATTTATTCTTGTTTGAACACCTTTGCTTCTATCTCATATGATCTGGTCTTCAGAATGATTTAGTCTTACATACCTGGGAGTTTTGGGAATCTCTTGTACTTCTAATTCTTCGATAGGTTCATTCAAGCCTGTCTCTTCTTCTTGTGTTTCTGGATTCTTTGGATCAATTTGAATTTGGACTGGAGTTTGGACTTGTTCTTCTTGGTTTGAGATATCATTTTGATCATCTTCTTCATACTCATAGTATCTTGAGGGATTTTCCATGCCTTCATCAACCTTCACATTTGTACTTTCTACAATCTTTCTTAATCTCTTGTTATAACACTGGTAAGTCTTGCCTATGATTTGTACCCGATTAAGAGTATAAACAATAGTGCTTATAGCTTTTCTCTATTAGATATGAGGAACATTTTTCTTCCATCATCATGGTCCTAGAAGCTTCCTGGATGGTTTAGTTCTTCCTCTCCACTATTCCATTCTGCTGTGGAGTCCTCAGAGTAGATAACTGTCTCTTTATCCCATGTTTCCCACAGAGTTCTATGAACTCTTCAGATGTGAATTCTCCACCTCTATCAAATCTGAGGCATTTTATGTATATGTCAATTTCATTTTCTACCATAGCCTTGAATATTTTGAATTTCTCAAGTGCTTCAGATTTCTCTTTTAAGTAAGTCACCCACATCATCCAGGAGTGGTCATCAATCAGTAACATGAAATATCTATCTCCTTGCAGACTCCTGATTCTTTCCAGACCACATAGATTAGTGTGCACCAAGTCCAACAATCCGGTTGAAGAATGTTCCTTGCTTTTGAATGAGACTCTATTCTGCTTACCTAACTGACATTCCTTGCACAAGCTATTAGCAGGTTTCACCAGTCTAGGAAGATCTCTTACAACCTAAGTGTTGCTTATCTTAATGATATTATCAAAATTCACATGACACATTCTCCTATGCCACAACCAACTTTGATCAATTTGAACAAATAAGCAACTTTTTCTAGTACCAACCAAGTGAAAGATGTTACCTTTTCTCTGTGTACCGAATGCAATCTCAGTTCTGAAGCTTTCAAAGATTTTCCATTTTCCATTTTTAAAACAGAGATCGTATCCTTTGTTTACCAATTGTCCAACACTGAGAAGATTATGCTTTAAACCTTCAACATACAGAACATCATTGGTTTTGTTCTTTCCATCAAAAGAAATGGTTCCTCTGCCTCTAATTTTGCCAGCAGAATTATCTCCAAACTTTACAACTCCACCTTCATATCTTTCCATGTTTATGAACTTATTCTTGTCACCAGTCATATGGTGAGAGCATCCACTGTCAATGACCCATTCATCCTTTTCTTCAACCTGAGCAGCCAGAGCCCTTTCTATCTTAGGATTGGCAAATTCAATAGGCATTGGATCTTCTTCCTTGATGGTAATAAACACCCAGTCACTTCCGGATGTGTTTCCTATCTCAGATTCATCATCTGTTACTCCATCATCATCCTCTTGAACATAGTAACACTTCTTTTGAAATCTTGATCTATTAGGGTTAGCCCTTAAAAATCTTTCCAGACATCTTGAGGAAAAATGACTAGTCTTGTGTCAATTGAAACATTTGAAAGGCAATTTTCCTTCATACTTACCAGATCCTCTTGGCAATCTTTTTGCAATAAGGGCTTCAAGTTGTGTAGCTTCTGACTCATCTTTTTCTAGATCTTTTCCTGATTTATCATACCATGTTGATTTCTTTGAGGAACTTTCTCCTGGATCATATCTTTGCTTGCCTTTTGTAGAGACACTAGCTTTGAATGCAGATTCAGTCTTGGGGAGTGCATCTCCAAACTCAACCAACTCAAATGTAGCTATCTTCACAACCAATTGATCCCTTGTAATATTTGATAATGATCTGAATTCCTCAATAGCAGCAACCTTGTGTTTGTAAGTAGGAGGTAAGGAGCTAAGAACTTTGGCAACAATCTCATCTTCATCCAATGTTCCACCAGCACATCTAATGCCACAGACAAGCTCATTTACTTTTGGCATAAATGTAGTGATATTCTCATCTTCACTCATCTTCAGGCTTTCAAACTTTCCTTTCAGACTTTGTAACTTGGCACATTTAACATATTTGTCTCCTTCATGTAGAATCTCTAGCTTTGTCCAAATTTCATAGGTAGTTTTTAATCCCATAACATTTGTTAGCTCAGTATTAGACAAGGCACTTAGTAAGGCTTCTTTAGCTTGAAGATTATTTTCAGCATTTCTAATTTCATCCAGAGTTGTTGGACCATTCTTTGGGGGAATGTATTTATTTGTAGTCATTTTCCAATATTGTTCTCCCATGCATTGCAAGTGACATTCCATGCAACTTGTCCAAAGAGTGTAGTTTATTCCATCAAACCTTGGACTGTCCTTCTTGTAGGATGACATCCTGGATCACCTCAAGTGGTTAAGCTTCTTCTAGAGGAAACGGCTCTGATACCAATTGTTGATTTAATGACAGACAAATGAGAGGGGGGGTGAATCAGTTGTCTCAAAAATTTTCTTCTTAGATACTTAAAACTTTCTTATATTCCAACAGTTTATCAAGAATTTAAGCATGGAAGCATAATGCAATAAATCAAAAGCAGAAACATAGATAACACCAAGATTTTAATGTGGAAAATCTGGTTAAGGGAAAAACCATGGGGTGACTAACCCAAGATTGTATTCTCTGTTAAAATAATATGAAGAATAAAATGGCACCTGCCAATTAGGGCTCACTACCTGAGCACACTGCTCACAAGAGGCCCACTGCCTACAGGAGACACACTGTCTACAGAAGAAAATAAGTATTACATACTTGAACTGGAAGTTAGCATCTTCACAATGCTTGAGTCAGTTCCATTAAAGCTCAACACCTCTGCTCTGCTTTTCGCTCCTCTTCCTTACCACCTTCTCATCATGACCATAGACTCTTTTAAACGACTTCGCAACTCTTATTTATACATGACATTGACTTTGGAATTATCATCCAAGTCAACACAACATACACTTATTTTATTTCAGAGCAATTACAAAAATACAACTTGACTTATTACAAAAACTTCTTGCGCATTACTACACTATCAGCCACACATAGCTGGGACTTCAATCTTCTTCAAGGAACATGCTATGCTTCGCAAAACATCTTCAAGATCATTTGCAACATGCACAAATCATCCAATTGGCCAAAACTGAGAAGAACACCATCACCCAAAGGTAAATCTTCAATTACGAGCTCAATCTTCAGTGCGGACGGCCAACACGAACTAGACACAATCTAGAGACCCCCACGAGCTTGCCTGAATCACCAAGAACATCTGTACCACTTCTGCTTACTATAATTATTCGTATCTTCATCTAGAACTTCAAGAACACAGCCGGTCATCACTGTCACATTAGAAGAATTGCTTGCGGACCTCCAAACCATGAACCAATCTAGTTGTCAATGTCTATTAACCTCCCAAACATGCCACCAGATCTGTAGAACATGATATTGAATTTCCAGATCTCACTGGACCTATTTGTGCCACTCTGTCACCTTTGAATAGCTGCCAGAACCAGTTTTACTCATATGGCCATAACTTCTTCAAATCTTCATGTGGACCTCTGAAATCTTGACTGGAGCACCTTTAGACACATATCTACAAACCCTTTGATGTGCATACTCTGATCTTCAACTGGCTGGGATCTTTGTTTCATAGAACTTCACTGTCTTCACTGTTCTTTCTCTATTTCTGATAGGACTAATTTTCTCAATATCCTCGGCACACAACTCATCCAAACCTTGTCATCAATGCAACAAGAGTATGTTGACATCAATGACAACACTAGTTAGGGCCATACTTGCAACAGCTTGGCTAGATCATGTTGCAACTTCATTATTGGAAATTTTATCACCCTTGGAAAACTATTCTTAGACACATTTTCTACTTATGGACTTCTCTCACTTTAACCATTTATTAGTCTTTGTGCTTGACAATGTGAATTAATATTGAAAGACCATCCTCACCCTTGATCTGGACAATATTTCCTTGTCACTTGATTTCTCTACTTGCCATGATGATTGCCTCTTTTGCTAAAAAAAATTAATATCAAAGTTTGTCGAACCCCATATAATGTGGTCTAAGAAACATTAAACAAATAGGTCAAGAATGAGCAAGCTCTTGGTGGCTTGCCCCTAATGACCTACTCTTAGATGGTGCAATCTCAGATGTCCAAGTCTTGGATGGTCTATTTCTCCACTCAAATGATATTGATAGCATGTATGTATGTATGCATGTATGCATAAAACAAAAAAAAAAAGAATACAAACCCAAAATTAGTGCCTACTTCACAAAACAAGTCAAGTTTGGTTTTTTGTTGGTTCAATCAAACTCCCCATATTTTCACATAGAAGTGATGCCATCAAATTAGTAATGTTGGCCCTCACATAGGCAATTAAGTGGTCTGATTGGACACCCCTAGGATGTGGTGGTAAGAAAGGGTCTAATTGAAGGGGCTTAGATTGAACAACCCCTTAATCATACCACCTTTTCCTTGCAAGGGAAAACATGTGTATTTCCTTGTGGTGCAAGTGTGAGACACACTATTGTGTTATGCTCCCACCCACTATGACATAGGTTTGATATTTGAATTCTAAGACTTGATTTGTGATTAAAATATTGAGATGACTTAATCTTGATAATTAAGATTTTGGAAAAGAATAACGAAACCATGATCCCATCTTACAAAACTGCAATCTCGTAAAAATATTGTGATCTTGTGTGATGATTGTGATCCTATCTAGAACCAAATATGATATTTGATACTTGAAAGAAGTATTCATTTGGTACCATCTGATGTAAGGAAAACAATGGTCATGGTAAAATGCACCATCAAGCCTTCTAAGTTAGGGTATGGAAGTGTGCTAATGTCTCTCTCGCACCTTTGTGAAACTACAAAACTATGTTAATAGTAAGGAGTAAAAGTGACTATGGAGTTAGATATGGAGTGTTGATATAGATAGAGGAGGTCATTGTGAACCTTCAAAATATTAGAAATAAATGTGCAGAGGTGGTATCCTAACTTAATTAAAAGTGATTGCATAATTCAAATGATTATATTAACATATTATATAAAATGATCTTATATATAACTCATTTGAATAAATACTTAAAACACATAACTGGAACTTATTAATACCCCTTAAAGAACACAATCATTAATGCAAAATGATGTAGGACAAAAATAAAATAAAATAATTGGAAGTATAAAATTCTCTCTCAAAAAATTAACCAGTAAATTAAGATATTTAAATATAACAAACTTATAATAGTATTAATAACTAAACTCAGTCATACAATTTTATATATATATATATATCCTAAAAGCTAAATTTTTTAAGCATGATTTAGAGTGGCTTTTCTATTTGCTAATTTACTTTGACTATATGCGTGTTTGAAAACCCAAGAAGTGTTTCCTAATGGTCATTAAAAGCAGATCCTTAGCTTGTATTTATCAAAGTCTTCTCTTCCCGCTTGTTTTAAAGTCAGTGTGCCATTCAAATCAGAGTAATATGGCTTTTCTATTTTTCTTAGGCATTTTCCTTTCCTAGTCTAATTTACTTTACTTTGATTGTGTGCGTGTTTAAGAATCCAAAAGTTTAGTATACTATGCAACTAAAAGCAGATTCTGAGTCCCCATCTATCATATCAATATCCTATCCTCAGTATGCCATTTAAATCTAATCTATGCAAACGTCCTCTTCTTCTCAACTGTAGAGAGAAATGGGTGGTCGGTCTTGATGGGGTGTAATGGATGGAAAGCACTGAGGAGATGTTGATGTATATATACGCCTGCCCTACCACCTGTTTCCTCACATCTTCCACTGCCCCCACACAGATTGCTCATCAGCGCATAAAGCGGTATTCTCTATAGTTACTATATAATAACACCTAATTTCCCATATAAATCGGTATTCGGTGTAATTACTTTTGTTTGTGACAACACTTTATAATAATAACACCTAATTTCCCATATAAATCAAAGGCCATCAACTTCGTTCCAAATTTCTAAGCATGTATTTACAATCACTTTTACATTTTTTCCTGGCATTTTCCTTTCTCGGTCTAGTTTACTTTGACTGTGTGAGTGTTAGTCAATTCAAAAAGCTTTACATGCAATGTAATTTCCATGTGCGTATGCTTGAGATTCTCAGCCCATCGTATGGATTTCACACCTAATTCACTTCGTTCCAAATCCAAAAGTTTAATGCGCATTAAAAGCAGATTCTACTTGACTGACAAGCAGATCGTGGCCTGACCCGCCAGCTAGTGTTTCTTGACTGGCAAGCAGCTTATAACAGTGAAAATACGGCTATTTTTCCTTTTTTTTTGGGCATTCCCATTTCCCAAATTATACAGTGTGAAGGAGGTGAGCGTGTTTGACAATCCAAAAGCTTTGTAGTGCGCATGGAAAGCAGACTGTCAATGTCCATTCAAATCTTATCTATGTCAATGCCATTCAAATCTTATCTATGTCAATGCCTTTTCTTCTAATCTGTAGAAAAATGGGTGGTCATCTCGATGAATATATACATACCCTCTCTTTCATACCTCCGTTGTTTCAGCGCATCTTCCACAGTAGTCTGTGTTGTTACTTTTGTTTGTTTGTTTGTGACAAGACTCCTTTCCATGTATTAAAACATTCATGTAATAGTTCATTTGAGTGTGAAAATTACACATACTAACAAGAAAGGCGTGCTGTCGACCATTGACAATTGTAGAGATTATAGGCTTCCAAACATTTCAATAATTAAAAGACATTCTTTCTGCGTATTCCTCTTCATGTGTATAGGTATGAGAGATGATGAAGCATTCGTTGTGTTCACATCGTTGCGGACCAAACTTTATTCCGATTACTACCTACTTGATTTTGCAAGTCAAACAGAGTGTTTTTTAAAACGAGCCCACAAAGATAATGTTTTGTTTTTCACATTGAGGCATCATTTCCACACTTCTTTCCACTACTTAAAAGTGTGCACATGTAAATATTCTTCCATTTTCTAACAACATGTGATTAGAAATTTTTTTCTCAAAATGAATTATCTCTATTTTCCTATAATGTCCTACAATTTGGGGAGAATTGGATGTGAGCTGTTATGAAAATAAAGAGATAACAAAAATTAATTATACATTTAATAAAATATTATAAGGGAATAAAATCCTTTTTACATAAATACAGGTTAATTAAATAAATATAAATAATAAGTGTATAATTAAGTTAGTTTTAATTGGGTAGTTGTATTACTAAATGATTAATAAATCAATAATAAATCTGATAATTAAATAAGAGAATTGAGATATTTATTTTAGAGAATAATAGTGAAATATTACTATTGATTTTATGTAGAATTAAGTTGTTTGGATACATAAAATTATTACTCACAGTCCGATGAATGTCTCGAGCTCTATGTAAGTTTAGAATTCTTAAAGGATCACATCTAAGTCCCTAGAATTCTAACCCAAGTGTTGTGGCCTTGAACTATTGTGTGTGAATGAACAAGCCACATGAAAATGGACTAATAAAATGTGTGCATAGGGAGCTATTTGCTTTCATCTTCCTTGTGTCTAACTATCAAGGTGATGTTTACAAATACTTTAGGGGAGATTCTAGTCACTAGGGTAAAGTTCTCCTAAGTCAACACCCTATTTAGAGTGACTTCACGGTTATGGGGGAATGATTAAAGACAACATGCACAAACTTGCAAATGGCCTATATGATTCTAATGCAGATTAAGTTTCATTATCTCTTAGAAAACGAAATGTACTCTACTACTCTTCTCCTTATAGTCTCATGTGTTTCTAATATTTTAAATTGCACAAATCAATGTTTTTAAATAGTTGAGGTCTAAGTAGCAAAAAATGGAAGGGAAGATATAAATTGATTTTTTTTGTTAGGGTTAGCCGGCATAAGATATCAATTAAATGTAAATAAAGATTAACTAGAGAAATGAAAAATACACAGAAATAATAACAGCGAGAGACAATTTTAACGTGGTTCACCCAAACTCGGGCTACATCCACCAACAAAGAGTCCAATATTATTATCCAGTAAATCAAAACCAATTACAACCAGCAATCCTTGCAACTCAATACTACTGCAAAATGCTACAATACAATCAATGAAAACCCTAACCCTTAGCCGCTTTTATCAAGCCTTATGTCGGTTACCAAATAGGGTTTTTTATGTCAGCCAATAGAAAAATAACTCCTGACACCTTGCTGCCCTTGGACCCAACAAGGGGCGCTACCCCTTGACCCCATCTTGGGGGTGCTGCCCCCAAACCCCCACAAGGGGTGCTGCCCTTTGACCCCATTAAATTACTTGGGGAGAAATCGCGCGATAAAAGTAGGGAAAATTTAACCTCTAAGTCTAATTAGGCTCCATATAAGAACAATCTCCCAGTTGGAGACTGATCAGACTCCACACCATATCATTTCCCACTTAGAGATTGATCATAACACCACTGACCTTGTAGCTCCCACTAAAAATAAGCACCCTGGACCCTGCTATTCTAATTTTATTATTTTCAGTTTTGAAGACCAACCGAAGCTGAAGAGGAGCTCAGCTTCTCCCTTGTTACTACCTTTGTAAACATATCTACTAGATTTTCATCTGTATATATCTTTTCCAACCGCAACTGTCCATCATCCAACACTGATCTAATGAAGTGATACCTCAACTATGTGTGTTTGGTCTTTGAATGCAAGGAAAAATTATTTGCAAGATGTATGGCACTCTGACTATCTATAAACAAATAATTGTTAGCCTGTTGTTAGCCTAATTCTTCCATGAAAAGATTGCAGCCATATCATCTCCTTGCTTCCCTCTATTGCAGCTACATACTTTGCCTCTATGGTGAATAAAACAACCACCTTTTGCAATCATGATCCAACTCACCGCTATCCCACCTACAGTAAAGACATAACCTATTGTACTCCACTTGGTATCAATATCCCTTGCCAAATCTGAGTACACATAGCCTGCTAAATCAGTATTAGAGCTCCCAAAACATAAATATTTATTGGATGTACCTCTCAAATATCTGAGAATCTATTTTACTGTATTCCAATGCTCCAATCCGGGATGACTCATATACCTGCTTATGACTCCTACAACATGTGCAATATCTGGTCTCGTACATACCATGGCATGCATTAAACTGCCTACAACTAAAGCATATGGTACCTTGGACATTTTTCTTCCTCCTCTTATGTCTTTGGACACATCTCCTTAGTCAATTTCAAATGACTGGGCAAAGGTGTTCTAACAACTTTTGCATTCTCTATATGGAATCTCTGCAACACCTTTTCAACATAATCAGCTAGAGATAGAGTCAATTTTCTATTCTTTCTATCTCTACAAATTTTTATACCAAGGATTTATTTTGCTGCCCCCAAATCCTTCATAGCAAATGATTGTGCTAACTATTGTTTTAACTCTCTTATGTGATCTATGTTAGACCCTACTACAAGCATGTCATCAACATATAAACATAAAATAATGTAGATGCTATTATCCAACCTCTTAAAATAAACACAATGGTCTGAATTACACCAGCTGTAGCCTTGCTCAGCCATAAAACTATCAAATTTTAAGTACCATTGCTAAGGTGCTTATTTCAAGTCACACAAACTCTTATTTTATCTGCACACCAGTTTCTCCTTACCTTTAACATCAAATCCTTGGGGCTGTTCCATTTATATCTCCTCCTCCAAATCACCATGGAGAAAGGTAGTTTTTACATCTAGCTGTTCCAAATGCAAATATTCAACAACCACAATACTTTAAAAAATATGAATAGAAGTCATCTTAACAATAGGAGAAAAAATCTCATCAAAATCAATGCCCTTTTTCTGTGAAAATCTTTTTACAACCAACTTGGCTTTAAATTTATTTTTACCTCTAGCTTCCTCTTTCAGCTTATAAACCCATTTGTTTTGTAAAGCCTTTTTACCTGCAGACAACTTGCATAATTCCCAAGTATGATTTTTCAGAAGGAGTCAATTTCTTCTTTCATTGCATGCTCCCACTAAACCTTTATATCTATCTGCATAGCTTCATCATACCCTTCAGGTTCACTAGCATCTTTTAACAAAATAGAATACAAGGGTAAGTGCAAAAAGTTGGGGGGCCAAAAAATGGCCAAATTTTAAAAAAAAAATTAATACATAATGTGAGCACGTTATGACTAATTATATATATATATATAAGCATTTCTGCTCATTTCATTTCTTTATTTTCCTCTACACTCGTGGCCTGCAAACCCCAAGGAGCACACTTGCATTTTTTAAGACTCAATTCAACACCAAAATCTTACCAATTCATCACCAAAATGCCACCACGACGTCGAGTAGGCCAAGGAGTGAGTTTTATTTGTTTGAATTTGTTTTTAAATAGGTAGGTTTGAGTTAATTTTTGATGTAAATTTCCTTAATTGTCAGGAAATGTTAATGCACCTCCTCCTCCTCCTCCTCCTCAAAATCCATAAAATCCTGAAGAGGAAAACTTGCCGAAGAACAACCCAAACAATAAACTCCTCCATCCATTCCTCGACATGCCCTTGGAACACAAGAAAATCTAATGGGGCAAATTGAAAACAATAAAAAAGAAATTGAAGACATAATTGCAAGGTTGAAAGATCTTTCAACTTCAATCTTGCATAGGTCCACGCTTGCTCAATCTCTTGAATCTATATTATCAAATGTAGATTCAATTAGCAAGCAAATATCTAGTTGGTCAGATAAGAGGAGAGAGTTTAGAGAGTATTATGTAGACAAGCTATCATATGAAGATGTGAAAAAGTTACAAATTATAAAATTGGACTTGTGTTCCATTTTCACAAACCCACAAACAAATCAACCTCTACCCATTACATGCAAGAGGTTTCCTATCCATTGGTGCAACAACCAAGCAATAAGGGACAATTTTGGGAAGAGGTGGTGGATGGTTTTTGACTATACTCCATGCAATAATAATGAGGTCCCGCAATGCTTTTTGAGGAAAATCTACTGCAAGTTTGTCCTCAATAAAGTGCCAAACTATTTTGATATGCGGGACTTCTAGGGTAGAGGTGGGGGGTCAGTACAAGATAGACCAGGGGCACGTGTTGACCCACAGTGGCCAGTGAGATGAGTAATCAGTAGACCAGCCCATGAGCATGTTTCTATCCCTTCCATTGTGAAGGAGAGTGTTGAGGTTGATACACTTCAGTCCATTAGTGCCTTGACCCAGAGCATCATACAGCATACCAGTCCTGTAGCACAACATGGGTTGGGAGATAGTGCAAGGAGTAGGGTCCCACCCCATGCTTGTCAAACTTGTGGGTCAGCCTGTGGTTATGGCCCCATGGATAGTCAGGACGCAAGTGCACAGGCTACATCTGCATCTGAGTAGATGGTGATGACAGATACCCTCCTGAGTGAGACTTTCAGCCTTGATACTCAGGTAAATATTAGCAAGTTGATTGAATTTAATTTATTAAATTTTATTTTTGAATGTGACTTTTAATGAAATTTCAGGGTCATAGCGTTGATGCATTTTTCACTAGTTCTCCACTTGCATATTACACTACTCATCTACTGTCGGGGTATGTAACTAGTAAACAATTATAAATATTACATGTGAATAGCATCGTTATATGAATGATATTCTAATATTTGATTTTGGATGTTGAATAGGTTAATATTAGAGATTTCATGGAAACACCTGCCAGTGGTGGTGGACTTCAAAGCTTCACGAAGGTAATAAAATAAATAGTTTAATGAATAAATCATACTTACTAGATTTTTGTATGTGACTTGTGTGCTTTATTGTGTGTACTTCCATGTTTAGGTGAATGTGTGTGTATGTTAGGAGCCATGATTTGAATCACTATTATAATTTTTGTAATTGAATAATGTTGTTTTATTTCAAGATGATGCAGGCTGCGGAGACATCTCCTAATGTTCATAGGACAATGGAGCATGATGTGACCTCTGTGATTCATAGCTTCATGCCATTGACAGGGGTATGAGGCAGATTAGTAAATTTCAATTTACATTCATTGTTATTGTTGTTTATTTTTGAAAAATCAAAAGATTATTGATTTAAAGTTTAATTTCTATCTGGATGGTTTCTATAGGACATGACATCACCACAACCTATTCTTGCTACTAAGGCAAGTGAGGAGACAGATTATATGGTAGCGGTAAGTGATTATTTTATTAAATATTTCATTTTTTTATAACATGTAATTTCTATATATTAATGTCTATACTTTTTATTGTAATAGCTAAAGATGCAAGAAGAACTAAATAGGAGGAGCAACCCTTGGGTTCGTAGTAGACCACCCACATACGCATTCCTATCCCCTAGAAGATCAAAGGCTGCCCGTGATATATTCTTTTCACTAGCCAGAGGGGAATGACTTTTTATTGTGTTCCTTTGTTGTATGCCTATATGGCATTTGTGGACATATATTTTGTATTGCATATAGTTGACATTGTATGCCTATATGGCACTCTTGTAAGCCTATATGGCTATTTTGTATATATCTTATATTTATATCAACATATATTGATGTATGCCTATATGGATATTTGGTTAATACAAATCTTTTTTATTGATGGCGTCCATACTTGCATTATAAATCCACGTTTGAATGGATATTTGTAGATGGCTACTTCAAATATTTAAAGTCCAATTGTATTACATAGGATGTTTGTTGATCCAATAATCCATCTATTGTTATTCAAGTATCACCTAAACCTCATTTTGGAACTAAAAGATAAAAGTTGTATTTAAAATAAAAATGAATCATCATGTTGAACAAAAAATATTCATATTCTTTATAAGTTGCTCAATTCAAAATATTCAAATGAGTATGCTGATCCATATTCTTTATGAGTTGGTCAATTGAAAATATTTTTTAATTTGTTGTTATTATACCATATTGGGATGCAAAGAGTACGTTTGTTGTTTTGAATAAGATAGTCAAAATCATATGCTTATGAGCACCTGATGACCATTGTGGTTATTAAATGTAATTCCTCTTACATATAAGGCGAGGTTATGAGATTACATGGAGTCTTACCTAATTTTAGTATGCAACATAACATTGGGGCTATAGGCTTCCATAAGTCATCAACAATCAAGGTTCAAGGTTGTCATTGAAGTCAAAGGGTTAAGGTTGTTTGTCATTGATGTCAAGGTTGATGCCATGATGTTGATAAGGTGATACAGTGATTCAAGGTAGGTGATAGTCATGAGGTGCATGATGTTGTGAATATGGTTTTCATGATAAGGTTTCTCAATTCATGTTGATGCCGCATAAGACAAACATGGTTCATATGATGCAAGGTTCATGTTCATGGTGGATGTGGTTTTGTTCATGCAAGGTTTTGTTGTGAATATGGTTTTCATGATAAGGTGTATCTTAAAAGGTTGATATGATGCAAGGTTCATATTCATGGTGGATGTGGTTTTGTTCTTGTAATAAGAAGTTAGAGAAGACACAAGCTTTCATAATCATAATCTTATTGATAGTTAGGGTTTACATATTGGGCATTAAACCCTAAAAAGAATCTACTTTTCTTAAGACTTTAAAACCCTCAATTGCTTGTTGTGTGTAAAGTGCACTTTTATTTTAATTTAATATTGACTTATAATCAGAAGATACTATCACTTAAAACAACTTACTAAAGGGTCTTTAAGTAATTAGGTCACCGGCCCTTCAACCTAACTCAATCGGTGTCTCTGGTAAACTCTCATAAGCTCAAGCGCCATATCATAATCGAAGGTCATATTTAATTGATATGAGGGCGGGGAAAAGGATTGGAAGGTCAGTATTTAAAACAAATTTGGAATACAAATAGTCATCTCTATGCAGTTGAATTTGATGGGCATGCTTTTATAAAAGGCTAAAAGACAACTTTATGCAGGATATCATGGTATTTGTAGTGTTTGAAGATTGAAGACTAGTTAATGTTTGTAGCTCGGACTGTATCAGCATGTTTGGGTGTGAAATATGACCATGCCTAGCCTAAACATACCCATCTAGATGCGTTGGAATTGTCAGTTTGGCTGCACAAGGAGAAAAACAAAAGTTACACCCCTTTCCAACTTTACACTGCCTCCTTTTGACAATTTTTGGGACAGTAGAAAAACTTTCACCATGAGAAAATGCCTCAGAGATATAAAAAAATGAGAGAGGTTATTGTAGAGAGACCCTATGTGATCATGTTACCTTAGACATAATGTATCTAAGTGACATGGTTTCTAAGTAACAACTTGTCAAAGATTACTACCTTTTTGCACTTTGGACTCTTTAGGGATATTGCCAATACAATGTAGCTCAGACTGTTTCTACATGTTTAGGTGCAAAATAGGACCATTCCTAGCCTAAACATACCCATCCAGATGCGTTGGAACTATCAGTTTGGCTACATGAGGAGAAGAACAAATTACCTCCTTCTGATGATTTTTGGGGAAGTAGAAAACCTTTCACCACGGGCAAACGCCTTAGAGATATAAAAAACTAAGAGAGGTTATTATAGAGGGACACTATGTGATTGCTATGCCTCAGATGGAATGTATCTAAGTGACACATTTTTTGAATTACAGCTTGTCAAAGATTGCTACCTTTTTACACTTTGGACTCTTCAGGGATATCGTCGGTACAATGTAGCTCGAACTGTTTCGGCATATTTGGGTGCAAAAATAGATCATACCTAGCCTAAACGTACCCATCCAAATGCATTAGAATTGTCATTTTGGCCACACAAGGAGAAGAACAAAAGTTACACTCCTTTGCAACTTTACACTGCCTCCTAATGATTTTTGGGGCAGCAAAAAACCTTCAACCACGGGCAAATGCCTTAGAGATATAAAAACTAAGAGAGGTTATTGTAGAGGGACTCTACATGATTGTGTTGCCTCAAACAAAATGTTTCTAAGTGACACAGTTTTCAAGTAACATGTCATCAAAGATTGCTACCTTTTTGTACTTTGGACTCTTCAGGGATATTGTCAGTACAATGTAGCTCAAACTATTTCGACATGTTTGAGTGAAAAATAGGACCATGCCTAGTGTAAATGTACCCATCTAGGTGCATTGGAATAGTCATTTTGGTCACATCAGGAGCAGGACAAAAGTTACACCCCTTTGCAACTTTACACTACCTCTTGACAATTTTTTGGGCAGTAAAAAACCTTTCACCATGGGTAAATGCCTCAGAGATATAAAAAATTGAGAGAGGTTATTGTAGAGGGACTCTACATGATCACGTTGCCTTAGACAGAATGTTTCTAAGTGACATGTTTTTTGAGTAACATCTCATCAAAGATTGCTGCCTTTTTGCACTTTGGACTCTTCAGGGATATCGTTGGTACAATGTAGCTTGGACTGTTTCGGTATGTTTGGGTGAAAAAAAGGACCATGCATAGCATAAATGTACCCATCCAGATACGTTGGAATAGTCAGGTTGGTTGCATCAGGAGAAAGAAAAAAGTTACACCCCTTTACAACATTACACTACCTCCTTCTAATGATTTTTGGGGCAGTAGAAAACCTTTCACCATGGGCAAATGCCTCAGAGATATAAAAACTAAGAAAGGTTATTGTAGAGGAACCCTACATGATTATGTTGCCTTAGATAGAATGTTTTCTAAGTGAGATGGGTTTTGAGCAACATCTCATCAAAGATTTATGCCTTTTTGTACTTTGGACTCTTTAGGGATATTATCGGTACAATGTAGCTCGGGCTATTTTGACATGTTTGGGTAAAAAATAGGACCATTCTTAGCATACATGTACCCATTTGGATGCATTGGAATAGACAATTTGGTCACATCAAGAGTAGGACGAAAGTTACACTTCTTTGCAACTTTACACTGCCTCCTTTTGACGATTTTTGGGGTAGCAGAAAAACTTTCACCACGAGCAAATGCCTCAGAGATATAAAAACTAAGAGAGGTTATTGTAGAGGCACTCTACGTGATCACGTTGCCTCAAATAGAATGTTTCTAAGTGACATGGTTTTTGAGTAACATCTCATCAAATATTGCTACCTTTTTGTACTTTGGACTCTTCAAGGATATCATCGGTACAATGTAGCTCAGACTATTTCGACATGTTTGGGTGAAAAAAAAAAGCATACCTAGCCTAAACATACCCATATGGATGTGTTAGAACTGTTAGTTTGGTCGCATCAGAAGTAGGACACCAAAAATGTAAAAGTTGCTTTATGCAACTTGACAACATTGACATTTTTTTGCAACAGGACTCAAAGACTTAAATTAACCCCAAATGACTCAAAGTGACTTAAAAATAAATGAAATGGTCTTATAAGAACTTATTACATACAATTGACTCAATCAAAATAAAATTTCATTTTTTGACCCCTCTTGGAGGCATGACAACCTAGGTGCCCCTGCACCATTAGTGTAACTGAGGTCGATAAAGTTTTCCTATTAAGAAAAAGAGCTTCCCTTAGCTTCAAGAAATATAAATATTCTATATTGACAAGGCCAACCACGTGAAATTTGAAGCTCATGTCCAATTTCCTCTTCTCACAAAGTTCCCTCATAGCCACTGCTTTGTTTGCATTCTTAGCTTCTATCTCTTCCTGTGTTGGTTTAATTCTTGATCGTTTCCTTGGCATGACGCAGAATTTGTGTGTAGCATGATAAAGAGACCAATATTAGTTCCTAAGAAATGAATCCATACAAATAACTAAAATATATGTCATTCAACCCTTCATAGTAAATGTACATACAATCATCATGTAAAAGAGTATATGTCACTCAACCAAAATAGGTACAAAGCAAATTATTGCAGCCATGAAAAGAGTACATCAGACTTCATGCTTGAAAAGGTTGAGGTAGACCCAATTTGACATGTTTGTTGTTACTAGGGCTACTAGGATTTGGAATTGATAAGGTGTTTTGTTGGTACTAGGGATACTAAGATTTGGGTGGCTTGTGAAGGAATAGACAACAATTGAAGAGTGTAGACTTCAGTAAGGGTTTAGAATGGTTGTGTCTAAGTTCCTGAGGGGTAAGAAGACCTCTAGTAGCCTTGTTAGGTTTTGAAGTATTGAAGACCCTCTTTGTGCCTTTGTATAGGGAGATTGCTTGAGAGGAAAGCTTATGAAATTTGAAGAAACTATTGGTATGATCCCTTTGGATTGAGTTGAACCCTACCTCTGCATCACATACCTAGGATTCTCATAAAAATTATTAGATGAATCTCTGTAATTTAGGGTATTGAATGGTGTATAGTCGATAAAGGTAACCACCATCATGTGCTAACAAAGGACAATTATGAAATTTTGAAATATTGTTGTTTCATGTGCATGTACAAATCATCATGAATAGGTGTATAAGGAATGTCCTAGCCCAAGATATATGCATACAAATCATCATGTCATGTCCATACTTGTATGATCTTGGTACCTATTCATTTGTATTTTAACTTGTTAATATGACAAGATAATAGTGGGATTGTATTTTTATTATTTGTAAGGATTTATTCTTGTATTGTTTGACATCATGGTATGTTAAGGTCTGTTTATTACACATAATTATTAAAGAGCCCAAGTGTAGAAAATAAACATGGCATCATGTGAGATTGTAGGCTGCTTTCTTGATTGGGAATGTGTCTATTTTAAACATGTATGATAAAGCATGATAAAGTAATTCAAATAGAATTAAGGAAAATGTAAAGAACATGCATGTAAAGACTTGACATACCTAAAAAATGGAGATTCGAATGGAGAGAGTACCCAATTATGTAGTGTTTTTTTCTTCTTGCATCAAACTCCTCAACAATTTGAGTTTTCACCACTTGCTTCCTTTTCAATGTTAAATTAAATAACACTCAAATATAATTACTAACAACAATACTATTAACCAATCTATAATGTTAAATTCCTAAAATTGAATCACAATTAACATTACAACACTACAAAAATTGAAACTTGAATAGATATATATCAAAGTTGGTGTGAAAACTATGTTATTTCCTCCTTCTCAAGTTGGCAAAGCAGAAAAGGTGGTGGAAATATCATGCAAAGGTGGTAGAATGTACAAAATGTGCATGTGAACTTCCCAACATCATGAAAGCACTTCTTTTTTGTTGGAACATGAGCATAATCAGCATGAAAATAGAGCATGTGGGCCTAGATCACGAGGGTCAACACTTTTTTACCGTTTCTATAGCAGGACAAAACGTGAGCATGTTATAACGCACTCACATTTTGTCTTGCTATAGATTGATCCATAAATATTTGTGCCCATCTCACCTTCAATAGCACCTTTACAATATCTCACCTCTAGTTCCATTAGCTCATGTTCTATATCTCACTTATCTCTCCCCCTCACCTCTCTACCCCTCCCCTCTCTATGTCTCTAGTCACTCCTTGTCTACCTCAACCCTAAACCCTAAACCTTATCCCTAAACCCTAATCCCTCAACCCTCAACCCTAATCCCTCAATCCTCAACTCTAATCCCTCATCCCTAAACCCTAAACACTATCCCTATTCCTAAACCCTCAACAAGCTCAATACTATACCTTAAACCCTAATCCCTTATCCCTAAACCCTCCAACCCTATCCCTAATTCTTATACCCTCGACACTCTACTTTAACCCTAATCCCTCGACCCTCAACCTAACCCTAAACCTTCGACCCTTGAACCTCAACCCTCAACCCTCAACATTAAACCCTAATCCCTCAACCCTTAGATCTAATCCCTCGACTCTCAACCCTATCCCTAAACCCTAAACCCTAAAACCTTAACCCTCAACGTAAAATCCTAATCCCTCAACCCTCAACTCTAAACCTTATCCCTAAACTCTAATCCCTCAACCCTCAACCCTAATCCCTCAACCCTCAACTCTAATCCCTCAACCCTAAACCCTAAACACTATCCCTATTCCTAAACCCTCAATGGGCTCAATACTATACCTTAAACCCTAATCCCTTATCCCTAAACCCTCCAACCCTATCCCTAAAACTTATACCCTTGACACTCTACATTAACCCTAATCCCTCAACCCTCAACCCTATCCCTAAACCCTCAACCCTCGAACCTCAACCCTCAACCCTCAACCCTCAACATTAAACCCTAATCCCTCAACCCTTAACTCTAATCCATCGACCCTCAACCCTATCCCTAAACCTTAAAACCTCAACCCTCAACCCTCAACTTCAAATCCTAATCCCTCAACCCTTCACTCTAATCTCTCAACCCTAAACCCTATCCCTAAACCCTCAACACTATACCTTAAACCCTAATCCCTCAACCCTCAACCCTAAACCTTATCCCTAAATCCTAATCCCTCAACCCTCAACCCTAATCCCTCAACCCTCAACTCTAATCCCTCAACCCTAAACCCTAAACACTATCCCTATTCGTAAACCCTCAACAGGCTTAATATTATACCTTAAACCCTAATCCCTTATCCCTAAACCCTCCAACCCTATCCCTAATCCTTATACCCTCGACACACTACTTTAACCCTAATCACTCAACCCTCAACCCTATCCCTAAACCCTTGACCCTTAAACCTCAACCCTCAACCCTCAATATTAACCCTAATCCCTCAACCCTTAACTCTAATTCCTCAACCCTCAACCCTATCCTTAAACCCTAAACCCTAAAACCTCAACACTCAACCCTCAACATCAAATCCTAATCCCTCAACCCTAAACCCTCAACACTATACCTTAAACCCTAATCCCTCAACCCTCAACCTTAAACCTTTCCTAAACCCTAATCCCTCAACCCTCAACCCTAATCTATCAACCCCCAACTCTAGTCCCTCAACCCTAAACCCTAAACACTATCCCTATTCCTAAACCCTCAACGGGCTCGATACTATACCTTAAACCCTAATCCCTTATCCCTAAAACCTCCAACCCTATCCCTAATCCTTATACCCTCAACACTCTACTTTAACCCTAATCCCTCAACCCTATCGCTAAACCCTCAACCCTCGAACCTCAACACTCAACAATCAATGTCAAACCCTAATCCCTCAACCCTTAACTTTGATCCCTCGACCCTCAACCCTATCCCTAAACCCTAAACCCTGAAACCTCAACCCTCAACCCTCAACGTCAAACCCTAATCCCTCAACCCTTAACTCTAATCCCTCAACCCTAAACCCTATCCCTAAACCCTCAACACTATACCTTAATCCCTAATCCCTCAACCCTAAACCCTAAACCCTATCTCTAAGGCCTAATTCATCAACCCTCAACCCTAATCCATCAACCCTAAACCCTAATCCCTCATCCCTAAACCCTAAACACTATCCCTATTCCTAAACTGTTAATGGGCTCGATACTATACCTTAAACCCTAATCCCTTATCCCTAAATCTTCCAACCCTATCCCTAATCCTTATACCCTTGACACTCTACTTTAACCCTAATCCCTTGACCCTCAACCCTATCCCGAAACCCTCAACCCTCGAGCCTCAATGTACTCAACCCTCAACATGAAACCCTAATCCCTCAACCCTTAACTCTGATCCCTTGACCCTCAACCCTATCGCTAAACCCTTGACCCTAAAACCTTAACCCTCAACACTCAATGTCAAACCCTAATCCCTCAACCCTTAACTCTAATCCCTCAATACTATACCTTAAACCCTAAACCCTATCCCTAAACCCTCAACCCTAATCCATCAACCCTCAACCCTAATCCCTCATCCCCCTAAACACTATCCCTATTCCTAAACCCTCCAACCCTATCCTTAATCCTTATACCCTCGACACTCTACTTTAACCCTAATCCCTCGACCCTCAACCCTATCTTGAAACCCTCAATCCTCAAACCTTAATGTACTCAAACCTCAACATCAAACCCTAATCCCTCAACCCTTAACCCTGATCCCTCGACCCTCAACCCTATCCCTAAACCCTCAACCCTAAAACCTCAACCCTCAACACTCAATGTCAAACCCTAATCCCTCAATCATTAACTCTAATCCCTAAACCCTAAACCTTATCCCTAAACCCTCAACACTATACCTTAAACCCTAAACCCTATCCCTAAACCCTCAACCCTAATGCATCAACCCTCAACCCTAATCCCTCATCCCTAAACCCTAAACACTATCCCTATTCCTAAACCCTCAACAGGCTCAATACTATACCTTAAATCCTAATCCCTTATCCCTAAACCCTCCAACCCTATCCCTAATCCTTATACCCTTGACACTCTACTTTAAACCTCGAACCTCAACTCTCAACCCTCAACCCTCAACCCTATCCCTAAACCCTCGACCTCGAACCTCAACCCTCAACCCTTAACCCTAAACATCAAACCCTAATACCTCAACCCTTAACTCTAATCCCTCAACCCTCAACCATATCCCTAAACCCTAAACCCTAAAGCCTCAACCCTTAACCCTCAACGTCAAATCCTAATCTCTCAACCCTTCACTCTAATCCCTCAACCCTAAACCCTATCCCTAAACCCTCAACACTATACCTTAAACCCTAATCCCTCAACCCTCAACCCTAATCCCTCATCCCTAAACCCTAAACGCTATCCCTATTCCTAAACCCTCAACGGGCTTGATACTATACCTTAAGCCCTAATCCCTTATCCCTAAACCCTCCAACGCTATCCCTAATCCTTATACCCTCGACACTCTACTTTAACCCTAATCCCTTAACCCTCAACCCTATCCTAAAACCCTCAACCCTTGAACCTCAATGTACTCAACCCTCAATGTCAAACCCTAATCCCTCAACCCTTAACTCTGATCCCTTGACCTTCAACCCTATCCCTAAACTCTCAACCCTCAACACTCAACATCAAACACTAATCCCTCAACCCTTAACTCTAACGCCTCAACCCTAAACCCTATCCCTAAACCCTCAATACTATACCTTAAACCCTAATCCCTCAACTCTAAACCCTATCCCTAAGCCCTAATCCATCAACCCTCAACCCTAATCCCTCATCCCTAAACCCTAAACACTATCCCTATTCCTAAACCCTCAATGGGCTCGATACTATCCCTCAACCCTTAACCCTTAAAACTTGAACCCTAAAACCTAGCCCTACACCCTCGACACTTGACACTATATCTTAAACCCTAATCCCTTAACCCTCATCCCTGAAGCCTCAACCCTAAATCCTTAAACCTTCAACCCTAAACCCTATCCCTAATCCCTCTACCCTCGACACTCTACTTTAACCCTAATCACTTGACCATCAACCCTATCCCTAAACCCTCAACCCTCAACCCTCAACCCTCAACTCTCAACATTAAACCCTAATTCATCAACCCTAAACCCTAATCTGTTAAACCTAAACCCTATCCCTAAACCATCAACCCTCAACACTATACCTTAAACCCTAATCCCTATCCATCAACCCTTAACCCTTAAAACTTAAACCCTATCCCTACACCCTCAACACTCGAAACTATATATTAAGCCTTAAACCCTCATCCCTAAAGCCTCAACCCTCAATCCTTAAACCTTCAACCCTAAACCCTATCCCTAATCTCTCTACCCTCGACACTCTAACCCTCACCTCAACATTAAATGCTAATCCGTCAACCCTAAACCATATCCCTAAACCCTCAACCCTCAACACTATACCTTAAACCCTAATCCATCAACCCTAAAACCTAATCCCTTAACCCTCAACCCTAAACACTACCAATAAACCCTCAACCCTTGATGCTATACCTTAAACCCTAATCCCTCAACCCTCAACCCTCAACCCTAATCCCTTATCCCTAAACCCTAAATGCTATCCATATTCCTAAACCCTCAACCCTCAACACTATACCTTAAACCCTAATCCCTTATCCCTAAACCCTGAACCCTATCCCTCAACCCTTAACCCTTAAAACTTAAACCCTAAAACCTATCCATAAACCCTCGTTGCTCAACACTATCTTAAACCCCAATCCCTTAACCCTCAGCCCTAAAGCCTCAACCCTCAATCGTTAAACCTTCAACCCTAAACCCTATCCCTAATCCCTCTACCCTTAACACTCTACTTTAACCCTAATCCCTTGACCATCAACCCTATCCCTAAACCCTCAATCCTCAACTCTCAACATTAAACCCTAATCCGGCAACCCTAAACCCTAATCTGTCAACCCTAAACCCTAATCCTAAACCCTCAACCCTCAAAAATATTCCTTAAACCCTAATCCATCAACCCTAAACCATAATCCCTCAACCCTAAACCCTATCCCTAAATGCTCAACCCTCAACACTACTCCTTAAACCCTAATCCCTCAACTGTAAACCCTAATCCCTCAACCCTAAACCCTAAACTCTATCCTTAAACACTCAACCCTCAGCAAGTTATACCTTAAACCTTAATCCCTCAACCCTCAACCCTCATCCCTAAACCCTAAATGCTATCCCTATTCCTAAACCCTCAACCCAAGACACTATACCTTAAACCCTAATCCCTTACCCCTAAACCTTAAACCCTATCCCTCAACCCTTAACCCTTAAACCTTAAACCCTAAAACCTATCCCTAAACCTTCAACCCTATACCCTCAACAATATATTTAAGCCCTAATACCTCAATCATCAACCCTATACCTTAAACCTGAAGCCTACACCCTCAAACCCTCATCCCTAGACCATATAACCTCACCCTTATATCCTAAACCTTGAATATTGTGCCTCAACCCTATACTTAAATTAAACCTAAACCATACATGCTCTCAACCCAAGTCACCCTATGCCTTATATACCCTCAATCCATATCGTAAACCCTAAACCCTGATCCCCGCGCCTTACACACTTAATCTTATACACTCAACAACCTAAATATTAACCCTCAACCCTCTACCCTATACCTATTACTTAAGCCCTAATCCCACAACCCTGAAAACTATACAGGCTCAGGTCCTTATATACACTAAACCCAAAACACTTACATACATACATGCATACATACAAACATACATACATACAAAGATGCATACATATAAGCATGCATACATGTACATACATACAAGCATGCATACATGTACATACATACAAGCATGCATAAATGTACATGCATACATACCTATAAGAATAGATATAAACATCCATGAAACATACTTATGAAATTTGAACATATCTCATTCAAAGGAAGACATAACGCGCTCACGTTATGTCGAACTGGGATTTAAACACCAGTAAACATGCAAAAAAGAAAAAAAACACAACATAATGTGCTCGTGTTATGTTGTGCTTTGGGAATCCCAAGCCTTGGGCTTGGTATTTGCTTCATATTTCCAACCTAAAGGCTTGGAGTGGAGTGCCTTTTCAACATCCACAGACATGTTTTTGCAGATTCTTCAAGATTTCACATAATTTTGTTCGTGCTAACCCTCAGATTTGCATGTGTTTCAAGGTCAAACAAATCGAACACCTGGGTAATGTTAGGATTTCTCTTAGCTATTTAACAATGTAATTTTTTTCACATTTTGACAATGTTATGCTGGTCATCTTTAATTTCTTTTGTTTGTGTCTCTAGTTTTGGGCAAAAACTACTATTTGGTCTTTTTTTCATTGTAAATTAACCATTCATTGAGATTTCAAAAAAATTACATATTTAGAAACTAGACTCCATTCTACACATTTAAAAAAAAAATGATTTTCAATTAGTTTTCAAAATTTATAGGGGTAGCACGTCCAAAATTCTATTTTTTAGGATGTGTCCACTTTGAAAATTAGTAAAAAATCAAATATTCATCAAAAAATTATCAAAAAAATTGGGCATAAACTACATGCTGTTAGCTAATTTCTCACTGAAGCGATTTTAAAAATACCAAAAAAAAGTTAACCTTTTGAGGGAGCCACAAAACATGCTATGTTATGTTTTTTTGACAGAAACAACGCCAATTTCTATGGCTCCCTCTTTTGAACCCCTTAATCTATACCATTTTCAAAAAAAATTAATAGTTTAGAAAGTAGACTCGAAGAACTATAAACATTGTTTTGGTTGCATCTCCAAATTTTGAGTGTAACTATGCTCAATTTCTCATCCAAGGCCAGCATTTCTTGATTTTAGAAAAAAAGTGGCCACTTAAGACCCCATTTTGGCCCCCCATCTTCTTGCACTTACCCACAAAGAGGGAGAAAACCTTTCAAGAGGTCTACTTAGCCTTGTTGACCGTCTAACATTCACTGGATTTTGTGGTATTTCTTGTTGTTGTTGCGGAACATGAGGAACCATTGGAACATCATTATTTAGAGTATCATCCATCACCACATAATCCTTTTCTTTCTTCTCATGTTTCTACAACTGATCTTTGTACAACACCTTCTCATTGAATACAACATCCTTTCTTCTCACAATTTTCTAATTTTTAAAATCCCAAAGCCTATAACCAAATTCATCAATGCCATATCCAAGGAAAGTACACTTTTTTGATTTTGCATCCAGTTTGGTTCTATTTTTAGAATCTACATGTACAAATGCTTCACATCCGAAGGTTTTGAGAAAAGAATAATTCACCTTCTTACCTGTCCATGCTTCCTCTGGAATACCACAACCCAAAGGAATTGAAGGACTTCTATTAATCAAATATACAGTGGTATTGACTATGATAAGTAAAAATTAGGTTAATAAGATCAAGCATATAACTAAAAACCTAGTCCTACCACCATCAAATAATTGAATCCAAGTGAAACCAAAAGCATGTAATTCAAGAACAACATCACCTAGATTTGTATGATTCCTTGTTTATGATGTGGATTGCTTCTCAACAATGAACAATTATGAAGATCAAACCTGCCATGATGGATGGATGATAATGATAATATGCTCAATGGATGCTAAAATGTTCAATATGCTCAGGATGATAGTGTAGACGCTATCAAAATGATGGATGATTGTATTATGGAATGAGAGGGTGTTTATATAACACTCAACCAAAATCAATCAACGGTAGAGATTTGGTGGCTATGTGAAGGGCTAAGATGAATTGATATTCACAGGTGAATGTGTAGATGAAAAGTGAAGGGAAGATAAGGCTCATGTGTGATCGTGTACATAAAAAGTACTACATGTGAAAAAATATTAAATAAAAGATGTAGTATCACACATGTTTCAAATAAAAGAGGCACACATGTCAGCTTGTGATGAGATGAAGATAAGTGATAAGAGAAATTAATTAAATAAATAAAATTTATTTATTTAATTTGGGAAGTGGGATTATGAAAGGAATTTTAATTAATTAAATAAAATTTATTTAATTAATTGGCTAATTGATAAGTGGGACTAAGACAAAATGCTACATGATGTTTTGATTAGGTGTTTGCAAGACAGACAAATTTAAGGACAAATTTGGGTGTCTACATTTTGCTCCTCTTTGAGATGATGTTCGAGATGATAAGAGTTATGTCAAGTAACATCATTTCAAAAAAGTTAAGGTATGGATAGAGGAAAAGAATGGGGTGATGGAAAGATATGATGAAGATGCCCCCTCGAGAGGATAGGTGGGTTGGACAAACATGGGTATGCTCTCCAAATGAAATGGATTGCTCAAGAAAGATAGCTCAAGGAATGGATAGAAGGAATGATGATGTGTTATGCTGCAATAAAATTGAGTAACCATGATGTTTGATATAGCACTAGACGTTATGCACCAAGGTATAAGGACCAAGGTGATGATGTGTCTCATGCCCCAACGTAATACAACCTTGTCTAGACGTATGAGGAAGAGAACTTAGAGCATTAAAGTCCTAATGCACAAAAGGTATGATATGACCTTAGATGCAAAGGATAATGCAAAAAACTATTCCAACATACACAAGATATGAATATTAGCTAGAATGATTCAGATTTGATACAAATACAAGATAAAAAGATAACACACACAAGCAAACAAGCAAGCATGCACAAATGATTCAAAAACAAACAAGGTATTGCCCATGTCAAGCTGTAAACCAATGATTAATTGTTTGATTGATTTGATGATGATAAATAGTGTTGTCATTGCAAGGAACACTATATCCCTAGATCAACACAAGGATGTTTGATGATGATTGTTTGATTGATTGATTTGGTTTACACCAAGATTAGGATAAAGACCATTGATATGATTGGATAATTTGACAAGATTGATTGACTCGATTTGTATGGATAAAGGATGATTGACTTGCATTTGGCTAATTGCTTGGAGTTGATTTCATTGATTGTGATGATTGATTAGTGATTGATTTGATTGAATTTGTTTTGAAGAAGTGATGGATTTGATTTGAGAGTTGGTTTTATTACTTGGATTTTTTATGGATATTTGATTTTTTTGTGTTTTTGGAATATTTGATTTTTTTGTATTTTTTTGGAAATATTTGATTTTTTTATATTTTTTTGAAATATTTTGGAAAATGCCAATGGATTTACAATTTAGGTAGCATTTGTATGTGATACCAATGACAAGGGAAAACCATGTCTAGATGCAAGGATGGATGAATGCGATTGGATGGATAAAAGGATGGCCAATAAGGGATGGAAGGCTCATGATAGATGGATGGGTAAAAAGGATAGACCATAGTGGATGGAATGCTCATGATAAATGGATAGATACAAGGATAAGCTATGGAAGGGGAAGATCATGATAAATGGATAGATACAATGATAAGATATAGTGGATGGATGTGTGCCTCATAATGGAGCTAGGATGTGATCTCCAAAGACTATGTCGCACAGGAATAAAATGCCCCATTCTAGGTAGTAGACTTAGGATTTTATATGACAAAGCTTGTGATGATAGGATGACATGATGGATTTTACATGAAAAGGCTTATGATAGGTGGATAATGATTGGATTGTATGGAAAGGGTGAGGTATATCAAGAGATATCCAAAGCATATCTCAACATTTTTGCTCCTATGTCTTTGTCAAGATCAAAAGGAGGAAGGGAGGATGAATAAACTCAATATGATAGGTATGTGGGTGTAATGGCTAAGGATGGTAGGTTAGGATATGGAAAGATAGGACATGATAAGATGGAAAATTATGGGTTGGAAATGATAAGATGGATGAGACAATGTGCCCCCAAGTGTAAGTGACATAGAAGATCAACCTACACATGACACCTGTTTGCCAGGTTTTCATCATGGTACTTATCCAAGGTGCCTATTTTCCAGGTTTTCACCATTGGATGAAGGGATTTCTCTTTACTTTTTTTTTTGTCATCCAAAGTGCCACAAGGTGGTTTTCACTATTGGATGCATTTTTTTTTTGGAATATTCTGAGACTCATGGGTAGAACTTCTTTAGATGAATGTTGTTAACTGGTTCATCCAAAGGAATACCTTCAGGTGTAGAGAGAGTATATGTGCCTGATCCGTAGGATGATGTGATGACAAAAGGACCAAGCCAATTAGGTTCAAACTTGCCCTATTTCTCACGATGTTGATGATTCCTTTGATTTTCTTTAAGGACAAGATCTCCAACTTGAAACCTTCGTTCTCTAATCTTCTTGTTGTAGCTGCGACGTAGATGATTTTGATAAACTTGGAGATAGTTAAGTGTTGTAAGACGTCATTTGTCTAATAGCTCAAGATCATGGAGTCTGGATACTCTATATTCTTCATCTAAGATAGTATGCTATAGAGATACTTGTAGTGAGGGAATCTCAACCTTAATAGGTAAGATGGCTTCAGTGCCATACGCAAGGGCATAGGGTGTTGCACCAGTGGGAGTTCTAACACTTGTTCTATAGGTCCATAGTGTAGGATTGAGTTGTAGATGCCAATCACAACCAACTTCATTGACTGTCTTTTGAAAGATTTTGATGATGGTTTTGTTAGAAGCCTCCGCTTGGCCGTTACTTCGAGGATAATAAGGTGTAGAGAACCTATGTTGGATATGGAACTTGTTGCAATGATCTCTAACCTCTTGGTTCTTGAAGGGATGACCATTATCAGTGACAATGGCTTGAGGGACTGCATATCGACAAATGATATAGTGTAAGGTAAACTTGGATATTTGCTTGCCTATGATATAGGTCATTGGTATTGCTTCCACCTGCTTTGTGAAATACTCATTGGTAGTAATAATGAACTTATGATCATTTGATGAGGTAGGATGAATTTTACCTATGAGGTCAAGTCCCCACTATGAGAAGGGCCAAGGAGTAGTGATAGGTTGAAGTTCATGTGCTAGTGCATGTATTAGATCTCGATGTTTCTGACATTGTAGACACCTATTTGTAAACTGTTGTGCATCTTTCTCCATAGTTGGCCAATAGTATCCAACTCATAGAAGTTTCTTAACAAGACCAGGGCAAATGGAATACAATCCACAGACACCTTCATGTATCTCATGTAAGGCAACCTTTTCTTCCTCAGAATCAAGACATCTAAGAAGGATACCATCAAGACTCCAACAATATAGGGTGTCTCCTATGATAGTGTAGCGAGAGGCTTGACGGATAAAGGTATCACATTGGGTATTAGATAGTTGGAATGGTAAGGTTTGATTGTAGAGATACTCATTTATATCCTCATACCAAGGCAAATTAGGACCAACAATCTCACATATAAGCTCAGACTGCGGTACTTCAAATGCTAGGATGAGAAATTGTTCAACAAGAAACTCACACTTATGTGCATTGGATGGCATGTCCAGAAGAGATCCTATCATAGCCATAGCATCTGCTGCTTTGTTTTGTATCCTTGGGATTTGCTCAAAGGTGATACTATCAAAGTATTTCTTGAAATCATCAACCATTACCTTGTATGGAGGAAGCTTCTCATATTTTGTTTGATACTCATCTAAGACCTATTTGATGACTAATTGGGAATCACCAAAGACCTGTAGTTGTTTAATAGCCCATTACACTACCATGTGTAATCCTGTGATTAGAGCTTCATACTCTGCTATGTTGCTGGTACACAGAAAAGCAATTCTGTATGACTTCAAGATACAATCTCCTTGAGGTGTGACAAACAATTTCCCTTCTCCTAATCCATGTGTGTAAGATCCATCAAAGTATAGTTGCCACAATTTTGGAGAAGTTAGATTGAACAATTCTTCATCAGGGAACTCGGGACGTATTGGATGAATATCACTGATGGGTGTTGCAGCTAACTGATCAGCTATAACTTGTCCTTTTATGGCTTTTCAAACCACATATTGTATGTCAAATTCACTTAAGATCATAACCCATTTTGCTAGTCTTCCTGTAAGGATTGCTTTAGAGAGAAGATACTTGAGTGGATCAAAGTTAGATATAAGCTTTGTTGTTTGGCTCAGCCTGTAATGTTGCAACTTTTGGAAAGCAAACACCAATGCTAAACATGCTTTTTCCGTAGATGAATAGTTAAGTTCATATCCTACAAGAGTTCTGCTGATGTAGTAAATGGCTTGTTCTTTTCCTGAATCATCATTATTGGTTTACAGATTTGTCCCTCGCAAACAACTACAAAAAATTGACTCGAATGCCCAAATAGAAGGACAAATAACACCAACAGTTGGAGAAGTTCCCATTAAATTGGCAACCTTCTTCTAAATTTTAGAGGTACATCTCCCTCCTAATATATACAATGAATGAAAATGCAGGGTATGCTTTTGACTAGAAAGCAGGAAAGGTTTACTAACATATACACATAACCATGAAAGTATATGCGAAAGATTAAAACTGAAATGAAGGAGGTGCAGGTTAGATGACTCACAGTTCAACTACCCTACATCTTCAATTGGTAAACAAGAGAAGACAAATAGAAAAATATTTTCACAGATGATTTTATCATGAATTCAAAGATTCAAAAATAAAAATCCCCACAATTCGTTATCACAGGAACTATATTGGAAAATGATTATAGACCCACACAGGCATTTGCAATCTAAAGAAATCATAAATGAATTCACAGATTCATAAACATCTTCCTTGTTTCTCCCAATACAAAAATGAGTTCACAGACTCATCCTCCTGTACAACAAACTGTAGCTGAAAAGAAAAACTCTACTCGTACTACTTCCCCTGTTCCACCGAAGCTCTAGCCCCTATTTAACACTGCAGAACATATATTTATATGTTTTTCTGAGAGCCTCTCAGATTCTATAACCGCTTCTTGAAAAGAAAAGAGAATTTCATTACTTTCTCCCGCAAAGATTTCTGAAAAAGGCAAGGTGAAAAGAGGAAAAATGTTTTTCTCTCCCGTAACATCCTTTTTTTTAGAATTAGTTACAATAACGGGTTATATTCGAGTCTTTCTATTCTCCTTCCTTTTTTCATTTCATCCTAAAAAGATTACACATGTAGCTTTGATTATAATAGAAAGCCTTAAGTTACAAGTATTTTGGAACATATCCACAATCTGCCACATAGTCCAAGGTATCATTTGGTAAAAAAAACTCTCCTATAGAGTTGACTCTAATACAAGATGTCAACCAACATGAATAGATAATTCAGGCATTTCACTATCTTCAACAAAGACTAGTCGCACATACCCCTGATTATGTGATAGAATAGAAAGAGAATGAAGATAGTCTGAAGCAACCAGAGCTTGCATAGCAGCACGGAAATTCATGAACTAGGCTACAAATTTTGCAAGAAAATCATCCCAAGCCTTTGAACATGCTACAGTCGATTCTTCTTTAGCAACAAACAGCTTGTCTAGGGCTTCTAGAACTCTAGGAGGATGATATCAATTTGGTTTTTTTTAGTGCTGCCAACTTTGATCCAATTGGAAGGTACCCTTGTAGCGGATGGAAGCTCTATCAAGTGAGTAATTCTAGACACACTCAAATAGTCTAAGTTGGGTAGTTTTAGCTACTTGAACTACCACATGACACTTTACAACCTCAAGAAATTTTTTGCTTGCACAGATGAAAAGATTGTACTTATCCCCTTGCATTGCAGCACCTTCGTTTAGGGCAGATAAAAGTCTTGTAGAATTCTCAATAATAACAGAGGACGATGCTGCTGCAATTAATTGCCCCAATAACTGTGATCCTATATGTTTATGATGCCCTTAGGAAGGATTGTCTGCTATGACTTCATCCTCATCAACACAAACTAGTTGCTGAAGTTGTTTGGCGGCAGTAAGGAGTGAATAAAAGACAGTAAAGAACTCAGTTGGAGTAGCTGATCAATGAAAAATTCTGGTTATTCCACACTCAACGTCAGGCATCTTCCCTAAGGAGGTTAAAACAGAGCCAGTAAACCTTGGGATCCACCTTCTATTCTACTGCACCTAGCTGACCCAGTGGATCCACCTCCTTTACCACTAACTAAAATTGTACATTCAAGTTGCATCCTTCCACAATTACTCATTGATTCCACAATGTTAGAAACTACATCAAGAGGAGCTTTAATTGTGTTTCGATCACATAGAGGATGAGTTACCTAATGTTTCAGTAATCTCAAATCAAAATGCATTGTTAGATACTGTAATAAGAAGGGGAAACTCAAGCATGAATCCAATTTTACACAACCCATTTCACTTGTTGCTCATGCATTTCATATTGATCAATCACAAGCTACGAAAATAGACTTCATAAATAATATTCAAGATTCAAAGACCAAACAAGAAGAGCCCATTTTATCCATCTGTTTCATCAGAATCCCATCTAGAATATCATCAGAACCAAAATTGCCTGTAAATTGTCTGGGCTCTATGGGGCCTGGTAACTAGAAAGACACTATAAAAGGGCCAGGAGGATACAATGATTGAGTTTTCATGTGAAATGTACAGGAAGTTTTGATAACCTATTGTAATGATGCCTCTAATTACTAGTGTCCCATCAAATTCAACCTCACAACTAAATTCACGTTGATCTTTCTTGACACCTGGAAGAGCCATGTAGAACAAGTAAGTATCCTCACAAGTACCATCAACAAGACCAACTGATGGGCCAGCTTGACAATCTGTTACTGTTCCTGTAAAAAGAATTGAAGGCTTAGCATCATTTTCAGTGAAAAGGTAACGGTCAAAAAATATTGTATCCTCTTCAGACTGTGACAAAGTGTATTCAGCCTTAGCCAATAGTCTTAATTCCATAGACTGTTCTTATGGAAACAAATAGAAATCATCAATCGAGATGCATCCAGCAAAGGTTCAGGTAGCACACTTGCCAACCACCATATGATAGAGTGTGGCCAGTACACCGTGGCTCATATCTTACCTAACCAATTGGGCTCTATGTTCTCCACAGGATCTTTGAATTCAATTTCTTGGGTGATAATTATACCATATTTCCCAACGACATTTTTACCCTTTGGCCATAGAGTATTTCTAACAGATGAGCGAGCTTGATGACGCTTCGCCTATAGCTTCCTCTTCAGTTGATGTGAAATATTTCAACGGCCGCAGTGTCATTATTTGTTGGAAGAGGTTTCTCCTAGGGTTCTCCATCTATCTTCATGTATGTATGGTCTGTGGTCTCTTTGTGAAATTCAAAACGAATACCATGTGACTATGCAAGGTGTGTTCCATGACCAAATTTCCTAGAGCATTTTGTCAAATAGCTCGTGTGCCTTGTGAGGGAATCCACACTCTCTATAAGAGTCAAGGTGATGTGATGCATCATGCGACACTATTGATGATAAAAAATTACAGCCTCATTTGACGATGATGACGGGCTCAATGTCGTTTCTAGCAGGGATTCTCTCAATTGCTCAATTTGAATGATTCCTTTGTCCCAACTAAAAAGACAATCGTTCACCTTTCCTTCATTGATAGAATTTGAATAATAAAATTTGTAGAAAATCCTATGGTTTTGCCTGTGCTGCTTGGATAACAAGGCCGTGACCTTCTATGATCCCTCCTTAATGATGTATTATTGAATGTATCTTTCATATCTTCACATTAAATGACCAAGAGATTCAACACCAATCCCACAACTATGGAAATATGACATCAATTAGAAAGGTTATACCTACTGAGATACAATGAGCTATCCCAACAGATAGCTTCACTCATGATTTCTTTATACTATAGTAATTCTATCTTTGCACTTTCCAAGTGACTAATAACGACACAGTCTTCAATAGAAAAGTATCCATGGTTGTTACTTATGACAATGAGAGTCGTGGACCAGGAGGATACTGGCAAGGTGTTATGAAATTTTGCTTTACATTTACCAATTGCATATTGCTTGAGAATCTGATACTTCTTCAACAGATATGCTTTGAACATTTTCTACATTCTGTGCCTTTTAATGGATAACCAAACACCAGAGATACTCTTAGAATAGACCACGGCCTTGTGTCTATGGTTCTGCCACCTCGCATTTATAGAAGACAATACTAACTTTGTAGGCTTGTATTATCTAGCATGGCTTTAATTGTCAACTTGGGATGCCAGGAAGTAAACATTTATCCTTCATGGTTCGCATACATGTCTACCAGAAAACCCTAAAATTATTCCTCAAAATCAAGTTGAAACTCCCTTTGTCAGCCAGTCACTCTTTTTAAGAACTTAGGAGTAATTTTGTGAAGTTCACCTTTTCCATGATAAGCTGACAAGGAAAAGTTGAGCGGTCAGAGTCTGTTTGAACCTTTGAACCTTTGAACTACTGACAATGAGGTTCAACTCGAAAGTTCAAAGATACAAAATGAGTTACACAAAGGGACTAACAACGACTTTTCAAGAAAATATTGAATTTTGAACTATTGAACCGTTGAACTCTTGAACCATTGAACTCTTGAACCATGAGAAGGGTTCAAGTTTGAAGGTTCAATTCTACAGTAATTTTGTATATAAGACAATAGGCGAATGAAATTTTAAAGACAAAGAGCTGACTTCAAAAACAAACATATAACCAATAAGGAAAGATGGTAGGTCAACCTTTGCTTAGGGAAGGTTCACGAAAAATTGAATAAGGGTGAAATGAAATGTAACATTGGCTCTGACTAGGGACGAGGACTGCAAAAGGACAAAGCAAGGAATCTAGAATCTGAAGTCAAGACCAATGCCTATCCATTGGGCCAATAGAGTCAAACAGTATAGGGGCTGGAACAAGTTAAAAATAGGATGCAACAAGAGAGGAAACTACATTACTAGCACACCAAAACTCCTGATATGTACATAGTCATGAAGACCCTACCTCCAGAGACTTCAGAGTCGTCATGCAAATCCATTGACGGGCTGGGAGAAATAACATCTTGTGCGGAATAATGATGGATGAATTAGAAGTACACACACCACCAATGCCCAGCTGGCTACTATCATGACAAGAATGACTTCACGTAAAGGCCCTCTAGATGTGACTTGATACTTAAAAAGCCACTCATCATATATTTCTGCAATAAGAGGACTCATGTCGGCATTGTCCTGTACATAACTACCAGCATCTGTTTGAACATTGTCCTCATGTGTAATGTCAGAATGCATCTGATTTTGCAAACTTGTAGGAATCAATCCCCGAATTGGACAACCCATACAAACACCATAAGATATAGAACATTCTCTGGCTGCCCCAACACTTTCCTGTATATGATTACCTCTCTCTACAGCATGTAAATCAATATTCCAAGCCTGAAAAGAAACAATTGAACCACTGGAAGAACTATGATCAGCCGTATGTGTCTCATGAAAAACTGTAAATGGATGAGGCTAAAAATCTGAATTAACCTCTAGGCAGCTCAGTACTGATTGTGCTTTCTGAATCTCACATTCTACAATCATGGGATCAAATCTAAAAACAACTTCTTCATTATTTGTACAAATAAAATCATCACTGAGAGCACAAACAGATCAAGAATGCAATTTGTCCATACCTTTTTCCAGGCTTGATCATCACATTATCAAAATTTTCAGCCCCACTTTTGCATGCATACATCCCATTTATTGAATCAGCATCATAGGTAATAGGAAATTGAAATGAGACCATATGAGCTTGTACAATGTCTCCTACCTCTTCTTCTAACTTTCCATCTTCTTCATAAAGAAATTCAAATGCTGAGTATTCAGGAGAAGTGCAAAGATTTGGTTGTTTTATCTCTTCCAATGTTAAATCAACATCATCAAAAAGAAAGACTCCCATGTTTGAATTTAAGAACTCTTTCTCAGCTTCACATGGAACACTTTCTACTATTTGATCTTTTTCATCCATGTCAAAATTAAATATTTCTGATTTAGGAGAAAATATAGAATTATCCATACCTTTTTTCATATTGTTTGAGACATTTCTAGATGCATCCATTTCAATTTCCGTAATGTGACCATCTTCATTTAAAACTCCATAAAGAAAATCATCATTCGATTCCTCCAGGCACCAGTTTGGGATGATAGTGATATTGGGCTCTTCTGATAGTACTTCTTCATTATTCTCTTCAACAAGAGTAGATGATTGTTCTATTTCACTCCTTTGTATGTATGCTAAAAAACATTCTGGGCTTTTACTTTCATCCTGGCTTAAAACTCTTTCTTGCTGCTAACGGTCATGCCATGGCAATAAATATTTGGGCTCGACAAATGCTTGCACATTATCTTGTTCATTAAAAATAGAGAAGTTGTATGAAACTTGATCCTGATGAATCTTTTTTTTAAAGTCTTTGATAGAATAAAACCTGTCATGCAAACTTCTGAGCAGTGATGCAAATTTGTAATCTTTTGATGGATGCAACTTCCTCTTCTCTGCTTCAGAGATGCTAGTTTTGAGATTATTCCATAATAAATGAAGTATTTCATCATTTTCAGATAATATCTCTTCAATCGTTGGCATAGGTCTTCTTCTATCTTTAAACTGATTTCTTTGGCTTGCCTAGAATCTAACCATTTCCTGATATCTTCATATAAAACAGAGTCGCCAACCTCTTCCTTCAATGAGGTATCTTCAATTTACTGGAGAATAAGGATCCAAAACCAATCTTTTCGAATCCCCAGTAGAGTCACCAAAAATCTGTTGGTTTATAAATTTGTCCCTCGAAAACAACTATAGAAAATTGACTCGAATGCCCAAATAGAAGGACAAATAGCACCAACAGTTGGAGAAGTTGCCATTAAATTGGCAACCTTCTTCTAAATTTTAGAGGTATAGCTCCCTCCTAAGATATACAACGAATGAAAATGCGGGGTATGCTTTTGACCAGAAAGTAGGAAAGGTTTACTAACATATACACATAACCATGAAAGTATATGCGAAAGATTAAAACTGAAATGAAGGAGGTGCAGGTTAGATGACTCACAGTTCACCTACCCTACATCTTCAATCAGTAAACAAGAGAAGATGAATAGCAAAACATTTTTAGAGATGATTTTATCATGAATTCAAAGATTCAGAAATAAAAATCCCCACAATTCGTTATCACAGAAACTATATTGGAAAATGATTACAGACACACACAAGGATTTACAATCTAAAGAAATCATAAATGAATTCACAGATTCATAAACATCTTCCTTCTTTCTCCCAATACAAAAATGAGTTCACAGACTCATCCTCCTGTACAGCAAACTATAGCTGAAAAGAAAAACTCTACTCGTACTACTTCCCCTATTCCACCAAAGCTCTAGCCCCTATTTAAGACTGCAGAGCATATATTTATATGTTTTTCTGAGAGCCTCTTAGACTCTATAACCACTTCTTGAAAAGAAAAGAGAATTCTATTAGTTTCTCCCACAAAGATTTCTGAAAAAGGCAAGGTGAAAAGAGGAAAAAAATTTTTCTCTCCCGTAACATCCTTTTTTTAATAATCAGTTACAATAATAGGTTATATTCATGTCTTTCTATTCTCCTTCCTTTTTTCATTTCATCCTAAAATGATTACACATGTAGCTTTGATTATAATAGAAAGCCTTAAGTTACAATTATTTTGGAACATATCCACAATCTGCCACATAGTCCAAGGTATCATTTGGTAAAAAAAACTCTCCTATAAAGTTGACTCTAATACAAGATGTCGACCAACATGAATAGATAATTGAGGCATTTCACTATCTTCAACAAAGACTGGCCGCACATACCCCTGATTATGTGATAGAATAGTAAGAGAATGAAGACAGTCTGAAGTAGCCAGAGCTTGCACAGCAGCATGAAAATTCATGAACTGGGCTGCAACTTCTGCAAGAAAATCATCCCAGGCCTTTGAACATGGTACAGTCGATTCTTCTTTAGCAACAACTAGCTTGTCTAGGGCTTCTAGAACTCCAGGAGGATGATATCAATTTGTTTTTTTTAGTGCTGCCAACTTTGATTGAATTGGAAGGTACCCTTGTAGCGGATGGAAGCTCTATCAAGTGAGTAATTCTAGACACACTCAAATAGTCTAAGTTTGGTAGTTTTAGCTGCTTGAACTACCGCATGACACTTTGCAACCTCAAGAAATTTGTTGCCTGCATAGATGAAAAGATTGTGCTTATCCCCTTGCATTGCAGCACCTTTGTTTAGGGCAGATAAAAGTCTTGTAGAATTCTCAATAACAATAGAGGACAATGCTGGTGCAATTAATCACCCCAATAACTAGGATCCTATATGTTTATGATGCCCTTGGGAAGGATTGTTTGCTATGACTTCATCCTCATCAACACAAACCAGCTGCTGAAGTTTTTTGGCGGCAATAAGGAGTGAATAAATGATAGTAAAGAACTTAGTTGGAGTAGCTGATCAGTGAAAATTTTTGGTTATTCCACGCTCGACGTCAGACATCTTCCCTAAGGAGGTTAAAATAGAAGCCAGTAAACCTTGGGATCCACCTTCTATTCTACCACACCTAGCTGACCCAGTGGATCCACCTCCTTTACCACTAACTAAAATTGTACCTTTGAGTTACAGCCTTCCACAATTACTCATTGATTCCGCAATGTCAGAAACTGCATCAAGACGAGCTTCAATTGTGTTTTGATTACATAGAGGATGAGTTACCTAATGTTTCAGTAATCTCAAATAAAAAGTAGTGTGTGTATGGTTCATCAGCGAGAATAGTGATCCATATTAGGTTTCCAAATGCATTGTCAGATACTGTAATAAGAAGGGGAAACTCAAGCATGAATCCAATTTTACACAACCCATTTCGCTTTCTGCTCATGCATTTCATATTGATCAATTACAAGCTACAAAAAATAGACTTCATAAATAATATTCAAGATTCAAAGACCAAACAAGCAGAGCCCATTTTATCCATCTGTTTCATCACAATCCCATCTAGAATATCATCAAACCCAAAATTGCCTGTAAATTGTCTGGGCTCTACGGGGCCTGGTAACTAGAAAGACACTGTAAAAGGGCTAGGAGGACACAATGATTGAGTTTTCATGTGAAATGTACGAGACTTTTTAATAACCTTCTGTTCTCCTATTGTAATGATGCCTTTAATTACCACCGTCCCATCAAATTCAACCTCACAACTAAATTCACGTTGATCTTTCTTGACACCTGGAAGAGCCATGCGGAACAAGTAAGTATCCTCACAAGTACCGATATCAACAAGACCAACTGATGGGCTAGCTTGATGAGCTGTTGTTGTTCCTGTAAAAAGAATTGACGGCTTAGCATCATTTTCAGTGAAAAGGTAATGGTCAACAAATATTGTATCCTCTTCAGACTATGACAAAGTGTATTCAACCTTAGCCAATAGTCTTAATTCCATAGACTGTTCTTATGGAAACAAACAAAAATATTCAATCGAGATCCATCCACCAAAGGTTCAGGTAGCACACTTGCCAACCACCATATGATAGAGTGTGGCCAGTACACCGTGGCTCATATCTTACCTAACCAATTGGGCTCTATGTTCTCTACAGGATCTTCAAATTCAATTTCTTGGGTGATAATTATACCATCATTCCCAACGACATTTTTACCCTTTGGCCACAGAGTGTTTCTAACAGATGAGCGAGCTTGATGACGCTTCGCCTTTAGCTTCTTCTTCAGTTGATGTGAAATATTTCAACACCGCAGTGCCATTATTTGTTGGAAGAGGTTTCTCCTAGGGTTCTCCATCTATCTTCATGTATGTATGGTCTGTGGTCTCTTTGTGAAATTCAAAACGAATACCATGTGACTGTGTAAGGTGTATTCCATGACCAAATTTCTTAGAACATTTTGTCAAACAGCTCGCGTGCCTTGTGAGGGATTCCACACTCTCTATAAGAGTTAAGGTAATGTGATGCATCATGCAACGCTGTTGATGATAAAAAATTGCAGTCTCATTTGACAATGATGACGGGCTCAATGTCGTTTCCAGCAGGGATTCTCTCAATTGCTCAATTTGAATGATTCCTTTGTCCCAACTAACAAGACAATCGTTCACCTTTCCTTCATTGATAGAATTTGAACAATAAAATTTGTAGAAAATCCTGTGGTTTTGCCTATGCTACTTGGATAACAAGGTTGTGACCTTCTATGATCCCTCCTTAATGATGTATTCTTGAATGTATCTTTCATATCTTCACATTAAATGACCAAGAGATTCAACATCAATCCCACAACTATGGAAATATGACATCAATTAGAAAGGTTATACCTACTGAGATACAATGAGCTATCCCAACAGATAGCTTCACTCATGATTTCTTTATAATATAGTAATTCTATCTCTGCACTTTCCAGGCGACTAATAACGACATAGTCTTCAATAGAAAAGTACCCATGGTTGTTACTTATGACAATGAGGGTCATGGACCAGGAGGATACTGGTAAGGCGTTATGAAATTTTGGTTTATATTTACCAATTGCATATTGCTTAAGAATCTGATACTTCTTCAACATATATGCTTTGCACATTTCCTGTATTCCATGCCTTTTAATGGATAACCAAACACCAAACATACTCTTAGAATAGACCACGGCCTTGTGTCTATGGTTCTGCCACCTCGCATTTATAGAAGACAATACTAACTTCGTAGGCTTGTATTATCCAACATGGCTTCAATTGTCAACTTGGGATGCCAGGAAGTAAGCATTTATCCTTCATGGTTCGCATACATGTCTGCCAGAAAACCCTAAAATTATTCCTCAAAATCAAATTGAAACTCCCTATGTTGGCCAGTCACTCTTTTTAAGAACTTAGGAGTAATTTTGTGAAGTTCACCTTTTCAATGATAAGCTGACAAGGAAAAGTCGAGCGGTCAGAGTCTGTTTGAACCTTTGAACCTTTGAACTTTTGACAATGAGGTTCAAATCGAAAGTTCAAAGATACAAAATGAGTTACACAAAGGGACTAACAACGACTTTTCAAGAAAATATTAAATTTTGAACTATTGAATAGTTGAACTCTTGAACCATTGAACTCTTGAACCATGAGAAGGGTTCAAGTTCAAAGGTTTAATTCTACAGTAATTTTGCATATAAGATGATAGGTGAATGAACTTTTAAAGATAAAGAGCCGACTTCAGAAACAAACATATAACCAATAAGGAAAGATGGCGGGTCGGCTTTTTCTTATGGAAGGTTCACGAAAAATTGAATAAGGGTGAAATGAAAGGTAACAATCATGCTGAGCTAAAAGGGCACCCAATGCTACTATCGTTGAAGATATGTAGAGGATCAGTGGTTGGTTAGGTACAAGAAGTACCAACACAGGAGGTGTTGCTAGACATTCCTTTATTTTTTCAAAGGCATGTTGACATTTTTCATCCCACTTAAAATGTTCACCCTTGCGAAGGAGATGTTGAAAAGGATGACACTTATCTGCTAGTTGTGAGATAAACCTGTGAATGGATTGTAACCTTCCTTGTAGACTACGAAGCTACTTTAGATTGGACGATGGAGACATTTCCATGATGGCTTTCACTTTGTTAGGATCCACTTCTATTCCTTGTTGAGACACAATGTACCCCAACAATTTTCTAGATGTTACACCAAATATGCATTTCTTTGGGTTTAACCTGACTTGATACATCTCTAGTTGATCAAAGATTTGAGCTAGTACCTGTAGATGTCCTTCTCTTGCTTTGAATTTCCCTAGGATGTCATCAACGTAGTCTTTCATGATAGTGTGGAAAAGGTCATGGAAAATAACTGTCATGGCTCGTTGATAAGTGGCTCCAGCGTTCTTAAGATCAAAAGGCATTACGACCTAGCAGTATGTACCCCATGGACAAATGAATGATGTTTTGTCTTGGTCTTCCTTTGCTATTCTGATTTGGTTATATCCTAAAAATCCATCCATCAAGGATACCATTTCATGTCCAGCTGTAAGATCTACAATGTTGTCTATGCTTGGTAGTGAGAAGTCATCTTTAGGACATGCTTTGTTGAGATCTCTGAAATCTGTGCAATAGCAAACTCGTCCATTAGGTTTTGCCATAGGTACCAAGTTTGAGACCCATTCTGGATAATCAATAGGCTTTATGAACTTTGCTTCTAACAGTTTCTGAATTTCTGCCTTAACCAAAAGAGCTATTTGTTGGTGCATTTTGTACAGTTTCTGTTTGACCAGTTTTAAACTAGGAGATACTGCTAAGTGATGTACCATAAGTGATGGATCTAGACCCAGCATGTTAGCATAAGTCCATGTGAAATTAATAGCTCTTTTTATGAATAATGCTGTGAAATTTCTTCTTTATTGCTCTGATAGTGATGCTGCCAAAAAGGTGATCTTCAGATTCTACTCTGTGCCTAGGTTCATTTCTTGAGATTTTTCAACTAGCACTGTTGATTTTTCATGATGATCAGTGGTGACAGGAAGATCAAATCCCTCATCCTCTGGTGCCTCAGATATGTTTTCACCCTCAGATATGCCCTTTATTTTTACTTTTTCATAGTTAAGAGGCACCTTTCAATTTTCACCTAGTGACCTATCTTTTTTTATTCTATTTATTTCACTTTTATGACTGAAGGATTTGATGCTTCCACCAAAATATGCTAGTTTAGGGAGGTCCATCATGAAGCCTGCTTTGTGATCACCCAATAGAATGCCTTGTCATAAGCCCATGAACTCGGCAATAGCTTCATCATTTTCAAATGTGTCCAATATCGGTGCCCCCTGTTGGTCTCAATTGACGAGGTCAGGATATAAGAGTGAAAGGGTAATGGATGAAGAGTTTCGGCTAGATGAGGTAGTAGAAATCATGAAGATGGAGGTTTCTTGGAAAAGATCAGTGATATGAAGGGAGGAGTCATTGATGGCATCTGAATTAGAAGTCTCTCCTACCAAAGAAGGTCCAACATGCAAATCAAAAATACACTTAATGTTTAAAGGCAGCCTAACATGCAATCTCATGGTCCTTGCATGCTCCATTATTGTCCTATTCATGTGTTTAGCCACTCCATTTTCTTGTGGAGTCCCTGGAACCATTTTCTACCTATGAATTCCATTAAAGGAACAATAATCTTCAAATTCTTTGCTACAATACTCACCACCATTATTAGATCTAAGACATTTTAATCTTTTACCTATCTCATTCTCAACCAAGCTTCTCCATTTCTTAAATGTTTTAAATACTTTAGATTTCTACCTGAGGAAATAAATCCAAACCTTCCTAGTTGCATCATCTATGAATGTAACATAATAACGAGAGCCACCGAGAGAAGATACCTGAGCTAGTCCCCATACATTTGTATGCACAAGCTCCAACTTTTCATCTTTCTTTTGCTTCCCATCCTTGAGAAAACTAACTCTCTTTTGTTTTCCATACACACAACTTTCACAAAAATCCATATTAATACATTTTAGACTTGGTAAAACTTTCTTAGAATGAAGTACCTTCATACCTTTTTCACTCATATACCCAATTTTGTTATGCCATAGTGTTGCCTCAGAACTTACAACAACTATTTCAGTCTCTTCCTGCGAACCTGCAGCAACTATTCTTGAACTTGTTTTTTTTCTCTGCAATAGCTAAAGTAGAAGGAACAGTATGACCTATACAAAGATACAAGGTGCCTACTTTCACACCTTTTGCTACTATTAAGGTACCTCTTGAAACCTTCCAATTTTTATCAATAAATGTAACAATGCAACCTTCATCAACTAGCTGCCCTACTGAAATTAAATTCCTACTTAGCCTTGAAACATGCCTTACCTCTTGTAGTAGCCAATGATTCCCATTCTATAACTTAATCTTGATTCGTCCCTTTCCAACAATTTGATAGGGTTTGTTATATCCCAAATAAACCAGCCCAAAATCCCCTTGGACATAATCAAGAAAATAACTTCTATGGGGCGTAGCATGAAATGAGGCCCCTGAATCTAAAACCCATGAATCATCAGCATTATCTAGGGAAAGAATCAAAGCATCATCTTCAGATTTATTACTTACCACATTTTCCTACTTATTGCCTTCTTGTTTGTCTCCTTCATTATTCTTCTGAGACTAGCAATCTTTCTTTAGATGACTTGGTTTCCCACAGTACCAACAATCCTTCTGTCCTCTGGATTGGGACCTCTTGTCCTTTAATTTTCCTCATGACTTTCCATGACCTCCAGAACCTTTTCCTCTCTCCTTCGATCTACCCCTACTTTTTGCATTCAAGACACTACCTAATGTGGACCCTCATGAGCTTTTCTGTCACATTTCCTCACTAAGGATAACACCAACAACATCATCAAATTTCAAAGTGTTTGAACCAGAGATAGATTTACTTACAACCATTACCAATCTATTCCAACTTTCTAGCAAAGAACATAAAACCAAGAGAGCCCTCACCTCTTCATCAAATTTCACTTTTACAAAAGTTAACTAATTGGTAATTGTATTAAACTCATTTAAATGATCTGTCACAGATCCACCTTCAATCATTTTCAGATTAAACAAATGCTTCATGAGAAATACCTTATTTGAGGCTGACTATTTTTCATACAATTTAGCCAAAGTTTCCATTAGTTCACTTGTTGTCTTTACTTCTATTATATTGAATGCCACATATGGTTCCAGACACAACTGAATGGTTCCTAATGCCTTTCTGTCTAGAAGTTCCCAATCCTCATCAGTCATTGTTGCTAGTTTCTTGGCTATTCCTTCCAATGCCCTCCATAAATCCTTCTAATAGAGATAATCCTCCATCTGCATCTTCCATAATTGATAGTTTTTCCCATTGAATTTATCCACCTTCAATTTACCCTCGTCCGCCATTGCTCCCACTTAACCATGAGACTCCCACTCAACCGTGAGACCTTCCAATAGATGATAATCAAACACAACCCTCTTTGATACCACTTGTTAGGGTTAGCCGACAGAAGATATCAATTAAATGTAAATAAAGATTAAATAGAGGAATGAAAAAATACACAGAAATAATAATAGCGAGAGACAATTTTAACATGGTTCACCCAAACTCGGGCTACATCAACCAATAGAGAGTCCAATATTATTATCCAGTAAATCAAAACTGATTACAACCAGCAATCCCTATAACTCAATACCGCTGCAAAATTCTACAATACAATCAACGAAAACCCTAACCCTTAGCCACTTTTATCAAGCCTTATGTCAGTTACAAAATAGGGTTTTTTTATGTCGGCCAATAGAAAAATAACTCCTAACGCCTTTATAAAATAATAAAAAACCATTTGAGGTTTCAAGGGCGTTGCCACCAAGCCCCCACAGGGGCACTGCCTCTCGACCCCACTCTGTATCGTGATAGGGAACGTGCCAGGGGTGTTGCCCCTGACCCTGCAAGGGGCATTGCCCCTTGACCCTATCTTGGGGGTGCTGCCCCCAAACCCCCATATGTTAAATTACATGGTGGGAACCGTACTGATAAAAGTAGGGAAAATTTAACCTCCGAGTCTGATTAGGCTCCATATAACAACATTTCCAAAGGTTGATGAGAGGGGCAAGGGCAACGCTTAGCAGGGCCACACCCTTGCAATGGCTATGATGCACATGAGTCATGTCCTAATCCAATGAGTAGCACTAGTAGGGGAGGGCACAACCCTTTGAGAAATTATTTTGTTGATAGATTCTTTTTAGTGCTTCAATTGAAGTGTTTGTACAATTAATGTTTCTTATATGCTTTAGGAATTCCAATGATTATTGGATATAAATTAATGTCCCAATATTCAAGTTTTTAAACACCACTACTTAGCAATAAGAATGCTTGAAATATGTACCAAATTGGCTCATTGTAGGAAGGAAATTCAAGCAAGAGTTAGGAAATTTTGAAATAGAATTTCTAAATTTTATAAGTTAATTTTGTGTATTGTGTTCTATCAATCTGATGTTATGGGATTAACCCAAGATAATGAAATACTAATGTTGATGTAGGTAATGAGTGACTAGTTATAAGGTTCAATAAAAGACATAATAAATTGGTAAAGTATTGTTGATGGATATTTTTGCACACAACAACATACATAAAATATTGAGTATTTTATATCTCTTGAAAGGAATCTAATCCCAACGAATCAAAAAAAGACTACCCCAAGGTTTCTCCTAGCCAGTTCTGATCTTTACAAGATAACTCAGTGTATGATGTTCTTTGATGTTCCAATCAAAGGGCTTTACATTTTGAAACTTATGAATATGGGTTTTTGAATGGATATGCTTGAGAAAATAAAGAAAACCCAAAACACTATCTTTAGATCAAAAATCTAAAAACTAACTTGATCTTCAAATTTGCAATACAATTGATGTTTTTTCTAACCTAACTTCACTATTTTCACAAAGTTCACAAGATAGGGGAGATAGAGAAGGTTTAGAAATTCCTAAGGACAACTACATATATGATGAAATGATTCACATAGATGAATCTCAATGTTACAGAAACAATGCAATCTTCAAAGGAATTATGATTTTCAAATTATGGAAACTCATTAAACACCAAAATATCTAGGACAATTTAATCAAATCCTCATAATCGAACTAAAATTTAAATAAGTGTTCAGACTAACCATACACAACAACTTAGAATCAACAATTTGCTAATGGTATGAATATGGAATCCATCAAATATCTCAAATGTGCAACAAAATAGCATCTGAACTTTATCTTAATGATGAAATAAACTATGAAAACTAGACTCTTAGTCAATAACACAACACAATTAGATGGCAACATCTAAATTTCTATTTATATTGATAAAAAATGCCAAAGACTCAACAATTAGATGTATTTGCACCTCTAACCTATACAAGAGAGAGTGATTGTGTTTATATAGAGGAGGCAAGAGCACTTAGTATACAATGAGTGGTGAGGATTAATCCAACACCAATGGTTTAGATTTCCCAAGCATTTAATATTTATGGAAAAAGTTGTTACAACTCAATTTTTACTTTTATCTTTTAGGAAAAGGGCAAAATTTCACTTTTGACAAGTGAGATAGGACAAAATAGCTCTTTTTTAGATGAGTTGACACAAGAAAATGAAAATGTGGTGTGTTTTTGGAGGAGGCATTCTAGCTGTAGACTCTCTAAGTTGATTGGATAACTACGATTGGTAAAAACTGAGCTTCACGGCGTAGGCACATCATCTTCTATGGTGACCTCATTTTAACCTATTCTCTCCTTCTATACTCCATGAATGAATTAAGCACTGGGTTTAAAGCTTCTGGAAGAGGATATTTTGTAAAGTACAACATGAAATTATGTGTATCAAGGATTTTAGCATGACTGTTGTAGGTATATACTTGGGCCCTTGAGTTCTTTTGGAATTCTCTAATGTAACCTTTGAATTTCGTAGTAGCGTTCATACTCTTCACATCAAAATCATAAGGTACTACATCCAAACCTCCCTCTAGTAACTTCTTCCAGTGCTACTTGTATAGATCAACATCCATTTTAGCCTTTTCATCTATATACCACCCAATTAGAACACTTAGCAAATCAACACAGCTATATGAAACATCCAAAATATGAGTTAGTGCAAGTGATACATCCTCTTTAGCCTTGCTAGCTTTCTCCCTCTGATACTTCATTGCCTTAGCCTAGTAAAAAGGCATTTTTAAGTTATCTTTGGTTACAATATCCTCTTTCAATAGGATCTCAAGAGATAGTTTACACCTCCTTTCGAACCAAAGAAATACTTGGGAGTAGTATTCCTTGTTTTCCTCACAATCCTCAACAAGAATATCCTAGTCCTCCTTCAAAGAGTGAAAATCCTTATACATTTGAACTACCTCATCAATGACCTAGCATTCATCTTCATATATTTCCTTCAATCATTCCTTGGTTACTTGAGCCACATACCTCATTTTCTCAAATTTATTGATCAACTTCTTGTTTAGAGAGGATGGCCAGAGGAACTATAGTGCCAGCGTCCTTCTGTAGAGGGCCTACTAGATGATTGATGTAATCTTGTAACTCTGCAATCTACTCTTTTAATTACCCTTTAGTCAACTCATATTCATTCATTCTCTACACAATGGTGTTGACAGAACCCTAAAATTCCTCAATATCTTGAGTTTTGTTTGTTGGGCCGAGATTGACTATTGATATCTAAAAATCCTCAACTTGAAGATCACTTCTATCTTTATCAACCACTGATGTTGCAATCTCTACAATTCTTGATCTTGAGGCATCCCTTGTAATGCGAGATTGAATTTTTACTTTATTTTTCTCCTTGTGTCTTTTGAGTCTAGTAAGAAATCTTGCAAGGTCCAAGGTAGGAACCTCTAGCTCTTGCTGCTTTTATTTTAACCTTATTTGTAGCCACTGAGGGGCTAAATAATCATTACTAGCACTTACTACTTGCTATTGTGGAAGAGAATACACAGGATCCTCCTATTGTTTTGTACCTTTATTTATTTTGAACATCTCCTTCCTTGGATTGATCCTTAAGATCAATATCCTTATTGTCCTGAGAGTCAAGTGGTTCCTATGTAAACATTTGCTCAATTAATGGCACTTCAATATGTTCCTCAACCATAATCTTTTCCTACTCTAGTTCTTCTAAAAGGGTTATTATGTTCTCACCAGTCATATTAGGAACTTATTCAGTTATTATTTCTTCTTGTTAATCAAATTTAAAGCATCATCACTTTGATCAATATCAATTACATCATCTACCCTTATTTCCATAGTAGCATCATCTTTTAAGATCTAGGTAGATTCAATATTCTTATTAGAAATCCCTTGGATAACTAATTCTTCATATACTTTGTCTATGTCTTCCAAGGATGGAATCTTGGGAGATGAGGGAACATCTAAACTGATATTAACTTGGGGCACCATAGCTTTATTCACCTTAGAAACAACTAAAGCCACATTCTTTGGTAGACAAGATCGAGTAAGATAGGAGTAGGAGGAAGATGTAATGATAATGGGAGTGGAAGGAAAGGTGGATTTGATAGGCATGGTGGTAGGAATGGGTGTGTACAACTACTATAGAGAGGAAGATAGCAACAAAGTGGAAAGAGATGAAATGAGAGGAGTGGAGGTGAATGCAAGTAATGGTGAAAATACTATAGAGATAGAAGAAATAGAGGTAGTCAAAGGAATGGTAGAAGACATTGGTATGGAAGATGTAGTTGAGGTGGTGATGGTGGTGGAGATAGATGAGGCGATGGGAAGTGAAGTGGGAACTTGGAGAATAGAAGGGGAAGAAGCAGTTGCAACAATGGAAGATGAAGTGGGGATGGTAGAAGAGATTGGAATGGATGAAGTGGAAATAGTGGTAGTAGAATAAATGGAAGGAGGAGGAGGTGACAATCTAGAAGGTGCTTGAGAGGTTTGATCCTTTTTACTCCTCCTAGGTCTTTTCAGTCCTTGGCCCTCAACCTTCTTAGTTTCTTTCCTCTTATAAACTCACCCAGTGGGAGGAGGTTTCCAACTCCCAACTCCCCCTCATCCTTTTCTCTTTTACTTTCCCTTTATCTTTGGTAGGAGATGCCACAACCTCATCTTCAATTTCTTCACTATCCAAATCCACTACTTTTCCTTTTGGATCTGATGTGTCCTCTCCTCTAGAAGGCCCTTCTCTAGTAGAATCTTCAACTATTATTCTCTTCTTGGGCTGTAGTGGAGTGTATGTCAAAGATATATGTTGAGAAACCAGTTGGGCCACCTGTACAGCTACCCACCTTTTACTATACCTGATATTGTCTTTCATTATTTCATCCAATGATATAACTTCTTCTTCAGCCCACTTTGGAGGAAGAATTGTTTGTTCAAAGATTGCCCTCCATTCAACCTCTTGAACCAATTCTCCATCAACCACTACTTGGTATGGTACTATAGAGATCTGAAACATCTTAATAAAATCAAGTGGGAGCCTAGAGAATTTCATCTTTTTGACCCCATGTTCATAATTGCAATTAGCCCAAAAAATTTCCAATTGTTCCTCATATTATGAAATGGATCAAAATGCTTTCTATTTGTGTAGAAGAGAATATGATACATCTGCAACTCAACATTTGACTCTTCAACAACATTGGGAGTAGGACAAGACAATAAACCCCTTCAATGAGGGGAAATGGTATGAAAGCCCTATGTAGCCCTTTTAACAGTTTCCGTGTTGTGCAAATTTGCCTAGTAAGCTCTGGCAACATAATTCTATCTATGGGATATTTTAGCAATCAAGAAGGCACTCATGTGAAGCCTTAGATCCTCAAATACATAAACCTAGGGAATTGAATAAACTAATATGATCCATGTTGCCTAACTAGATTCATAGCTTGGACTGATAGTCTTCTACTCAAGTTCCCTTGCAACATCCTTGTAATGTACATAGTGGATCCATCATTCACTCTCTTAAAGTGTGCCAAGGAATTATCTTTTTGCAACTAAGGATAGCAATCATAGACCTTATACTGACTAGCAGCATGACCAACATTTCCAAGCCTAGTCAACTAAAGGAAGGGAAGGTTTGGGCTAGAATGTAGACTATATAGGAAGTTGTGTAGAAGATCCTTGTCTTAGGTAAATCCATGAACTGCAAGTGAAGGTTATCACTAATTAACTTATCAAATAAGCTGAAGACATGTTTTCAATTTATTATTTATGCAGTCTACACTCCTTGTTTGTATTGGAGTCTTCTGCTCTTTTTGTGATCTCTATACAAATTATTTTTGAAATTAATACAATGGGAGTGACCTCTCTGGGAACTATCAAAAAAAGTAAATAAAATAAAATAAATATTAAATAAATATTAAAAATTTATGTGTGTAAAATAATATTTATACTAATGTAATATACTTTTTTCACTTAATAAAACACTACATTATAAAAAAATGGATAAGTGTATTTGAAAATAATTATTTTCTTTTAATTAATATAATACCATGTAAAAAATAAATAAATATATTTAAAAAAAACTGTTGTTCAATAAATTTACTTTTCTTATAACTCAAAAATAATACTAGCAATCACACTTTGGTGTGCAATGGGTATGTAGAAGAGTTGAGGAAGTTCTTGAATATCATGTCTTTAAGTAAATGATGATTGTTTTGTATCCCTATGACCCATGTTATTTTGTTTTCTTTAGTGCCATGAATTAATTTGTATAAAATGGATTTCAAGATCCTCATGTTTTTCTTACTAACCACTTCAAATTTGTGAGCTTTCATGTTCAGTGTCTAATCTCCACTTGTATGCATCCCCTTTCCAGATTCATATTCATGCACTACACATAGGTTCACTTGCATTCCATTGGTCATGACCTAGTTATACTATATATAAGCTAGGTTCAAGTGGAGAGATCCAAATGTAGGTTGATAATTATCCCATGTATTTGATTCCAAAAGTATATGACAAATTTGTACATGAAAAACAATATAAGGTTAAAATAATGATATATTTGTCTCGAGAATGAAAAGAACAAGCATGCCCAATTTTACATGAGTACAAGCTCAATATCTATCCAGTCGAGGTAATTATCTCCCAAAAGTATTTACATAGGATGGATGTTTAGCAAAGCATTTGATGGATAATAAAATGGAGTGGTCTATTAAATGTTCTATAAGAGATAAAAAAGGACTACACATTGATTTCTTAAAATAAATAATTCCTTCTTTGGATTGTTGGCATGAAATGGTCGATTGAAAGTCACTCTCTCTTTTCTCTATCATTGAATCGTTTGCATCTACCATTTCATGAGGCTCTAGTGGAGATAGATGATGTAGACCAACCCATACCAAGGTCAATTATCTTTAATGTAGTACTAACCTCCAATTTGGAATGCTCATTACATGTGTCATCTTTAAGGTAGTCTATCTCTCTATTCCTCTCTCTCTATCGATTTCCCTCTCTATATCTCTATGTGTCCCTCTCTATTTTTCTCTCCATCTATTTGTCTGTCTCTATATCTTATCTTGAGTTCTCTCTGTCTCCTCATCCATTTCAAAATTTCTTAATAGAATTAGTGTTTTACAATAATTAATAATAATAATTCAATCATATAAATTTTAAATTTTATAGTTAATATATAAATCCATATCATTAGGAAATAGAATGATTAGTGAAAGTTATAATGGTGAAATGTGTGCAATGTAAATGAAATATAAATTGTGTAATAAAAATTATGACTAATGTATAGTCGTGCATTGGTAGTGGTACAAAGCATACATCTAGAAAATGCAATGATTTTGTGTTATGATGGGTTGTATGAGGAAGACTTTAGGCTCACACTTGTTAGTCATGAGCATAGATGCCAATGCAGAGATGGTATAATGGATAGAGAGAGGGGGCAAAGAGAGAGAGATGAGTAGAGAGAGATCTTTATTTAGGGAGATAAAGAGAGATGTCTTTATATATAGAATGAGAAAGAGAGACAAAGAGTGGAGATAAATAGAGTTAAACAAAGATAGAGATGAGTAGAGAAAACTTGAAATAATAACGAAACCTTAATTTTGAACTAATTTGGACTTCAATAAATTATAAATTGCTTATTTTTCATAACTAAGTTCCTTCCCAAATTGAAGAGGCTACCAAAAAAAAGTATTGAAAATTATGGACATTATGATTAGTTTGATTCCATGTAGCAAATTTGTTTGCATAATCGACATGCCAATTGTAGACATGTATGGTATTTTGGTAATGAATTATGTATTTTGTAGTTGTTTGCAGTTATATAGATTAGTAATTTCTTGTTTTTCATAGTCATGGTCCCTAAAATTGAAGAGGTTAGCAAAAACAAGCATTGAAAATTATGGACATTATTTTGATTATTTGGAAATTTTTTTTTTGCACAATCAATATAAAAGAACGCACTTCGATTTAGAAAAGGATTACTATGAAATTCATCATAAGAAACAATTTTAGAAGATAAAGCTCAAAGGAAGTATGTGTTACCCATTTTTATTTTCCATCTCAATCAAGTGGAGCTGGTTAAGTTTTATAGTTTTAAGGGGTGTATGTCTGTTATTAATCAATGTTTTGCCAAGAGAAAAATGCCATAAAAGAACTTCAATTAAATGCAATTGTTTACAATCAAGAAGAACCATACAACATTGCATATTTTAAAAGGCTTTTTCATTATTCATGAATGTCAAATGAAATTCTCCCACACAAGCCATAGGAGTAACTGAAATAAGAAACATAAAAGTAAATTTTACTTTTGAAAGAAAAGAAATGCATTGGAAAAGAAAGGGGACCCATCATTGCCTACGAATGATGAATCCTATGGTTGAGCTGGTTGTTATCTTCCTCCATCCATTTGAGCTCCAACGTACCTAGAAAATAGTTTTTGTTAATGCTCAGGGTACCAAGTCTTTTCATACACAATCAGAACTTCATGTAATGCCCACCCTAGTGTGTGCCTTGTGTGCTTTTGATTCATGTGTTATATATTGTTATGAGTGTTTATCATTGTATTATGTGATTATTATGCTTTGATGCATTACACCGAACTTGTCGATGAGGTTTATGGTGCCGTCAAGGGATTCTAAGGGTGTATTCTACATGACCATTGAGGTGTTTCCAATGGCATTTTGCTTTATTATTTGGCTTTCCAACTATGCATTGTGTTCATGTGTGTTAGATTATTGTAGTGCTTCAGCTTCATTGTTTTCAATTGTGTAATATGTTAGATGGATGTGATGTCTTCAGTATGATTATGTTAGTTGATTTATGCAGATATATGATTTTATGATGTTGATTGATTGTCGACCCATGTTTATGATGCTTATGCAATATTAGGCCACCTTGGGTCTTATGATGTTCTTCAGCTATTTTATGTATGGAGCAGGTATGCCTGATGGTTTACTTGAGTGTGTAGGTAATTACAGGTGTTAACTGATGTGGGAAATGTGGAGAAGGTTGACATGGGATGCTAAGCCATCTCACCCTTATCCTTGTGTTGTGGAAACCCATGATGTGTGTTTGGTATCATTTGCGTGTGTTTCCTTAGCATTCTTGCACTTTATTTTAAAATGTTTTGAAAAGCATATTTTTCATGTTTTCAGATTAAATTAATGATTTTAATTTGGAAATTGCTATTTTTGCTTTAGCAAAAATGTTTGTTGCATCATTATATGCTTGTGGAACAAATTTGAGTGATTTCAGTTTAATTATGAAATTTGATATTTTTCCGTAAAAAGGTAGAAATTGCATTAAATGAGAAAACTAAATGCCTAGTATGGCATGTTTGTACTTTTTGGAATGAGATTGAGTTAAATGGCAATAGCCTATTTGGAATAGTTGAGTTCATTCGACTAACTATTTACCTATCTATTTGAGTGAATTATTTTGGTGTTTTAAGTGAAAAAGGGTTTATTAATGTGTTATTTGAAATGCCTATTTGATTTGCAAAAGAGACATTCAATTTTTTAATTGTTGAATTAAATGAATTAAATGATTTAGTTGTGCAAAGGCTATAATTTTGAATTGATTGATTAAATCACTAAAAGGATTAATTTATTACCAAAAAAGGAATAGTGTCTTTGGAGGAATAAAAGGAAAAAGACATGTATTTTTCATTATTCTTTTTCTCTCCAAAATTTGCTCTCCTTTGTTTGAAACCCTCTTGCTTGAAAAATGGATATTTGATTGCTTGGAAGGGAGTTTGGATTGGATTCAAGAGCTTGGTGTTTGCTTGTTATGTGTGGATTGAATCTAACATTCAACCTCATTCTTTTCCTTGGATTTTGCTTGTATTGGAAGGTAAGTTTCTCCAATCTTTAAATTGTCTTATTTTGTTTCTTTCATGCAACACCATCTAGAAAGGTTGAAGATGGCTTTGCTTAGTTGTAGGAAGCTTAAAAAATTTATTTTAGCTGTGTATTCTTTTATTTTTATGTATTTTTATTTTTGGAAACATGAAAATACAGACAAAACCCTGGCAAATTTTTTGTGGAAATCTCCAACTCATTTTTATTGCATATATTTGTTGTTGGGCATGTTATCTATAATGGGTAGTTGTCAGATCATCCATAGCTATTGAAAAACAAAAGTTAGAAAATTGGTCAAACTTTGGTCAAGGTGCCAAAGAGAGCTCCAATGGAGTTTTTAGGGCCTTATGGTTATTTTGCACTTTTTGAAAACATTAATGTTGAATTCTATGCATTTCCTTTATGATTTTCTTTGAGGGATGAGTTGACTCCTTCATATTATGTGTTTCTGCATCTTGTGAGACTGTTATTTTTCGAGATATTTTGGTGCATTGAAATCTATGCCACTTATTTCTCTATTTTTGAAAACCTAAAAATTGCCTTGTATGTATTTCCTTGATATTTTAGTTTGTGGGATGAGTTGTCTCCCAATTAGAATGGTATTTTGCATCTTTTGAGAATATGTTGTGTTTTTGTCAAAATTGTGATTTTGTCACCTTGAAATCTGTGCCATGCTCAATTGGTCAAATTGGTGCTATGGGTGTTTAGGAAGAGGTCTAGGGGTAGGAAAGGAGTGGATTCCATCATGCACCATGGCCCAAAGAGGTCATTGGAATTTATCGAATGGAAGTTTTAATCAAGAATAGCATTTAAACACATTGGGTAATAAAATTTAATAATAAGATCATCTACACCAAACTGCATGTGTTGGTGAAGTGTCTACCTTGCTTTTGTTTGGGTGTAAAGAGCAATCTTTGGTGTAGTGTCCAGTTTCTATGAGGAGGGTATGCCCTCATGTTCTACCATGAGATGAGTATTGCCCTCACTTGACACTCCTTGTCCTAACTACCTAGATCTCTTTTCCTTCTTCCACCGTCAGAGTTTGACTCGATGTGTGATGTTTACCATGTGATTGTATGTGCATTGTGATGCCTGATTCATGCTTGTATGTGTCTATGATGGATTATGATTTATGCCTCATTTGGTGTGCATTGAAGGTGTGATTATTTCCCTTATGCTTGAATGTTGTTATGTCATTCTATTACGTTTTGGCAAGTGTGCCATATGCTACTTGAATGCAATTGGATGGTAGTTGTACCATGTGTTGTTTATATGCATTGTATTGGCAGTTGTGTCATGTGTGTTGTGTGCATTGATTAGGGTGTATTCCATATGTTGCTTGTATACCCTAGATGTGTGAGATGCTCTTAGTGGGTTTTCCATGATCACCTTCTCCGTAGCTTGAGGGTTGCCTAGAGTTGCGTAGACATCTATTGCACTCGACAATGGCAATATGGTTGGGAGGTGAGCAACATTTCCCCATTGGTCCTTCATGATGATCTTCAGGTGCTAGATGGATTCCTTGATCTTTTTGCAAGTGGTTTACCTTGTGCTTTGTGCCTTGTTGCACCTTGGAGAGCATGTTGGTTTTGGGTGGTTTATGCACTTGTATTTTATCATTATTGATTATTGTAACCTTTGTAATGTAGGTCTTTTGAGACCCTTGTAATCAGATGTAATTAATGCCTTGAGTTGATTTATGATGTTGGCTATGATTCATCTATGTTTAGGATGAAGCCCTTTGAATATTGTAATTATTGGATATCGTCTTGTATTTTTCCACGCCTTGGTTTGTGAGGATGTTGGCATGTCTTGATAGATTTTAGATGTTAGAATCTAGCTATGTTAGCATGTTTAGACTTAGTTATTTGATGTTTATGGATATGTTTGTGTTGGATCATATTCATCCCACATAGGTGGTGAGGATCCTATCTTTTGTTTTGGCATGTGTTGATGTTGGTGTCGAACATGCATAGCCTTTTTTATCGCTTTTGTCCTTTTTGACATGTGGACATAATTGGTTCGACATCTTAATGTTTTTGGTTAAAATGAATCATCTTTGGCATTGATTACTATTTTTAGCCTCATAGGTGTTTTGGTGTCATTTCCATGATGTGATATGCACTCTTGGATTATTCCCTCCTTTGCATTGGGATGTGTGCCTTTACATGAGTTTGACTAGTGACCATTCTAGTTGGTTGAGGAATCATACCTCCTAGTTGGACTATCCCATGGGTGAGCGTTACCCTTGTGTTTGGGATGTCTTGTGTCATCATGGAATAGACTGAGGTGGATGTCACCCACATCCTACTCCATGTATTCACAAGGGAGTGAGGTCATGGACATGTATTTGATCCTTCTCATGGAGTGAGCTCCACCTCTCTCTTGGTCATCGTGGTGAGTTGTCACAAGTTGGGTGACGTCTTTCGCTTGTGCTACCTTGCATTGTGCAATGGTGATGTCTTTTTAGGTGTTGTTGTACATGTTGCAACACCTTGTGTGTGCGTGAGTGCAATGTGACATGTAAATGTTGCACTTGCAAATGCAAAAAATTTGTTGGTTCGGTGTTTGTTCAACTAATGTCTTGTGTGAAAGCTTGGGGCATTATACTTTAAAAGTACCATTCACTTTTATGTAGTAGTAGTATCAGTAATTAGATATCACCATAAGAGAGGTCAAAATGAGCAAACATAAGTGCTATACCAGAAATAGATAGATCCATAAAAGTAACCCCACATCATGAATCAAAGATATGTTTCATATGCTAACATGTTTGCTTCCTATACAGGTATATAAGAAATCAGTTTGCTGATTCATCTTTTATTAAATGGCATGTGGAGAAAATGGGCTCCCATAAGGGTCAAGCCCAGCATGCTCAGAGCAATGACATTAATGCAGAGATATTCGATAGAGCAAACATCATGATGTTTTCATCACATGCATGTTGCTACTATATCAGATGTATCGAGTACAAGAGAGAAGGTACAGTCGAGATGGAACAAATGCCATGTGGGACAACCAAGTCAAATGCCATGTGTTACTGTCATTAAGATCCCATGATGCCATCAAAGAAGTAGAGGTTTCAGTCATAGTAGGATAGCATATACATGTGTAGTCAACATGATCATAAACAATCAAGGAATAGCCCATAAGAATGGAACAACAGAAGGCATATTCTTGTTCATCTACAAGAGATTGAAGATAATTTGAAACTATAATAGTGTATTTCCTCGTTCACATATAGCTAAATCAAGACAATATGATTATGATCATATACAGAGTAGCAAAAGGCCATAGAACAGCTCATTCTTGGACAATTATAATTGATGAAGAATATTACTCGGAGATCAATGCCAAATGCCATGTATGGATTTATGAGTTTAAAACAATAGACATTTATGTTCTTCTATAGGAGATAGAGAAGATCTGAAAACCATAAATGATGTTTTCAAAATGACGCAACATCATAAGAGAAAGTACAAGAACAACATATACAAGGTATAGATGCTACTTATCATTTTCTTTCTATTATCTTCATTTAAATATATGCCAAAGCACATACAAGGGCAATTGGAACAACATGAAGGAAATCTATAGAAGGAGATAATGTAATGGAATAACATTGAAATAGAGTAACTGTTGCTACATGATAGAAAGGTAGTATGACTTCATCATGAAATAAGTATGCTTTCTGTAGAGTGCCCTCTATACATGAAGTAAGTCACAGAGAGAGATTTGCTACAACATTGATATAATCCATGTTCAAATGCAAACCATGATCAAACACAACCACATGCCTGAGGAATGAATAATGGAAGAGTGTATATGCCACATCAGTGTTCTTTTGGATCAGCAAAGTAAGAGGATATAACAGGTGCAACAAAAGTATATATGTCTGCATATATGCATGATACATGTTCCAAGCTTCACATCATACACTGTCAAGGAACTTTCATGAAGTCTTGTGTCTTTGAATATAGGTGCAGTCATTAATGAGCTACTGAGATGTGATTGTAGCCTCATGCATCCAAGGTATAGCTACACATTACTCAAGAAGAATAAGACTCTTCTAACAATATGTTATGCATCTAAGACAAAAGTAAATGAGTGGCTATACATGCTAATCAATGGTGCTTCAAACCACAAGCATTGACCTCTTTCATAGAAAGGATCTTAAAGTGCATACATTTTGTTTTCAATGGAAATTTGACGTCATATACATGCTACATATGCATAAAGATGCATGATAAGAACATCTGTGCTTTTAAAGAGCTGATATCAGTTGCATAGTGGGGTCATGAGCTGAAGACAAAGGAGGTGTTGTCTCAAAAGCTACAGGAAGGAGTCATTTTGACCGTGCCCATCTAGGGTTTTTATTGAAAAGTTACAGATCTGAAACAAGACAAAATTTCTTTTAATGCAAATATGTGACAGTACGCTGGCTGCAACCCCATGGTAATACAGAGATAAAATAAGATAGAGTTTTCATGCATATGAACATGATATATATACAGCCAGCCATGATCTTTTGACCAAATGAACAAAGAATATTGTCAAAATATATATGGAGTTCAAGAGTTATTGTGCATAATCAGATTTCTTTGTGCAAAGGTATCAGAAATGTCATGAAAAAATCATATACAGCTGAGAGGAACATCAAGATCATACGTACAATGAAGGGTATAGCTATGTATAGGGAATGAAAGATATTAAATGCAGATGTATTATATAGGGACAACAAGTACCCCATATTCTTCTTTAAATACCTTATACATATTGCAATGTATTCATATTCCATGAATGTAAAAGCATATACAGGGTACAGTTGTCTCAGTCACAGATGAAATGGAAAATCCTAACTTTGATTCATCTTCTAAAATTCTTCATCATACAATGCAACAACTAAGGTAGTGGAACAATAGTCTTATGATTGTTTCAAAGAAAAGCAGAGTTTCAAAATGCATAAAGAAGACTACCTATAGAGAGAGTTTTTCAAACCCTAGTACGTATGTAGTGACGTCATAATACTTGCCTTTATAAATGTAAAAAGGGTTAACTTTGACAAAGATAAAAGAGAAATATAGTGAAATATCAAGATTTTGTGCAGATCCAGAAAATGATTACTCACAGCCTGCAAGTGAGACAAGGTTTCTTGAAGTTTGTGACCAACCCATGTAGAAAAAAAAAGATATATTCAATAGTTTGCTGGATATTATCACTTGTGCAAATGAGGTATCAAGTTTTGTGCAGACCCAAATGAAGAGGTCACAGTCTGAAGCCACCAAGGCTTGTTTTGTGTTTGTCAAAGCAAAAACATACAGAAAATGAACAAAATGTGTGTTTCCATGCTCATGTTCGAGCTATAGAAAGAAGCTGAAATACCAGATAGAGTTCATGTCCTGTAGGGCCAGATATCGACAATAATGATGCAAAATATCAATTTCTAGTTTTGTAATGTCTTACCTATACATTTATGTCAAAATCATTGAAGAAACATGCATTGTAACAGCAGAGAATGAAGGATTCAAACTCACATAAAGGAAAGAAATACTCAAAAAATCAACTATGGCCGTGGCCTCTCGTGCCGAATTGAGCCTCATGCTACATTTAAAAAAAAAGATTGCAGATACAAATAAAATAAAGGCCTTCAAATTAATAATGCTCTAAAATATCAGGAGCCACAGCCTCTAGTGCCATGTCGTGCTATAGAAAATGCAAAAAATCAATGCAATTTTCAAGAGTTCGAAGATTACATCTGTTTCTGGGAGGATGGATATGCATAGAGCTGTGGGTATTACCCCTCTTTTGCTTTTGTTTTGCCCTCAAGTGAACTCAGTAGCACAGTCACGGCCAGAGACAGTGTATATCAACAATGAAGACAAAAAAAATAAGAAGAAATGCATCAGAGAATGGCCTTTGCCATGGCTAGAAATCCATAAAGATGCTTTTGAAATGAAGGATATTGTTCAAATTTGTGCCAGAAAGGCTTACCTTCATAAAATCTTCATCAAAATGCTTAGAATCAACAAGAAAACTAGCAGCTTCGTGCTCCAAACCCTAAGTCATGGCGGCCAAAGAGAAGGTTTTCCCATTGAATGCAAGGTGAAAATGATGCAAAAGGTTAGGGCATTTGTTGTTTTGTGTTAGGGCTACTTTTTCCCTAAGATTTGATTGTGTTTTTTATCACATCAAAATACATTTTCATGCCTTAAGAAATACCCATCATGGCATTGTGGACCTTTTATATTTGCTAACTTAGGATATTTCATGCCTTGGGTCCCTTTTGCATATAATGCTTAGGTATTATGCCTTTGAAACTGATTCGGTTACCTTGAAGATGAACACATATGGTAAGTATACCTTGTAATGCATAGGGTTCAAATGGAGTAATAAGGTGTTTTTTATTCTGTTGAAGAAAACGGTTCATGGTAAGGTATGTTATTCTTTGCAAAAGGAGTCACAAAGATCAAATAATGCATATGGCCAATGTAAATGCATGAGGGACATTGTAATGCATAGAAGAGTTGTGTTTGTGCCTAGGTGATATAAGGGCTCTATTTGTCTTTTTGCATAAAGTAGAAATAGATAAAACATTGTAAACGAAAGTAATGAATTATAACTTACTTTATCACTTGTCATAAAAATACAAAAAGTAGTGATAGGCAAATCCATAACATGTAACAAAGTAAGTCTCTTCGATTACTTTATCATTTTTTCACAATGTTTTATTTATCTCCAAGCCATGCAAAATTAGGAGATTGAATATTAATGTCCTAGTGCCATTATTTTCTGCATAGGTTTGTAATAAATTTGAAATGTAAAACATTAAACTAGGTGGTGTAATTATAAACCACTTAGTCAATGTTAATTAAATGCAGAAATAATTGTGTTTATGTCATTTATTGTGCAAGGGACAAGTTGAGGAGGCTTTCAGATATGGTCAAAGAGATGTGGTTGAGCATTTATTATGCAAATGCCAAACATTTATGATGCTGTAGGAGAGGTTGACAAATAGGTAGAGGAGTTATTTCATGGATTTGACTTGTTTTCAGTAGCATTTAAGGGCATTAAGAGGCTATTATTAGAGCTTTTATGGTGGGTGATGACATGCCTTCACTTTTTCTTCATTGGGAACTCATTTTGGAGAGCTTTAGATAGATATTTTGAGGGCTTTTATGAGATGCACGACCAGGGAGGTTTCTGGTCCTTATCTTGTTATAGCTGCTTGGAGAAGTATTTAGTCTTCTCTCTTGTTCATTATTCAAGAGTTCTGACTTTTCACTTGTGATATATTGTAATTTTCTGAGTTCTTTTGCAGAAGTGAACAATTTTGTAACTCATTTTGAGAGTAACACAACATTGTAACACCTTTTAGCAGTAATAAGCAATTTATACCTTCCCATTTCTTTTGATATTGTGTGTCCTTAGTGTTAGTATAGATCTTTGTGATGTTCTTTGTCCTTGGAGCTGTATTTCATGTTGGTGCCTTTATACAGGATTACACACATTTTTTCAGGTTGTGAGATGTTCAAGGAATAACAATCAGTCTTGAGTGGTGAGAAAACATCTTTCTCCTTTACATAACTATTGTTATTTAGCCTTCTTACAAATTGATGATGCAAAGATTATGATTTGTTGGGTTGTGTAAGAGAGCCTTATTATTACTGGTTCTATAGTGTGTCAGTTTTGTGTAGTCTCAGACAATCTTTTGGTGCATCACCTTAGATAGTAGGTTTTATTTTCATGCAATCCTTCTTACTCTTTTCTCTGCAAAGGCATTAGTACAAGAAGTTATAGGTGAAGTATCACTAGGAAGTCGGCCTTCTCTAGAGGTTCTTTCCATCATAGGTGACCCACAAGCCTAGAAAGATCCCATGTTTCTCCAGAATGCCAAGTTCTACAACTCAGCAAGGGTGCGATTTTGAGAGACAACAATATGTCTTCCAAAGGTTTGTTTGTAAAAAATAAAGATATAATTTTTTTTTTACCACATCATGTTAAAGGATTGGAAGAAAACACAAAATGGCAACATTTTAATATCTTAGAAACTAAAATTTTGAAATACGAATAGTAGAAATTATATTTGAAATTCATCATCCTACCATTTGTATTTGAGAGTTGAGTTGTCACCAAAAAAACAACAAAAGAAATGTCGATCCATTGTTAATGGTAGAAAATTAAGCGCAACAATTATTATGATCCACTGATCTCTCTCCACTAAAAGATCTTCAACCTTCAATTTCTACAACTCAAAGTTTTACCTAATGAACTCTCACACACTTCCTCTCTCTCCCTATATTTCTCTCTTTGTCTTGCTACTTCTCTTTTTTACTCTCTCTCTAGGTCTCTACCTCTCTATATATATCTTTGTCTCCCTCTCTAGCTCTTTATTTCTCTTTATCTCTCTCTATCTTTGTCTCCCTCCCCCTTCTCTCTCACACACTTACTCTCTCTGAGATCTCTCTCACTATGTTTCTCATAAAATCTTAGATAGGTATTCGTTGGAGCATACGTTTATTATGGATCGCAGGTTGTAGAAATGCTCTCCTCTTGATGAGCCAATATCATTGTTTATGTTTCACCTATATCTCTCCCCTCTTTTCTTGCCCCACTTCTCTCTCTCTCTATCCCTTTCTATCTTTGGATCTATGGTTGAGAAGCCCAATTTACCCATTGACAATGAGATGTTTATAAACAATGATGAGTGACCATCATAAAGATATATTTAAATATATTTAATAAACACAAAAGTACATAAAATCTATAATATTCATTAGTCTCTCTCTCTCTCTCTCTATATATATATATATATATAAGAGAGATAAGATATTATATATTTAATATTATAGTTTTATATATTTAGTATAATATTAAATTTAAATTATATATACACACAATACTATATGTTTAGTTTTAATATTCATACATATTTAATATTTATATGCTTTTCATTTTTATATATTTATTGCAATTATGCATCCCTACTCAAATTAATTTTAAATTAATTTAATTACAATTATTTAACCTAGATAATCAATGTAATGAGATTATTTTTATTACACTAAGATATCAAACTATCAATGAGTCCAAACACCTACTTCAAATTAAAAACATAATAACAAGGGAGACTTTCGCTCCAATGAAATTGCTTTTAAATTGAAGGTAAGTAACAACAAATACATAAACTGGGGTGTCATGGTTGAGTATAGATCTTAATATAAGGCATGGGGAAGAAACATATATTGAACGGACAGCTCACCCACGACGACATAGATGGCGGCTTGAACTACGTGGAGGTACCTGCCACATAAGATTTTTATCGCTATTTACCAGTTATTTTTGTCTCTTGCTGTAAATCTTGTACCACTTTCTTGACGACGGAAAATATCATTGCTCTGGCGAAAAGGGAAAACCACAACCGAAAAACCTAGTGAAATCGGACAACAGAAAAACTTTCAATTGTCTTGCATGCCTGTGAAGCATCTGAGACCATCGATCTAAAAAGTCAGCTCTTCATCTAACAAAGGGAACACCTTCGGTGTAATAAAATTAACATGAAAGTTCAATTTATTTTTCCATTGAAAACTCATCTTTCTTTATTCATTTATTTAATATTTGTAATTTATTACACACCTCAAAGCTTTGAAGTTAAAAGAAAAAATATTGTATTGACCAATAATTATAGGAAATGGAAATCACACGTTAAAAAAATGCTTAGATAGGATTAACTATTCATACCATTTGTATTTCTTAAAACATATTTTCCACATAATCGCAACTAAATGCTTTGAAAACAATAATATATTAGGAGGTTACAACACATACAATAATGACAACTAAATGCTTTGAGGACATCCACTCCTTTATTTATTCCTCCAACCCCATTCCATTCCATTCTATTGTCTTGCCTTGTGTGTTTGCTCTACCATGGCTCCTCTTTTCTTCTTCCCTTTCGTGCTTTTCATCTTTTCAATCTCTGCTCTTCCCCACTTTCATCATCAACAACAACAACATTTGCTCTTACATTTCAAAGCTGGCATTTCTACTAACACCACATTGCTACCCGACTGGAAATATATATATGATATAATATATATATAGGTATATATATATAGGTATATATATATATATATATATGTATGTATGTATGTATGTATGTATGTATGTATGTATTAAATCTATATATATATATATATATATATATATATATATATATATATATCCCTAGGTTTTAAATAGTATTTATATTAAGTGTGAGTAGTGTATATATATATATGTATATTCCTAACAATGACCAAAACAATTTTTAAAATAACAAAATTATATAACATTATTCTAAATTGTAACTTTTTTTGCAGTAAATAAAAAAAAAGAAAATAAATGGATTGAGTTCGTACCCTGGTATTAGGGTTGTATTAAGTTTTTGTTTTAGAAAAAAAAGGGAGGGCTGGGGAACGGTGGACTGGCTGCCGCCCGCAGACCCTCGTAGCCTTTGAATGTGGTGGGGGGGGGACGATCCCCACACCCACCTCCCGCTATGTAGTGGGGGGTGGGTGGGAGGACCACCTGCCCCACCCCAAAATCTCTTGACTCTCTTGTAGACAGTGGTGGGAAAAATGTCTGTGGGTCATCGGCCTTGTGTACCATGCGGTCCACTTTGCCCTTAAACCCGCTAGTGTACCTTTCGCCCCCTATAAAATTTATAATATATCTACAGTATATATATATCCTTTTGTGTCTCTCTGTATATAGACACAAAATATATATATATACACAAAACCATTTATAACTTGTGTATACATCCGAGTATACCTCTGAGAGGTGCTTTCATGGCTACCAAGCCACTATAGAAGCAATCTTTCAACCTGCAACAAAAGAAAATAACTCAAAACAAAAAGAGAAAACAACACAAAAGAGGACAAAACAAAAAGAGTAAGGTAGGGTTTCTTGCCATAAGAAAATAATAAAATAAGTTTAGGGCTTCCATTTGGGAAAATCATAAAATATGGTGTTAGGGCACAATTGGAGGTTGAGTAGGAAATTAGGAGTTTTCATTTTATTTACTCCATTATTTTTTTTACTTCTAAGTGCACGAGAAACTAAGTTCCCTCCACTTGATTTTCAAGCCTTTTTGAATTTTGACTTTCTTTGTGCTTCATTTTAGTTGTTTTTTTATTATTTTGGGGTTTTGATTTTTAAATCCCATGTGGAATTTATTTTAGTGTTGATGGGTTGTTTTATTTTATATTGGATGTTCTACCCCCTTTTATTGTTGTTCAATTTTGGGCTTTTATTTTAATTTCTAGTGCATTTTAAATTAATGTGGTGGGAAATCCTTTTATTGAATTTAATTTTAATTTAATTGATTTTATCCCAGAGGGGATATTTTAATTTAACCTCTCTTTAATTATTTTAAATTGAGTTAATTAATAAATGTAATTGGCAAAATTATATTTATTAATGGACTCGATTTTTTTTTAGTCTTATTTTGGTCATTTACTTTAATTCAAATTTTATAATTTTGTCGAGTGTTAAATTTAATTGACCTTGGAAAATTATTTTATCTTTTTATTTTTAATTTTTACATTAATTAATTCATGAGGTTTTCTTTTTTAAAATATTTATTTCATTTATTAAAAATGTGTTATGTTGTCGAATTTTTTCCAGATTTTAATCTTGCCATTTTATCATGGGACCATCATACCATTGGATGAGTTAGTACTTTTGATTTTAATTTTGTTGTAGAATTAAGGTTGATTTCGATTTAGTTGAAATCATTTCACTCACCTAGGAAACTTAGGGTTTTGAATTAAATCGATCCTAACCCTAGTAGCGATGCTCATTGCATTGCATAACCCCCTAGTCGGCTATCATCACGCAGGGGATGATGTAGGTACGTGCTCTTCCCTAAGTTTGATTGACATGTTTACGCCTTATGCGTATTGCCACCGAGCACGCAAACGCGTGCGAGGGGGTTCCTAGGGACATGCGGAAAAGTTTTTGATATTTCATGTCATGACCACATGACAAATGTGGACATGCAACGTGTGTTGTGTGTCATGACCGCACAGGAAATGTGGGCAAGACATTTGGTATCAAAGCCCAAGTTTAAACACTTGGCTTGTTTAGGGCAAATTATTATTCTGCAACTTTGATTAATTTGTTGTTACCTCATTTTTGTAGGATGCCTGCTCGATGAGTTCGGCGAGCACGTTCACACCGCACGGAGTCTGTAGAGGTTCATAGTGACTCCTCAGCTGAGGGATAGGCACCGCCAGCCCCACAGGTACCGCAGGCACCACCGGCCCTACTTATACCAGATATTGGGCCACATATATTGTAGGCTCTACAGGCAGTGTTAGATATACTACCACCGGCCGCAGTGGAGCCGCGCATAGAGGCACGTGTTGAGCCTTGTGTTGATCTGTGAGAGGAGCCAAACATGGAGCCACAAGCAGAGTCACGTGTTGAGCCACATGTGGAGCCCCGCGTCGAGCCGCGAGAAGTGCCATGTGTAGAGCCATATGTTGAGATACCAGATATGATGGCGGAGGAGGTTGGATCAGCCTACAGGGCCCATAGCAGGAGCCCTCCACATCATGCTAAGAGTGAGGAGGCAGTGCGAGTGGAACAAATTGTTCATAGGCCTTATGATTATTATGCAGATGAGCCTATCAGAGGGCACAGAGATCGAGGAGATCCCATCATGGATTTATTGAGACTGAATCCACCTACATTCATCAGGACCATAGAGAGAGCTAAGGCAGAGGCCTGGCTCATCAGCTTAGACAAATACTTCGCGTTGCACCCTTACGAGGGCAACACGAAGGCACATGTGGTAGTCCACCTATTGTGAGATGCAACAACTACTTGGTGGCACACTGAGGAGTGAAAGCACCATCTATCATTGGACACACTCACATGGGAGACTTTCATTGAGCACTTAAATGCGTGATATTTATCAGATCACTACAGGCAACATTGCATAGACAATTTTCACGACCTTTAGCAGAGAGGGATTACTGTTGCTCAGTATGAGGGTGGATTCATCGAGTTGTCCCGATATGTGGAGTATCTCCATGACAAGAAAATCCTAGTTCATAAGTTTATCAAAGGATTGAACCATACCATAGCAAGGCCTGTACGCATGGCAGACCCCCAGACATTGAGTGATGTTGTTGAGAAGGCATATATAGCTGAGGAGATACAAGGATGAGGGCAGAGTTCATGCCCTCAATTTCAAGATCATGGGAAATAGCAGCATCAGTAGAGTTACGGCAGATCACCACCGTCACCTCAGAGAGGAGGATTTAGTTCCGCATCCTTACCTCCTAGGCCCCCACAGCAACAGTAGCATATATCCAGGCCACAACAGAGGGCACATGGGGGCATAATCGAGGTTGGTAGCAGTAGGGCCCGCGCAGAGATTAGAGGTAGCAGGGACCACTTGCGAGACCTGCGAGGTCGCAGTAATTATACAGGGGTTCACAGGGGTCCACAGGTAGATCTGGATAGTAGCAGTCGAGTAGGACTCAGAATGGACAGGTACAAGCTAGGGGCCCATGTTATGTGTGTGGTGGAGTGAGACATCTAGCCAGAGAGTGTCCATAGGGCTTTATAGTAGGGGGCAGCCTCATTCAGGAGGATCAGAGTAGATGGTTGGAGATGTGGGTAGGTCCCACCGTATGTTTGCAGTGATTGATAACCACCAGGCTAATTTTCAGGGATTAGTTATTGAGACATTAGGTATGATAGGGGGTGTCCCCATTTCTATTCTTTTTGACTCTAGTGCTACTGACTCTTTCATATCTCCATCGTTAGTGGAGCATTGCAAGTTGGTGGCTTCTAGGCAGGGTGATAGGTGGGTAGTTGAGTTGGCCTTAGGGGCCAAGATGACAATAGATGCCTTAGTCCATGACTGTGAGATATCTTTGGGACCCTTTTCCATAGTTTGTGACCTTAGAGTTATGACATTAGGATCCTACGATGTGGTTTTGGGTATGGACTGTCTTGCAGCTCATTGAGCCAAACTAGATTGTCGCCAAAAGGCGATTAGCTACTTAGACGATCATGTTACATTAGTTGAGATAGTGGGCATTCAGAATCCCATAGCAGTGTGTATGGTATCCGCTCAGCAGATTAAGTGTTGCATGCACAAAGGATGCCAAATGTTTGCTATTACAGTGAGTGACAAAGCAGATGACAAGTCTGAGGCATCTTTGGATGACCATCCCATCCTGAGAGAGTTTGCTGGTGTGTTTCCAGCAGCGTTATCAGGGATGCCACCCCATCATGAGGTAGACTTTCATATTGACTTAGTGCCAGGTGCCGAGCTAGTGTCTCGTGCACCCTATAGGATGACCACTCATGAGCTCACGGAGCTCAAGTTATAGCTTGAGGACTTACTTTAGAAGGGGCACATCTGACCGAGTGTTTCACCTTGGGGTACTCCTATCATCTTCGTGAAGCAGAAGGATGGGTATGTTCATTTATGCATGGATTATAGCCAGTTGAATAAGGTGATGGTGAAGAACCGTTATCCTCTACCCAGGATTGAAGATCTCTTTGATCAGATGCAGGGAGCTAGGGTGTTCTCTAAGATTGACTTGAAGTCCGGTTACCATCAGTTGCGTATCTCAGAGGTGGACACCCATAAGACCACCTTCCAGACTCGATATGGCCACTATGAGTTCACTGTGGTCCCCTTCAGTTTGACGAATGCCCCTATAGTGTTCATGAGTCTCATGAACGGGGTGTTTCGTACCTACTTGGATCAGTTCGTGATTATTTTCCTTAGTGACATATTGATCTATTTGCAGACCAAGGAGGAGCATGAGGAGCGCCTACGTCAGGTTTTACAGTGTTTGAGGGAATAGAATCTTTATGGGAACCTGGCGAAGTGTGCATTTTTAGGACAGAGGTACAATACTTGGGGCACATCCTATTTGGCGATAGAATCTCCGTAGATCCATCGAAGATCAGGGCTATCAGAGATTGGCCAGCACCCACCAGTGTGACAGAGGTCAAGAGTTTTATGGGGTTAGCTAGTTATTACTGTAGATTTGTTGAGGGTTTCTCTCAGATAGTGCACCCCATCACTTCCCTTCAATAGAAAGGGAAGAGTTTTCTTTAGACTAAGTAGTGTGAGAGGGCCTTTGGGGTCCTCAAGGAGTGTCTTACCAGCGCTTCCATTTTAGTGGTTCCTGATCCAGCAGTAGATTTTATGGTTTACACGGATGCATCACTTGAGGGTTTGGGATCCATACTTATGTAGGGTGGTAGAACGATCATGTATGAGTTGGGAAAGCTCAAGACCCATGAGCTAAACTACCCCACTCACGATTTGGAGCTCACAGTAGTGGTTCATGCTCTAGTTCATTAGAGACATTTCTTATTGGGTCATCACTTTGAGCTTCATTTAGATCATCACAATCTTTAGTACATATTCACACAGCCGAATCTGAACGCCTGTCACTGGCATTAGATGGAGTTTCTTTGTGAGTATGACTTTGATGTCCACTACATCAAAGGGAAGGAGAATGTGGTTGCTGACGCATTGAATCGGAGGAGCCATGAGATCTTGACCTTGACTCTGAGTATGGAGTTGAGAGGATGCATTATTTAGTATCTACCTAACGATGAGTGGTTTCTTGAGGTGCAGAAGGAGATCTGTTCATAGAGGGCCCTTGTGGGCAAGTTTGCAAGATACTCATTTGAGGCAGATGGGTTACTTTGTCATCGACAACGCATCTATGTACCCCGCGTAGGTGACCTACATACTATAGTGTTATCAGAGGCTCACAGAGCACCATATGCAGCACATCCAGGGGTGAAGAAGATGCAAGCTGACATATGGCATTTGTACCATCGAGCAGGTATAAGACGGGATATTACAAAGTTTGTTGCTCGATGTCTTGAGTGCCAGAGGGTCAAGGCTGAGCATCAACATCCAGTGGGTCTTTTATACCCTCACAAGATAACTAAGTGGAAATGGGACACCATTTCCAAGGATTTTAATGTTGGTCTTCCTATGTCTTCACGTTGCCATGATGCCATCTGGTGACAGTCGACAAGTTGACCAAAGTGGCACATTTCTCACCTGTACACATGACATACAATGCACCAATAGTGGCGAGAGTATTCTTAGACAATATTGTAGATTACATGGGGTACCTCGCCGCATCATTTCTGACAGGGATTCAATGTTCACTTTAGCCTTTTAGAGAGCTTTACAGCAGGCGTTGGGCACACAGCTCAACTTTAGTTCTACATATCACCCCAAGACAGATGGATAGACAAAGCAGGTGAATCAGGTGTTGGAGGACATGCTTCATATGTAAGTTATGGATCATCTGCCTAGATGGGAGGAGTATCTATATTTGGTTGAGTTTGCCTACAATAATGGGCATCACAACTCATTGGGTATGCCTCCTTTTCAGGCTTTATATGGTAGACCATGCAGGACACCATTGAGGTAGTATTGGATAGAGGACAGGGTTGCCATTGGTCCAGAGTCGGTTCAGGATATCAAGCAGTAGGTCACACTGATTAGGCAGAGACTTCAGGAGGCACAAGATAGGCAAAAGAAGTATACCGATGCTAAGAGACTTGATTGGAGCTTCTTAGTTGGGGACAGAGTATTCCTTAGAGTGCGGCCACACAAGAGTCCAATCTGTTATGGAAAGGGCTCTAAGATCACACCACAGTTTGTAGAACCTTTTGAGATCTTGGAGCAGATAGGACCTATTGCCTGCCGTCTAGCGTTGCCACCTAGCCTGTCGTGTATCCACGATGTCTTTCATATTTCTATATTGAGGCAATATATATCTGATTTATCTCATGTATTGGATTGGAGTGCTCTTCAGGTAGAGGCAGATGGGCAGTTGGCTTTGGAGCCAATTCGCATATTGGCTCATCGGACGCTAGGCCTTCGAGGTCAAGAGCTGGACCAGGTTAGGGTCCAGTGGGATCGTTATGATGAGGTCACAACTACTTGGGAGGATGCAGCTAGTTTGAGGGCACTCTATCCTCACCATTTTTATGACTTCCAGGAGGAAGTTTAGTCTTAGGGGGGAGGATGTGAGGCTGATTATTTTCCTTCCTTATTTTGATCATTTTACACTATAGTTGATGACATTATCAGACTTTTAGAGACTATTGTTCCATTATATCTCCCGATTTTGGTTTGACATTGTTTAGACATGTGGTGATTTGATTTGATCATATTTTGATGTTATGATGATGTTAGATATATGAGATATAGTTGATGATGATTATTGATGTGATTTCAAGTGCATTATGTGGATATATTACTTGATGATTTTGAGACATTAGATAGAAAGTGTAGTTTTAATATTAAATTATGTTGTAAAGGATTAATGTTGTATGCAATGACATGAATTTAATTTCAGTTGCTTCGGCTATGAATATTCATGATGTGATTGACACTTGATCTAGTTGTGCAGGATTATATTCCTAGGCCACAGGAAATCAGAGGTAGTGTTCACACATATGTTATTCCCTGTGAAACTGATCCATTCCCAAGAGGGATGAGGATCACGTGTGATCGGATGTTGCATGCGTGCATGCTTAATTTATTTATTTTAGCATAGTGACCCCTTTCTTAGTTGATTTATATCATGTGTTGTATATTTATAATTTTTTTACACCACTTGGTATTTTTTTTATTTATGGGGCATCTAAAGTAAATTTATGACTCCCTAAGTGTACCTTAGTGTCCCAAAACTTACCCTAGGTGGTTACCCTTGGGTCTAGGGACAATTTTGACTAACTAAACCTTGAGGTAACTCACTTTTGGTCACTCTAAACTAGGGTTTAGTCAAAGTGACGAATTTTGAAATGGCTAAGGGTGGAAGATGAGTCGTGCTTTGGAAAAGACCCATCTCCCTTCCCAAAGTTTGGGGATCCCTTCACCAAGAAGACTTGGGAGGTCTCCAAGACTCCCAAGTGTGTGGGATCTCCCTCCAAGACTCTCACACACATGTGAGAGCATCTTGGAGGGATATGGCTCTCTTGGAGAATAAGAGGATGCCATAGGGCATCCCTTATCCTCATGGAGGCTTGAAGGGAACTGCCACCTCACCACTTGGTCTCTTACACATGTGTGAGAGCACAAGTGGATAAGGTGAGGGATAGAATGGAATTGGAGGGTGACACTTGTCACCCTCACACTCCTTCTACCTTGCAAGTGGCATGGGGTGAGGAAGGAGAAGGTGACAAGTGTCACCTTCTCATTCCTCAAGGCCAAATTAGAAGGCCTATATTACCTCCTCTTGAAGAGGAGTGTAGGGTTCTTGCATTTTTTATTTTTTTACTTCCTTTCTTGGAGTTCGTTTTGGGGAGTTAGAAAGATTTTCGAGAGTTGGAGAAATTTTTTTGGGAAGCTCGGACCTCTTCATCAAACATGCTTCCATTTTAGGGCTTTTGAAGGTAAGCTTCATGGCTATGGTCATTTCCCTTTTTTTATTATGTTTTCTTTTGTGTATTTGGTTGCATGTTATGTGGGTTGTCATTTTATTTTTGTGTGGGATGGGTGTGGTGAGAGCACCTCCATTTTGGAGGAAAGGCTGAACTAGTTTGGGGTAGGGGAGAGTGAACCTCCTCGAGGTCATCTCCTTTGTGTTGCACTATTTTAGCCTTGAGGGCATCATATGAGTTTTGGAAACAATATGTGATTTGGCATGAGTGTCATAGTGTTTCTTTGAGTTTTGGTGGATAATGTGGTTGGCTTGAGGCCTTGGGATTTTTGTGACCTTTGGAGTTTCTGGGGTGGCCTCTTGAGTTGATGGGTCCACTTCTCTACCCCCTCCAAACTCAATTTATTGAGTTTTGTTTGTACAAATCTATGGGAGTAATGTTTTGTGTGTTTGAAAATTTTCATTTGGTGGTGTGTATGTGCAAAACTGTGTGAACTCCTACCTCCCCAGCTTGAGGGTGACCCACTAGCAAGTCTATGGTAGGGAGGAGGGTGTTGCTTCATGGATTGGTTCCCCATTGTTGTGTTGGTTATTATGAGTTCTTAGTTGGGGAAGATGGAGCTAGTTGAAGTCCATTCTTGGTGTTTGGCACTATTTTTAGTTGGCTGTTTTTGGAACCACGGTCTTAGAGGCCTCATTGTAATTTTTGACAAAATGATTACTATTCTTTGTGTTGGCTCTATAAGGGATTCTAATGTGAGAAATCTTTGTTATTTATTCAAAACTTGTCATTTATTCATGTTGTTATGCTTATATGTTTTTGGAGAAATGCAATAGAAAATAACGTTGTTGTCTTTTTTATTCAAAAACAATAGATATATATGTTGTAGATTTGAGTCTATTGAATGCTTAGAAAGAAAGGGGATTAAATTAGACCTATTGAAATGGATTTAGGAACAAAGAAGATTGTTTATATTTCTCATGTAAATTTTTCTTTCAAACAATGTATTTATATGAAAACTGTTTAAACTATCTTGTTGTTTTAAAAGTGAAGAAATTACTCTATTCAAGTTACTGTCCAAAGAAATTATGTCATTCTGTTTTAATTAATTTTCTGTCAAAAGGAAGGAGAAGAGATAGAAATTTTGTTCTATTTATTTTGCAAAAGAGAAATAGTGCTTCTATATTTTTGTTTTTTCAAAAAAAAAAAACACATCTGGGTTAATCTGTATATATATATCTCTGGGTTTTAAATAGTATTTATATTAAGTGTGAGCAGTATATGTTAATTTTAAAGTAGCTCGGATATGTGTTCTAGTCTCAGGTTGTGATTACAAGGCTAGAAACACAACTGGAATAATTATCTCCATACCTAGAAAATTGTTTTCTCCAGAAACTTCTAGACATTAGGGTTTGTTAGAGTCTAATTAATCTTAGCAATTGATTGAGATTAAATCATGGCCATTGGTTTTCAATGAGAAGATTATAAAAGAGGATCAATGGGCATTTGGAGAGGACACATCTAAAAAACATTTGCAGTGATAGCAAATAAATAAGTTTGCAGTAATAGCAAATAAATTTGCAATAATAGCAAATAGATTTGCAGTGAGAGCAAATAGATTTGCAGTGAGAGCAAGGGTGCAGTGATAGCATTAGAGACAGTAGCAGTGGAATTTCTACAGGAAAAATTGGGAGAAGAATTTCTGGAGGAGAATATTGTTGGAGCTTTGCAGTAAGAGGCAAGTAGTTTATGTATCTCTTGATTTGTTGAAATTTAATAAAATTCCTTATCTGCAGTACTGGTTTTCCCTTCGGGGTTTTTCCAGGGACAAATTGTCCAAAAATATTGTGTTCATTATTTTGCATATTTTGTTTTTCTATCTCTGTGATTATTTGTGAAGTTGCAGCTGTATTATTTTTCAATATTTGCTATGAATTAATTTTTGGTAGTCAAATAATCTATATAAGATAGGAGATTAATAATTAGTAGCTACAATAGAATTTTTACTTGGTATCAGAGCATATTTGAGGGTAGAAAAGGCTCAGTACAGGCATAAGGAGAAATAAAAAAAAAGAATAAATAAATAAATCTAGGGTTTATAAAACCCAGTTTGACCTCTTCAAAATTATTATTATTTTTTCTTTTGAGATGGCCTCAACAAGTTTAAGAGATCAGAACAGATTGGATGGAGCCTCAAATTTTAGTGTCTGGAAAGAAAGAATTTCTTTATTGTTGGAAGAGAATGATATCAAGGAATATGTGACCATTATTGTCCCTGTACATACAGATGCAACACGGCTCTTAGCATATAAGAAGGAAGATGCCAAGGCGAGGAGGTTGATTCTTGACGGTGTTAAGGATCATATTGTTCTGCATATTGCAGAGTTAGATACAAAGAAGACAATGTGGGATACCATTCTAAATCTGTACCAAAATGCTACCATTAACCAGAAGCTAATTCTTAGATAAAAGTTGAGGAATACCTAGAGGAATAAGGGAGAAGGTGTCACAAGTTACCTCACCAGACTTAGACTTGTCAAAGATGAGTTGGCAGCTATTGGAGACAAACCAAATGATGACGAGCTAGTACGAATAGCCCTGAATGGGTTTACTAAGTAGTGGGATGTCTTTGTTCAAGTTATTAATGGACGAGACACCTTATCGAGTTGGGATCGACTATGGAGTGACTTTGCTCAAGAGGAGCTTAGACTAAGTCTTGTCAGTGGAACCAACAGTAATAGTCAGAAAAGTGAGGTGGAACAAGAAAATGTTGCCCTAGCAGGAAAAAGGAAAGTGAAGAAGGGGTCTAGCAAAGGATCAAATCCAAAAAGTGAGAAGAAGAAGGACTTGTCTAAGATCAAATGCTATGGTTGTCACGAGTTTGGCCACTATGTCAGCGATTGCCCACAAAGGAAAAAAAACAAAAAGAAAGGCAAGAAGCAGACGGTAGCTCTAGCAAGTGTAGATGAGATGTCTAGTAGAATGGAGGATGAGTTTTCACTCATAGCTTGCCTAACTAGCTCAACCTCACAGGGTGTTTGGTATATAGATAGTGGGGCGTTATTTCATATGACAGGAGTTAGGAAGTACTTCTCCAGCTACAAGGAGGACATCAGATTCCAGATTCAGATGGGGAACAAGTCCAAGTGCAATCTAGTTGGGAGAGGGACTGTTCTATTTCAGAGGGAGAATGGGAAGCCTATTTCCATTCATGATGTGTTGCATGTGCCAAGCTTGGGCATGAATCTAATTTCCGTATCTGTCCTTCAGGATAAAGGATACAATGAACTCTTTAGAGGGGCGCATGTTTTAATCAAGCATAAGGATTGGAAATCAACCATAGTTATTGGAGTTAGGAGCAGCTTTATAGGTTACAATTTGATACTCCTAAGGCACTAGTGAGCAGCAGTAATCCTAGAGATCAAGGAGAGCTATGGCATAGGAGGATGGGCCATATACATCAGGGAGCACTTAAATTGCTTTGTGAGATAGTGATAGGTATTCCAAAGGTGAGCACAAAGCATGATGATGTATGTAAGGGATGTGTGTTGGGGAAGTTTGCGAAAGTAGCTTTTCCAAGGAGTGACCCCAGATCTAAGGGGGTTATTGATCTAGTACATTCAGATATATGTGGACCAATGTCAACGAAGTCTCTCAGAGGATATGAGTACTTTGTTACTTTTATTGATGATTTCTCTAGGAAGACCTGGATATACTTCTTGAAGACCAAGGATGAGGTCTTCAGTCACTTCCAGGAGTTCAAAGCTCTTGTGGAGAATTTGACAGGAAGGAAGGTAAAGGTTCTTCGATCAGACAATGGAGGTGAGTACAAAGGGAAAGAGTTCAAGGAGTTCTGTACTAGGGAAGAGATAGAAATTTTGTTCTATTTATTTTACAAAAGAGAAATAGTGCTTCTGTATTTTTGTTTTTTCAAACAAAAATATACACATCTGGGTTAATCTGTATATACATCCCTGGGTTTTAAATAGTATTTATATTAAGTGTGAGTAGTATATGTTAATTTTAAAGTAGCTCGAATAGGTGTTCTAGTCTCGGTTTGTGATTACAAGGCTAGAAACACAACTGGAATAATTATCTCCATACCTAGAAAATTGATTTCTCCAGAGACTTCTAGACATTAGGGTTTGTTAGAGTCTAATTAATCTTAGCCATTGATTGAGATTAAATCATGGCCATTGGTTTTCAATGAGAAGATTATAAAAGAGGATCAATGGGCATTTAGAGAGGACACATCTAAAAAACATTTGTAATGATAGCAAATAAATAAATTTGTAGTAATATCAAATAGATTTGCAGTGAGAGCAAGGGTGCATTGATAGCGTTGGAGACAACAACAGTGGAATTTCTATAGGAAAAGTTGGGAGAAGAATTTCTGGAGGAGAATATTGCTAGAGCTCTACCAGTAAGAGGCAAGCAGTTTATGTATCTCTTGATTTGTTGAAATTTAATAAAATTCCTCATCTACAGTACTGGTTTTCCCTTCAGGGTTTTTCCAAGGACAATTTGTCCAAAAATCTTGTGTTCATTATTTTTCATATTTTGTTTTTATATCTCCGTGATTATTTGTAAAGTTACAGCTGTATTATTTTTCAATATTTGCTATGAATTAATTTTTGGCAGTCAAATTATCTATATAAGATAGGAGATTAATAATCAGTAGCTGCAATAGAATTTTCATAGTATATATATATATGTGTGTGTGTGTGTGTGTGTGTGTGTGTGTGTGTGTATTCCTAGCAATGACCAAAACTATTTTTAAAATAACAAAATTATATAACATTATTCTAAACTGTAACTTTTTTTGCAGTAAATAAAAAAAAGGAAATAATTGGATTGAGTTCGTACCCTAGTATTAGGGTTGTATTAAGTTTTTGTTTTAGAAAAAAAAAGGGAGGGCTGCGGAACGGCGGACTGGCCACCGCCCCCAGACCCACATAGCCTTTGAATGTGGTGGGGGGGGGGAGGGGAGGGGGGGTGGCAATCCCCCCACCCACCTCCCACTATGTAGTGGGGGGTGGGTGGGATGACTGCCTCCCCCACCCCAAAATCTCTTGACTCTCTTGTAGACAGTGGCGGGAAAAACGTATGTAGGCCATTGGCCCTATGTACCATGCGGTCCCCTTCGCCCTTAAACCTGCCAGTGTGCCTTTTGCCCCCTGCAAATTTTATAATATATCTACAGTATATTAGTATATATATATATATATATATTTATCCTTCAGTGTCTCTCTATTTATAGACAATATATATATATATATACACCTCCCAGATTTAAAATATTATATATATATTTATATGTATGTATATACATAAAACATATATATATACACACACAAAACTATTTATAACTTGTGTATACATCTGAGTATACCTCTGAGAGGTGCTTTCATGGCTCCCAAGCCACTGTAGAAGCAATCTTTCAACCTGCAACAAAAGAAAATAAGTCAAAACAAAAAGAGTAAGGTAGGGTTTCTTGCCATAAGAAAATAATAAAATAAGTTTAGGGCTTCCATTTGGGAAAATCATAAAATATGGTGTTAGGGCACAATTGGAGGTTGAGTAGGAAATTAGGAGTTTTCATTTTATTTACTCCATTATTTTTTTACTTCCAAGTGCACGGTGATGCAGAGCAGCCAGCGGAATCGTGCAAACTGGTTATCAGTTAGTCGCTAACATACATTTTCCTTCGTATGTTTATCCATCAGTGAGATCCACTTCATCGGCAAACCCAAACTCTTTAATGCCGAGGTCCTATGTCTTACCGATGGAGATTCGATCTTTCACCTATCGGTAGGACCTTCACTATCGGCGAACACCTTGAATCTCTTGCTGCTATGCCGATGTATGTACTTCTCTTTAGTTGCCTATCGGCAACACATACACTGTCGACCTCCTTAATAAGTCTCACCCCGATGCTTATAGTCACCCTGATACATTTAGGTTTGTATACATAGTCTTTGAGAATAGATCAGAATTACTGAACTGTGTTGTGGTTGAACCCTTGAACCATTGAACCATTCACGCCTTGCTGAACCGACGAACCTTGATACCTCGTTGAACCATTGAACTGTTGAACCGGTTCAACAAATGGTTAAACTATCGCTAACACTTGCTATTATCTCTGTTGAACCTCCTAAGTCTTTAAATCAAACGAACGGTTGAACCGTTGAACCGGTTCAACCGTAAGTTCAATCAAAAGCTTTCCTTCACTGACACTTAGACTATCGGCCAAACCCAAATTCTTTCAGCTGATGCACTGCTTACGCCGATGAACCAATGACGCTGTTGAACCTTTGAACCCTTTGAACCATTGAACTAGTTCAAAGGTTCAATCAAACACTTCACGCCGACTCAAAGTTCCTTTGTCAGTCTCTTCTCACTCGAAGCATTACTTAGCTTCTTAAACATGTATTCGCCGAACCAATGAACCCATTGAACTTGTGAACTGTTGAACCTTTCACTAACGATTCAACTAGAGGCTTTTTGCCTGGACTTCCACTATCGGCGAAACCCAATATTGAATCTCACATCGACACTTCCTTCTATCTCTGTTGAACCAAAAACCATTGAACCATTGAAATTGGTTCAAACACAGGAAACTTAAGCTGTCTACAACACTTTAACTTTGCCGATCTTTACTAAAACCCTCGTGACTTCGCCAAATTATTTCTCCTGCAAACATACAGACTTTTCTACCTTTGCCAACCTAGCACATGAGGATGCTAGGGTTTATCTAAGCATGCTATAACCAATCCTGCGAGTACAAATTGAACAAACACAAAACAGAAAACCTAAACTACTATGTACAGCCATTCCACTGATTAAGAAGTAATCCAATTGGTGGAATGGGTTAAGGACCCATCTCGACTGCAAACTAGAAAATTGATTACACCAATAAATTGAACACCAGAAAACTAACACTAACAGGATCTTTTTATTGCTCTCAGGAATGAATACAGATATCTAATTTCACAATTCCACACTTCAACCTAATTCAATCTGTCTACTATTACATCTCTCCCTCTCTATTTTATATATGAAAAATGATCTAAGCTAGGCTATTTATCTACTCACCACGAGTAGTACAGACTTGGTTCCCAGTGGCTGGGATATAATAACTAACTAACAAACTCTAACTAACTAACAACCTTGTCATTACAGATCGACAAGTGTCCAAAGGAGTTGCACAAAAATCTAAATGCAATTACAATAACAAATATTGGTCAAACAGACCTTATTACATTAAAAATAGATATGCCTAAGACATATCGAGACTTTAATCTTCTCCCTTAGGTGTATAATTGACTTGTTGAAGGGGTACTCCTGCACCACACAGGAAACTAAGTTCCCTCCACTTGATTTTCAAGCCTTTTTGAATTTTGACTTTCTTTGTGCTTCATTTTAGTTGTTTTTATATTATTTTGGGGTTTTGATTTTTAAATCCCATGTGGAATTTATTTTAGTGGTGATGGGTTGTTTTATTTTATATTGGATGTTCTACCCCCTTTTATTGTTGTTCAATTTTGGGCTTTTATTTTAATTTCTAGTGCATTTTAAATTAATTTGGTGGGATATCCTTTTATTGAATTTAATTTTAATTTAATTGATTTTATCCCAGAGGGGATATTTTAATTTAACCTCTTTTTAATTATTTTAACTTGAGTTAATTAATAAATGTAATTGGCGAAATTATATTTATTAATGGACTCAATTTTTTTTTTAGTCTTATTTTGGTCATTTATTTTAATTCAAATTTTATAATTTTGTCGAGTGTTAAATTTAATTGACCTTGGAAAATTATTTTATCTTTTAATTTTAAATTTTTACATTAATTAATTCATGAGGTTTTCTTTTTTAAAATATTTATTTCATTTATTAAAAATGCGTTATGTTGTCAAATTTTTCCTAGATTTTAGGGTTTAATTTTCTTTACGACATTTTTACGACTTTCATTTAATCTCTCCATTTTAACATGCAACCATCATACCATTGGATGCATTAGTACTTTTGATTTTAATTTTGTAGTAGAACTAAGGTTGATTTTGATTTAGTCAAAATAATTTCACTCACCTAGGAAACTTAGGGTTTTGAATTAAATCGATCCTAACCCTAGTAGCAATGCTCATCATATCGTATAACCCCCTAGTCGGCTATCATCATGCAGGGGATGGCATAGGCAGGTGCTCTTCCCCGAGTTCAATTGACATGTTTACACCTTATGCATATTGCCACCGAGCACACAGACGCGTGCGAGGGGGTTCCTAGGGACATGCAGAAAAGTTTTTGATATTTCATGTCATGACCACATGACATGTCTGTTGCTTGTTGTGACCACATGGGAAATGTAGGCATGACATTTGATATCGGAGCCCAAGTTTAAACACTAGGCTTCTTTAGGGAACATTATTATTCTGCAACTTTGATTAATTTGTGGTTACCTCATTTTTGTAGGATGCCTCCTTGACGAGTTTGGTGAGTGTGTTCATGCTGCACAGAGTTCGTAGAGGTTCATATTGACTCTTCAACTGAGGGACAGGCACCGTTAGGCCCACAGGTACCGCAGGCACCACTGGCCCTACCTATACCAGATATTGGGCCACATATATTGTAGGCTCTATAGGCAGTGTTAGATAAAGTACCACCGACCGCAGCGGAGCCGCACATAGAGCCATGTGTTGAGCCTCGCATTGATCTACGAGAGGAGCCACACGTGGAGCCATGAACAGAGTCACGTGTTGAGCCACATGTCGAGCCCCACGTCGAGCTGCAAGAGGCACCATGTGTGGAGCCATATGTTAAGATACCAGATACAACGGCGGAGGAGGTTGGATCAACCTACAGGGCCCGTAGCAGGAGCCCTCCACATCATGCTATGCATGAGGAGGCAGTGCGAGTGGAGCAGATTGTTCACAGGCATTATGATTATTATGTGGATGAGCCTATCAGAGGACACAAAGATCGAGGAGATCCCATTATGGATTTATTGAGGCTAAATCCACCTACATTTGTTAGGACCATGGCGGGAGCTGAGGTAGAGGCCTAGCTCATCAGCTTCGACAAATGCTTCGCATTGTGTCCTTACGATGACAACATGAAGGCATGTGTGGTAGTCCACCTATTGCGAGATGCAACAGCTACTTGGTGGCACACTGAGGAGTGCAAGCGCCATCTATCATTGGACACACCCACATGGGAGACTTTCATTGAGCACTTCAATGCGTTATATTTATCAAATCACTACAGGCAACGTCACATAGATGATTTTCATGACCTTCAATAGAGAGGGCTTATCGTTGATCAGTACAAGGGTAGATTCACCGAGTTGTCTCGATATGCGAAGTATCTCCATGACAAGAAACTCCAAGTTCATAAGTTTATCAAAGGATTGAACCATAACATAGCAGGGCATGTACACATGGTAGACCCTAGACATTGAGTGATGCTGCTAAGAAGGCATATATAGCTGAGGAGATATAGGGACAAGGGCAGAGTTCACACCCTTAGTTTCAAGATCGTGGGCAGCAGCAGCATCAACAAAGTTACCGCAAACCACCACCACCACCTCAGAGAGGAGGATTTAGTTCTGCATCCTTAGCTCCTAGGCCCCCACAACAACAGTAACCATAGCAGCAATAGAGATCGAAGCCACAGTAAGGGCACATGGGGGGCATAATCAAGGTTGGAAGCAGCAGGGACCTGTGAGGTCACATCAATCATACAAGGGTTCACAGGGGTCCATAGGAAGATCTGGACAACAACAGTCGAGTAGGACTCAGACTGGACAGGTACAGGCTAGGGGCCCATGTTATGTGTGTGGTGGAGCGGGACATCTAGCTAGAGAGTCTCCATAGGGCTTTACAGCAAGGGCCAGCCTTGTTTAGGAGGATTAGAGTAGATGATTGGATATGTGGGTAGGTCCCACCGTATGTTCGCAGCAGTTGATAATCGCCAGGTTGATTTTTAGGCATCAGTGATTGAGACATCAGGTATGATAGGGGATGCCCCCATTTCAGGTATGATAGGGGTGATAGGTGGGTGGTTGAGTTGGCCTCAATGGCCAAGATGACAGTAGATCCCTTAGTCCATAACTGTGAGATATCTTTGGGACCCTTTGCCATAGTTTGTGAACCTTAGAGTTATGACATTAGGATCCTATAATTTGGTTTTGGGTATGGACTGGCTTGCGGCTCATCAAGCCAAGCTAGATTGTCGCCGAAAGGCGATTAGCTACTTAGATGATCATGGTACATCAGTTGACATACTGGGAATTTAGAAGCCCACAGTAATGCGTATGATATCCACTCAGCAGCTTAAGTACTGCATGCATAAGGGATGCTAGATGTTCACTATTACAGTGAGTGACAGATCAAATGATGAGTCTGAGGCATCTTTGGATGACCATCCCATCCTGAGAGAGTTTACTGATGTGTTTCTAGCAATGTTATCAGGGATGCCACCCCATCGTGAGGTAGACTTTCATATTGACTTAGTGCCGGGTGTCGAGCCAGTGTCTTGTGCACCCTACAGGATGACCACTCACGAGCTCATGGAGCTCAAGTTACAGCTTGAGGACTTTATTGAGAAGGGGCACATCCGACCAAGTGTTTCACCTTGGGGCACTCCTGTCATCTTTGTGAACAAGAAGGATGGGTCTCTTTGTTTATGCATGGATTATAGGTAGTTGAATAAGGTGACGGTGCAGAACCATTATCCTCTGCCTAGGATTGACGATCTCTTCAATCAGAGGCAAGGAGCTAGGGTGTTCTCTAAGATTGACCTAAAGTCTAGTTACCATCAGTTGCATATCACAGAGGCGGACACCCATAAGACTGCCTTCCGGACTCGATATGGCCACTATGAATTCACTGTGGTCCCCTTTGGTTTGATGAATGCCCCTGTAGTATTCATGAGTCTCATGAACGGGGTGTTCCGTACCTACTTGGATCAGTTTGTGATTATTTTCCTCAATGACATATTGATCTATTCGTGAACTGAGGAGGAGCATGAGGAGCACCTACATCAGGTTTTACAGTGTTTAAGGGAGCAGAATCTTTCTGGGAACCTGGTGAAGTGTGTATTTTTCAAGACAAAGGTACAATACTTGGGGCACATCCTATCTAGCGATAGAATCTCCATAGATCCATTGAAGATCAGGGCTATCAGAGATTGGCTAGCACTCACCAGTGTGACAGAGGTCAGGAGTTTTATGGGGTTAGCTGGTTATTACTGTAGATTTGGTGAGGGTTTCTCTCAGATAGTGCACCCCATCACTTCCCTTCAGTGGAAAGGGAAGAGTTTTATTTGGACTGAGCAGTGTGAGAGGGCCTTTAGGGTCCTCAAGGAGCATCTTACTAGTGCTCCCATTTTAGCGGTTCCTGATCCAGCAGCAGATTTTATGGTTTGCACAGATACATCACTTGAGGGTTTGGGAGTCGTACTTATGCTGGGTGGTAGAGTGATCACGTATGAGTCGTGAAAGCTCAAGAACCATGAGCTAAACTACCCCACTCATGATTTGGAGCTTGCAATAGTGGTTCATGCTCTAGTTTGTTGGAGACATTTCTTATTGGGTTGTCACTTTGAGCTTCATTCAAATCATCAAAGCCTTCAATACATATTCACACAGCTAAACCTGAATGTCTGTCAGCGGCATTGGATGGAGTTTCTTTGCAAGTACGACTTTGATGTCCACTATATCATAGGGAAGGAGAATGTGGTTGCTGATGCATTGAGTCGGAGGCACCACGAGATCTTGACCTTGACTCTGAGTATGGACTTCAGAGGACACATTATTCAGCATCTACCTGAGGATGAGTGGTTTCTTGGGGTGCAGCAGGAGATCCATTCACAGAGGGCCCTTGTGGGCAAGTTTATAGGATACTCACTTGAGGTAGATGGGTTACTTTGTCATCGACAACACATCTATGTACCCCGTGTAGGTGACCTACGTACTGTAGTGTTATCAGAGGCTCACAGAACACAGTATGCAGCACATCCAAGGGTGAAGAAGATGCATGCCGACCTACAGTAGTTGTACCATTGGGCGGGTATAAGATAGGATATTACAGAGTTTGTTGCTCGATACTTTGAGTGCCAGAGGGTCAAGGCCGAGCATCAGCATCCAGAGGCTCTTTTATACCCTCACGAGATACCTGAGTGGAAATGGGACACCATTTCCATGGATTTCATTATTGGTCTTCCTATTTCTTTGCGTTGCCATGATACCATCATGGTGACAATCGACAAGTTGACCAAGGTGGGACATTTCTCACCTGTATGCACAACGTACAATGCACTAGCAGTAGCGAGAGTATTCTTGGATGATATTGTGATATTACATGGGGTGCCTCACCGCATCATTTCTGACGGGGAATCAATGTTCACTTCAACCTTTTGGAGAGCTTTGCAGCAGGCGTTGGGCACACAGCTCAAATGTAGTTCTGCATATCACCCCGAGACAGATGGACAAACAGAGCAGCTGAATCAGGTGTTGGAGGACATGCTTCGTATGTATGTTATCAACCATCAGTCTAGATGGGAGGAGTATCTATATTTGGTTGAGTTTGCCTACAATAATGGGCATCACAACTCGTTGGGTATGACTCCTTTCTAGGCTTTATACGACAAACCATGCAGGGCACCATTGAGTTGGGATCGTATAGAGGACGGGGTTGCCATTGGTCTAGAGTTGGTTCAGGATATGGAGCAGCAAGTCAAAATAATTAGGCAGAGACTTCAGAAGACACAGGATAGGTAGAAAAAGTATACCGATGCTAAGAGACTTGATCCGAGCTTCTTAGTTGGGGACAGAGTATTCCTTAGAGTGTGGCCACATAAGAGCAATCTATTATGGAAAGGGCTCTAAGCTCACACCATAGTTTGTAGGACCTTTTGAGATCTTCAAGTGGATATGACCTGTTGCCTACCATCTAGTGTTGCCACCTAGCCTGTCGCGTATCCACAATGTCTTTCATATTTCTATATTGAGATTATATATATTTGATTTATCTCATGTATTGGATTGGAGTGCTCTTTAGGTAGAGGTAGATGGGCAGTTGGATTTGGAGCCAATTCACATATTGGCTCATCAAATGCTGGGCCTTCGAGGTCGAGAGCTGGACCAGGTTAGGGTCTAGTGGGATCATTATGACGAGGTCACAACTACTTGGGAGGATGCAGCTAGTTTGAGGGCACTCTATCCTCATCTTTTTGGTGACTTCCAGGAGGAAGTTTAGTGTTAGTGGGGGAGGATGTGAGGCCCCATTATTTTCCTTCCTTATTTTGATCATTTTTCATTATAATTGGTGACATTTTCAGACTTTTAGAGACTATTGTTCCATTATGTAGATTTGATTATATCTCCTAATTTTGGTTTGACATTGTTTAGACATGTGGTGATTTGATTTGATCATATTTTGATGTTATGATGATGCTAGATATATGAGATATAGTTGATAATGACTATTGATGTGATTTCAAGTGCATTATGTGGATATATTATTTGATGATGATTTTGAGACATTAGATAGAAAGTGTAGTTTTAATATTTAATTATGTTGTAAAGGATTAATGTTATATGCAATGACATGAATTTAATTTCAGTTGCTTCGGCTATGAATATTCATGATGTGATTGACACTTGATCTAGTTGTGCAGGATTATATTCCCAGGCCATGGGAAATCAGAGGTAGTGTTCACACATATGTTATTCCCTGTGAAACTAATCCATTCCCAAGAGGTATGAGGATCACGTGTGATCAGATGTTGCTTGTGTGCATGCTTAATTTATTTATTTTGGCCTAGTGACCCCTTTCTTAGTTGATTTATATCATGTGTTGTATATTTATAATTGTTTTACACCACTTGGTATTATTTTTATTTATGGACCATTTAAAGTGAATTTATGACTCCCTAGGTGTACCTTAGTGTCCCAAAACTTACCCTAGGTAGTTACCCTTGGGTCTAGGGTCAGTTTTGACTAACTAAACCTTGGGGTAACTCACTTTTGGTCACTCTAAACTAGGGTTTAGTCAAAGTGACGAATTTTGAAATGGCTAAGGTGGGAGATGAGTCATGCTTTGGGAAAGACCCATCTCCCTTCCAAAAGTTTGGGGATCCCTTCACCAAGAAGACTTGGGAGGTCTCCAAGACTCCCAAGTGTGTGGGATCTCCCTCCAAGACACTCACACACGTGTGATAGCATCTTGGAGGGAGATGGCTCTCTTGGAGAATAAGAGGATGCCATAGGGTATCCCTTATCCTCATGGAGGCTTGAAGGGAATTGCCACCTCACCACTTGGTCTCTCACACATGTGTGAGAGCACAAGTGGATAAGGTGAGGGATAGAATGGAATTGGAGGGTGAAACTTGTCACCCTCACATTCCTTCTCCCTTGCAAGTGGCATGGGGTGAGGAAGGAGAAGGTGACAAGTGTTACCTTCTCATTCCTCAAGGCCAAATTGGAAGGCCTATATTACCTCCTCTTGAAGAGGAGTGTAGGGTTCTTGCATTTTTTATTTTTTTACTTCTATTCTTGGAGTTCTTTTTGGAGAGTTAGAAAGATTTTGGAGAGTTGGAGAAATTTTTTTGGGTATCTTGGAGCTCTTCATCAAACGTGCTTCCATTTTAGGGCTTTTGAAGGTAAGCTCCATGGGTATGGCCATTACCCTTTTTTTGTTATGTTTTCTTTTGTGTATTTGGTTGCATGTTATGTGGGTTGTCATTTTATTTTTGTGTAGGATGGGTGTGGTGAGAGCACCCCCATTTTGGAGGAAAGGCTGAACTAGTTTGGGGTAGGGGAGAGTGAACCTCCTCAAGGTCATCTCCTTTGTGTTGCACTATTTTAGCCTTGACGGCATCATATGAGTTTTGGAAACAATATGTGATTTGGCATGAGTACCATAGTGTTTCTTTGAGTTTTGGTGGATAATGTGGTTGGCTTGAGGCCTTGGGATTTTTGTGACCTTTGGATTTTCTAGGGTGGCCTCTTGAGTTGAGGGGTCCACTTCCCTATCCCCTCCAAACTCAATTTATTAAGTTTTGTTTGTACAAATCCATGGGAGTAATGTTTTGTGTGTTTGAAAATTTTTATTTGGTGGTGTGTGTGTGTGCAAAACTGTGTGAACTCCTACCTCCCCAACTTGGGGGTGACCCACTAACGGGTCTATGGTAGGGAGGAGGGCGTTCGTTTGTGGCTTGGTTCCCCATTGTTGTGTTGATTATTGTAGGTTCTTAGTTGGGGAAGATGGAGCTAGTTGAAGTCCATTCTTAGTGTTTGGCACTATTTTTAGTTGGTTGTTTTTGGAACCAGGGCCTTAGAGGCCTCATTGTAATTTTTGACAAAATGATTACTATTCATGTGTTGGCTGTATAAGGAATTCTAATGTGAGCAATCTTTGTTGTTTATTCAAAACTTGTCATTTATTCATGTTGTTATGCTTATATGTTTTTGGAGAAATGCAATAGAAAATAACATTGCTATCTTTTTTATTCAAAAAAAATAGATATATATGTTGCAGATTTGACTCTATTGAATGCTTAGAAAGAAAGGAGATTAAATCAAACCTATTGAAATGGATTTAGGAATAAAGAAGATTGTTTAAATTTCTCATGTAAAATTTTGTTTCAAGCAATGTATTTATATGAAAATTGTTTAAACTATCTTGTTGTTTTAAAAGTGATGAAATTACTCTATTCAAGTTACTGTCCAAAGAAATTATGTCATTCTGTTTTAATTAATTTTTCTATCAAAAGGAAGGAGAAGAGATAGAAATTTTGTTCTATTTATTTTGTAAAAGACAAATTATGCTTCTGTATTTTTGTTTTTTCAAAAAAAAAATATACACATCTAGGTTAATATAAGTTGCAAAACTGGTTATAATCTTCTTTTTTGTAATTGTGGTTTTATATATTTATGGGTTTCTATTCCTTTAGTTGTATATGGAAATATATATATGATATAATATATATATATGAAGAGACTTAATGTCTCAAATTACTGCTTGGAACCTAATTCCTTCGTGTTTTTTGTTCATCGTTCAATCGGCAAAGTTTAAACTATCGGTGAACTCTTGAACTTTGCCTGTCAGGTTCAATGGTTCAACCGATATGCATTGGTTCATTGAAAGTTTGAACTTCATCCGTCGGGTTCAATGGTTCATCGTGTTCAATGGTTCAATCACTATCCATTGGTTACTTCGTTCAAGGCTTGAACTGTTCATTGGGTTCAATGGTTCATTGAACTGTTCATCAGGTTCAAGGTTTGACATCGAAATAGGTTCAATGGTTTAGTGAACTGTTCGTTGGTTCCACAGGTTCAATGGTTCAACCATTGGTTCAATGGTTCTGTTGGTTACCAAATCTGTAGAGGGTTTGCCAGCTCTAATGCACATGCTAATTTGGCCAACAGATATAGGAGGTTGCGTGAATTGCCTCCCCTTCACTTCTGGTTCTGCCGCACTAAGGGGGGTATCCCTATAACTCAAGATGTAACCTTGACTAGCTCAATGATATGAAGATTTAGCTTGACAACATCAGGCAGAATACTCTCATGTATGGACCAAGATCTGCATGATAGATCACAAGGTTGGCAACATTCTTGGACATATGTGTCTGGTTGGGTATGAGAGTATGCATGGGGTTCCTAATCCTACTCCTACAACTAACAGGTGGAAGTGATGAAATGGGTGGACATAATGTCCTGGATGCAAGACAAGGGGTTTTGGCTCATAACTACTGACCCAAGAGCAGACTGGTGCCTATCCATTGGGCAAGGAGTCAACTAGACGTATACAACAGATGGTTTGCAACTTTCACTCAAGTTTCAGGGGGTTTAAACTGATGCTTGCCTTACAAACATCACCCAAGAGTGGGTATTTAACTGCCTCTACTTACAGATATCCCTACTGACATGCAACCTTCTCCATGCATTGACCTAAAATAGTTTAATCAACTCCTTGAATGAAAGTTACAGATCAAGCATGCAGTATAGACATCTATACCCTAGAATCTGAGAAACCCTTAGCAACCAGATTTAGAAGAAGGATGACATGCAGCAAATGGAGACAAGCAGATAAACACATGTAGTGAAGCATTTCTCATATAGCATTAACACTAAAAGTAAAAATATGTGCAAAATACACTCATGTTGCAACTCATAAACTCCAAAATGGATAGAACAACTAGGATCATGCCCTGTTCTTCATTATTTACACAAAAATGCCCCAGGTCTTCAACAACCAACAAATGAGCAACACAACCCTACTTATACAGTAAGGAGGTGCTCAGCCTTAACCACCAGGCAAACTCAAAAATTACCAAATACAGTACATTGAGAAAATGGCGCTCATTGCATTGAATGCAGTAGGTAGGGGAGGAGACAGGAAGAGATCTCGAGCCCTGCGCCGCCTCTTGGGGATTCACAACATCAATTGGGTACTAGATCCATCCACGCCATCGCCCATACCTCTGCAACAACTGCCATTAATGGCGTACCAACCCACGGCCTTGGGAAATGCAGAATATTGTGCATCGCAACCGTTTCCTGCCAAGATTTATCATCCTGATATTTGAAATTATGCAGGATATCAATTATCCCACATGCACCCCGTGGTGATCTCCTCATCACTTTATATACTAGGTTGTGAGCACATATGATGTCGGTGATTTTGCTCCCGATGACACTAGCATAAACCTTCATCATCATCATCTTCTAGCATGATATCTGGCTGCTCAATATCACCCTAATGTCAACATCATCATCTGCATGAGCTCACCCTAATAATTCACATCACTTTGATGTGAAATATCACCCCGTAGAAAATATCACCCTGCAGGAAAGTATCATGTCGTCTGCATCACCAGATAAAAGATATCATCCTGACATAAGAATATCATCCTGATGACCAACCTCACCTTCATGTGAAAAATCCTCCTGATATTCACCTTCATCGGCACAACCTGATGCATCACAGGAAGATCCTCCTGCTTAGCCGATACCAAATGTCTAGCCGATGAAAATCCTGATGACATCACCATCATATCCTACTAACATCATTAGCATATCTGCTTATCACGCATCTCCTCATATTTGGATGACATCATCCTCATATTTGCAAATATCAGGGGATCTCCATAAGATGACTAGTGTTAGAAATATGACCCCTCGGACCTTGATGACGTCACCACCATATCGGCATCAGGATGATATTCGAAAGATAACCAGATATTTGGAAATATCACCCTGATGCACAAATATTATGCTGCACTATAGCTCCACTATAAGATCGGGGTGATATATGAATATGACGGATATTTGAAATGATCACCCCCACTGGACAATGCATGAAGCCGACAAGCGGATATCTCCCTTCAAAAATATGATGATGCAGACAGGCAAAAAAGTGGATATCACCCTGACATAAGAATGACATCAGTAGCATCAGGTTGATAAACCAACGACCATGAAGTGATAAAACAACATCAGGATGATCTTAACAAAGATCACCCGATGTTCAAATATGATGACCCCGATGAAGATCGGATCATACTTAGAAGCTTGCAGCAACATCATCAGGATGATCTTAACTAAGATCACCCGATGTTAAAATATCACCTCGGCGAAACATCATGCAAGCAAAAAATATGATGATGACCCTCGAGAGAAACAATAGGGTGATGACCGGAAACATGATGATGATGACAACCTCCTCCTTAGAAAATACGATGCTGTAGTTGAAAACATGCTAAGGAGGCCAAAGACTTAGAACCCTTTTTTGGATTTTTTGGGAGGGTGTCTGCATGCTTATATGCTTGAAACCTGACTGCTCATGTAGGCACCAACAATGGCTCTGTCTGGGGACACATGCATCTTGCAGGCATGGTGAGAACCACAGATCTCTGGGATGCAGACCAGTCCCCTATCCATTGGGCACAAAGTCATGAAGTTATAATGATCTGCATCACAAACACATAATTTTCAAATATTATTTTGAAGGCCCAAGGCCACCAAAAAGGAAAAACCATAATTTTTTCTTGTCAAATGCCAGATTCCAATATGAATAATCCCAACCAGAACTGAAAGTATTGATAAAAATTTTCCACAAGCTGATCTTGTCAATACTGAAACCTTTTTTTTATGACATGGTTGAGATTGACCACTATTCATTACTGCATTTGACACCTCACAAGGGTGCAGGGGCTGATAATACATCTTTTTATGTTTTTACAACCCTCTTCTCTACTCAGATTTTCAATTACAGTATGACTTTAGGCCTTTAAACTATAAATTGCTATTTTAGCCTTCCTAAAGTCCTCTATATGAGTCTTTTGAACAATATTGCATGCCCTTTTGAAATATAGACTAGGTTATAACAAAAGCATGCAAGCTTTGCTTTCACCAATGTTTCCCTTTTAACCAGTGCTATTTCACCAAATATGGAACTTTTCAAAGACTTGTACAAATACCTGGATATGTTGCAGCTGCTGATAGGTTCATTCAACAGAGTTGCCACCTCCTTGGCAGAGGAATGAGCTTCAAACTGACTGAAGCTGAAAATAAATTTGTTTCCTTCTGAGTCCCCCAATAGCAGAGTCACACATACAACCTTTTTTTTTGCTGCAACAGAACACTTTCCAGGTATGATTCTTCAATCCTTTAGACTCGCACCTTCATGGATATGACATTGTTTCCCCAGCAGAGTCGCCAAATCTGTTGGTTACCAAATCTGCAGAGGGTTTGCCAGCTCCAATGCACAGGCTAATTTGGCCAACAGATACAGGAGGTTGCGTGAGCTGCCTCCCCTTCACTTCTGGTTCTGTCGCACCAAGGGGGGTATCCCTATAACTCAAGATGTAACCTTGACTAGCTCGATGATATGAAGATTTAGCTTGACAGCATCAGACAGAATACTCTCATGTATGGACCAAGATCTGCATGATAGATCACAAGGTTGGCAACATTCTTGGACATATGTGTCTAGTTGGGTATGAGAGTATGCAAGGGGTTCCTAATCCTACTCCTACAACTAATAGGTGGAAGTGATGAAATGGGCGGACATAATGTCCTGGATGCAAGACAAGGGCTTTTGGCTCATAACTACTGACCCAGGAGTAGACTGGTGCCTATCCATTGGGCAAGGAGTCAACTAGACGTATACAACAGATGGTTTGCAACTTTCACTCAAGTTTCAGGGGGTTTGAAATGATGCTTGCCTTACAAACATCACCCAAGATTGGGTATTTAACTGCCTCTACTTACAAATATCCCTGCTGACATGCTTCTCCATGCATTGACCTAAAATAGTTTAATCTACTCCTTGAATGGAAGTTACAGATCAAGCATGCAGTATAGACATCTATACCCTCGAATCTGAGAAACCCTTAGCAACCAAATTCAGAAGAAGGATGACATGCAGCAAATGGAGACAAGCAGATAAACACATGCAATGAAGCATTTCTCATATAGCATTAACACTGAAACTGAAAATATGTGCAAAATACACTCATGTTGCAACTCATAAACTCCAAAATGGATAGAACAACCAGGATCATACCCTGTTCTTCGTTATTTACACAAAAATGCCCCAGGTCTTCAACAACCAACAAATGAGCAACACAGCCCTACTTATACAGCAAGGAGGTGCTCAGCCTTAACCACCAGGCAAACTCAAAATTTGCCAGATATAGTACATTGAGAAAATGGCGCTCATCGCATTGAATACAGCAGGTAGGGGAGGAGACAGGAAGAGATCTCGAGCCCTGCGTCGCCACCTGGGGATTCACAACATCAATCATGTACTAGATCTGTCCACGCCATCACCCATACCTCTGCAACAACCGCCATTAATGGCGTACCAACCCGCGGCCTTGGGAAATGCAGAATACTATGCATTGCAACTGTTTCCCGCCAAGATTTATCATCCTAATATTTGAAATTATGCAAGATATCAATTACCCCACATGCACCCTGCGGCAACCTCCTCATCGCTTTATATACTAGGTTGTGAGCACATATGATGTCGGTGATTTTGCTCCTGACGACACTAGCATAAGCCTTCATCATCATCATCTTCCAGCATGATATCCGGGTGCTCAATATCACCTTGATGTCAGCATCATCATTTGCATGAGCTCACCCTGATAATTCACATCACCCCAATGTGAAATATCACCCCGTAGAAAATATCACCCTGCGGGAAAGTATCATGTTGTCTGCATCACCAGATAAAAGATATCATCCTGACATAAGAATATCATCTTGATGACCAACCTCACCTTCATGTGAAAAATCCTCCTGATATTCACCTTCATCGGCACAACCTGATGCATCAGAGGAAGATCCTCCTACTTAGCTGATACCAAATGTCTGGCTGATGAAAATCCTGATGACGTAACCGTCATATCCTGCTAACGTCATCAGCATATCTACTTATCGCGCATCTCCTCATATCTGGATGATGTCATTGTCATATTTGCAAATATTAGGGGATCTCCATAAGATGACTAGTGTTAGAAATATGACCCCCCGGACCTTGATGACGTCACCACCATATCGGCATCAGGATGATATTCAGAAGATAACCGGATATTTGGAAATATCACCCTGATGCACAAATATCATGCTGCACTGTAGCTCCACTATAAGATTGGGGTGATATATGAATATGATGGATATTTGAAATGATCACCCCCATTGGACAATGCATGAAGCCGACAGGCAGATATCTCCCTTCGGAAATATCATGATGCAGATAGGCAAAAAAGCGGATATCATCCTGACATAAGAATGACGTCAACAACATCAGGGTGATAAAACAACAAACATGAAGTGATAAAACAACATCAGGATGATCTTAACAAAGATCACCTGATGTTCAAATATGATGACCCCAATGAAGATCGGGTCAGACTTAGAAGCTTGCAGCAACATCATCAGGATGATCTTAACTAAGATCACCCAATGTTAAAATATCACCCCGGCGAAAGATCATGCAGGCAAAAAATATGATGATGACCCCCGAGAGAAACAATAGGGTGATGACCGTAAACATGATGATGATGACAACATCCTCCTTAGAAAATATGATGCTGCAGTTGAAAACATGCTGAGGAGGCCGAAGACTTAGAACCCTTTTTTGGATTTTTTGGGAGGGTGCCTGCATGCTTATATGCTTGAAACCTGACTGCTCATGTAAGCACCAACAGTGGCTCTATTTGGGGACACATGCCTCTTGCAGGCATGGTGAGAACCACAGATCTCTAGGATGCAGACCAGTCCCCTATCCATTGGGCACAGAGTCATAAAGTTATAATGATCTGCATCAAAAACACATTATTTTCAAATATTATTTTGGCGGCCCAAGGCCACCAAAAAGGAAAAACCATAATTTTTTCTTGTCAAATGCCAGATTCCAATCTGAATAATGCCAACCAAAACTAAAAGTATTGATAAAAATTTTCCACAAGTTGATCTTGTCAATACTGAAACCTTTTTTTTATGACATGGTTGAGATTGACCACTATTCATTACTGCATTTGACACCTCACAAGGGTGCAGGGGCTGATAATACATCTTTTTATGTTTTTGCAACCCTCTTCTCTACTCAAATTTTCAATTACAATATGACTTTAGGCCTTTAAAATATAAACTACTATTTTGGCCTTCCTAAAGTCCTCTATATGAGTCTTTTGAATAATATTGCATGCCCTTTTGAAATACAGATTAGGTTATAACAAAAGCATGCAAGCTTTGCTTTCACCAATGTTTCCCTTTTAACCAGTGATATTTCACCAAATAGGGAACTTTTTAAAGACTTGTACAAATACCTGAATATGTTGCAGCTGATGATAGGTTCATTCAATAGAGTTGCCACCTCCTTGGCAGAGGAATGAGCTTCAAACTGACTGAAGCTGAAAATAAATTTGTTTCCTTCTGAGTCCCCCAACAGCAGAGTCACACATACAGCCTTTTTTTGTTTGCTGCAACAGAACACTTTCTAGGTATGATTCTTCAATCCTTTAGACTCGCACCTTCATGGATATGACATTGTTTCCCCAGCAGAGTCACCAAATCTGTTGGTTACTAAATTTGTAGAGGGTTTGCCAGCTCCAATGCACAAACTGATTTGGCCAACAGATACAGGAGGTTGCATGAGCTGCCTCCCCTTCACTTCTGGTTCTGCTGCTCCAAGGGGGGTATCCCTATAACTCAAGATGTAACCTTGACTAGCTCGATGATATGAAGATTTAGCTTGACAGCATCAGATAGAATACTCTCATGTATGGACCAAGATCTGCATGATAGATCACAAGGTTGGCAACATTCTTGGACATATGTGTTTGGTTGGGTATGAGAGTATGCAGGGGGTTCCTAATCCTACTCCTACAACTAATAGGTGGAAGTGATGAAATGGGTGGACATAATGTCCTGGATGCAAGACAAGGGGTTTTGGCTCATAACTACTGACCCAGGAGTAGACTGGTGCCTATCCATATGGAAAGGAGTCAACCAGATGTATACAACAGATGGTTTGCAACTTTCACTCAAGTTTCAGGGGGTTTGAACTGATGCTTGCCTTACAAACATCACCCAAGAGTGGGTATTTAACTGCCTCTACTTACAGATATCCCTGCTAACATGCAACCTTCTCCATGCATTGACCTAAAATAGTTTAATCCACTTTTTGAATGGAAGTTACAAATCAAGCATGCAGTATAGACATCTATACCCTAGAATCTAAGAAACCCTTAGCAACTAGATTCAGAAGAAGGATGACATGCAACAAATGGAGACAAGCAGATAAACACATGCAGTGAAGCATTTCTCATATAGCATTAACACTGAAACTGAAAATATGTGCAAAATACACTCATGTTGCAGCTCATAAACTCCAAAATGGATAGAACAACCAGGATCATGCCCTGTTCTTCATTATTTACACAAAAATGCCCTAGGTCTTCAACAACCAACAAATGAGCAACACAGCCCTACTTATACAGCAAGGAAGTGCTCAGCCTTAACCACCAGGCAAACTCAAAATTCACCAGATATAGTACATTGAGAAAATGGCACTCATCGCGTTGAATGCAGTAGGTAGGGGAGGAGACAGGAAGAGATCTCGAGCCCTGTGCCTCCGCCTGGGGATTCACAACATCAATCAGGTACTAGATCCATCCACGCCATTGCCCATACCTCTGCAACAACTGCCATTAATGGCGTACCAACCCGCAGCCTTGGGAAATGCAGAATATTGTGCATCGTAACCGTTTCCTGCCAAGATTTATCATCTTGATATTTGAAATTATGCAAGATATCAATTATCCCACATGCACCCCGCGGCGACCTCCTCATCACTTTATATACTAGGTCGTGAGCACATATAATGTCAGTGATTTTGCTCCTGACGACACTAGCATAAGCCTTCATCATCATCATCTTCTAGCATGATATCTAGGTGCTCAATATCACCCTGACGTCAGCATCATCATCTGCATGAGCTCACCCTAATAATTCACATCACCCTGATATGAAATATCACCCCGTAGAAAATATCACCCTGCGGGAAAGTATCATGTCGTCTGCATCACTAGATAAAAGATATCATCCTGACATAAGAATATCATCTTGATGACCAACCTCACCTTCATGTGAAAAATCCTCCTAATATTGACCTTCATCGGCACAACCTGATGCATCGGAGGAAGATCCTCCTGCTTAGCCGATACCAAATGTCTGGCCGATGAAAATCCTGATGATGTCACCGTCATATCCTACTGATGTCATCAGCATATCTACTTATTGTGCATCTCCTCATATTCGGATGATGTCATTGTCATATTTGCAAATATCAGGGGATCTCCATAAGATGACTAGTGTTAGAAATATGACCCCCCGTACTTTGATGATGTCACCACCATATCGGCATCAGGATGATATTCAGAATATAACCGGATATTTGGAAATATCACCCTGATGTACAAATATCATGCTACACTGTAGCTCCACTATAAGATCGGGGTGATATATGAATATGACGGATATTTGAAATGATCACCCCCACTGGACAATGCATGAAGCCGACAGGCGGATATCTCCCTTCGGAAATATCATGATGCAGATAGGCAAAAAAGCGGATATCACCTTGACATAAGAATGACGTCAGCAGCATCAGGGTGATAAAACAATGAACATGAAGTGATAAAACAACATCAGGATGATCTTAACAAAGATCACCCGATGTTCAAAGATGATGACCCCGATGAAGATCGGGTCATACTTAGAACCTTGTAGCAACATCATCAGGATGATCTTAACTAAGATCTCCTGATGTTAAAATATCACCTCGGCGAAAGATCATGCAGGCAAAAAATATGATGATGACCCCCGAGAGAAATAATAGGGTGATGACCGGAAACATGATGATGATGACAACCTCCTCCTTAGAAAATATGATGCTGTAGTTGAAAACATGCTGAGGAGGCCGAAGACTTAGAACCCTTTTTTGGATTTTTTGGGAGGGTACCTGCATGCTTATATGCTTGAAACCTGACTGCTCATGCAGGCACCAACAGGTTCCACAAGTTCATTGAACTATTTGATGGTTCCACAGGTTCAATGGTTCAACCGATGGTTCGATGGTTCCATAGGTTCAATGGTTTAACCGATGGAGATTGAAGGTTTGGACATCGGTAAGAAATTATCATTGGTGATGTTTAGAGATATCTCTTCGACTGCTAGTGTCTTTCTGATGGATAGTGAATGGTAAACTCATTGGTCTTGTTGGCATATGTGTCGACAATCAATGTTCTTTTGGGCATGTATATATATTACTGTTACGCCCGATGTCTGATGCATGTGGGATTAATCATCTTGCTGGGATGTGAACTGTCAGAAGGCAGTTACGCGATGGTTGTGATAGCGATGCTAAGTTAGTTGAAACGAGCAGTTAGGGCAGAAGTGAAAAATAGTTTTTTGCTCTTGAAGACTGTGGTTTATTTACAGATTTGGTGAACTTGTCATGATTGATAAAATGATTTGATTATACAGTTTTTTCTGTAGATGTACAGATGTCAGAAAATAGTTTTGTATAATTGTAGAGAATCGATACCTGAGCATTGAGCTGGGATCTTTATTGTAACTTTTTTGTTCACTGTAATAAAGATAGTCTCGCTTGTGGTGGTGGGTTTTTTACCCAAAAGGGTTTTCCCACGTAAATCTGGTGTCATTCTTTGTTGTCTGGAATGTTATTCTATTTTTCTGGTGTGTTTATCTGTGGTTTTTGAATTAAAAGTTACCTAGTTACATTATCCCCTTAGAATTAACATTAGGGAAGCTGTATTTTGCATCGGTGCTTTCCTTACAATATATATCCTTGGGTTTTAAATAGTATTTATATTAAGTGTAAGCAATATATATATATATATATATATATTCCTAACAATGACCAAAACTATTTTTAAAATAACAAAATTATATAACATTATTCTAAAAGGTAACTTTTTTTACAGTAAATAAAAAAAAAAGAAAATAAATGGATTGAGTTCGTACCCTGGTATTAGGGTTGTATTAAGTTTTTGTTTTAGAAAAAAAAAAGGAGGGCTGGGAACAGTGAACTAGCCGCCACCCCCAGACCCTCGTAGCCTTTGAATGTGGTGGGGGGGGACGATCCCTCCACCCACCTCCCACTATGTGGAATTTATTTTAGTGGTGATGGGTTGTTTTATTTTATATTGGATGTTCTACCCCCTTTTATTGTTGTTCAATTTTGGGCTTTTATTTTAATTTCTAGTGCATTTTAAATTAATGTGGTGGAAAATCCTTTTATTGAATTTAATTTTAATTTAATTAATTTTATCCTAGAGGGGATATTTTAATTTAACATCTTTTTAATTATTTTAACTTGAGTTAATTAACAAATGTAATTGGCAAAATTATATTTATTAATGGACTCGATTTTTTTGTGTCTTATTTTGGTCATTTACTTTAATTCAAATTTTATAATTTTGTCTAGTGTTAAATTTAAATGACCTTGGAAAATTATTTTATCTTTTTATTTTTAATTTTTACATTAATTAATTCATGAGCTTTTCTTTTTTAAAATATTTATTTCATTTATTAAAAATGCGTTATGTTGTTGAATTTTTCCCAAATTTTAGGGTTTGATTTTCTTTACGGCATTTTTATGACTTTCATTTAATCTCTCCATTTTATCATGTGATCATCATACCATTGGATGAGTTAGTACTTTTGATTTTAATTTTGCAATAGAATTAAGGTTGATTTTGATTTAGTCAAAATCATTGCAATCACCTAGGAAACTTAGGGTTTTGAATTAAATCGATCCTAACCCTAGTAGCGATGCTCATCGCATCACATAACCCCCTAGTCGGCTATCATCATGCAGGGGATGGCATAGGCAGGTGCTCTTCCCTGAGTTTGATTGGCATGTTTACGCCTTATGCATATTGCCACCGAGCACGTAGACGCATGAGAGGGGGTTCCTAGGGACATGCGGAAAAGTTTTTGATATTTCGTGTCATGACCACATGACAAATGTGGACATGACACGTGTGTTGCATTTCGTGACCGCATGGGAAATGTGGGCATGACAATGGAAGACAATATATGTCTTCTATCTTTCATTTATGTTGGCTTGCTTTGTACTAGTGAATCACCAAGAGAACAACCTTCCATGAGGGATGTAACCAAGGTCTTGGAGAGCCTGAAGACATCTTTGATGGGAGGTGCAGCTGTTGACAATTTAACATCTACCATATCAGACCTCCTACACAATACCAATCCCACATAAACATTGGCCTCTGTCAGTCAAAGTTCTACATTTTAGATGTTTATAAGTTCCATTAAGAATTTTTTGTCCTTTATGTTTGATAGTTTCAAGTTTGTCTTCCATCACAGGTTAGTCTTCTTTCATGAAAAATTCCCCCAGGTTAAATTTTATCTCCTAGAACTTGTAAGTTGATCCCATTCATGTGTATGCATTATACCAGTTTGAGAAAGTTTCTTGTTGTCTATATATACTTAATGAAATGATACAATTTAAATATCTAACATATTGCCTTATTTATAGCAATACCTCTCATACTATGTAGAAGTTCAAGATTTTTTTCCTTGTCTGCCTTGATATTCATTATTTTCTGAGCTTGAAAACATGAGATCAATCTGGATGCCATATAATGGGTGACAAATTCATGTCCAGAGAGGATAAAGCATGAATAAGAATTTAAAGGTCATCAATTTTTGAAGTTGTCTGAATAATTTGGAATAGTTAAATAAATGATGAATCATAGAGCTCTTTGGCTTTGCATAATTCATTCAAATTCTAGACCTATAATCAAATACAGTATAATTGCATATACCCTTTAATTAAGAATTCAATAAGTGTTATATTATATCAATTGCATCAAAGTTCTATAGCTACCATGAGCTTGTACAACATTTCTTAAATATTATTCTTTGGATTTTCTATACCAGTATTGAAGAGTTGTCTTGATTGTGATGTAATAGAAATTTGCATGTCACTATGCAACACGCTCGATAAAGAGGATAATTTAGCATTATCAATATGGTCTGAGTTAGATTTCAAGTCAGCCTACTATGAAGATTTCCTATGTTGTCTTGTATGCAGGGAGTTCAATTTTCTCTAGTCACTGAGAGGCCCATACTCTCTACCATGTAACATTTTAGCTCTGAGATAGAGGTTGTAGTTTTCTATGGAGGATTAAAAGTTCTGATAAATTTCAGCCAATTTCAATGAGAACAGATTTGTTAAATAGGCCATCGAGCCATATGTAATTCTAGGTTTTATATAAATCTCAATGTTTGAATATTTTCACCTACAAAGTTAATACTACATTGATGTCCTATACATTATCATCCCAGGCCCAATGGATGCTTATATAAGAGGTAGAATTTCATTTAAATTGTGATATAAGTTGTCTCTATATATATCTACAACTCTCTTTATTAACCATGTTCAGACAGTCAAATTTAATACAAAGGATGCCCATTGATATATATTTAGGTGGAGAGGATTGAGGCAGTGTGAAAGTCTTAGGTGAATTTGACATAGTCTAATTTAATGGTAGGGAGCTTCCTCAAAATTGTCTCCCATTGCTACCATTTAAATTTAGTAGTTTCTTTGAAAGATAGTCCCATGGGATATTTCATGGGCTAAGGAACATTTTTTAACAAGTAGGATACTATCCTGCCAGACATTATATCTTTTTCTACATATGAATATGTACAAAAAAGGTACCAGCGTTACATATCTCCATACCTTAAAATCTTGGCCTCTCGAAGCAAATGGATAATCGATTGAATGATGGGTTCCTTATCTGGCACCATCAAGATACTATTGCTAGCCCTCCGAGAATGTTGTGGTAAATTTAAAGTTTAATCCCAGTATTAAATCATCTTTTTACGGCGCTCAACATCAGTTAGGATAACTTTCAATTTCACCATACCAAATTATTTCTAGCTGTAAGTTTTAAATTATACATTATGTGATATGATTTTGGATTCAGATGTCTAGTTTGGATTTAATTTTATATCCACCCATATTCATGAATATTGTTTAAGAGAACCTATGTTTTTGATTTAATAGTCATTGCCTTACGGAGGCCATAGGAGCAAAGCAATGAAAAATGTGGAAGGTAATGCTTACAGACATAAAGCAGAAGGTCATCCATTCTATTACTACTGTAGTTCAAGTATTTAAATGGACTTGATTGTGGAAGGAGCTCCATATTTAAATATATAAATATATAGGTGTTAGAGTAATATGGGATAGGTCATATTAATTCAAATTATAAATATTTTTCTTAATAACTAATGGTAGGCAAAAGAAAAAATACAATCTTTTATTGTAATGGTGAAAATTGCATACTTTGCACCTTTCCCCTTCATTTTGGGCTCAATTTGACTTAGTTATTTCATATGTAATGACAACTTTACAAGTGATGTCATTTATACTACAAGTTTGCATATAGTTTGAATCTTACTTGATTTTATCTGCACTTATTTCCAAGGATTGGTTGTAATCATTAATTTTAACCATGTTTCTCACCCAAGGTCAGATTTATGATAGGTCAATTGTGTGATTTGCAAAAATGAACAAAAAAATTTAGTTTTCAAATTTAAATTTAGAGCCAGCCTAACCCTTCCAACCAGACAATGTTAGTGTATATATATTTCATATATATTATACACATAGGCATAAGCCTACTTAGGTGAGCTTTACACAATCTTGACACATGTCAAAGTTGTTGGACAGTTAAGGTTGTTAGGTGGTTAGTTGAGGGGTCATCAAGTCTCCCACTAAACTAGCTACTCATGCTAGTTTGTAGGATTCCTTCCCTCAACTACTAACTACCTTTGATCACCTATATTGTACTTGTCTTCTCCAATCTATATGGTGGACTACATACATTTTCATGATTTGTTGCAATATTGATCTACTGTTCTTTGTCTCCATGATTGTTGGTTCTTTCATGGTATCAAAGCCTCTTAGAGGATGTGAATAGGTGGTGGTATTGTTTTTTTAAATTGCATTGATATTGTATCTCGTTTCTCTATGTATTCTCTATGTGTTTTTTAAACACTCTACAGAGTTGAAAAAATGGGTTTCTTGTTCAAAGTTAGGAAGTGCTTAGACATAGGTCTCAACATTGAAAGGATCTGTGGAAATTGTTGAGAGGTGGCCTGATGCAAGGCATATAAAGGACTTGTGTCACCATTAACAGAGGTCAACACCCCTACTCAAAGCAAGGGTGTGTCCTACAAGGCGACAGATCATAATGCCCACACCTTCACCCATTACCGAAGGCCTTGTGGCTCCATGTTTTGAAGGCCTCACGCAGGGCTTTGATCTTGTGTGAAGGCATGGCCATGGTGGGACTTCTTCACTCATAGGCCATTCACCCTTACCTATTTTTTCTAACATAGGTTGGATGTATTCATCCATAGGCCAGTCTTCTTACACAAGATTCATTGCTGATCTCGATTGAAATTTCACATGTTGAAGTTGAAGTTGAAAGGCATCATCTCTGTTGAAACCACTTGCATAATGGTCTATGGCTTGTAGAAAGGCACAAGACCACCTAGCCTACAGTGGACCAGGCCCATCTCCATACACCATCACAGCAAAGCGCCCACCATTCTCCCACACCCATCAAGGGATCTCACATTGTAGACCCAGGAATAGTTGTAGACCCAGCTAAGATTAAGGCTATATCTAAATGGCCTGAACTGAAAAATGTTCATGAGGTCCAAAGTTTTATGGGCCTTCCTGGTTATTATAGGAAGTTTGTGAAAAACTTCTCTAAAATTGCTTATCCTATAACTTCTTTGCAAAGGAAGGGCAAGAAGTTTGAATGGTCAGAAAAGTGCCAAGAGGCCTTTGACCTGCTGAAGGAAAAATTGACTTCAACTCTGATTTTAAAAGTGCCTGACCCAAATGGTCAATTCGTAGTCATTATCGATGGCTCAGGGGAAGGCTTAGGTGGTATATTAGTCCAAGATGGACATGTTATTGCATATGAATCATGCAAACTAAAAAACTATGAACAAAATTATGCCCCACATGATTTAGAATTGGCAGCAGTCATGCATGCACTTCAAATGTGGAAACATTATCTGCTTGGAAAACCATTTGAGTTGAAAATGGATCGCTAGGGACTTAAATATCTATTCACTCAACCCCATCTTAATGCTCATCAAAGAATATGGTTAGAGTTTATCTCGAATTATGATTTTGAGATTAAATATATTCAGGGGAAAGAAAATTGAGTAGCAGATGCTTTAAGTAGGAGAAGGCATATCTCCTCTATGATTTCCATACATTATGATTTTAGAAATCAGGTGTTACAACAATCCAAGGAAGATGAGTTTTACGAGAAAGTAAAACAAGCCCTTGAGAAAGATCCATAGAATCCAAAATATGAAGGATTCAACCTTGAATCAGATGGGTTATTAAGATTTAAGGGAAGGATGTATGTACCTAACTCAACAGAGTTAAGGAATATGGTTTGGAAAGAGGTTCATTTGCACCATATTCTGGGCATCCTGGAGTAACTAAGTTACTCACTGATGTGAAACCCTTATACTTTTGGAAAGGAATGAAGAGGGGTGTTGCAAATTTTGTAACTGCTTGCATTAAATGCCAAAGGGTGAAGGTGGAGCACCAACACCTGGCGAGATTACTATACCCTCAAGAAATTCCAAAGTAGAAATGGTAGATTATAAGCATGGACTTTGTGCAAGGACTTCTTATGTCAAGAAATAAGCACAATGCTATCTTAGTTGTGGTGGACAAACTCACCAAAGCAACCCATTTTATCTCAAGAAACTTGACAGATGGGGCACCCATCATTTCTCAGAAATTTGTTCAAGAGATTTTTAGACTCCATGACATTCCTGAGAAGATTATCTCAGATAGGGATGCACGGATGACATCTAGGTTTTGGAAAACTTTATTCTCTTCACTTAGAACATAGTTGAACATCAGCTCTGCTTATCATCCTGAAACGGATGGACAAACTAAAAGAGTGAACCAGGTGTTGGAGGATTTCTTAAGGATGTATTACATGGATCAACAATATAAATGGGAGGATTATCTTCCTCTAGTGGAATTCACCTACAATACCTCTTACCACTCAGCCATTAAGATGGTACAGTTTGAGCCATTGTATTGATGAAAGTGCCGAACCCCTATAAGCTGGGATAAGCTTGAAGATAGGGTTAGCCATGGTCCAAAAATGCTAACTGAAATGGAAGAACAAGCCCATTAGATTAAAAAGAGATTAGCAGAAGCTAATGATAGATAAAAGAGTTACGCAGATGCTAAACGTATTGAAAGGCATTTCTCTGTGGGAGATAAAGTTCTGCTAAGCGTAAAACCCCAGAAAAGTTCCATCAAATTTGGAAAAATGTCCAAACTGGCACCAAGATTTGTGGGGCCATTTTAAGTTCTGGAAGAAGTCAACCTAGTGGCATAGAGAATTGCTTTGCCACTGGCACTTGCCATGATGCATAATGTGTTTCATGTTTCTTACATGAAAAAGTTTAATTTTGTTGATAATCAGATTCCTATGCTTGATTGGAAAATGTTATAGGTGAAAGACCCAGGAGTGGTGGTGATCGAGCCCATCAACGTGCTCAAAATAACACAGTGCAAGGTCAAGTGGGACCAATGTACCGTAGAAAATGCCACCTGCAAAAATTATGATGACTTCCATGCTAGATTTCCTCATCTTTTCTAAAACATTTGATATTATGTTTTGAAAACTTTTTATATTATGTTGGTTTGTTTTAAAGACAAATAATCATCGGGGATGATGATTCTTATGGGGGAAGATATGTTACACCCTAATTACAAATTAGACTTAATCAATAACTTGACATGATAATCAGGAGGATTAGTTTTAATTTTTATTATGAAGTGGAAATAGATTTAAATAGTTTTGTTAATTAAATGATTTTTTATTATGAGATTTGATAATGATGCACTGATCGTAATCTTGTGGTCTTGAGTGTGATAGAAGAAAAGAACATCCTTCGAAGAAGGAAGGAGAGTATCATCCTTGAGGAAGGGGTTAGAAATTGTGAAATGATAAGTTGACTAGCCATCTGAGTAATTGAGTCCTATGTCCTTAACCATTTGTATGTTGACACATGTCATGTCTCTTGTCTTTGCATTGTTGTGTTCTTGGTTTATTCTTTGGTCGAAGGAGTTAACTCATCATTTGTGATGACCAAATAACATTTTGGAATCATTATCCCTAACCAAGAAATAATAATAATTTGAGACAAAGAGGTCTCTCTTGTTTATTGATCTCGAAGTTATTATGTTATTCCTAGTCTTTCGACTAAATGGGAATAGTCAATTTCAAGGGAGTATCAGTCGACCCCAATAATCGATGTAAATATTGTGAATTCTTTTATATATTCTAAGTCTTGTGATAATCCTTATCAAGGATAAAACCTTTTAAATGATTAGTACTAATAATAATAATAATTATGTTATTAATATATTTTGATAAGTAGTCAGTGGAATATTCCTTTGTGGTAGTCGATCATGATAATGGATGGAAGCCTTGAGCTCAACCAACCCATATTTTATTGGGATCGAACCACCTTTTGAGGAGCACTACCATATGGAAGATAGTTTCCATCCTTAATCGACATGGAGAGAAATCAGTTATCTCATTATTCTTTGTTTTGGGAATCAATTCTTTTGATCAGGAAAAAGGGATAACAGAAAAGAGAGTCTACAGGAAAAGAAGAGAAATGGAGGTTGAGGTTGGCTTTCTGGGAAGCTTCGAATGTCATAACTATTCGAGGAAGAATAGTGTTAATTCAAATATGAAGAGGCAGAGGAAGGATTCACAGAGTTGGTCTGCATTTGGCCTTGCTCATCTTAGGTATCTTAGATTTGTGAAGTCTTGATATTCAATGGAATAATGAGGCACGCGATGCCATGCTTGATAATTGTTTTTATCTCTAAATCATGGCATAGGCTAGTTGGTCGAGCCATTCATGAGTCTTCTTTTTTATTATTTCATATACAGTAGTTGGGGTGCCGTTCGACCAAACCCACGTATTACTATTTTTGAGTACCATTCATACTCTAAGCCGCTTAGGTTGAGTTTTGTTAAACTTGATAACTATGAAATCATGCTCAAGGCATGGAGCCGAACTGAGACTATATATATCCTGATAGAAACTCAATTGACCATTAAAAAGATTGATTCTTTCTTAGAGTGCCTTGAGTCTTTCAACTTGGCAACACTATAAAACACTTTACCACATGAAACTTGAAGCTCAAGGCCACAGTGGCTGAGTAGTTATCTTTTTATTTTAAACCATGTCATATAGTGACCATGGTCAAGCTTTTGAGCACTCGAAGAGAGTTATACATATTACACTTTGTGTTTAGATAATGTATACAGTCATGCAACTGTATTGATGGTCGTAAAGGCCTCACTTTCTTGTATTCAGTCTTGTGACTATATTAGTGACCACAAGGGTCTTATGTATATGCATACAATCTTACGACTGTTATGATGGCTGCATAGGCCTCAATGCTTTGTAAATAGTCATGCAACTATGTTGATGATTGCATTGGCATCATCCCATCGCATACAGTCTTACGACTGAAATGATAGCCATTTAGGCATCATTTTGTGGCATGCAGTCTCATGACTATGATAATCACTGTGTAACACTTGATATCTTAAAAACACAGTCCTTTGACTGTAAGGGTTTCTGGGAAGGCAATATAAATGTAGATATATTTATCAGTGAATAGTTGTCAACCAAATAAAAACCAGTCGGGCTCACTTGGGCAGCTGATAATGGTTAGCATGTGAAACTACTATTACTTTCATGTATTTTGAATGAACCTTTAAATATGAAGGAATTTGATCCTAGTCTCTATATGAGACAGTTGGAATTAAGTTTATATTAGGATATAAACTAAGTCTATTTGGGACTGAATAAATAAATAACTTAGCAAATAACGTTAAGCGGTACATTCTTTTACTTAATACAAATACAAGGGTTGGAGAATAACCCAGGAGCTCAATTGTTAATAAAGAGCCATAAACCATAAGGAAATAACATACTTTTACTATGGCAAGGAATGCTTTAAGTATTATGAGATCAACTTCATCATATTTGATGAATGTTATTGATATAAGCACATGAGACCAAGATGGTCATGAAACTTAAATTGAAAAGAATTGAATAAAATGAGGTGATGTGGAGTCACTAACTCTGTATCTCTTATGTAACCTATTTTGTTGTAAATAATCTTGGTTGGGAGTCGAATGTCCAAGATGGGGCTATGATTCGAATTGATCCCATTCCTATACTAGACCTAAAGGACAAGGTCGATAAGAATTGACTGTGGGACATGACAGCTTATAAGTCGAGTTAGGGTGGTAGACATACAACAATGTTCATTACGTAATGTCTTGTATGAAAACTTTGGCCAAAGTAATGCATCCGTTAATGCATGCATTGTTGGTCCACAGTGATCTAGATGGCCTAGTGTCTCCAGTAGTGTCATACTAGTTAGAGTGGATCTATAGTGTGTGATCATGAGACATTAGGAAGGACACAACACCAGTTACTCAGATGGCTAACTAGTTAATTCCAATGTCTAACCTTTCCGTGAAGGGTAGGGCCTCTTCTAGTTAAGAAAATGAGCAAGAGACCACATGTCTGTGGTTGGAGGAAAAGCACCAGGATGATGCTATTCTTCCCAAGCATGAGACAAGTTGAGGCTTATAAAGACAGATGTCATTGGTTCTAGATACAGTGTTTGCTTTTTGACTAGTTGGTCTATTATAATGTAAAGATTTGACTATGATGCCAAGAGCATATAATGTATATGATTAGTGATGGACTTCACTAAAGATTGTAATGATTTACTTGATTATAAGTTATGTTATATCTTGATTTGATAACATTCTTAAAGGATAGAAAATAATATGTTTGTTTATGATCAAACTTTGATTATTGTAATCCATTCTTAATTATGACTTGATTATGTTTATACTTAAGTTAAATCTTGAGTTTTATGGGAAGTGATGTCACATATCAGAAAAAAAGATGGACAATCTGAAAACATAGTAGAGACCAGGGGATAGAGGAGAACTTGGATCTCGAGTAAGGAGGTCAAAGGACCAAGGTGATTGGGTACCTTAGACCCTAATTCTAATGGTTTTGAAGAATGTCAAATGCCCAATGTCTTCACCCTTCTGTGTTCCTGCCTCCTATAGCTTATTTTATGCAAATTCCTCTGGATGCAACTTGCACACACACAAGAAGGAAAATGGTTGGGTGCTATTTAGGAGCTTGCCTAAGTCAAGCTTTGTGAATGGTGTTTCCACCTCCACAATAGAAAAGATGATAGATAAAGAGTGTGTGTCCTAGGAGGATCTGAAGTGGAATGGAATGGTAGAATAAAGCATGAAGGAAAGAAGTCACCATGAGCATGAAAACCCTAGCATGCTTGATGCGGCATCACAACTTGACTCAATAAGTTGGTGTAGCCCAAAGAAGTAGAGAGATCATCACAAATCTTGTAGAGAGTTAGTGCTGCAACAATAATCCACCATAGAGAGCTTTAGAGAAGAGTAAAGAGCATGAGAGAGAAGAAGGGAGAGTGCAAGAGTGCATAGATTGCTTATAGAATTTTTGAGATGTTGAAATGAATAAACTAACTTAATTTTATATACATTCCCACTCAGGGTAAGTGCAAGAAGGTGGGGGGCCAAAAAGGGGTCTTAAGTGGCCACTTTTTTTCTAAAATCAGGAAATGCTGGCCTTGGATGAGAAATTGAGCATAGTTACACTCAAAATTTGGAGATGAAACCAAAACAATGTTCATAGTGCTCCGAGTCTAGTTTCTAAACTACTTTTTTTTTTTTGAAAATGGTATAGATTAAGGGGTTCAAAAGAGGGAGCCACAGAAATTGGTGTTGTTACTGTCAAAAAAACATAACATGGCATGTTTTGTGGCTCCCTCAAAATATTAACTTTTTTTTGGTATTTTTAAAATCTCTTTAGTGAGAAATTAGCAAACAACATGTAGTTTATGCCTGATTTTTCTAATAATTTTTTGATGAATATTTGATTTTTTACTAATTTTCAAAGTGGACTCATCCTAAAAAATAGAATTTTGGCCATGTTACCCCTATAAAATTTGAAAACTAATTGAAAAACATTTTTTCTTTTTTTAATATATGTAGAATGGAGTCTATCTTCTAAATATGTAATTTTTTTGAAATTTCAGTGAATGGTTAATTTACAATGAAAAAGAGACCAAATAGTGGTTTTTTCCCAAAACCAGACACACAAACAAAAGAAATTAAAGATTAAAGGCTTAACATTGTCAAAATGTGAAAAAAATTACATCGTTAAATAGATAAGAGAAAGCCTAACATTACCCAGGTGTTTGATTTGTTTGACCTTGAAACACGTGCAAATCTAAGGGTTAGCACAAACAAAATTATGTGAAATCTTGTAGAATCTGTAAAAACACGTATGTGGATGTTGAAAAGGTACTCCAAGCCTTTGGGTTGGAAATCCAAAGCAAATCCCAAGCCCAAGGCTTGGGATTCCCAAAGTAGAATATAACGCGAGTGCGTTATGTTGTGCTTTTTTTACTTTTTTGCATGTTTGTTAGTGTTTTCCTAGTTCGACATAATGCGAGCGAGATATGTTCAAATTTCATAAGTATGTTTCATGGATGTTTATATCCATTCTTGCAGGTATGTATGCATGTACATGTATGCATGCTTGTATGTATGTACATGTATGCATGCTTGTATGTATGCATCTTTGTATGTATGTATGTTTGTATGCATGCATGTATGTATGTATGTATGTATGTAAGTGTTTTGGGTTTACTGTATATAACGACCTGAGCCTGTATAGTTTTGAGGGTTGAGGATTGAGGGATTAGGGCTTAATTAATAGGTAGAGGGTAGAGGGTTATAGTTGAGGGTTAATATTTAGGTTATTGAGTGTATAAGATTAAGTGTGTAAGGCACGAGGATTAGGGTTAAGGGTTTATAATATGGATTGAGGGTATATAAGGCATAGGGTTACTTGGGTTGAGATCACGTATGGTTTAGGTTTAATTTAAGTATAGGGTTGAGGCACAATATTTGAGGTTTAGGATATAAGGGTGAGGTTATATGGTTTAGGGATGAGGGTTTGAGAGTGTAGGCTTCATGTTTAAGGTATAGGGTTGATGATTGAGGGATTAGGGCTTAAGTATATTGTTGAGGGTATAGGGTTGAGGGTTTAGGGATAGGTTTTAGGGTTTAAGGTTTAAGGGTTAAGGGTTGAGGGATAGGGTTTAAGGTTTAGGGGTAAGGGATTAGGGTTTAAGGTATAGTGTCTTGGGTTGAGGGATTAAGGTTTAAGGTATAACTTGCTAAGGGTTGAGTGTTTAAGGATAGGGTTTAGGGTTGAGGGTTGAGGGATTAGGGTTTAGAGTTGAGGGATTAGGGTTTAAGGAATAGTGTTGAGGGTTGAGGGTTTAGGGATAGGTTTTAGGGTTGAGGGATTATGGTTTAGGGTTGATGGATTAGGGTCTAAGGAATATTGTTGAGTGTTGAGGGTTTAGGAATAGGGTTTAGGGTTGAGGGATTAGGGTTTAGGGTTGATGGATTAGGGTTTAATGTTGAGAGTTGACGGTTGAGGGTTTAAGGGATTAAGGTTAAAGTAGAGTGTTGAGGGTAGAGGGATTAGGGATAGGGTTTAGGGTTGAAGGTTTAATGATTGAGGGTTGAGGCTTCAGGGCTGAGGGTTAAGGGATTGGGGTTTAAGATATAGTGTTGAGCGTCGAGGGTTTATGGATAGGTTTTAGGGTTTAAGTTTTAAGGGTTAAGGGTTGAGGGATAGGGTTTAGGGTTTAGGGATAAGGGATTAGGGTTTAAGGTATAGTGTCGAGGGTTGAGGGTTGAGGGATTAGGGTTTAAGGTATAGTGTCAAGGGTTGAGGGTTTATTGATAGGGTTTAGGGTTGAGGGTTGAGGGATTAGGTTTTAGGGTTGATGGATTAGGGTTTAAGGTTTAGTGTTAAGGGTTGAGGGTTTAGGGATGGGGTTTAGGTTTGATGGATTAGGATTTAGGGTTGATGGATTAGAGTTTAATGTCGAGGTTAGTGTTAGAGTGTTGAGGGTAGAGGGATTAGGGATAGGGTTTAGGGTTGAAGGTTTAAGGATTGAGGGTTGAGGCTTTAGGGATGAGGGTTTAAGGCTTAAGATACAGTGTTGAGTGTTGAGGGTGTAGGGATAGGGTTTAAGTTTTAACAGTTAAGGGTTGCGGGATAGGGATTAGGGTTTAAGGTATAATGTTGAGGGTTGATGGTTTAGAGTTGATGGATTAGGGTTTAGGGTTGATGAATTAGGGTTTAATGTTGAGAGTTGAGGGTTTAGGGATAGGGTTGATGGTCAAGGGATTAGGGTTAAAGTAGAGTGTCGAGGGTAGAGGGATTAGGGATAGTGTTTAGGGCTGAAGGTTTAAGGATTTAGGGTTGAGGCTTTAGGGATGAGGGTTAATGGATTAGGGTTTAAGATATAGTGTCAAGTGTCGAGGGTGTAGGGATAGGTTTTAGGGTTCATGTTTTAAGAGTTAAGGGTTGAGGGATAATATCAAGCCTGTTGAGGGTTTAGGAATAGGGATAGTGTTTAGGGCTTACAGATGAGGGATTAGGGTTGAGGGTTGATGGATTAGGGTTGAGGGTTGACGGATTAGGGCTTAGGGATAGGGTTTAGGGTTTAGGGTTGAGGGATCAGGGTTTAAGGTATAGTGCTGAGGGTTTAGGGATAGGGTTGAGGGTTGAGGGATTAGAGTTAAGGGTTGAGGGATTAGGTTTTAACGTTGAGTGTTAAGGGTTGAGGTTTTAGGGTTGAGGGTTTAGGGATAGGGTTGAGGGTCAAGGGATTAGAGTTAAGGGTTGAGGGATTAGGGTTTGACAGTGAGGGTTAAGGGTTGAGGTTCAAGGGTCGAGGGTTTAGGGATAGGGTTGAGGGTCGAGGGATTAGGGTTAAAGTAGAGTGTCAAGGGTATAAGGATTAGGGATAGGGTTGGAGGGTTTAGGGATAAGGGATTAGGGTTTAAGGTATAGTATCAAGCCCGTTGAGGGTTTAGGAATATGGATAGCATTAAGGGTTTAGGGATGAGGGATTAGAGTTGGGGGTTGAGGGATTAGGGTTGAGGGTTGAGGGGTTAGGGTTTAGGGATAAGGTTTAGGGTTTAGGGTTGAGGGATTAGTGTTTAAGGTATAGTGTCAAGGGTTTAGGGATAGGGTTTAGGGTTTAGGGATAGGGTTGAGGGTTGAGGGATTAGAGTTAAGGGTTGAGGGATTAGGGTTTGACATTGAGGGTTGAGGGTTGAGGATTTAGGGATAGGGTTGAGGGTCGAGGGATTAGGGTTAAAGTAGAGTGTCTAGGGTATAAGGATTAGGGATAGGGTTGGAGGGTTTAGGGATAAGGGATTAGGGTTTAAGGTATAGTATCTAGCCCATTGAGGGTTTAGGAATAGGGATAGTGTTTAGGGTTTAGGGATGAGGGATTAGGGTTGAGGGTTGATGGATTAGGGTTGAGGGTTGATGGATTAGGGCTTAGGGATGGGGTTTAGGGTTGAGGGATTAGGGTTTAAGGTATAGTGTTGAGGGTTTAGGGGTAGGGTTGAGGGTTGAGGGATTAGAGTTAAGGGTTGAGGGATTAGGGTTTGACGTTGAGTGTTGAGGGTTGAGGTTTTAGGGTTAAGGGTTTAGGGATAGGGTTGAGGGTCGAGGGATTAGAGTTAAGGGTTGAGAGATTAGGGTTTGATGTTGAGGGTTGAGGGTTGAGGTTCAAGGGTTGAGGGTTTAGGGATAGGGTTGAGGGTCAAGGGATTAGGGTTAAAGTAGAGTGTCGAGGGTATAAGGATTAGGGATAGGGTTGGAGGGTTTATGGATAATGGATTAGGGTTTAAGGTATAGTATCGATCCCATTGAGGGTTTAAGAATAGGGATAGCATTTAGGGTTTAGGGATGAGGGATTAGAGTTAAGGGTTGAGGGATTAAGGTTGAGGGTTGAGCGATTACGGTTTAGGGATAAGGTTTAGGGTTTAGGGTTAAGGGATTAGGGTTTAAGGTATAGTGTTGAGGGTTTAGGGATAGGGTTGAGGGTTGAGGGATTAGAATGGAGGGTTAAGGGATTAGGATTTAACGTTAAGGGTCGAGGGTTGAGGTTTTAGGGTTTAGGGTTTAGGGATAGGGTTGAGGGTCGAGGGATTAGGGTTAAAGTAGAGTGTCGAGGGTATAAGGATTAGGGATAGGGTTGGAGGGTTTAGGGATAAGGGATTAGTGTTTAAGGTATAGTATCGAGCCTGTTGAGGGTTTAGGAATAGGGATAGTGTTTAGGGTTTAGAGATGAGGGATTAGGGTTGAGGGTTGATGGATTAGGGTTGAGGGTTGACGGATTAGGGCTTAGGGATGGGGTTTAGGGTTTAGAGTTGAGGGATTAGGGTTTAAGATATAGTGTTGAGGGTTTAAGGATAGGGTTTAGGGTTGAGGGATTAGAGTTAAGGGTTAAGGGATTAGGGTTTGATATTGAGGGTTGAGGGTTGAGGTTTTAGGGTTGAGGGTTTAGGGATAGGGTTGAGGGTCAAGGGATTAGAGTTAAGGGTTGAGGGATTAGGGTTTGACATTGAGGGTTGAGTGTTGAGGTTTGAGGGTTGAGGGTTTAGGGATAGGGTTGAGGGTCAAGGGATTAGGTTTAAAGTAGAGTGTCAAGGGTATAAGGATTAGGGATAGGGTTGGAGGGTTTAGGGATAAGGGATTAGGGTTTAAGGTATAGTATTGAGCCCATTAAGGGTTTAGGAATAGGGATAGTGTTTAGGGTTTAGGGATGATAGATTAGAGTTGAGGGTTGATGGATTAGGGTTGAGGGTTGAGGGATTAGGGTTTAGGGATAAGGTTTAGGGTTTAGGGTTGAGGGATTAGGGTTTAAGGCATAGTGTTGAGGGTTTAGGGATAGGGTTTAGGGTTGAGGGATTAGGATTTGACATTGAGGGTTGAGGGTTGAGGTTTTAGGGTTTAGGGTTGAGGGTTGAGGGATTAGAGTTAAGGGTTGATGGATTAGGGTTTGACATTGAGGGTTGAGGTTCAAGGGTTGACGATTTAGGGATAGGGTTGAGGGTTAAGGGATTAGGGTTAAAGTAGAGTGTCGAGGGTATAAGGATTAGGGATAGGGTTGGAGGGTTTAGGGATAAGGGATTAGGGTTTAAGGTATAGTATCAAGCCCATTGAGGGTTTAGGAATAGGGATAGCTATCTTTAGGGTTTAGAGTTAAGTGAGACCTAGATGGCTAAGGATGGATGGAGAGGTAGACAAGGAGCGACTGAGAGACATAGAGAGGGGAGAGGTAGAGAGGTGAGGGGGAGAGATAAGTGAGATATAGAACATGAGCTAATGGAACTAGAGGTGAGATATTGTAAAGTTGCTATCGAAGGTGAGATAGGCACAAATATTTATGGATCAATCTATAGCAGGACAAAACATGAGCGCGTTAAAATGTGAGCGCATTACAATGTGAGCGCATTACAATGCGAGCGTGTTACAATGTGAGCACATTACAATGTGAGCACGTTACAATGTGAGCGCGTTACAACATGAGCGCATTATAATGCGCTCACATTTTGTCCTACTCTAGAAATGGTAAAAAAGTGTTGACCCCCATGATCCAAGCTCACATGCTCTATTTTCATGCTGATTATGCGAGTGTTCCGACAAAAAATAAGTTCTTTCATGTTGTTGGGAAGTTCACATGCACATTTTACACATTCTACCATCTTTGCATGATCTTTCCACCACCTTTACTACTTTGCCAACCTAGGAGTAAATAACATAGTTTTCAAACCAACTTTGATATATATCTATTCAAGCTTCAGTTTTTGTAGTGTTGTAATGTTAATTGTGATTCAATTTCAGGAATTTAACATTATAGATTGGTCAATAGTATTGTTGTTACTAATTATATTTGAGTGTTATTCAATTTAACATTGAAAAGGAAGCAAGTGGTGGAAAACTTAAATTGTTGAAGAGTTTGATGCAAGAAGAAAAAAACACTACATAATTAGGTACTCTCTCCATTCAAATCTCTATTTTTAAGGTATGTCAAGTCTTTACATGCATGTTCTTTACATTTTCCTTAATTCTATTTGAATTACTTTATCAAGCTTTGTCATACATGTTTAAAATAGACACATTCCCAATCAAGAAAGTAGCCTACAATCTCACATGATGCCATGTGTATTTTCTACACTTGGGCTCTTTAATAATTATGTGTAATAAATAGACCTTAACATACCATGATGTCAAAATATACAAGAATAAATCCTTACAACATAATAAAAATACAATCCCACTATTATCTTGTCATATTAACAAGTTAAAATACAAATGAATAGGTGCCAAGATCATATAAATATGCACATGACATGATGATTTGTATGCACATATCTTGGGCTAGGACATTCCTTATCCACCTATTCATGATGATTTGTACATGCACATGACACAACAATATTTCAAAATTTTGTAATTGTCCTTTGTTTGCACATGATGGTGGTTACCTTGATCGACTATATACCATTCAATACCCTAAATTACAGAGATTAGTCTAATGATTTTTATGACAATCCTAGGTATGTGATGCAAAGGTAGGGTTCAACTCAATCCAAAGGGATCATACCAATAGTTTCTTCAAATTTCATAAGCTTTCCTCTCAAGCAATCTCCCTATACAAAGGCACAAAGAAGGTCTTCAATACTTCAAAACCTAACAAGGCTACTAGAGGTCTTCTTACCCCTCAAGAACTTAGACACAACCATTCTAAACCCTTACTGAAGTCTACACTCTTCAATTGTTGTCTATTCCTTCACAAGCCACCCAAATCCTAGTATCCGTAGTACCAACAAAACACCTTCTCAATTCCAAATCCTAGTAACCCTAGTAACAACAAACATGTCAAATTGGCTCTACCTCAACCTTTTCAAGCATGAAGTCCCATATATTCTTCACTTGTAGCCTCAATAGGTGACTCTCCTTTGACCTTATCCTCATCTAGGACTGAAGTGAACTTTATACCATAATGCTTTGTATGGCTGCAATAACATTGTGCAATAGTGCTTTGTATGGCTGTAATAATTTGCTTTGTATGCTTTGTACCTATTTTGGTTGAGTGACATTTACTCTTTTACATGATGATTGTATGTACATTTACTATGAAGGGTTGAATGACATATATTTTAGTTATTTGTATGGATTCATTTCTTAGGAACTAATATTGGTCTCTTTATCATGCTATAGACGAATTCTCCATCATGCTGAGGAAACGATCAAGAATTAAACCAACACAGGAAGAGATAGAAGCTAAGAATGCAAAGAAAGTAGTGGCTATGAGGGAACTTCATGAGAAGAGGAAATTAGACACGATAAATGAAGACATGCCAATTAAAGAGGAACCACAACCATCACAAAGAGATATGGTATTGGCGGCACACAGAGAATGAATGTAAACACTTCGTGCTATGAGAGATTTGAATACCATAGTTGGAGACACATCCTCTACCGCAAGTCAACATGTAGGGACACCATCTACCACATCTAAAGTTGAGAGTACATCATCACTCACATGTGATGAAAGAGGTACGCCATCGTTCCCACCTCAACCTCAAGGTATGTCATCTATTCCATCTTCGATCGAAGGTTTGCCATCTAACCCATCTCATTTAAATATTGATGAAATTCCTAATGTTGAGATGAATTTACCTAACTTAACACCACCTAGAATTTTGCATAGAAAGCCAAAGTATTTGATTGATATTGGTGAGAATATTTTGTAGCCAATGGAAGGTAAGATTCTAAAATGCACTTGTAGAAGATATGCTCATTAGATTTAGAGATTGTTCTTTGAAAAGTTAAATGAGACTGCAAGATGTCAACTATTCATTGAAATGATGCGAAGTATAAAGTATAGGTCCATCATGAAGATTATTGGGTTGAGAACATCAGACGCTTCAAGTGAAAAATCTATTGTGAAGAATTTGATGAGTGCATATGAGAGTTTGGGTAACACCTCAGGCACAAAAGATAGTAATGCAACACAACATGTGATTACATCGACTATAGTAAGTAGTCAAACAAGAAAATCTCATCTCATTAGAAAGACGAGTCAAGAATTGAGAATTAATAGGAAAACTTTATCAAGAGCCATTGGAAGATGCCAAAGAATTGAGGACACTAATGCCAATAAATTATGGGCGTTCTCGGGGAGACTACCACAAAAAGATAAACCGATTGTTGAAGCATTGAGATCACTAATTGAAGACTTTTGGAAGAATTACACAAGGGTATCTCTGAATCAAATAGATATGGTAAGAAGGAGAATCAATAGTTGAAACCATGAGCCACATCTAAATCATTTTTTGGATGAGACTCAAACACAGTTTTATGGTAAATTTCTAGATAAGTATGCTCAAATTAAAATTTGTCAAAGATATTTTGAAATGCTAAAACCTTTCTATGTCAAGATAAATCACACACGCATTACTTGTTGTAGATTACATATTGAATTTTCTAACCATTTTTATGTTTATAGGTCTATATATTTAGATTTACATACTAACAATGTTTTGCAGGGTTGTGCCATACGTGCCCCACCAACATCTTCAAGAGACTTCATATCAATAATTTTATGTGAAAGAGAGAAAGGTCAAATATTCTACAAGAAATTATGCTTAGATGGCACATGTCATCATTGCAGTGGCTTGCAACATTTGCCAATATGTGAACATATGGAAAGAAAACATGTGGTTGGAAATGAACTAGTAGAGTTTGGCAAGTATAAAATAGTGGCATACAATACAAAAGATGGTAAAGAAGGAAAGAGGTGTGAATTTGGTTATTGAAAAGATTCTAGTGTATCAGTTTATGCTTATATTTCATGATAGCATAGTGTATGAGTATACAAGACATGCCCATAGAGCTTGATGGTTGGACTTGCAATTCAAGTTATGTAAGGACACATTTCTGGTTGGTAGCATTGTTTTAGTCATTGAGTTTTTAGAGAACTACAATCTATAGCCACAGTGTGAGGTGCAATCACAATATTACAACTCCACATAGGTTTCTATATTTATGCACATCACATTTATTCATGCGAATGATAGAATAGAGGATGACAGAAAGATCATAAGGGAGTATAATTTCTATATCAGTGATGATCGCATGCATTCCACGGAGTTCGTACAACATTTCTTTCAAGTGTTCTACAATGATTTGGCTAGAAGGGGCATATCATTTAGTCAGCATATCATATGGTCGGATAATTGTGCGTCACAATTCAAGAACTCGCAAAATTTCTATTGGCTAAGTAGGAGGCATAATTTTATAAGTATTCAACATATGTGGAACTTTTCTGAGGCTGGACATGGAAAGGGGGAGCATGATGGTGCAGGAGAATGTGTCAAAAGAGCCATAGCATGAGAAGAGTTAAAGTATAAAGACAATGCAAAGTTGACATATGGAAAATCAATTGTCAAGTGGTGTAATGCTTCCATCGGTCCAGGTAATGAAGGTAACTCTTCAATTCATAGATTTTTTTGGTTGATAGATGATACTAACATTGCACCATATCAGGACTGTTCTACACTGACAGGATCAAGTGAGATGCACTCTTTCAGAAGCTCAATTGTAGGTTCATGGAGTATCCATACGTGAAAGATGTCATGCTTTTGTTCTTCCTATACAATTCAAGCCTGGGATGAGTGTGAGTCAAAGGAGTGGGTTGACAAATGGCAGTTATCTTAGCCCACTTGACATGTATTGACCCCCAATGGCACTGGAACTAACACAGATGGAATCATCAATTGACTTTGACCACATATCAAATCTAGTTCAACCAGGTAATATATCTATTTGCATAGTTTTTGAAATTCCTAATGTAATCTTACTTTGTAGTGTTTTTGTAATGTTGACTAATTTCATCTAATTTGCTACACATATCAATGTAGGGCACATATATGTAGTTATTGTAGATAAAGATAATGAAGAGGGAATAGATTATTACTTATGTCATTTAGTTACAGATGGAGAAAACATCGAATACCCTACAGGCTCAGTGGTTATTACTGGAACATGGCTTTGAAGGTACCCACATACAAGTGTTAATGTTTGGTTGTTTCAGGACTTTGACATGCATCAGAAGATTCTTCATTACTCGAACCTTGTCGTGGAATCTAATGTTCATTTGATACAGTATCGGGGTAGACCTTTGAATAAGACCTTGTGGAAGGTGCGTGATTCTGACCATGAAGCAATACTTGACAAAATAAAGAGTAGAGTCGACCTGGATGGTTCATTGGATTAATTTGTAAGTATTCACATTAATTTTGTAAAGTCATGTTACATTGAGTTGTAAGTATGCACATTAATTTGTAAGGTTTGTCATTTTTTATTTGCTACTGCATTTTTACACATATACACATTTTTACATCATGTTATGCTTCATGGGGTTAGACCTAAGTGATGGATGAAGTTGATCCTGAGAATAATGTATAAAATCTAGGTAATGTATAAAATATAGGTGTCTCTAGGTGTCTTGGTTTCTAATTAGATAATAGGTGTCTCTAATTGTGTCTTAGGTATATACGATATGTCAACTAGGTAGATAGAGACTAGAAAATAGGTGTCTTAGGTGTCCTACATCTACTAGACTACATGTGTCTTAGGTCTTAGGTGAGGCCACATGAGCTTCCACCTTCACATGGTTGGCCTTGTTAGTATAGAATATTTATATTTCTTGAAGCTAAGGGAAGCTCTTTTTCTTAATAGGAAAACTTTATCGACTTCAGTTGCACTAATGGTGCAGGGGCACCTAGGTTGTCATGCCTCCAAGAGGGGTCAAAAAATAAAATTTTATTTTGATTCAGTCAGTTATATGTAATAAGGTCATCTAAGACCATTTCATTTGGTTTTAACTCACTTTGAGTCATTTGGGGTCAATTTGAGTCTTTGAGTCCTGTTGTGAAAAAGTGTCAATGTTGTCAAGTTACATAAAGCAACTTTTGTATTTTTGGTGTCCTTCTCTTGATGCAACCAAACTGACAGTTCCAACGCGTTTGGATGGGTACGTTTAGGTTAGGCATGGTTCTATTTTTCACCCAAACATGTCAAAACAATCCGAGCTACATTGTACCGACGATATCCCTGAAGAGTCAAAAAGGTAGCAATCTTTGACGAGATGTTACTCAAAAAATGTGTCACTTAGAAACATTACATCTAAGGCAATGCAATCATGTAGAGTGCCTCTACAATAGCCTCTCTCAATTTTTTATATCTCTGAGGCGTTTACCTGTGGTGAAAGGTTTTCTACTGCAACAAAAATCACCAGAAGGAGGCAGCGTAAAGTTGCAAAGGGGTGTAACTTTCGTCATGCTTCTAATGCAACCAAACTGACTATTCCAACGCATCTAGATGGGTACATTTATGCTAGGCATGGTCCTTTTTTCACCCAAACATGTTGAAACAGTCTGAGCTACATTGGACCAATGATATCCTTGAAGAGTCCAAAGTGCAAAAAGGCAACAATCTTTGATGAGATGTTACTCAAAAATTGTGTCACATAGAAACATTCCATCTAAGGCAATGCGATCATGTAGAGTTCCTCTACACTAAAGTCTTTCAGTTTCTTATATCTCTGAGGCATTTGCCCATGGTGAAAGGTTTTCTGTTGCCCCAAAAATCGTCAGAAGGAGGTAGTGTAAAGTTGCAAAGGGGTGTAACTTTCGTCCTGCTCCTGATGCGACCAAACTAACTATTCCAATATGTCTGGATGGGTACATTTATGCTAGGCATGGTCAGGTTTTTCACCCAAACATGCCAAAACAATTCGAGCTACATTGTACTGACGATATCCCTGAAGAGTCCAAAGTGTAAAAAGGCAGCAATCTTTGATGAGATGTTACTTGAAAATCATATCACTTAGAAACATTCCATCTAAGGCAATGTGATCATGTAGAGTCCCTCTACAATAACCTCTCTCAGTTTTTATAACTCTAAGGTGTTTTCCCATGGTGAAAAGTTTTCTACTGCCCCAAAAATTGTCAGAAGGAGGTAGTGTAAAGTTGCAAAGGGGTGTAACTTTCATCCTACTCCTGATGCGACCAAACTGATTATTCCAACACGTCTAGATGGGTACATTTATGCTAGGTATGGTCTTGTTTTTCACTCAAACATGTCAAAACAGTCTGAGCTACATTATACCGACGATATCCCTGAAGAGTCCAAAGTGCAAAAAGGTAGCAATCTTTGACGAGATGTTACTCAAAAACTATGTCACTTAGAAACATTCCCTTTGAGGTAATGTGATCTTGTAGAGTCCTTCTACAATAACCTCTCTCATTTTTTTATATCTCTGAGACATTTTCTCATGGTGAAAGGTTTTATGCTGCCCCAAAAATTGTCAGAAGGAGGCAGTGTAAAGTTGCAAAGGGGTGTAACTTTCATCCTGCTCCTGCTGCAACCAAACTGACAATTCCAATGCATCAAGATGGGTACATTTAGGCTAGGCATGGTCTTGTTTTGCACCCAAACATGCCGAAATAGTCTGAGCTACATTGTACCAGTGATATCCCTAAAGAGTCCAAAGTGCAAAAAGGCAGCAATCTTTGACAAGTTGTTACATAGAAACTGTGTCACTTAGATACATTCTGTCTAAGGAAATGTGATCACGTAGGGTCCCTCTACAATAACCTCTCATATTTTTGTATCTCTGAGGTGTTTGCCCGTGGTGAAAGGTTTTGTGCTGCCCCAAAAATTGTTAGGAGGCAGTGTAAAGTTGCAAAGGGGTGTAACTTTTGTTCTTCTCCTCGTTTGGCCAAATTGATAGTTCCAACACATCTGGATGGGTACATTTAGGCTAGGCATGGACCTGTTTTGCACCCAAACATAATGAAACAGTCTGAGCTACATTGTACTGGCGATATCCCTAAAGAGTCCAAAGTGCAAAAAGGCAGTAATCTTTGATGAGTTGTTACTCAGAAACTGTGTCACTTAGATACATTCCATCTGAGACAACACGATCACATAGGGTCCCTCTACGATAACCTATCTCAATTTTTTATATCTCTGAGGCGTTTGCCCGTGGTGAAAGTTTTTCTGCTGTCCCAAAAATCGTCAAAAGGAGGCAGTGTAAAGTTGCAAAGGGGTGTAACTTTTGTTCTTCTCCTCGTGTGGCCAAACTGATAATTCCAATGCATCTAGATGGGTATGTTTAAGCTAGGCATGGTATTGTTTTGCACCCAAACATGCTGAAATAGTCCAAGCTACAAACACTAACTAGTCTTCAATCTTCAAACACTACAAATACCACGATATCCTACATAAAGCTGTCTTTTAGCCTTTTATAAAGGCATGCCCATCAAATTCAACCACATAGAGATGATAGTTTGTATTCCAAATTCCTTTTAAATACTAACCTTCCAATCCTTTTTCACATCCTCATATCAATTAAATATGACCTTCGATTATGATATGGCACTCAAGCTTATGAGAGTTTACCAAAGACGCTAGTTGAGTTAGGTTGAAGGGCCGGTGAACTAATGACTTAAAGACCCTTTAGTAGGTTGATTTAAGTGATAGTAACTTCTGATTATAAGTCAATATTAAATTAAAACAAAAATGCACTTTACACATGATGAGCAATTGAGGGTTTTAAAGTCTTAAGAAAAGTAGATTCTTTTTAGGGTTTAATACCCAATATGCAAACCCTAACTATCAATAAGATTATGATTATGAAAGCTTGTGTCTTCTCTAACTTCTTATTGCATGAACAAAACCACATCCACCATGAATATGAACCTTGTATTATATCAACCTTTCAAGATAGACCTTATCATGAAAACCATATTCACAACAAAACCTTGCATGAACAAAACCACATCCACCATGAACATGAACCTTGCATCATATGAACCATGTTTTTCTTGTGCAGCATCAACATGAATTGAGAGACCTTATCATGAAAACCATATTCACAACATCATGCACCTCATGACCATCACCTACCTTGAATCACTGTATCACCTTATCAACATCATGGCATCGACCTTGACCCTTTGACTTCAATGACAACCTTGAACCTTGATTGTTGATGACTTATGGAAGTCTATAGCCCCAATGTTATGTTGCATACTAAAATTAGGTAAGACTCAATGTAATCTCATAACCTCGCCTTATATGCAAGAGGAATTACATTTAATAACCACAATGGTCATCAGGTGCTCATAAGCATATGATTTTGACTCTCTTATTCAAAACAACAAACATACTCTTTACATCCCAATATGGTATAATAACAACAAATTAAGAAATATTTTCAATTGACCAACTCATAAAGAATATGGATCAACATACTCATTTGAATATTTTCAATTGAGCAACTTATAAAGAAAATGAATATTTTGTTTCAACATGATGATTCATTTTTATTTTAAATACAACTTTTATCTTTTAGTTCCAAAATGAGGTTTAGGTGATACTTGAATAACAATAGCTGGCTTATTGGATCAACAAACATCCTATGTAATACAATTAGAATTTAAATATTTGAAGTAGCCATCTAAAAATATCCATTCAAATGTGGATTTATAATGCAAGTATGGACACAATCAGTAAAAAAAGATTTGTATTAACCAAATATCCATATAGGCATACATCAATATCTGTCGATATAAGTATAGCATATATACAAAATAGCCATATAGGCTTGCAAGAATGCCATATAGGCATACAATGTCAACTATATGCAATACAAAATATATGTCCACAAATGACATATAGGCATACAACAAAGGAACACAATAAAAAGTCATTCCCCTCTGGCTAGTGAAGAGAATAGATCACGGGAAGCCTTTGATCTTCTAGGGGATGGAGACGCGTATGTGGGTGGTCTACAAGGAACCCAAGGGCTTCTCCTCCTATTTAGTTCTTCCTGCATCTGTAGTTGTTACAATAAAAGGTATAGACATTAATATATAGAAATTACATGTTATAAAAAATAAAACATTTAACAAAATAATCACTTACCGCTACCATATAATCTATCTCCTCACTTGCCCCAGTAGCAGGATTAGGCTGTGGTGATGTCATGTCCCATAGAAACCATTCAGATAGAAATTAAACTTCAAATCAGTAATCTTTTGATTTTTCAAAAATAAACAACTATAACAATGAATATAAATTGAAATAAACTAATCTACCTCATACCCCTATCAATGGCATGGAGCTATGAATCACGGAGGTCACACCATGCTCCATTGCCCTATGAACATTGGGAGGTGTCTCTGCAGCCTGCATCATCTGGTAATAAAACAACATTATTCAATTACAAAAACTATAATAGTGATGCAAATCATGGCTCCTAACATACACACATGTTCACCTAAACATGGAAGTACACACAATAAAGCACACAAGTCACATACAAAAATCTAGTGAGTACAATTCATTCATTAAACTATTTATTTTATTACCTCCGTGAAGCTTTGAAGTCCACCACCACTGGCAGGTGTTGCCGTGAAATTTCCAATATTAACCTATTCAACATCCAAAATTAGATATTAGAATACCATTCATATAACAATGCTATTCACATGTAATATTTATAATTGTTTACTAGTTACATACCGTGACAGTAGATGATGTACTGTAATATGTAGGTGGAGAAGCACTAAAAATTGTATCAATGCTATGACCTTGAAATTTCATTAAAATCATCAAACTAAATTAGTTAATCTTGCATTTCAAAAATGAAATTTAATAAATTCAATTCAATGAACTTGCTAATACTTACCTGAGTATCAAGGCCAAAAGTCTCACTCAAGAGGGTATCTGTCATCACCATCTACTCAGCTACAAATGTAGCCTGTGCACCTATGTCCTGACTATCTATGGGGTCATAACCACAGGCTGACTTGCAAGTCTGACAAGTATGGGGTGGGACCCTACTCCTCGCACTATCTCCCAACCCACGCTGTGCTACAGGATTGGCATGCTCTATGATGCTCTGGGTCAAGGCACTAATGGGCTAAAGTGTATCAACCTCAACACTCTCCTTCACAATGAAAGGGATAAACACATGCTCATGGGCTGGTCTATTGATTACTCGTCTCACTGGCTGCTATGGGTCAACACATGCCCCTAGTCTATCTTGTGCTGACCCCCCACCTCTACCCTAGAAGTCCTGCATATCAAAATAGTTTGGCACTTTATTGAGGACAAACTCGCAGTAGAGTTTCCTCAAAAAGTATTGCGGGACCTCATTATTATTGCATGGAGGATGGTCAAAAACCATCCACCACCTCTGCCCAAAATTGTCCCCTATCGCTTGGTTGTTGCACCAATGGATAGGAAACCTCTTGCATGTAATGGGTGGAGGTTGATTTGTTTGTGGGTTTGTGAAAATGGAACACAAGTCCAATTTTGTAATTTGTAACTTTTTCACATCTTCATATGATAGCTTGTGTGCATAATACTCTCTAAACTCTCTCCTCTTATCCGACCAACTAGATATTTTCTTGCTAATTGAATCTACATTTGATAACATAAATTCAAGAGATTGAGCAAGCGTGGACCTATGCAAGGTTGAATTTGGAGGATCTTTCAACCTTGCAATTATGTCTTCAATTTCTTTTTTATTGTTTTCAATTTGCCCCATTAGATTTTTTTGTGTTCCAGAGGTGTGTCGAGGAATGGATGGAGGAGTTTGTTGTTCGGGTTGTTCGTCGGCAGGTATTTCCTCTTCAGGATGTTATGGATTTTGAGGAGGAGGAGGTGCATTAACATTTCCTGACAATTAAGGAAATTTACATCAAAAATCAACTCAAACCCACCTATTTAGAAATAAATTCAAACAAAAAAAAAACTCATTCCTTTGGCCTGCTCGACGTCGTGGTGGTATTTTGGTAATGAATCGATGAGATTTTGGTGTCGAATTGGATCTTCAAAAATGTGAGCGCGCTCCTTAGGGTTTGCAAGCCACGGATGTAGAGGAAAATAAAGAAATCAAATAAGCAGAAATGATCTTTTATATATATATATATATATATATAATTAAACATAACATGCTCGCGTTATAACGTGAGTGCGTTATGGTTTGGTTTTGCCAAGCCTTAGGCTCGTCATTACCAAACCATAACGCGCTCACATTATGTATTATTTTTTTTGAAAAAATTTTGGCCACTTTTTGGCCCCCCAACTTTTTGCACTTACCCCTCACAAACGTTGAATAAAACCTAATGGGGCCAACATGAGGAACCACATAAGATGTCTTAAGCTGACATACCTTAAAAATAGGTTACGGCTAAATGAGGGACTAGGGCACTTGGGTGCCCTTGTCTTTTAGCCCCAAAAATCCTGACATAAGTCTCTTTAGGTGTTCTTAGGTCGGTCTCATAGTTATTTTGTCAGGTTTTATCATTGGGATCGAGAATTAATTGTTTAATGTTAAAAAATGTGTTAAAATAGGTACTGATTAACAAGTGTAAACATTTTAGGTCCAACTGAGTGCTAAACTAAGTGTAAAATGTTAGTGTACACATTTTACGATATAACATTTAGCCCCCACTTTAGCGTGGGTACGAACTTACATTCAAACTCACACTAAAAGATGGAGAAGACAAATTTCAAACACAACAAACATAGAAACCGTAGAATGTCACCAAAATTGAGGGGTACCCAAGTTTAGGATTCTAGCAGTCTATGATGATTGACATACACATAGGACACATGACATAATTCACTCATATATGAAGCACTTAGAAAACATGAGATAAGACAAGACATACACAAGGCATACACTTGAGAAATCACAATGCATACATTTCATGCTTGACACAAAGCATACACATAAGTCACAAAGTATACATAGAATACACATGAAACACACATGGAATACACACGAAACACTCAAGGATAACACACATAGAGAGAACACATGCAAGGCATGCGCAAGGTGTGGAAAACATATATAGAATAAGAATATGTGAGGAGAATATGTAGACACCTAAAATTGACTAGGTCTTGTGACATCCTTATTTGAGATTCTTGTTGAGACGTTTCACCCTGGTAACCTTTCCATCATCCAATTAGTTAAATAAATCGTATTTATCTAACTAATCCCATTTAGTTCCCTCTAGTCAATTAATTAAATAAATTATATTTATTTGATTAATTTCCATTTTTTCTTCATCCAAGTAAATTAAATAAAATAAATATTTATTTAATTAATTAATTCCACATTTGTCTCTATCTTCACATGGATAGAAGCTTCTAATCCTTATAAGATGGAAGCCATTTGACTTTATCCCTCTCATTCAACCCTCATGAGACACTTGTCACATGACTATAACTCCAAGTCTCATTTAATTCTAGCCATCCATCACTAATCTAATCCTAACCATCAATTTCTATCACTCATCTCCTATAAATGAAGCCTCACCCAAGCCATTTTGGCATCCACATCTTCATACATCATAATGTTGTCCAAATCATTCTAGATCATCTCATCCATCATCTTCATATTGGTGTTATGCTATAGATTTGAGAAATCAACATCTCATCCTATCTATTATCCATCAAAGAGAACAAAGCTAGTAAATTTAGGTGCATCTACTTCATTCTATCGCATGTGAAAGACTTGGTTTGAAGGTGAAGGTATTGGGCATCTTGCATTATCTTCTTATTGCCTTTGTACCAATTTTTCTATCCACATTTTTTTGGCACGCCTTGTTGGTCTAACCCTCGTCTTGCAGGTTTATGCACTTGTTTTTGCAAATTTAACATTGTTTTGTCAAGTTTTGGTAGTCAAGTCTTGCAAGCCATCTCTTAGGCCAGATCCGACCTCACCATTGTGTCTGGGAGGCCTTACAAACAAAGATCGACATAAAATACTATATGTTTTGCTCACTAAAATTTTTCTAAAAATTTTTGAAATTTTTTTACTTGCCAAATCCGTACCAGACGAACCTGTTGTCCAGTCTGCAGCTATCTCTACCTATATCAAATTAGTTTGTTATGTTTGTTTTCATTTGCACGCTGTGTAAAATTCTGTTGTGTGTGTGTGTTTTCTTTACCGACCTGCTTTTAAACCCTCGCTACTCAAACTCTTTCTCCAAACTTTGCCGACCTCCTACTAAGAGTACCATCGTCTACCATCGTCTACCTTCGACCACATACAAAACCCATTCGTATTAGTATTAGATTTAGTATTACTATTAGTACTAGACTTCATATTAGTATTAGATTTCGAATTAGATTTAGTATTACTATTAGTATTAGATTTAGATTTAGTATTAACTTTAGATTTTGATTTTTCTTTCGATTTTAATTTAGAGTTTCATTTTAATTTTAGTTTAGTATTAGATTTAGGCATTAGTTTAGATTTAAATATTAATTTAGATTTAGCTTTTAATTTAGTTTTTTAAATTTTGATTTCAATTTTAATTTCAATTTAGTATTAGTATTGAAATTTGATTTAGTTTTTAATTTAGTATTAAAAATTAAACTTAGCTTTCACTTTAGTATTAGAATTTAATTTCCTATTAAATTCTAACTTAGATTTTAATTTAGTATTAGAATTTAATTTATGTTTTTAATTTAGTATTAAAATTTTAACTTAGCTTTTAATTTAGTATTAGATGTTAATTTTGCTTTTAATTTAGTTTTTAAATTTAACTTAGATTATAATTTTGATATTAATTTATTTTCTAATATTGTTTTTAATATTAATTTAATTTTTAATCTTGGTCAATTAATTTAATTTTAACTGTGATAGAATTTTATTTTAATTTTCGGTTACTAATATAGCTAGATTTTAACCTAGCTTAAATTTTTAGTCAATTTTGTTTAACCAAGCTATTTTTTTTAACATAGGCATTTTTTGCATTTTAATTGGCCATTATAGTCATTTTTGTTTTTCTTGTCACTAACCCTTTGCTTGTGGCTATATCATTTGTCAAAGACAGTTTTCATCAAACTACTCACAAGTGGATTGCAGGTTCTCACTTGTCAAAGACGTCATTTGAAAACTTGTGCTTGCTTTATTTTGGTAAGATTTTGATAAGATTTTGTTAAGATTCTAATAGATAAATCCAATCTACCCAATCCCACTACCCCTCGTCCTAATCCATCTACTCCCACTATCCCTCCATCCAATCCCATTATCCATCAATCTAGTCCAAATCCTAATCCACCCAATCCCATTATCCCTCCATCCAATCTAAATCCTAATCCTAAGCCTAAAACACCATCTACCATTATTATCCATCTGTTATATTGTCCATCCACCCATACACATATGGAGTATGTGATCGAATGGCTATTAGCAAGGAATCAACTATGTCATCAAACACCTATCCTTGAGCCTCTCCAAGAAGCTTCAAACATCATGCCTAATCTTCCAAATCCATCATGTAGTCCATAATCCATTGAGCCTATTAAAGAGTCTCCCACCATGAGTCCAAGTCAAGATCCATTAGACCCTCTCAAGTTGTTGAGCATCTAGAGCCTCTCAAGCCTATCCAAGAGTCTCCCACTTCCACTTCCATCCAAAATCAAGAGCTATGTCAAGAGTATACTCTAAAGCATGTGGAAACATTATCCCCTAATACAAATCAAGATCAAAACACTTCCATTCAACTCATCCATAACCTATATCTTTTCTATGATCAAGATATTATTCATGATGAAGAGCCTATCCATGATCAACTTGATCCTATCCATAATCCCATAACTAACCATGAGAAAATTACCCAAGAAACACATACTCAATCTACTCCTCATTGTTATCTTAGCAATAAGAGTGAGTATGAAAGTCTTGTTGATTAACTGGACCATTCACCTCGCTTCATGGCCTTCCTTCAAAGCAAATAAATTTCTCCTTCTAGAATCCATGATCCAACAACATCCACTTTCCTTGATGAGACACTTGGCTCCTAAGTAAACATAGATGATCAAACAAATAGCTTGGATCTTAGTGAGCATAATGATACTCAAGATCCTAATGATCCTTCATCATTTGCTATCGACCATATTACAAACCCACCATCATATCCCCTTGGTCTTACCACCTTCATCCATGAATGTTCCTCCCTAGGAAAGCAACAACCACTATCTACCACCTCACCTTCTACATCAAATAATGAGCTCAGGTCTAGTTTCCAAAATGCACATCATCCCATTGTCCATCACATACTCCGAAAAATGAATTATCAAGGTAAAGGCTTAGGCCTTCATGAACAAATTATTTTGGATCCTATCCATGTCAAAGTCCCTCCATTCTCATATAGACTTGGATTTATACCCCAAGTAAAACAATCTCAAGATGTTGGTACTTTCCCCATGCCTCTTAAATCTATTCATTTCCATGAAAAATCACATCATACCCCCAAAACATATGTTTCCATTCCTCCTCCATTACCCTACCAATCCCAAAAGCATGTGACCATACACCTTCCACCATCTAATTTACCTCCATTACTCCTAATATCTATCCATCCACTTTACCACCACTTCTCCTGACACCTAATATCCATATCATCCAATCCCCTTATCCATTTATCCAAAAATCCACTTTTAGTCCATCCATCCATAAGTCCCCTAAAATTCCTAATCATGACCAATGAATGCACACATTATCTAAACAAGAATCATCCACCAACCCCAAGGGATTCAAACATAAAAACTTGGACGCCTCTACCCAAAAAGCCAAAATTCCTAAAGATCCTAATGCCTTAGGACATCAATGCAAAGAGTCGAAGAAACATTCATCCAAACAACTATATAAGCCAATACTTCTAAAAGAAAGGTCCAAAACTAAAATGGTTTGGGTACCTAAGCAAAAAGTAATCAATTCAACTAAAACATCCATATCCCAACAATCCTAAAAATTTCATTCCATCCAAGGACCCCAAAAGTTCAAATTCCTTCACCCCATAAATCCCAATGCAAAAACCATAAAAATCCTAAGTCTATGTGGGTACCTAAATTCCTACATCGACCATCCCCTAAGAAAACATGTCCATTGCTTCCTACACCTCCTCCAAATAAAAAGCTTCAATGTTTATCACAGTGTGTGCAGCCATTGGTTTTGGTTCATTTCCATTCCACAACATTCTCACATACCTCCATCTCCCCATCTTTCATCCACTATCCTACATACCTCCCCCATCACCTCCCTATGGTCCATGCTTTTGCAAAAGCCTTTAATCCATACTTTTGCATTATCCTTCCATCCATAATCCACATCAAAATCCATTATCCTTCCCTCCATAATCCACATCAAAATCCACTATCCTCCATCCATCATTGCATAAACCTTCCATAACCCACCTCAAAATCCACTATCTACCTACTCCATCTCCCTTTCATGAAATCCCATACTGATCAACATCTATGAGCATAATGAGACTTGACATGGTCGATGTGTAATGACATCCATCTCTATGGGACTATCAACTTTCATGGAACTAGACACTTGAGTCCTTCTTGTCCATATCTACCTATTCTAGATCCAAATATCTCCCATAAATAAAGAAAAAAAAAGGAAAAAAAGAAAATTAAAATAGTAAAGAGAAATCCACTTGTCCAATGGTGAAACTACCCTTGGTGATGCCTTGGATAAATACCATAATGAAAACCTAGCAAACATGCATCATGTGTAGGTTGATTATCTATATGACTTACACTTGGGGGCACATTGTCTCATTCACACTATCATATATCTACCCTAGAATTCCCCTTATGTCTACCTCATCCTATTATTCATATCCTATCTGTAATCGAGAAAATTCAGATAAATGCAATATAAAACAATACAATGCAAATTATCTTTTTACCCAAACTTTGTCGAATACCTCAAATGATCGATGTAGATGATCGGATGTTGATTGCACACAATCGCATCATAACGTTAATAGGAGATGATGGAGAATGGTTGTAAAAATAGTTTGATAGAATAAGGATACTTAAAACTCAATAATGCCTCCTAATGGCTTGTGAGAAGCCATATTTATGGACAAAGGGTTGATTTTTGATGTGGAGGGAAGAAGATAAGATAAGGATTGGATTTTTTCTTTATTAGACAAAAGAGGAAATAAAACAAGATAAAATAGAATTTAGAAAGATAGAAAGTGATTTGATTTTTGCTTTAAAGGAAATAAATCCTAAAAAGATGAGAGGAATAATTGATGAAAAAATTAATTAGATATGCATGAGTTGTAATTTTAGAAAGAAAGCAAGAGGATTTTTATTAGGATTTTATTAATTAAATAAATATTTAATTAATTTGGATTGTGATGGGAGATGATGTGGGTAGATAATTAAATAAATAAAAATTTATTTAATTATAGGAAAATAGATACGTGACCAATTAAATAATTAAAAATAATTATTTAACTAGAGAGGATTAATGGCCATGAATAATTAAATAAATAATTAAAATTTATTTAATTATAGAAGATAAGATTATGAGATTGAAAGGGGAATAAAATTAGGTGAATGATATGGGTACCTAGGGCAAAACATGCTAGTGATAAGGTGTTGGACATTTTGAGGTGTCTACATTTTGCCCCTCTTTGAGATGATGTTCGAGATGATGAAATTTGTGTTGAGTAACATCATTTCAAAGAAGCTAAGGTATGGATAGAGGAAAAAAGGTGGTAATGGAAAGATAGGATGAGGATGAACCCTCAAGAGGATAGGCAGGTTGGACAAACATGGGTAGGCTCTTGACATGAAATGGATTGGTCGAAAAAGATTAGGGAAGGGATAGAAGAAAGGATGATGTGTTATGCTGCAATGAAAGTGAGCAATCATGATGTTTGATTTAGCACTAGGTTATGCACTAGGGTATGAGGACCAAGGTGACAATGTGTCTCATGCCCCAGCGTAATACAATCTTGTCTAACGTATGAGGAACAAAACTTAGAGCATTAAAGTCCTAATGCACAAAAGGTATGATGTGACCTTAGATGCAAAGGATAATGCAAAAAATAATTCCAACATACACAAGATATGAATATTAGCTAGTTATATAGATGTGATACAAATGCAAGATAAAAAGATTACACATACAAGCAAGAAACCATGCACAAAAGATACAAAAACAAACAAGGAATTGATCCTGTCAAGCTGTAAGCCAATGATTAATTGTTGATTGATTGATTGATTTGGTTTACGACAAGATTAGGATCAAGACCAAGAATGTGATTGGATAATTTGACAAGATTGGTTAACTTAATTAGTATGGATAAAGGGTGACTTACATTTGGATCTATTGCTTGGATTGAGATTGATTCAAAGAAGTGATGGATTGATGATTTGAAGAAGTGGTTGATTGGAAGAATTGTTTTGAAAGATTGATGAATTGATGAAGATAGATGATACAAGAAGATGAGAGATGAAAGAAAGAGAAAATGATAGGGGGATGGAAGAATGAATTGTTGGTACTTACATACTGGATACTTCCTTCGTATTCCAGACTGCCTACATACCCGTATCCATGGGATCGAAGGAACACACGATGATGATGAGACATGATGAATATGTAGTTCTGGGTGTTTATTGATGATGTGGGAGATGGATGAATAGAAGGTGAGATGGATGATGAGGAAAAGGATGAGATGAATAATGAGGATAATGAAGGGGGAGATTGTCTTATGCCTGAATCTAGGCACCTTCTTCATACTTCAAACTGCCTAAATATCTATATCCACAGGATCAAGGCACCTAACAATAGAGATGAGATGTAGCTCTGATTTGTGTTTTGATGATGGTGGATAGATTGATTGAGTGATGGATTGATTGAGATTGATTTGCTTTGATTTGATAGGTTTGATTGGATTTGTTTTGATGGGTGATTAAGCTTATTGCTTGGATTTTTGTTGGATATTTTATTTTTCTATATTTTGGGGAATAATTTGATTTTTTTGTATTTCTTTAGGATATTTTATGATGTTTTGGTATTTTTTTAGGTCATTTTCTAGTTTTTTAGGGATTTTCTTAGGATATTTTATGATGTTTCTAGAATTTTTTCAAGACTTTTTATGATGTTTTTGGATATTTTTCAGGATGTTCTATGATGTTTTTGGATTTCTTCATGACGTTTTATGATGTTTTTGGTTTTTTTCAGGATGTTTTCTAGTTTTTAGGGATTTTTTCAGGTCTTTTTATGATTTTTATGATGTTTTGGTAGTTTTTTCAGGACATTTTCTAGTTTTTAGGGATTTTTTCATGTCTTTTTGTGATTTTTATAATGTTTTGGTAGTTTTAGGATTCGTCGTACAAAAGAGCATACAAGGATCCTGTCTCTAGGATTTTTGGGTGATGCTATGAAGGGAGGGATAACAAGGCTAAATGTGGATGACAAGGGTAAATGCAGAAAACTCCAAGCTATGGAATGTAAATAATGCAAATGATTGTGAATGGATGCAAGGATTTATTAGATGGTAGAACTGACTGCTACACATGGTGCATGAAACAAGTTTTCACCATGGTACTTATCCAAGGCACCACCAAAGTGATTTTCACCATTGGAAGGCTTTATTGCACTCAATTTTTCTTTATTTCACTTTTTTTTTACATGGGATAGGTGATGGGTCATGCATAGAATCTTTTCAGGTGCATGATGTTCATTGGTTCTTCTAGAGGTTGCCCCTCTGTTGTTGAAAGTTGATAAGCTCCTGATTCGTAGCTAGCTGTGATTATAAAGGGGCCCAACCAATTAGGGTCAAATTTTCCCTTCTTAGGAAGGTATTGCATGTTTTTCTGATTCTCCAAAAGGACAAGGTTGCCTACCTCAAATCTTCAGCTCTTGATCTTCTTATTATAGCTTCGTTGTAGGGAATTTTGATAAGCTTGAAGGTGGTTCAGAGCATTTAGATGCTTTTCATCTAGCAACTCTAGTTCATTCAACCATGCAACCTGGTATTCCTCCCCAATGATGATATTCTTCAGTGAGATGCAAAGAGAAGGGAGCTTAACCTCAATAGGTAATATGGCTTCGAAACCAAACACTAATGGATAAGGTGTGGCTCCTGTGGGGGTACGAATGCTAGTGCGATATGCCCATAGGGTGGGATTGAGTTGTAAATGCCAGTCACGGCCAACTTTATTAACTATTTTCTTCAAGATACGCAAAATAATTTTTTTCAAAGATTCATCCTAACCGTTACCTTGCAGGTAATATGGTGTGTTGGATATGGAATTTATCGCATAGAGTGTGAACCTCTTGGTTTTTGAAAGCCTTTCCATTATCTATAATGATGGAATGTGGGATACCGTATCGACAAATTATATAGTGTAGGATGAATTTGGAAATTTGGATACCAATGGTAAAGGTAAGTGGAAGAGCCTCTACCCACCTAGTGAAGTACTTAGTGGTAGTGATGATGAATTTATGGTTGTTAGAAGATGGTGGGTGAATCTTATCTATAAGGTCGAGCCCCCATTGTGAAAAAGGCCATGGAGTTGTAATTGGTTGTAATTCTTATGATGGCATGTGTATAAGATATCCATGTTGCTGACAAGGTAGGCACTTCTTTACAAATTCATGCACATCTTTCTCCATAGTCAGCCAATAATATCATGTCTGAAGAATCTTTTTAGCTAAGGTTGGTCCACTAGAATGCTCCCCACAGATAACCTCGTGTACTTCTTGTAAGGCAACCTTGACCTCCCTAAAATCTAGACATCTCAAAAGAGTACCATCGAGACCCCTTCGATATAAGGTGTCACTGATAATGGTGTAACGAGATGCTTGGAAGATGAAGGTTTTTCATTGTGCAGATATTAGGTTAGGTGGAAGGATGTTGTTGTGAAGGTACATGTACATTTGTTGATACCATGGGGATAAAGGACCAACGATGTCACATACAAGCTCAGATTGTGGAACATCATAAGCAGCTATAGGGATTTCTTCTATCAAGAATTTGCACTTCTTGCTATCTTTTTTGATGACAACTAATGACCCTGTGGTGGCCATTGCATTAGCTGCTTTATTATTAATCCTTGGAACCTGTTCAAAGTGGATGTCATGAAAGTAATCCTTACAATCATCTACCATCCTCTTATAAGGTAGGAGCTTGTCATCTTTTGTTTTATACTCATTATTCACCTATCGGATGACTAATTAGGAATCACCATACACTATTAGCTTCTCGATTTTCCACTTGATTGCCATGCGGAGTCCTATGATGAGGGATTCATATTCAACTATGTTATTAGTACATGGAAATGTGATCTTGTATGACTTGGGGATTGTGTCTCCTTAAGGTGTTACAAATAAAAGACTTGCCCCCAAGCCGCGGTGAGTATAAGACCCATCATGGTACATTTTCCATGTGTTTTATGCTAGTGCAACAATCAATATAGACTCATCTGGAAACTCAGATAATAATGGATGCTCTATTGGGATGGGAGCATCTGCTAACTGATCTACAATAACTTGTCCTTTGATGGCTTTTCTTTCCATATACTCAATATCAAACTCACTCAATATCATTAGCCATTTTGTTGTCCTTCCTATAAGAGCCACTTTACTTAACAGATATTTCAATGGATCTATTTTTGTGATGAGCTTCATTTTGTGGTTAATCATGTAGTGTCTTAACTTTTGAGAAGTAAAGACCACTGCCAAACATGCTCATTCTATCAGTGTGTAGTTAAGCTCATAATCTACCAATGTACAGCTAATATAATAAATAGTCCTTTTCTTTCCTTGTTCATCATGTTGTGCCAATAAAGCCCCAATTGTTGTTTCTATTGCTGATATATAAAGTAGAAGAGGTTGTCTTGATCTCAGTGGCATGAGGAATGGTGGGTTAGCAAGGTACTTCTTCAATTGTTTGAAAGCCAGTTGACAGTTGTTATCCCACTAAAAAGCTATATTTTTCTTGAGAAGCTGCTAAAACGGTTGACACTTATCTACAAGTTGTGCTATGAATTGGCAGATAGACTGTAACTTCCCTTAAAGGCTTCTAAGCTACTTAAGTGTTGTAGGAGAAGGCATTTCCATTATGTCTTTAACTTTATTAGGATCGACCTCTATTCCCCTTCTTGACACTATGTATCCCAGGAGTTTCCTGAAGGTTACTCCAAAGACACACTTCTTGGGGTTCAGTCTTACATTGTATTGTTTCAATCGATCAAAAAAATTTGCTAGCACATCTAAATGTTCTTCTCTTGTCTTTAATTTTCCCAATAAGTCATCTACATAGTCTTCCATCATTTTGTGAATGAAATCATGGAAGATAACGGTCATGGCTCTTTGGTATGTCCCTCCTGCATTTTTCAAACCAAATGGCATCATGACCCAACAATAGGTTACCCATGATGCTATGAATGATGTCTTATGTTAATCCTCTGCTATTCTAATTTGGTTATATCCAGAAAATTTGTCCATGAGTGATAGCATTTCATGTTTGGTAGTAAGATCTACAATGATATCAATGTTAGGAAGAGGGAAATCATCCTTAGGGCAAGCTTTGTTGAGGTCTCAAAAGTCTGTACAGCAATAGATGCCCCCAGTCACTTTCTTAACTGGTACCAGATTCGACATCCATTGAGGGTAATCTATCGGTCAAATGAAGCCCACATCTAAGAGTTTCTTCAATTTTACTTTAACAAGTAATGCTACTTGTGGATTCATCTTTCTCAATTTCTGCCTCACTAGTTTTGCATCTGGATGTACTGCAAGGTGGTGAACTATGAGGGCAGTTTCTAGCCCAGGCATGTCAGCGTAGGTCCATGCAAAGTTGATGCTTCTTTGTTTGAAGAAATCCAAGAAGGCCTCTTGTTCTTTTAATGTCAATGATTCAGCTCAATATGTAATTTTAGGTTCATCCTCCATTCCAAGATTCATTTCATGTGATTCTTCCACCAATATTGGTGATATTTCTTGATAAAACTCAGGCACTTCAAGGAGGTCCAATCTCTCATCCTCTAGCACCTCAGAGAGATTTTCACTAGAAGATACGTCCTTTATTTTTACTTTTTTATTGTCTGAAAGCGCCACAAAGTGGTTTTCGCTAGGGGATGTTATTTTTAATTTCATAATTTTGCGACTAAGAGATTGGGTGGTCTCCCTGAAGTAAGAAGAAGTGTTAAGCTCCATGATGTATCCTATTTTATGATCTCCCAAGGGAAAGTGATTCCTCACTCCCATGAATTCAGCTAGAGCCTCATTGTTTTGTACAACATCAAGGACGGGTGGTCCTTGTTGGTCCCAATCGATTAGTTGAGGATATATAAGAGGTACGTCATCAGAGGTGGATGGCATGGAGGATAATGTGAAGATGCTACAAATGGATGATTCAAATAGCTTGGTAAGGTCATTGAAGGAGTCGTGATGGTACTCTTCATTGATGTCATTAATTACCGAGAAGGCCTTAGCGTCCTTGGTAAAAGTACACTTACGTTCCGTAGATTTTGGTTCTAATTTTCCATACCCTAACCCATGGTAGTAGTAGTTTCTTGTTGCTTGTATTGGTTCCATGATCCCTTGTTCATGCAAGCCCATGCCCCCTTGTCCTTTATATCCCATGTTCTTAATGATTTGGAGTCCTTTACCATAAATTTTTGTTGGTAAAGTTGAGACTTCTTTGTCTTCTTTGTCCTTGTATAGCCATGTAGAAATGTCCTCGAGATCATCCTGCTCCAAGAGATGTTTCTTTTCAAAAGTAGGTGTTGGTTTGCATTTGATCACTATGGTGGAAACTTCATTCTCCATAGGAGTGCCATATGTTCTGGGGGATGGTGGTAAGTGACCGACACAAATGAAACTGCCATGTAAATCATATTTACCACATCCCTTGTCCTTGCCTTGATCTTGATTTCAAGGTAAGGAGATGATTGTGACGTTGATGGAAAATCAACAGGATCAATGTAGGCAGAGGACAATAGGTCCTTTTGTTTAGGCTTAGAAGGGGTCATGATGGGATGATTATACAGATAGAAGGTACGGTCATGTCCTTCCAAAAAACTACAGTATTGAAAGGGACGAGGATCGGCATAGATGGTAACTTCTATACCGTTATGTGGAAACTTTAGGCATTGATGGAAGGTGGAAGGGATGGCTTGCATGGCGTGAATCCATGGTTGACTGAGAAGAATGTTGTAGGGAAGATCAAGGTCAAACACCTGATAATTTGTTTCCAAAATCTTGTGTCCTACCTAAATAGGGAGCTTGATAGTTCCTTCAGATAATCTCTCTGTGTCATCATATCCTTTGATGGTAAGGGATACATTAGCATCTACGACCACATGAGAATATGCCAAGTGTTTTAATAGCTTTAGAGTGCATAGATTTAGGCCAGAACCACCATCTATTAAAATTCTTTTTATGATATGTTTATGGATGATAACTTTGGTGTGAAGTGCTTCATTGTGGGAGGCATCAACTATGGGAAGATCTATTTCTAAGAAAGTGAGGTGATGGGGTGTAGTGATATGGGCTACCATAGCTTGGAATTGTTTCACATTTAGATTGGTGGGGACTTGTGTCTCTATCAAGGCCTTATCAAGAATTTCTTTATGGAGCAGAGATATACGGAGAAGCTCGAGAATGGATATTTGGGTAGGTGTCTTTCCTAGATGATCTAGGAGAATATATTTATGTGTGGATGGTTTAGGAGATATGGATGATGGAGTTTGGTCAGATGTGGATGGTTGATTAGTAGGAGTGGCACCACGAATGGTAACACGACTACGTTGAGTTGTGACAGCACAATTTGGGCTTTAACCTAAATAGTGACGGTATTAACATGGCTGAAAGATTTCTCTATCCGAACCACAAAAAAATTGAAAGAGTTTGGAGGGGGAACAATGTGATATGTTTGGTTGGATGATGAAGAGGCCTTGCCTTTGTTATGATCAGGGAGGGGATCCTTGTATGCTCCCAAGTTTACATTTGGGGATGGATTAGAAGAGTCTTGGAGGGTGACTTTCCCTGATTCTATGAGATCCTGTATGCGATGTTTTAATCTCATGTAGGTCGATGTTGTGTGTCCTTTAACATGATGGTACTCATAGAATGCATTCTCATCGAACTACAAAGGTTTGAACTGATTCTCATCGTATGACTGAATAGGGGAAGATTTATCAAGTTCTCTTTCACACATCTATCCAAAACATCTTCAATAGGTTCCCCTAAAGGGGTAAATCTCCTTCTAGGGTTATCATTTTGTCTAGGTGGCCCTCTTGGTATGTTTACATTGTTGCTCGAGGTAGTAGGTAGGGCATTATTTTGAATGTTTTTGATGGCTTTCACATATGTGACGTCATCATTGAGAGTGTTTTTATTCTTACTCTAGAAGCAGGGTTTCTCACTTGTTTGAGCATTGTTGTTGTTTGTGTTGTTGTTATTGTTACCATTCTTGCTATTGTCATACAGTTTTATTAAGCCTTTAGCGACAGGAGCTCTCTCAATGGTCATTCCTTTGTCAATAAGCTCTTCAAAGGTAGAAATGCATAGCACTTGCAGATGGAATCCCATTTCAGGGTTCAGGTTGGTGACAAACATGGTCACGAGTTGCTTTTTAGGAATAGGCCATGGTAGCTTTCTTGCCAAGGCTCTCCACCTCTGTAAAAAGGCAGAAAATGATTCCCCATTCCTTTGTTTTGTGTTGCAAAGATCATTCATTGAAACCTCATGCTCGAAATTGTAAGAGAAATGGTTTATAAATTTCTCTACAATTTCTTGGAATGTTTTGACGCTAGGGGGAAGATGTACGGACCATTCAATGGCTTGCCCACCAAGGCTTCAAGGGAAATGTCTCATCAAATAAGTGTCATTGTAAGAGACTTTAAGGAAAGTGATGTAAAATTCTCATAAATGTTCTCGAGGATCTCCCCTTCCTTTGTATTTGTTAAATTTTGACATTTCAAAATGTTTAGGGAAGGGGAGCATGTATAGAGTCATATCAAAGGGATAAGGACATATATCCTCAAGGGAATACTATTTCTTTTTGCATCCCAGTTGAATTTCTTCAAGCTTTTACAGAACAATGCTCAAGGGATCCGGTGTTGGAGGTGGATGTGGTGTGGAATTTGTTTGTGCTTGAAGCAGTTGTTGAAGATATTGTGGTAGCTGTGTGTTTTGATTTAGCGGTGGTGGATTTTTTTGTTGTTGTTGGGCCAAGTATTGTTGAACAACGATGAGCTATTGTTGGATATGCGGTGGAGTTTGCAAATTTGGGTTTGGATTAGCTTGTGATGTTTGGACATTCAAGATATTTGACGTGTTGGTGGTGTTAGAGGGTTGTTTGGAAAATAGTTGTGTTATGAAGGCCATAGTGTTAGGATCAATTGATGGTATGCTTGTAGAAGCACTTGCATGCATGGTGTCAGTGGAAATATTATGGGTGAATTGGGATGTGGATGTGGTGGTGTTAGTGTTTGTGGGATTTGTGGACGATGCAATGATCATAGGAAGGAAGCCCCATGTCGAATAAGATACTCAACATACTTATTTGGATCTGATCAAAGAACCCTATTAAGTACATCCATGCTGTCAGGATCTTGCATGAAATCTAAGGCATCTTGATCAATTGTGGGTATGTTGGATGACAACAAAGGTGGAAGTGAATTGTCGTAGGGCATGTTGTTTTGATCGATTTGGGGCATTTTGATGTTCCTGTTTAACCCAAGGGGTATGTTATTTTAATCAATTTGGGGCATTCTGATGTTTGTATTTAGCCCAAAGGATCCCATCTCTCAAATTTTATTATCTTGTGATCTTGTCAAGGGCATGCAATAATCTTGGGATGAACTTGGTTATGGGATGAAATGGATGGATCTTTTGAGAATGACCTTAGAGATTAATTAGAAATTGGTTGGACCCAAAGGTGGTGATAGTTTTGGATGATGTTTTAGGGATGAATTTGGCTAAATAGATTAAAGATGTGACGGTTGGTTTGGATTCAATAGTTTAAAATCAAAAGGATGAGATTGGACAAACCTAGATCTTTTGGGTTTGTTTCAAGGATGATTCCTTCTACTCAAGATAGACAAACGAGCTTAAGCCGAAAGGATGGATAATTATTTCACTTGAAAGGTAGACTAATGACCCTTAAATAAAATAAGGATGATGAAGAATAAGATCTAGATTAACTCTTTTGTACAAGATTGATTTTTGGATATGTTTTTGTTGATCAATGTTGATTGATTTTGGATAGGTTGGTGAGGTGTTTCCTAAGGTCAAATGCTAAATGTCATGTGGGAAATTTGAGGTTCGGATGGATGTTGGTAAAAAATGATTTTGGGATGAAATGACCAAGGGGTCCAACAAATCAAAATGTTTTCTCCAAGGTCAAGGTAAAAGTGGATGGATGTACTCTAGAGTGAAAGTGGACAATGAGGTGAAAGGTTGGGATATGATTTTTTTTTTGGATATGAAAGGATGAAGTTGATTGGGAAGTGATTAGGATGAAGTTATCTCATGACAGGGAATTTGTTTTTTTATGGAAATTTAATGCAAGAAGACAAAATAGAAAACACTCATGCACAAGTCATTCACAAACAATTACCAGCTAGGCTAGCTGAGACAATACCTGTTGGGTTCCCACTTGGTTTTACCCAGCTGCGTCTACTTATGGTGTATAGCTCCAGGAACTTGGTGCATGGGCTCCTCCTTACAATGCACTCACTTCTCAGGCACACCAAGTTCCAGGCCCTCAAGATGCATAGATCTTGAGGTACCTTTCTATCTCTACCATAAACCACAAAAATGTGGGATGGCTATCAGAGGCCTAATCAACTATCCTCTTGTACCAACAGATAGAGGGTTTTAGGCCACTACACAAAGGTTTCTAGTAAGGGCTTCCATTCGGGTGGCTACACATGTGGCGATTCACTATGTTAATGGAGGTTTCCCAGCTTGCCAAGGTTACGCTCAGCAGGGTTTTGGGGGAAATATTCATCGGTGTAGCACAACAGTACCCTTCATTTGTGACTTTTGGAACAAATGCATTATTTATATAGCGGCTTGGAAGGGCTTGGCTTTAGCCTGTTTCTGCTTGGGTCATACCCCTTCTGGGAAAGCAAGCCCTCTAGAGATAGAAACAGTTTCTTGTGTACCCCATATCTATTGGATAGGTAGGGGGAGAGGATACCTCTATTTCTAAATTGAGATACACACACACTAGACAAACAAACAACTAAAAAAAAACATACACGGAGAAAACTAGATTCATTTTATGTACCAAATGAAGTGTGCCTAAACTAGTGTAAAAAGATATTTCCTTTGATCATTTGAACCTGTAGACAACACATCAGTAGTTTATTTCCTCCATTCTTTGACAAGCGTATGTGACAAGCTACACCGAACAACCATTAGTTTTCAGGAAAACCCATAGATTGAAGCCTGAAAATAGCTGAACTTTGACTATAAAAAGAGATGATAAAATGATAAAATCACCTAATAAAACCTACTCCATTGTGAATGTCATGGAATTACCTTTCCAATGAGTGTTTATTCATGTGATTTGGATGTCGTATGTAGAAGTTATGATAAAAAGAAAAAGTCAGCCCCCTTTGGCATGTTTAAAGAAACCAGGTTGACTGTGGGTTGACTTTTTGATATTTGGAGGATTTTGCAAAAAAAATTTAGTCATAGGCTATTCATATGGGGTAATTTTGGTGATTTGATAGTTTAAATAAATTTTTCACCCCTTTTTGATAAAAAGTTAAGGATCAAACTCAAAGGATTAAACCATAATGTTTAAAAAGTTTAGACCCTACATGTTAAGTTGAAGTAAAAAATGCGTCCATTGAAGTTTAAAACTCCAACCCAATAGTTTTTCAAATGCCAACCTTAATGGTTTCTACTACCAACCTTAGTTTATAACTTCTGACTCTCAATGGTTTCTACTGCCGACTTTCAATGGTTTCTACTGCCGACCTTAGTTTATAACTGCCGACTCTCAATGGTTTCTACTACCGTCCTTAGTTTCTAGCTACTGACTCTTAGGATTATAATGCTGACTCTTAGGGTTTAAAACATCATGTATAAAGTTTAAAATAGTCCGTCGAAGCAAAGAAATCTAGACTACAAAAGGTTGTCGACGGATAAGCTAAATTTCTGGAAATGCCAAGCGGAAGGTTGGATGGCAGGGAGGTAAGATTTTAGGTGGTGACTGGGCCATGGAAGAGAAAGCAACTAGACATATATGGGGTAACTCAATGAGTAAGCCAGTGAAGAAGATGACAGGAGGCAAAATTTAAAGGAGTTTCGAGGCCTCGACGTAGAGAATAAAAGCCGACAAGGATTACCAAAGGACTTAGGGTTTTATGGTGTTGATTGGGAAGATATTTAATAGTGACAAGTGGAGGATAAGGTGACTATTAATGGAAATTTGCAGGTCGGCAGAAGTTGACAATGTATATAATATATATTTGTTTGGTTTTTGACAACCTACCAAGAGACAAAATATACCCTGCAAATATCTTAAAATATGCGACCATTAGACTTTAGATCTGTGATCCAAAGCTGGTTTAGTGTATTGGAGGAAGCCAACATGAGCTCTGTAGAAGTGGAGATAGGACTTCAAAGACAAGGGTCGATAGGATTAGAGGAAATAACAGTCAAACCAAGGTCGAAAGGCAAGGAAGAAGTCGACAGAGACCCTATGCACAGCAGAATACTTAAATTTCACCTGCGATAAATGATAAAAATCTCACAACATAAGCCTAACATCCTTCTAGGAGAAAATCAAACCCAATTGCAGATCTATGTTGTACGGATCCGTACACATCCGTACAGTACGGTTGCAAAATTAAAAAAATTTAGATTTTTACAAAAAATTCTACAGTGAGCAAACTATGTCAAAGTTATAGTCAAAAAGCTTAGAATTGGCCTCTTGGATGCAATGGTGCAGTTGATTCAAACCCTGAAGGTCACCTGCAGCAGATAATTCTACAAAACTTGACCATGGTGATTAGAAAAACCCAAATTTTTACTACAAAACTTGCAAAAACAACCAAATGAAGTAGGTCCCACCAGGCGTGCCAGAATGTAATCGAGAAAATTTGGATAAATGCAAGATAAAACAATACAATGCAAATTACCTTTTTACCCAAACTTTGTCAAATACCTCAAATGATCGATGTAGATGATCGGATGTTGATTACACACAATCGTAGCATAACGTTGATAGGAGATGGTGGAGAATGGTTGTGAAAATAGTTCGACAGAATAAGGATACTTAAAACTCAATAATGCCTCCTAATGGCTTGTGAGAAGCCATATTTATAGACAAAGGGTTGATTTTTGATGTGGAGGGAAGAAGATAAGATAAGGATTAGATTTTTGCTTTATTAGACAAAAGAGAAAATAAAACAAGATAAGATAGAATTTAGAAAGATAGAAAGCGATTTGATTTTTGCTTTAAAGGAAATAAATCCTAAAAAGATGAGAGGAATAATTGATGAAATATCTCATTAAATAAATTAATTAGATATTCATGAGTTGCAATTTTAGAAAGAAAGAGGATTTTTATTAGAATTTTATTAATTAAATAAATATTTAATTTATTTAATTAATTTGGATTGTGATGGGAGATGATGTGGATAGATAATTAAATAAATAAAAATTTATTTAATTATAGGAAAATAGATACGTGACTAATTAAATAATTGTAATAATTATTTAACTAGAGAGGATTAATGGCCATGAATAATTAAATAAATAATTAAAATTTATTTAATTATAGAAGATAAGATTATGGGATTGAAAGGGGAATAAAATTAGGTGAATTATATGGGTACCTAGGGAAAAACATGCTAGTGATAAGGTGTTGGACATTTTTAGGTGTCTAGACTATTTTACTATCCTTAGCCATTATACCCACATACCTATCCTATTGAATCCATCCATCCTTCCTCCTTTTGATCTTGATAAAGACATGGGGGTAAAATGTTGACAATGATTTAGATATCTCATAATATACCTCATCCTTTCAAACCAATCCTATCATTACGCTCTTATCATAAGCTTTGTCATGTAAAATCCTAAGCACTACACGTATAATGGGGAATGTTATTCCTATGTGACATAGGCTTTGGATATCACATCCTAGCTCCATTATGATAATACATCCATCCATCTATCATGAGCTTTCCATTCCATCCATTATAGCCTATCCTTTTATCCATCCATCTATCATGAGTCTTCCGTCCCTTCCACTCTTGTATGTCCTTTTACCCATCCATCTATCATGAGTCTTCCATCCCCTTTACTATCACCCATCCTATCTCAATCCTTGCACCTAGACTTGGTTTTCCCTTGTCATTGGTATCTAGCACAAAGACTATCCAAATTCTAATCCCATGTTATTCTAAAACATTCATAAGCACAAAAAAATCAAATATCTATAAAAATTCCAAGCAATAATCCAAATGCAAGTCATTCTTAATCCATAACAATCTTGTCAATCAATCTAGCCAAATTATCCAATCACATCCTTGGTCTTGATCCTAATCTTGTCGTAAACCAAATCGTCAACCATCATCATCATCAATTGGATATATCATTCCCATATCCTTGTGTTGATCTAGGGATATATCATTCCCCACAATGAGAACACTATCTTAATCCTTGTGTTGATCTAGGGATATATCATTTCCCACAATTGCAACACTATCATCATCAATCATTATCAATCAATCATCGATTTACAACTTGACAGGGGCAATACCTTTTTTTTTTTAATTATTTGTGCATGCATGCTTTCTTGCTTGTGTGTGTTATCATTTTATCTTGCATTTGTATCAAATTTGTATCTTTTAGCTAATATCATATCTTGTGATGTTGGAATAGCTTTTTCCAAATATCCTTTGCATCTAAGGTCATATAATAGCTTTTGTGCATTAGGACTTTAATACTCTAAGTTTACTTCCTCATACATTTAAACAAGGTTGTATTGTGTTGGGTGCACAAGACATTGTTACACATATGGTTCCTAAGGTTGTCATTAATGTCAATACTATCACAAGGTTGTCATTGTTGTCAACATTATCTTTATGTGTGGTATTCATGGTTGGATGTTATATCCTATCTAGTAGAGAAGATATAGTTCATGGTTAGATGTTATGCCTTGATCAGTGCGAAGTTGAGTATGAAGATACATTAATATGGGAATTAGAAGCGCTAAGATGATAAAATATGTTACTGATGCTGGGGAGATGCTACTAGTGGCCTGAAGCATATTGTATGATCTGTCCTACTATTCCTAAGAATGCATCTGTTTCAATACAAAGAATATTTGGCCTCTGGAAGTTGGTGACATGTTTTGCTATAGGATGACTAGCTTTGAAGACTATCTAGGAGATTCCTCTACATTCCTCTACATTTGCAGTTATGGCTATGTAGTTCTAGAACTATGTTCAAGGTGTAGTGAAGATGATAATTCCAAAGTTTCAGATCATTTGTCCTTCCAGTGTGAAAGATATGCATGATAGAGTACCAACATGTGTTCTAGCAGAGTAAAGTGGTGTTGAAGTCCAGTTGGAATGCTTTGCATTCCTCTGGATATGAATGTTTGCCTTTACAATTTTGTGGACATTTTTATGGATGTGTACTACATTCTCTCTTGTAGTTTCAAGGTTCTTGGTGATCTGCAAGCTTAGTTTTTCAATGATAGTATGTTTCTGTGTGTTCTAGATGACTAGTTATTCTTAGAGTTCATGGTTGAAGATGTGTGGCAAAAAATATTTGATGTGTAGAGGTAAAAGAGTGTTTGGAGATGTTGTATGAGTCTTGTAGACTCATTTGAAAGAGTTTCATGAAGATCTTTCTTCTTTCCAGTACCGCACAAGGTTTTCAACTTGTTGTGGCCATTATGCTTCAACTTGCATATGTCTTTGCTTAAGACTGTCCTTTTTTCAAATGAGCGAAGTGTGTGGATATAATTCCTTGATATTTGAAGCTATGAAGAATGTTTTGGACTTGGTTAAGCAAGTGTTGATGTCTACAAGGCACGTGTCTTCTGTTGGTGTAGCGTGTAGTCTTGTCTAGGACTTGTCTTCGACATGTTTCATGTTGTGTGTAGTTTGGCCAACTCGTAAATATATTTTTCATGTTTCCTCTGGCTGAAAAGCAATTTAATATATCATGTATAAATTGTAAATCAAATTGAGTTAGGTGAGGTGTGATTGCAATGTGATTGATAAGGTTTGCAAGATAAGGGGCAAAATGAATGCATTATGATGTGCGACTAAAGGAGAAAGAGTAGAAGATGTAGATAATCTCCTAATTCATCTTGAAGACATATCTATGATAGTGATCAAGTGTAAAGTGTGCCTAACTGATCTAATCATTAGAAGGAAGTGTGAAGAGCTAGAATTGCAATCATCAAAGGTGTGAATTTCAATGTCAGTTTTCAAATAGTAGAAGGAATGTCATATTGTAATCTTTTGTGAGTTTGTTCTCAATTCAAGGAGTAGTTGCTTCCTTGGGAGTGACCCTAAAAAAAGTCTTTAGGGATTTGTAGCTTCCTTGGGAGTGACCCTAAATCAAAGTTTTCAGGGAGTAGTAGCTTCCTTGGGTTGTAGCCCTAAAACAAAGTTGTAGTTTTGAGATTCATATATTGTGAGTTAATCCTCACCATGGTTTTTCCCTTCTTGGGTTTTCCATGTATATCTAGTGTTATGTGTTGATGTGCATTGTATTAATATTTCATGTTTATGTTGATGTTGTAATGCTTATGTTTTAATCTGCTCTAGAGAAGTTGAAGTTTGTTTAGATATTGATACACCCCCTCTCAATATCTTGGTGTGTTGAACAATTGGTATCAGATCCAAGCTCCTGTGAAGGAAGCTTAACCACTTGAGAAAGGTCTAGGATGGAACTTAATGGATCCAACAAGATACCTAGGTTTGATGGAACAAATTATGCTTCTTGGAAGCTAAGGATGCAAGCCTATATCAATTCTTTGAGGTGTGGTGTTTGGGACTCTATCAAGATTGGTTACAAAGTTCCTGCTACTATTCCTACAAACTCATATGAAGTTAAGATGTATGATAATAATGCCAAGGCAAAGTTTCCTATCATGAGTGGGTTAGTTGATTTAGAACTTTCAAAGGTAATGAGTTGCAGTTTTGTTAAAGAAGTTTGGGTTAAACTTGAAACCATTTATGAAGGAGATAAGAAAGTAAAGCAAGAAAAGATGAAAATCTTCAAAAGAAAATTTGAGACCCTAAAAATGACAGAGGATGAAGACATTGTTGGATATATGCTCTCGGTGAAAGAAGTGGTCAATGGCATCACAGATCTTGGTGGCAAAGTGGAAGAGAATGAAATTCTGAAGAAGGTTTTGAGATCTCTTCCCAAATCTTACAGTCATAAGGTATTTGCTATTTAGGAGAATGTAAACTTGGATATATACACTGCAGATAAATTGTTTGGCACCCTTACTGCTTTTGAAATGAGAGAGTTTGGCAGTGATACTTTAAAGAAAGAAGCAGATTTCAAAGTCAATATGAAGACACAAGTTGAAATGGCTGATAAAGATGAGAGCTCTGATGAAGTTGAAGTAACTTTTGTGAGAAGACTAAAGAAAGGAACTGGCAAATACAAAGGTAAGTTACCTTTCAAATGTTTCAATTGTGGAAAGGTTGGCCACTTTGCTTCTAAATGTCCTTTTAAAGAATCAAGGGGTAGTAAAAAGAGAAAAATTTAAGAGAAGTCTATATTCCACAGAGAGCGGTTGTTCTTTAGAATATGAGGATCATGATGATTTAAATGATGAAACACTTTTCATGGCCTTGAGTATTGGTGACAAAAAGGATGCTATTGGAAAATGTGAGAAGACTGATGCCTTGCAAAAAGACTAAAATGATGATACATCAATGGTTGTATGGACTGCCTTTCATGCAAGAGAAGAAGCCAAGGCTTGGGCAATTGATGGTGTTTGCTCAAATAATATGACTGGTGACAAGGAGAAGTTTATCAACCTTGAGAAGTGGGATGGTGGAGCTGTCAAGTTTGGTGGTGATGAGTTAGTACAAATCTGTGGAAAGGGTTCTATAACTATTGATGGGAAGAATAGGACTAAGGATGTCCTCGATGTTAAAGGACTAAAGAACAATCTTCTTAGTGTCAGTTAGATGTACAATAAAGGCTATAATCTCACTTTTCATGCCAAAGGTTGTGAAATCAGGAAGGCGAGGTCCAAAAAACTAGTTGCAGAAGATATCAAGTCATATGGTGATATCTATCATCTGAAGGAGGTAAATGGAAGAAAATTTTTGTTGGCTCAATCTAGTGAGTGTTGGTTGTGGCAAAAAAGAATGGGAAACAACAATTTTAATAACATGGTAAGGATCAACTCTACTCATGCAATGAGAGACCTACCAAAGATAATCAAGCCTGCAAACATAGTATGCAAGGAATGTCAAATGGGGAAGCAGCTGAAGACAAGTTTCAAAAGAAAGGAGTATTCTTCTTCAAATCTATTGGAGCTTATTCAAACTGATCTATGTGGCTCTATAAGAGTAAAGAGTCAACAAGGTGAGAGGTATTTTATGTTTCTTATTGATGATTATTCTAAAATGACTTGGGTTACTTGTTGATAACTGAGAGGGGGGGGGGTGAATCAGTTATCCTAATTATTTCTTCTTTTGAACTTACTTATTAATCAATGCAGCATTGAATCAAACAAACAAACTTTACCATGAAATGAAAAACACATGACACAGTATTTTTGACGTGGAAACCCTGTTAAGGGAGAAAACCACGGGGTGATTAACCCAAAGATTATTCTCTGTTAGAAGAATAAGGAATTACAAAATGGCACTTGCCAATTAGGGCTCACTGCCCAAGCACACTGCTCACAAAGAGGCCCACTGCCTACAAGGAGACACACTGTCTACAAAGTGATAAGAATCACAGTCTTGAACTGATTGGAAGCATCTACATATGCTGGAGTTCAGTTCCGGTTAGGCTCAGTACACTGATCTGCTGCACTTCATCTTTCCTCTGTTCTTTATTCTTCTATCCTTTCACATACCGGATCTTTCTTACTACTTCTGCTCTGTTCTGCACTTATTCACATATACCTTCACACAACTTCATATCTTCACAACTAAATCCATCCTCTATATATATCCGCACAAGTAATTTCATCACCTTTCTAGTCGGCATCCGGAATAGTCTAGTTTCTTACAAACTCTGTTCTGTCGGCTGAATCCTTGCTCACCAAGCAATGCGGATCAAGCATATACTTGTAGATATCATTAATCATGTCGGCCAAACATGATTCATGCCTTAACAACCTTTACCATCAACAGTAACACATCCAGAAAATAGTCTGATACTCTGTCAGTCAGTTCTTCCTCTGTTCTCACTGTCTCTCAGGAATCCGGTACTCAACTATTCATATCTTTTTCTTTGTTCATCACCAGAGGCTAAATCCTTGGAATATACTACTCAAGGTAGTCCTCTTGACTTCCCCAAATCCGCACTGCACCAAGACACTTCCTCTGAGAGATCCGGACCAATCTGTCGGACCTTGCCACATGCTTTGTTCTTGTTCACCGGACCACAACAATCTTCATTCTGACTTCCGGTAGAGACACACCATGACTTGTGGATATGTGGGATGACCTTTGTTGCCATCAATGACAACAACCATGAATCCATATAGTGTCTCTTGCCAACAATCTCCCCCTTTGGCATTGATGGCAACACTCAGTGAAAAATGACTAAGTGTTTACACTATGCTCCCCCTTAGTTGGATTCCTCATTTTTCACTGCTCCTCACTCCCCCTTTGACATCAATGGCAAAGGGTAGGGTCCGCACACCAAAATTTTCAAAAATTTTCTATACATAGCCGCATATTTACATACTCACATATACTGAAGAATGTCTGTAAAGGATGTCTTCAATTGGATCAGTTCTGTAGCCCAACTTTGCTTCATTCTATCCAAAATTGAAATGTGACCACTCAACAAAAATGCAAAAGCTTCTGGCCTCTTGAGATCTGTCGGATCATTTGTTTGGGCGGTGGTCTGAGCATCACTGATGGCCTCATGCATAGTTTCTAACTTAGGGACTATAATCCTTCTAAGTTCTCCCATCCGGTTAGTGATATTCTTCCTTTCCTTCTCAAGGTTCTTTATTTCACTCAAGACTGCAATAGTCTGACATTCTTGATTTGTTATAGAGGAAGAAAGAGGATCAAAACTTTGAGACAAGCTTAGTAGTGTGTCCTCTTGCGCTTTTATTTTCTTCTCAATGTCCACTGTTACCTTGGACCAGGAGATACAAAATTTGTATATTTCACCGCCATCCTTAAGAGCATTTTCTAAGCTCTTTATCCCAATGTTCATGTTTCTCCTATCATTAATGATCAAACCCTGAACCTCGGAGAACCTTTTATCCAAAAACTCCTTCCGGACCTTTTCTTCAGCTGATTTTTCTAGAGATTCAAAATGTGTACTAACACTGCTGACTAAGGTTTTGAGATTACCGGAAGAGGAGGCTGTGGGATCCTTCTGAAAAGATGGCATGATCTTTTCCAGCACTCCAGATGCTACCTCCATAAGCTCACAGTCTTCCATGTGAGATTTCAGTAGTTTCTCTTTGACTTTCTCATTTGCAAATGAGGCTATTTTCATTGTTTGCACCGGTGACAAAGAGTCAAAATCTAATGGTCCTTTTAGCAGGTCTGGTTCATCAATTTCTATAGTGACTTTTGTCAAGAATTCTTGAACAGTTTGTGCAGTGTCTCTTGCCGGAGACAGATGTTTCTTCTCTTCTGTAGTTTTGTCCTTTGGAATCTTTTCTCCTTCCTTACTTTTACCACTTTCAGTTGTGGTTTTCTCTGTTGGGGTCTTCTCTTTCTCTGCATCCTTGGTGCTGTCAACCTCTTTTTCTTTAACTGCTGTTTCTTTCTCCTGTAGTTTCTCTTCTTCTTGGGATCCGGAGACTGTAGGGGAAACCAGAGGAGAGATATTAGTCTGTTCAAGGGCCACTTCTTCCGGAGCAGATGATTCCAAGTCCACAGCTGTTTCTGCACCTAAGTCCTCTACAACAGGAAGATTAAACCTTTTGAAGGCCTTCCAGAGGATCTCTTCTGTCTCTTTGGCCACCTTGTCAGTCTCACCAAGCATGAGTTGATTCATCCTGGCTTTACTTCTGAACTCATCTTTACAGTCTTTGAATATTATGTTCATTGTCTTGGGATCAATTTGAGGATATAGCTAAATAGCTATCTGCTCCCGGATCTCAAGATCTTTTGCATGAGCATTATTCTTTCTTATTTCTAATTCCTTTTCTAGGCTTTTAGGAATTAGAGATATGATCTCAATGAAAGCCTTATTGTATATGTTCAGATACTTGATTGTGGCTTCCTGCAGAATCTTTTGGTCAGCCTCATTGTAGTCATCATAAAATTCAGTCATTGGTTGAAGGTTTCCATCCACCGTAACCGACTTGATTACACTCTCTAGAGACAGAGTGGGCTTTTCAACAAATACCTCTGCCATTTCATCCTTGTCTTGGCCTGTGGAGGGTTTACCAGATCCTTTCTTCTTCTGCTTCTTTATTTCTTTTACTCCCTCATCTGACTCAGTTTCCTCTTCATCCTTTTGGCTTTCATAAGCCCTTGTGGCTTTTGTCTTAGATCTTTTACCGGATGCCTGGACTTCCGGTTTTGAACTTTTGGTTGTGGGAGGTGCAGATCTTTTTGATGATCTGGTCCGGGTGGAAGTTTCAACCGGAACACTTTCTTTACTTTTCTTTTCTGCCTCTTTCTTTTCTTCCTCAGATTTTCTTCTCTTTTCCCAGCTGGCATCAAGTGCCTCTTTTGAGATGCCTAGGCCTTGAGCAATGTGCTCAACTTCTTTTCTCACCTTCCTCTTTATCTCAGGTTCCCTGAGTTCTACATGTATCTTTACACTCAGCTCTTCAAAGGTTCCAAACCTTTCTGCCTTTGGATCTTTGGGCTGACTTAGCATGTGTTGAACATGTAGTTCCACTATTTGTTCATCCACTTCATACCCCATGGGCATGATCCATACAGTTCTTGGTTCTACTGCCTCCATTAGACACTGATCTGTTTCTACCATGAAGCATACTGTGTCTTTGTACTTTTCAACAAGGGATTGGGGTATTCTTTCTCTTGCATGCATCATGCTTTGGAAGTTCTTGAAATATCCCCATAGAGCTGTGTTTCTTGCTTTAGCATCCCCAAGTCCATGCAAATAGTCTCTGATTTGGATGGCAACCGGTCTGTCATTCTGCCATATCCATCCACTGGATCCGGGAAGTTCATTCATGTAGTAAAAGAAGAGACAAAGGATCAGATTGCCATACTTGAAGGAGTTTTTCTTGTCCTTCTTAATCTTCTACAGATTTTCAAAAAGCTGGTTTACAAGAAGCTCACACAAGTCATAGTCTGCATTCTCCTTTAACATTTGATAAGCTGTGTAGATTGCAGTTCCCGGTACTGAATTTTCCCTACTGGAGTGATAGATTTTGTAACCAATTATCATAGATGCAAATTTGACATCCGGTTCAGTGATGTCATCAACTGTCATAGCTCTCTTGTCAAACTTGGATCCGGTTGCATCACTAACTGTCTGATTTTTGACAGACTTGAGAACAGGTAATCCACCGGATGAATGCAGACCGGTTACAGCCCTAATTGCATCTTTGGTAATCTTGAAGGGCTTGTTCAACCATAGGAAGTTGTCATGTACTCTACTTAGTACATACCGGACCCATTCATCTTCTTCAAAACAGGGGAAATGAATGCATTGTGCAAAGTGTTTGTCCTGGATGGCTTTGTACTGAGGTTTGATCTCGAAGGAGTCATCTATCAATTGTTTGTGATAGATATCCATCAGTTTTGATTCTCCAAAGTCTTCAAAATTCGCATGGATGTAAACCCTAATGTCTTCCGTATGCAATACACCATGTGGAACACTAGAGAAGGCTCCTAGTGGATCTACCTCCAAGGATTTGTAAGGATGTTTCTTGAATGTGGGGCGAGGTCTATCAGAGATCTTAACTATATTCGGAGTAGCCATTCTTCAAAGATTTGCAGTGAGATAATGAAAACGGAGAATACCTTATGCGCCTTCGGTTTGCACGGAGTGGTTGGATTGATTTCTTTATGCAATGACTTCAGCGGGAGATCTTTGGTGTGCTTGATGAATCTTGTTGCAGAGCTCCACTTTTCGCTTCTTCTTGAGTGCAGAATGAGCAAATGATTTTTGAGAAATCCCTTATATTGCTCCGCAAACCCTAATATCTGATGGCAATAAATGCTCGACCTATATTATTCCGGTTTGCCTTATCCGGATAGCTTGGAGTATCCCGGATTAGTCCTGATCTGTGAACATCATCCGGATCTTTCAATCATGAATAAATCAAGGTGACACATTACAAGAACATCCCAAACGTTATGTCCAGTCCGCAGAGTAAAATAATGTACTTCTGGATTTCTCCGGACCCTTTTGTAGTCCTCTGTCATTCCGGAGCATCTCCCGGAACAGGTCTTTACTTGATCGATCACAACTTCTTTATATCTTCATGCGGACCTCTGAAATCTTGTCTGGATCATCTCAGGATTGGTATCTTCAAACCCTTTACTTCGCATCTTGTGTCACATCCAGCACCACTTGATTGGCTGGGGGAACAGGTTTTTCTTTGAGTCTCCCCCTGAGCCAGAGCTCACTTTTTAATTTCCGGAAGAAATATCAGCACCAGAGTCTAGTGCGGATCCAACCTCTACATTCTCTAAACTTTTCTTCACCCAAATCTTGTTCATCTGATTCCTAACTTCATCCGCATTCATCTTTTGTTTACCCTTGTCTTGATTCTGATTATACACCGGACCTCTTTTGTCCTGATTCTTGCTTCTGCAGACTTTAGCATTATGACCGGACCTATTACAGATTTGGCAAATAACATTTCTTTGCATATTTGACTGATAACCTCTTGATCTGCATTGATTAGCCATATGACCTACTCTATTGCATGTAAAGCATCTACCCTTGAATGATTTGTTTACTTGCATATTTCTGCATTCATGGGATTTGTGTCCATACCTTTTGCAGTTAAAGCACTGTCCAGAGAAGGATTAATTAATCTGATTCATTCTCTTTCTGCACTAATTAGCTTTGTGACCAAAGTGGTTGCAGCTGTGGCAGTATCCATTGAAAGATGGATATCTTTGAGCATTGGGCTGTCTTACCGGAGGTCTTCTAGGCCTATTCCTTGGATTTTCTGATCCAAAATTCTTTTGACTGGATCCGGAGCTTTCTCCTTTCTCATATCCCAAACCATACTTGTCATCTGTCCTCTTTTGACTTCCAAGAAGTACTTCAAGTTGGGCAGAACTTATCTTGAATTTTTCTTTATATTCATTTGCTGTTTGAAGAGCTCTTTTGAGAGAGGCAATTTGATCCTCAAGTTTTTCTTCATTATCTTTGGCATCTTCAAGATCAGATTCAAGATGTCTGATAATCATGTCCATCTGGTGGCATTCTTCTGATTTTTCTTTAAGAGATTGTCTTAGATTGTCTTCAGCTTTTCTTTTTTCTTCAATCTCTTGAGTAAACTTTATAGTTCCTGATTCCATTTCATGTCTTAACATAATGACTTCTTTTGATAACTTTTCACATAACTTGGTTTGCTCAGTCAATTCTTCATTTGTATTGCTTTCTTCACTTTGTCTTGCCAATTGTTGGAGCAGCTCCTTTCTCTTTTTCATAGAGAGACTTAATTTGTCCTTTAATTCTCTCATGAATTCATTAGCCTGTTTGAGTCTTTCCTTTAATTCATTGACTTAAGAATTTGACTGTTCAAGATCCTCAAGGGCAGTCTTGAGTTGCTCCCTTAAACCATATGCATCCATTTGAACTCGCAGATCTTCCTCAAGCTGTTAGGCTCTATTAGGAGGAACCTTGCTCTGATACCAATTGTTGATAACTGAGAGGGGGGGGTGAATCAGTTATCCTAATTATTTCTTCTTTTGAACTTACTTATTAATCAATGTAGCATTGAATCAAACAAACAAACATTACCATGAAATGAAAAACACATGACACAGTATTTTTGACGTGGAAACCCTGTTAAGGGAGAAAACCACGGGGTGATTAACCCAAAGATTTTTCTCTGTTAGAAGAATAAGGAATTACAAAATGGCACTTGCCAATTAGGGCTCACTACCCGAGCACACTGCTCACAAAGAGGCCCACTGCCTATAAGGAGACACACTGTCTACAAAGTGATAAGAATCACAGTCTTGAACTGATTGGAAGCATCTACATATGCTGGAGTTCAGTTCCGGTTAGGCTCAGTACACTGATCTGTTGCACTTCATCTTTCCTCTATTCTTTATTCTGCTATCCTTTCACATACCGGATCTTTCTTACTACTTCTGCCCTGTTCTGCACTTATTCGCATATACCTTCACACAACTTCATATCTTCACAACTAAATCCATCCTCTATATATATCCGCACAAGTAATTTCATCACCTTTCTAGTCGGCATCCGGAACAGTCTAGTTTCTTACAAACTCTGTTCTGTCGGCTGAATCCTTGCTCACCAAGCAATGCGGATCAAGCATATACTTGTAGATATCATTAATCATGTCAGCCAAACATGATTCATGCCTTCACAACCTTTACCATCAACAGTAACACATCCAGAAAATAGTCTGATACTCTGTCAGTCAGTTCTTCCTCTGTTCTCACTGTCTCTCAGGAATCCGGTACTCAACTATTCATATCTTTTTCTTTGTTCATCACCGGAGGCTAAATCCTTGGAATATACTACTCAAGGTAGTCCTCTTGACTTCCCCAAATCCGTACTGCACCAAGACACGTCCTCTGAGAGATCTGGACCAATCTGTCAGACCTTGCCACATGCTCTGTTCTTGTTCACCAGACCACAACAATCTTCATTCTGACTTCCGGTAGAGACACACCATGACTTGCGGATATGTGGGATGACCTTTGTTGCCATCAATGACAACAACCATGAATCCATATAGTGTCTCTTGCCAACATTACTTTCTTGAGAGAAAAATCAGATGCCCTTGATAAATTTAAGGTGTTTAAAGCTATGGTGGAAAATGAAGTGGATGCTAAGATCAAATTTTTAAGGTCTGATAGAGGAGGTGAGTTTACATCAAATGAGTTTGAAAAGTTTTGTGAAGATCATGGTATTTGGAGACAGCTGTCAGCTCTTAGGACTCCTCAACAAAATGGGGTAGTTGAAAGGAAGAATAGGATTGTGCAGGAGATGTCAAGGGCAATGTTGAAAGATGCATACCTACTTGATATGTACTGGAAGGAAGCAGTTCACACTGTTGTCTATCTAATTAACAGAGTGCAATTGAGGGTCAATAGCACTAAGACCCCTTATGAGATATGGTATGGAAGACCTCCCACTATCAGATACTTCAGGATCTTGGAAGCAAATGCTATATCAGAAGAGATGAAGAAGACCTAGGAATGTTTAGTTCAAGAAGTGATGAAGGGATATTTATTAGTTACTCAACCAGAAGCAAGGCCTATAGATGTTACAACAAGAGGTTGGGAAAGATGATTGAAAGACTAAATGTCAAAGTAGATGAATACTTGTTATATCAAATCTCACAAGAATTAGAGGATTCTGAATTTGATATCTTTCAATGCATTGAAGATGAAGAAGAAGAAGAAGTGAAAAAAAAAAAGGAACAAGAACTAGAGCAAATTTCTAAGGCTCCAACAAAGTATGATCAGAAGAACCACTCAGTAGATAAGGAGAAGGTTTGCTAAGACACATGAGAAAGTAAACTTGTGTTTGTTATCAAAAGTAGAACCCAAAACCTTTGCTAATGCTAGCAAAGATGATGGATGTATAAAGGAAATGGAAGAAGAATTGGATCAGATTGAGAAGTTCATCAAACATGGGAATTGGTTCCCAGACCAATCAACAAAAATGTCATAGGAACAAAGTGGGTGTTCTAGAACAAGATGAATGAAGAAGGTGAACTTGTGAGAAATAAAGTAAGGTTAGCATGTAAAGGATACTCACAAGTTGAAGGCATTGATTTTGAGGAGACTTTTGCTTCAATAGCCAAGATGGAGGCAATCAGAATGTTCATTGCCCTTGCTGCTCATAAGAACTTCAAGGTATATCAGATAGATGTTAAGTCAACATTCTTGAATGGTGATCTAGAGGAAGAGGTTTATATTGAGCAACTAGATGGTTTCTATATTTCAAAAGATCTGGACATGGTGTGTGGACTCAAGAAAGCTTTGTATGGTCTCAAGAAAGCACCTAGGGCTTGGTATGCTAGGTTGGATAAGTACTTACTTCAAAAAGGCTTCAAGAAAGGTACTACAAATAGTAATCTTTACATCAAGGAAGAAGGAGATATGATATTGATAGTTATAATATATGTTGATGACATCATCTTTGATGGAGATGATGATATGTGTAAGAATTTTGCAGATGAGATGCAAAAAAGAGTTTAAGATGTCTATGATTGGTGAGATGTCTTTCTTCCTTGGACTTCAAATTACTCAGCTAGATGGTGGTATCTTTATTTCCCAAGCTAAGTATGTCAAAGAGTTGTTGAAGAAGTTTGGAATGGAGGATTCAAAACTAGTGAGTACTCCCATGGTCAGTGGATGTCACTTGAGCAAGGATGATGAGTCTTTAGAGGTTGATAAAACTTACTATAGATCTATGATTGGAGGATTGTTGTACCTAACTACTTCTAGACCTGATATTATGCATGCAGTATGTGTGGTTACCAGATATCAAACCAATCCCAAGTAAACACATGAGAAGGCAGTGGAAAGGATATTGAGATACTTGAAAGGAACTCCATACTATGGCTTATGGTATCCAAGAGGTAATGACTTTGATTTGAGTGCCTACTCTGATGTTGATTGGGCTAGTTGTGTTGATGATAGAAGAAGTACAAGTGGTGGTGCTTTCTTTTAGGAAGCAGATTAGTTTCATGGTAGAGCAAGAAGCAAGATTAAGTGTCCTTATCAATTGTAGAGGCATAGTACATTACAATAGCATCCTGTTGTACACAAGTATTGTAGATGAAGCAAACCTTGAAGGCTATCAAGGTATTGTATGATGAGCCCATTCCTATTTTGTGTGACAATAAAAGTGCTATCAATATTTCCAAGAATCCAATGATGCACTGTAGAACCAAGCATATAGCAATCAGGTATCACTTTGAGAGACAAGGTTTAAAAAAAGGAAGTAAAGTTGGAATATATTCCAACAAGGGATCAGATTGTAGATATTTTCACAAAGTCTCTTGCAAGGGACACTTTTGAGGATCTTCGGCAGAGGTTAGGGGTAATTGCCCCTCCTTCTTGCTAAGATGCATAGTGGTGCATCTGTCCAGGGGTAGTTCATGTTATTTATTTTTCTTAGATTGATGGTGGCTACCTCTTAGGGGGAGCATGTAGTGGTTGTTGATGATAGGGAGAGTCTGTTTGCTACAAAAAGAAGTTATGCCCTAAGGGTGAAGAACTTGCCCTTTGTCCTTGATGTCAAAGGGGGAGAATCTGTAGGTATGTTTTGCAATCAATGCCAAAAGGGGAGATTGTTACACATAAGGTTCCTAACATTGTCATTGATGTGAACTCTATCACAACATTGTCATTATTGTCAACACTATCTTGATGTGTGATGGTATTCATGGTTGGATGTTATATCATATCCAGCAGAGAAGATATAGTTCATGGTTGGATGTCATGCCTTGATCAGTGCAGAGTTGAGTATGAAGATGCATTAATATGGGAATTAGAAGCACTAAGATGATCAGATGCGTTGCTAATGTTGGGAAGATGTTACTGGTGGCCTAAATCATATTATATGATCTCTCCTACTATTCCTAACAATGCATGTGTTGATACAAAGAATGGTTGGCCTCTAGAAGTTGGTGACATGTTTTGCTATAGGATGACTACCTTTGAAGACTGTCTGGGAGATTGCTCTGCATTCCTCCACATTTGCAGTTATGGCTATGTGGTTCTGGAACTGTGTTCAGGGTGTACTGAAGATGATAACCAAAGTTTTAGATCATTTGTCCTTTTGCTATGAAAGATATACATGATAGAGTATCGGCATGTGTTCTAGCAGAGTAAAGTGGTGTTGAAGGCCTATTGGAATGCTTTACATTCCTTTAGATGTGAATGTTTTCCTTTGTAGGTCTATAACATTTGTTGGAGAAGAGGGTGTTTGTTGTACTGGTGGAGGAGATGGGGGTAGTTGTACATATGGGGGAGATTATTGAGCTTTATGTCTTAATACCACACCCTTAGGTTTTGTTCTAAAAGAATATCCAAATGAATCAACACTTGGAGGATGATAAGAGGGCCTCTCTTATGTGATTGAAGCCTTACCTTTTTCCCTCTCCTTAATTGGATGAGCTTTCCCAATTATTTTGTCAATGTTTTCCAAAATTGTTTGAATTCTTAAAATGGTGTCTTCAATTTTTGCATATGCTCCTTTGTAGGAGGCATCCTTCTTCTTAGCCTCTTCTATCTTTTGAAAGGCTATCTATTTCACCTTTCTTTCATTTATTTCCTTTCCATTCAAGCAATTCCTTATCACATCTTCAGAAAAATAAGGGCAATGGTTGTATTGAGATCCTCTAATGCTTCTCCTGAGGTTATTAATGAAACCCTCAAGATCAAAATTTCTTTCTCATTCCTGAATCATATTGAATGTTTTGAACTTGTCATACACCTCTCAAAACCCTCTCTATTCATCCTAAAATCAGAGAAAACTATCAAATAAGGAAATAAGGATCCCTTCTTCTGATTTGTCAAATGTACCTTATCTGACTTAGCAAGTTGCCAAATAACCTCTAGGAAACTGATCCTCATTGACACAAATTTAGGTAGGACATGTGATCCTACTGGGCATTCGTAGACTCTTAGGACCATACAGTTAGAATGGAGAACAAAGTTTCCCTAGTTGTGTTGGATGCCTAGATCTGGTCTTCTCTCCACATGCCTCAAGAAATCCAAGATCTCTATGGGTACCCTTGTTGCGGACCCTTGTAAGAGGGACAATATTTTTCTAACATAACTGGCTTGTTCACAATGTCTGTCCCAAACATGAGTCCAACATTGGACTGGAAGTTGATGCCCTTTCCATCTTTGTCACAAATTTGTAAGGTAGAACTCTACTCTACTCTCCCTCTATATAAGAACATGTGGCATAATAGGGAATACCACCAAGATTTTATCATAGGTTGTCCCCTTTTGATCTTAATTAGTCTCTTGTGTATGGCATTGGTAAGGTAGGTGGCATAATCAAATTCATCATTCAACAATATATGTTGAACATCTATAGCCATATACATAAAAGGGATAGGAATTCTCTCTGATTTATCTACCCATATGACTTGGCACAATGCATAGTAGGTTTTGGAAAATATCTCTCAAAACTATCAAGCTTAAGAGGCTCTATTTCATTGGGTGGGATTTTGATACTTTTCCCCTTGTACCTCTTTTCCCTATGCCTTGGTAACCATGTTGTCCTATAGCTACTTCTATCTTGTCGATCCTTCTACTTAAAGTAATCAAAGTCAATGGGCTTAGTAGCAGCTACATTAACAAATATCTCAGAGATTGATGCCTTATCAATTTGCACCATAATTTTACCACCTATGGTCCTCACTACCTTAATAGTCTCATCATAGTTGGTAGCTATGGATTTCAATAGGTCAATGTCCATGAAAATATTTGGTACTACCAACTTGCCTAATTCAAATCTCCATGCATTTGAAAGTGGGGCAAGTGAATTCCTTTTGCCATACTGGTGGCAAAACAATTTCAATCCTACCATGGGAATTCCTGCATCCTTGCACTCATGAAAATCATCCACTAAACCTTCAATAACATTGGGGCCATGAATCTTAGTTCTCTGAGTAGATGAACCAAGGAGCTACACAACAAGGTCCTCATGTAGAGCTTAACTTTGGGAAGAGGAAGAAGCTTGGACTCTAGGTGGACTAATTTTGTAATGTATTTTGAGAGACGAGGCTTTTAAGCGGGTTCTAGGGTTTTTTCCTTGATAATTTAGATAATTACTATAGAAAATTCTAGATAATTAAGGACACATAGAGATACCCTAGCTTTAAATGAAACTGTAGAACACAACTTCAAGATAACAACAAGCTATATGACATAGTCGATGCTTGTTGTAAAGGGTTTCAGGATCCCTTCAAAACCTGTTTTACCTAGTAATCAAAAACTTTAGTACCACTCAAAATATTTATCCAACTCAATGATCTAGTCCAACAAATATTCTAGATTAAATCTTTCTAAGTGGCATCTAAGAGATCAAACCTTAGTTTGTTCTATACCTTCATCAATCCTAAGGCAATTTTTTATTTGGAAAAGAGTTCCAAAGATTTGAAATCAATGCACCATAATCATGTGGTTCTCAATCTATCCACTCATTATCACTAACATCTATAGCCATAATATTTCCTCTCCTCTACAAGGTCTCATTGGATTCAAACCTTGCTTGAGTGGCTCTTAGTGCGTCAACCAAATCAATATCACACAATGCTCTCATATTTTTTCATTCCTCCTACCTCCTCTATGAGCCATTTTCACTTATGGATCACTTTCAATGCAACACATGGATAAATTGTTTTCAATATATCTCACCTCTCTCAAGACTCATAAACTTGCATTGATGCCAACTAATGAAGTGCTAATTATGGGTCAAATGAACAACTAATTAACAAATACACAAAGTAGATGATGAAAGACAAAATAAGATGTTTTTAAAGAGTTTAAAACTATAATAATCAATATTTATCATCAAAATAATGCTATTCATTTGTAATAGATTATAATAAGACACACAAAGATTTTCTACAATGTGGAGTTGACTATAACTTTTAGAAAGCCATTAATATCATCATAGAGTGATGCTTATTTATTTTACACCTTGATTTACCAATCTCACTTCTAAAAATGACCATTAACTTCAATCTATTGTTCTTTAATGGAAATCTTAGTACAACCAGCTAATGTATAAATAACCTATTTGCTATGTGAAATTTGGATGCTAAACTCTAGTACTAACCCAATGCTAGTATATAGTGCCAACCCTTTATCTTCTAATGTCCAATACATATATGTAGATTTTGGAAAATGTGGCCTAATCACCTAACACACCTTCCAAGACAAAAAACTTGTTATCATGCCCAAGGTGATTCATCTTCCAATGCAATGGTTTTAACTTCCAATGAACTATTGAATTAATTAAAAATAATTGTTAGTATCATGATGTGTTTTCTTAGTTAAAAAGATTACTACATTTTTCAACATGTCAATAGGTGTGGATGAGAGCAACTATGTGGAGCCAAACTATGTGTGCAAAAATTGGATTAGATTGTGCCTTCAAAATAGTGCATGCACAGATGGGAAACCATATACATGATTTATAGACCTTGTGTCCAACCTCTAAAGTCAATGCATGAGCAATGAAAATATGTGCATGGACCAAATTCACCCAAAAGGCTCCTGTAAACAAAAACCACACATGAACAACCATATATCCATGCACACAATAAAACACCATGCAAACCAACATATTTTTGGGTGATACAAGATTGCACAACCCCTAAGATGTTCATGCATTAGTAAGAAGGAAAAAAACCAAAATGAAACTATCTATAATATTCTTACACATGTACAAGATTATCTAGGAAAGTTGATAATAACAATTTATTTCATTCTATAAGTACATTAATAATAACAAAGATATAATAAAACCATAAACCACAAACTTCAACTAATATCTTTGTCTCCCAAAATATATTTTTTCCTTTATATAACACTTTTTATATACCAAGCCAAGTCTAATATACCAAAACTATCATATATACCAAACCTTTTAGTATAATCATAATTATGTGGAAGGAGAATGGTATAGGGAGAGAGTTATACGAGGAAGTAGAGTGGCCCATGTAAGCTATTTGATATATTCAAAAGGTTTCAATTCTACCAAAGGGTTAGTTAAATTGTAGTCATATTACTTCTCACTTCACTGGACCCTATATGGGGAATCTAAGTGATCCAAAAACAACATATCATGTGAAGAAAAAGAATAAATAAAAGATAATTGTAGGGTAAAGTATTTGTAGTTTCCTTATCACCCCAACCTCTATAGCCCTCAAATACACCTTGAGGTTATCACTTCCTAAGATACAAGAGGGTAATCTTTCTTAATGTGTGGTTTAGTGCATTATAAAGGAGCTTAAACTAATATGATATTATAAATACTTTTAACCAGTCTTTAAAAAATCCTACTCTATTACATTATATAATTTATAGTCTTTTCAATTGAAATGAATCCTTTCCACTAGGATTATTTATTGTTAAGAAAGGTGTCTCAACTTTACAATTACAAAAGGTTACTATTTATAGTAAGTTTTCATTTGATCATGGATGAGTCCAAAAATTTCCCCAAAGCTATGGAATTACCAAATAAATATTTTGGGTGATTTTTGACCCAAGGTCATGTCTAGATGTCAAGTTATTAAATTTTCCACTTTTTGAAATACCTGAAAAAGTTTCAAAGTCAACTTTGAGGCATCTAGAGGTTGTTTTTGGCCCCAAAAGTTGTTAAAAATAACCAAGTTATAGGCACGTATATCTCTTCATGAGATTTCCAACTCATTAAATGGTTCATCAATTGGCATCTCGGATCAAAAGTTATGGCCTCTAAAAGTTGGGTCTACCATATTGGAAAATGTGAAAACATGTTTAACACAAAAAAGAGTTGTAATGGGGAGTTACACGTGTTGGTGTGTGTTTTGACACATCGTAAGGCATCTTTTATTAGAGATAATTTGTGCACCACCTTTTTGGGTGGTTTTAGCTCATGGTTTTGTAATTGTTGTTTGAAAATTTTATGTATTGTATCTCCTATATATTAGGTACTTGAGATGGAGGTTGTGTGAGAGAGTTCTATAAATGTTGAGCTTCCTTTAGATCTTTGGTTGGTGATAGTCTTGTGAAAGCTTGCTCTGCAAGTATATTGTAATCTTGTTGACTTTTGAATAATATATTAGGAAGCTTTTGGAGTGTGGGGTTTTTCTCTTGAAAGGGTTTTCCCACATAAATTATTGTGTTGTGGTATATTGTTATTTTTGCTTATTTTTGTATAATTTTTGTAACTATTGTAAAGATCTGAAATTTTTTTCATAACCCTCCTCTGAAGATTAGTGTAGGAAGTTGTTTCGCTACCTTATCCTCCTTACATCTATAACCTTAACTAGTTGAGTCAAGTAGCCCATAGAAGTTGCTAATGATGAAAGTAATAGACAACTAAATCTCTCATTCGCTATATGTGGTGTTGGGTCAACTAACTTCAATTTATAGATATCTACCTATTTTTAAATAATTGTGATATTTATAAAGTACTTCCTTATAAGATAGAAAAGGCTAATATACAAAATAAACCTATGTACATAATTTTCTAAATCTCAAAAAACACTTCCAAAGTTGAAGGGTATATTATTTGCATGAATGGTATTTAAAACCATCCATTGTTGGAAAAACTATGAACAAATTCACCATATTCTATCATATTCTAGGTTGCTTGGCTAGATCATGTTGCAACTTCATTATTGGAAATTTTATCACCCTTGTAAAACTATTCTTAGACATATTTTCTACTTATGGACTTCTCTCACTTTACGTATTTATTAGTCTTTGTGCTTGACAATGTGAATTACTATTAAAAGCCCATCCTCCGGTCCTTGATATAGATAATATTTCCTTCTTGCTTGATTTCTCTCCTTGCCATGATGATTGCCTCTTTTGCTCAAAAATTTTAATATCAAAGTTTGTCAAACCCCATATAATGTGGTCTAAGAAACACTAAACAAATAGGTCAAGAATGACCAAGCTCTTGGTGGTTTGCCCCTAATGATCTACTCCTAGATGGTGCAATCTCAAATGCCCAAGTCTTGGATGGTTTACTTCTCCACTCAAATGATATTGATAGTGTATACGCCTAAAAATGACATGACTCGATCTAAATAAATATTATTAATATTTATTCCCTTCTAATTCTTCTATCAATAAATAAATAACCAAATTTATTTATTTGATTCACATTCCTCTAAATTAATTAAATATCAAAATATTTAATTACCTCCTCTAAAGTCAAAATTAAATAAAATCTTTTACTTAATTAAATTCTTCCAAACAGTTAAATAATTCCCAAATAAAATAAATCAAATATTTTATTATTCTTCAAAATCATGCACAACAATTAAATAAATTTATTTATTTAATTTGCTTTCTTATCTTCTAATTCTTCAAATATCTTCTAAATCTTCTAAAAATAAGTCTTCTTCTCCATGCACACAAAATTAAATAATTTATTATTTAATTTCTCTCAAAATGATGCAAAAGCAAATCTCAAGTTGAGTTATCTATTCAATCAACCTTGTTTTTATCAATATCTCTTAAATTAGAAAAAAACTTTCTAATTTATGAAAAGCATATCTTATCTTTAGAAAAGAAAGTGATTAACTCAAATAAAACATCTTTTGTGTGATACATGTCTTCTTCTTATTCGTTGCACATTCCTCATCTGTTCTCAATCGTTGATCTTCTCATTCTCTCTATATCGTTGATCTTCATTCTCTCAAGTCTATAAATTGAACCCTGTTCTTCCATTTCATTCATCTAAGCTTTAAGTATTGTTAGTCTGCAGGAATTACAGTACGCCTTTGGCACCAATTCCTTCATTGCTTATGATCACACTTTTTACTATGCACTACGCATTACTACCATCGTTGTGAAGCTTCTCTTCATTACGACATTACCATAGCCATTCTCAATCGACATTCTTGACAAAACAAAGAAGTGCACTCACTGAGGGCCCTATTTCATATACACAAGGACAATTTTTGATAGCCAATCAATGGAAGTTTTGATCTAAGGAAGGTTTGCTTTTGTTATTTGATCATTGTTATTGAATTTCCTTAGTTCACTATTTCATTGAAGTTTTGGGTATTTGATATTGTTTATCATTGCATATTCATTGTTGAAACCAATTTATCCCTAACATTTTTGGCACCTAGCGTGGGGCCTAGCCCCAAATTTAACCCAAAAACTAAATTTTTATGTTTAGAAAACCGTACACAGGAGGAAACAACGCATACATCAGTTCCTAACACGCATCTGTTACCTGTCATGGTGCATCCGTTTAATTAGCGCATACGTTCACTATTTCAACGCATATACCATCTGTCACCATGCATCTATTCATGCAGCACATATATACACTGTTCCAGTACTTTTACCCTCTGAGACGGCGCATACGTTAGATCGGCACATATACACTTTATTTCTACGTATTTACTGTCTGTTTTAGCGCATATGTATTACAGAGCTTCTATCGACTGTTTCTGTGCATTCAGTCTCTGAAGCGGCGCTTCTATTGTAGGCAGTGATTTTAGGGTTTTCTAGGAAGATTTTGCTAATGCTGACATCTTTGTAGGAATTCTCTAGAGTTGTTTTGTAGGCTAGGTTCTGGTTTAGTTTCATATAGTTGCACTTGTTAGCTCACACTTCAAATTCTAAAAGGATAGTAAAATGGATGTTCATGCAAATCTCATGTAGTTTTAACTAGGAAAGTGGTAATTGAATCATTGCTATCTTGCATTGCAACATTACTATCTTTTCAAAGTTATTGCTATCTGGATAAAACTGAACTCATCATTGCTTTCTAGGTTAAAACTGAACCATTGCTATCTCGATTGACCATCACTTCAAAGTTAACAACTCGTGCTATCGTGGTATAAAACTAAACTCATCATTGCTATTTGGGTTAAAACTGAACCATTGCTATCTCGATTGACCATCATTTCAAAGTTAACAATTCGTGCTACGTGGTTAAAAATTGAATTCATCATTGCTATCTTGGTTAAAACTAGAGCATTTCTATCTTGTTATCACTTCAAAGTTTTGTGCTTGCCCACGTAGATAGCTCATCTAGTTTTTTTCATTTTAACTAGGGGAAAAAGAACCACTGTATACTATGTTTTGGGAATGATACTAGGCCTATGCTCTCCCCTATCTTGGGTGATCAAAATGCCAGACATATCATTTTCACATGTGTTTTTCCTTTAGAGGGGTCTGCTCTTGGATACCGTTCATCCAAGTAGGAACGACACTAAGTGGTAACAGGCTAGACGCCAAGCCCTTCCAAGCCACTATAAATAAATTGTGTTTGGAGCGAAAGCTTCAAACAATGAGTGAAGTTGTGTTATATCGACAGCCAACCTCCCCCAAAACCCTCCAAGGTGCAACCCTTGCAAGCTAGGAGACTCCATAACGGAGAGTAGTCCTGCCGCATGTATAACCACTCGAACGGTTGCCTTCATTAAACACCTTTGTTCTAGTGGCCAAAAACCCTTGTTATCCATTTGAAGCCTAGGATTTGTACTTGTTCTTTCCTTTTAGTCCAAAAAGAGTCAAAAAAATTGCAAAAAAAAAAAAAAACATAAAAACTATTTGTGTTTGCTGTGTCTTCTTGCCATAATTTCAGAAAATCAGATCAAAGAGGCCTTCTTGCAACAAAAGTACCAAAAAATTTAGAAAAATTCCAAAAATTGTAAAAACACTTAAAAAAGCCAGAGCGGCGCATTCGTCCTCTGTTCCTACACATCTGTGCCGACCTATGGCACATTTGTAGTGACTTACAGCACTTTTACTGACTGTTCCTATGCATCTACATTTTACCAATACAATGCATATATCATGACTTACAGTGCATCTGTCAAACTCTACAGTGCATCTGTATCGGCACATACACGACAGTGAGCACTTGCACAGTTTTCAAGAGAAAAATTTCACCAGTTCTGGGTACCCATTTTAGTCTAGTCCCAAAATCAGAGATCAGGTCTTACCTTGTAGTCAGTTTTCGATCCATTTCGCATCAAAATCTCTCTTTCATTAGTCATCCCATTCACCTTCTATCAGGTCTGTTCTAGTCCAAAGTCAAAACTATCCCATATCAGGTTAGCATAGGCCCCTTTTTCGTATCACTTGTGGATTCAAGTAAACCTAGTAGGTCACAGAACTTTGCTAATGGTCTTGGTGCACGGCTAGTCCCTACATAGTAAGACAGGTATCGAGTACCCTTACTAGTGGCTACCATCTTGTATCAGCCATATTACTTGGAATCATTGATCGAGAAAGTCCTTTGTCCAAATATTGTCATAAGTATCCTATTCTCAGTAGTGTCCATGGGCACCTTGCCAAAATATCTTGTCCCATTCCACCTCGTCCCACATCACCTTGCATGGTTCTTACTAGATCTCAATACAAAAAACAACTTGAAATGGTCGGATCATCCAACCACATCTTCACACCTCACGATAGTGATGAGGAAATCTCTAACGAAGACTATCAAGGAAGCATCCAAGATCAGAAATTCCAACGCTTAGTAGAGAAAATGCTCCATGCAGACCCTCATAAATATTTCTATCATCTTGCTAGTCTTGGAATTAAACTCCCCACAGATTTTGATATAAGAACAATCCTAGAAAACATAGAGGATGATCATGAAAAGGGAAAGAATGCCATAGACCCAAACGCAGATGATAAAGGAAAGAAAGCCATAGACCCAAATGCTCCTATGGAAGAAATGAGGAAAGAACTCGAGGGTCTAAAGCAACAAATGTCAGATCTCAAGATAGGTACAAACACTAAAAACTACTCCTTGGAAGATATTGCACCGTACCCCTTTGATAAAAGTTTGATCATGAAACCATTTCCCTATCGATTTGAAGTTCCTAAGTTTGACAAGTCAAAGGGAAAGGGGACCCTAGAGATCACATTAGGGAATTCAACGCAGCATGCTTGGAAGTAGCTCACAATGAGACTTACTTAATGAGACTATTCCCTAGATCTCTAGGCAGTCAAGCTATGGAGTGGTTCTCATGGCTTCCACTAGGCATCAAAACTTTTGATGAGCTAGTCAACAAATTTATCACTCACTTCTCTTACAATATTGAACACGAGGTCTCTATGCTTGATTTATGCAACACCAAACAAAAGAGTGGTGAGTCATTCGCTACTTTCCTACAAAGATGGAGACAGCTAGCAAGCAAGTGCTCGTATGATGTACCTGAGAAGCAACTAATGGAGATATTTGTCCATAACCTCAACACCGATCTTGGCTATCAAATAAAATACAATGCCCTACATCATTCTCAAAAGTCATTGAAATGGGATTGTTTATCGAAAAAGTTATGATCGCCAAGGGGCAAATCAAGTTATACAAGGACACACCTACCTCCAACTATATGACTGACGAATCAAAGTTTTGGACCAAGAATAAGAATGTTGTCAACGATGGAGTGGTTGACGCCAATGTGGCAGCTCCCAAGCAACAACCCATATTCACTCTCAAAGGAGATGCAAACAATGTTACCCCCAACAAACCATTCTCTCAGGAGCCAAGACCATGGTTCAGTACAAATCCAAGATGAAAGTTCACACCGCTGGGTGAGTCTCAAGAATTCGCCTTACAGAAGTTATTAGCTAACAATGAAATCTCTCTACCGCCAACAAATGATTATGAGCCTATAGCCAAAACTCCCTATTGGAAGGATACTGACTATTGTGAGTATCATAGAGGAAGGGGACATACAACCAACAATTGTATCCATCTCAAACATGTTATCTAGGATGTGCTTGATCAAAATCAAGGAGGAACCCAACAGCATACCTCCAATGAGACACATGTGGCTTATAGGGACCCACTTCTCAATCACGATAGGTCATACAACAACAATAACAACCATGGCAATAACAACAATAGCAACAACAACCATGGCAATAACAACAATGGTAACAACAACAACAACCACAATAGGCCAAATCAGAATAGTGGGAATAGTAACGCCAACTATGCAAGTGTGCCATTCGACTATACCATCAATTGCCTATCTGAGCATGTACCACAAATCAATGTGGTCACGCCAAATCAGCAATCAGAACCTAACAGAACTGGTTGTAGTATCATTACCCGCAGTGGTAAAGTCACATTAAGTACCATCCCTCCAAGGTTGTCACCTTCTCAGTCCAACTTCCATCAGTATAATGTCATAGACCAACTACAAAAGACTCCGGCCCACATTTCTATCTTAGAGTTATTGCGTCTATCTCCTTCTCATAAGGAGATTCTCAATAAAGCCTTAGAGGAAACCACTGTCCCCACTAACCTGGCCTAAGAGAAGTTTCAGGCCATGGTGGGTAATCTGACCTCCTCGAGTATCATATCATTTACCAAGCAGGATGACCTCTCTGTGTCTCAACCCCATAACACCCCTCTACATATTGTCACCTTCATCCACAAGCACCGCATCAAGAGAGTTCTCATCGATGGGGGAGCCAGTTTAAATATTTGCACATTAAAGCTAGTCCTTACATTGGGGTTCTCCAAAAATGTAGTGGATCCAAGAAAGAAGATTACTATCAAAGCCTATGATGAAGAAGAGAGAACTGCCAAGGGAACAATGGTATTATCCATACAAGTGGGACCTATCATAAAAGATGTTGTGTGCCAAGTCCTAGACAGGGAGCTCACCTATAATATTCTCCTAGGTAGACCATGGATCCATGCAATGAAAGTTGTTCCCTCTACCTATCACCAATGCATAAAATTCCTGCTCAATGGCAAGCAAGTTACCATCCAAGGTGACCCTGACCCCTTTCAGCATTGCAACTCTGTCCTTTCAAAACCCAATTGTATCATACCAAACAACAGAGCATCTACATCCCCTATCCCATAGCATGATTCTATCTCTGAAGCTTCCTCATCAAGGGCCAAAGAGTAGAAGATTACCATCAAAGAAACTGGAGTTAGGGAATATTCCATAGAGCACAACCTCAATCTAGCCAAGATGCCTTTATCTCCTAGATCCTTTGGTCAACCCAAGCATTTTCCAAATCCATCTGCTGCTCCTATACCTCCCACAACTCCCTTTGTAAAATGGGGGACCTTATCCGATGAAACAAAAGAAAGAGATGTCCTACAATGGCTTTATACTGGAGAAGAAGAGAACATACAACAGGAACCACCTAGGCTCCCAACAGAACTCTATGGGTGAGGTGAAGCTATCCTACACAGAATGGGTTATGAAGGACAAGGCCCCATCGGCCTAAGAAAAGAAGAATCATAGAACCCATTCAACCTTCTTCATCCTCGTTGGCTAGAAATACAAATGGCCTAGGATACAAAGGCAAGGGCAAAGCTAAAGAAAATGCTTGTCTTGTAGAAATGATCCATACACTCCAAGTGGATAGTGACACAGATTCCAACAAATATGAGTGAGACGAGCTGACAGAGCATTCCTACGATGACAAAGAATGTGATACCATTCAAACTTATAGCCCCTACCATGAGGGACAAATGCTACCGAACAAACCACTAGAGTCTGATTTGCCTATCTCTGAGAATACGACTTTCGAGGAAGGTTCGAGTTCTATCGTAATAAACAACTTGGAGGAAAATACCATCTCGAAGACTCCCCCTACCAATACTCCTATATCCATTCAAACCATCAACGAATCAGATCTATCCTCCGACTCCCTCCCCCTTGTGCATCTTGAACTTATTGACTAGGATCTACGAGGAACTCCTCAACTAGATATGTTCCAAAACGACGACGCCTATATTGACTATATGGAACTTAGGGACCACCTACCCAAAGGAGATCATAAAGCTGGTTTCGCTATTGAACTTAATACCGTGGCTTACTTCAGAGAGGGTACCAAGCCTTCTAGTTGCAAAAATATCAAAATAAAAACTGGATCTGACGGTGAAAACCGTTTTGCGGTAGTGTCAGATCCCAAAACAGTAAAAAGAAAGGACGTATCCGAAGGTGAAAACCCAACTATGGCACCTGACGATGGAAGGCTTGATACTCTCCCCAATGACATGCACCAGGAGAAGTCTCAGATTGTTGTGGAACCCACAGAGCCGGTTAACATTGGAACAGAGGAACAACCCAAGATCATTCACTTTGCTAAATCTCTTACTTCACTAGAAAAGACCAAGTTTGTACCATTCTTCAAGAAAAAGAGAGGCAACTTCGCTTGGTCATATGCAGACATGCCAGGTCTAGACCCAAACTTGATCCTGCATCATCTTCCACTAGACCCAGGTGTGAAACTAGTCAAACAAAAGCTTAGAAAGATGCATCTGCACATAGCACAATTGGTCAAAGAAGAACTCAAGAAATTACTAGATGTAGGGTTTATCAGAGCAATAGACTACCCAGAGTGGATATCCAACATTGTACTAGTGTCCAAACTAGATGACCAAGTCAGACTATGCAATGATTTTAGAGATCTAAACAAAGCTTGCCGCAAGGATGATTTTTCATTGCCAAATATAGATATTATAGTTGACTTAATAGCAGGGCATACCATGTTGTCTCTCATGGATGGCTTCTCAAGATATAATTAGATCAGGATAGCACCAAAAGACCAGCATAAGATAGCTTTCACTTGTCCATGGGGCACTTTCTGTTGGAATTTCATGCCATTTGGGATAAAGAACGCAGGAGCCACATATCAATGTGCTATGACTACCATATTTCATGATATGATGCATGTAATAATGGAAGATTATGTAGATGATATTCTAGCAAAGTCACTCACAAGAGAATCACACTTGGATGTGTTGGAGAAGGTCTTTCAGAGATTAGAGCAATTCAAAGTCAGGTTGAACCCAAAAAAATTTGTGTTTGGAGTCACCTTAGGTAAGCTTCTAGGCTTTATTGTATCAGCAAATGGAATAGAGGTGGACCCTGCCAAAGTCAAGGCTATCATGGACATGCCACCACCCAATACTCTTACACAACTAAGATCGCTACAAGGCAAGCTGCAAGCAATCCATAGATTCATATCACAACTGGCAGACAAGTGTCAACCATTCAGTCATCTCCTACACACGAACATTCCATTCAAATGGGATGAGAGGTGTGAAGAGGCATTCAACAAACTGAAAGAGTATCTTATGAATCCACCTATTCTCATGCCTCCTATCCAAGGGAAACCATTGATATTATACATATCTGCTACACCTACAACTCTTGGGGCTCTTCTAGCTTAACAAGACTATGAGAATAAAGAAAGAGCCGTCTACTATATCAGTCACACATTGGTGGGCTATGAGGTGCAATACTCACAGATAGAAAGATCATGTCTTGCGGTAGTTTTTGCTTTCCAAAAACTTTGACATTATATGCTTGCACATCCAGTCAAACTTATTGCAAAAATAGATCCACTGAAGTACCTACTAAGCAAAGCAGCTCTTATAGGTTGCCTAGCCAAATGGGTCATGCTCCTAAGCGAATACGACATTGAGTATGTAGACAGAAAAGCTATCAAAGGGCAAGTCATTGCTGATCAATTAGCAGATGCACCACTACAAGACACCACACTAATGGAATTTGACTTTCTAGATGAATCCTTATTCAACATCTCAACACATTCCTGGAAGCTCTACTTTGATGGGTCCTACACAAACCATGGATCGGGGGCAGGAATCTTGTTTGTAACTCCTCATGGTGACACCATTCCGAAGTCTTACCATTTGTTATTCCCATGTACCAACAACATAGCAGAATATGAAGCCTTAGTCATCAGTATCAAAATGGCAATAGAGTGAAAAATCAAAGAGCTACATGTCTATGGTGATTCTCAACTAATAATCAATCAGGTCAATGATGATTACCAAACCAAAGATGAAAAGCTTGTCCCTTACAAGTGGATGGTTGACGACTTTAAGGAATACTTTGTGATCATCTCTTTTGAGCAGATACCTCAGATTGAGAACAAAGTAGTAAATGCCATGGCAACCATTGCCTCTCTTCTTGAGATACCAAAGAATGAGTCACGGTATGAGTTCTTAGTAGAAACTATTTGGCAACCAGCTTATGATCTTCCGGAGAACCATACCATATGCCTTTTAGTTGGATCTGATTCACCTTGGTATAGTAAGATGTATACTTACCTCAAGGACAACACTCTCCCACCTGACCTATCTTCAAACCAATGATGAACCTTTATACGCCAAACCTCTCGCTATACCATTATTGTTGATACCCTATACTGATGTGGTCTAGATGGTACTTTACTCCATTATTTAGAACGAGAAGAATCCATAACCGCCTTACAAGACGTACACGAAGGGATCTATGGAACACACTCTAGCGGTCCTTCCTTAGCCAAGAAACACATGCATTTGGGTTATTACTGGCCGAACATAGAATTAGATTCATATCAATTTGTCAAGAAGTGCAAGTAGTGCCAAATACATGGGAACCTGATACATGCACCAGCTCAAGAGTTGAGACCTTTAATGACACCTTGGCCCTTTTGCCAATGGGGACTTGACCTTGTGGGAAAGATCCATCCACCCTCATCCAATGGCCACAAATTCATCATAACTGCCACTGAGTACTTTACCAAGTGGATTGAAGCCATTCCCCTCACCACCGTCACAGGTAAGCAAATATCCTCATTTATCCTGAATTACCTCATCTGCAGATATGGAATTCCTTCATCCATTATCACAAACAACGGAAGACCCTTCAAAAACCAAGATGTCAAAGAACTTTGTGACCAATTCAAAATCCAACACCATTTCTCCTCACCCTATTACCCCCAAGGCAATAGTCAAGTTGAAGCATCCAACAAGACCATCTTGAAACTTCTCAAGAAGACAGTCAACGATGCTAGCCGTGATTGGCATATCCAACTCAATCCTGCTCTGTGGGCCTACAGAACCAGTATACGCACTCCCACAGGTGCTACCCCTTACGCCCTTGTCTATGGCTTAGAAGCTATCCTCCCCATTGAGGTCGAATTACCATCTCTCAGGGTGTCGTTAAAAGGTCTCATATCAGATGAAGAGTACAGAGTCTCCAAATTGCAAGAACTAAAGTTGCTAGAGGAAAGGAGATAGAAAGCCTTTGACCATCTCAAAGCATATCAACAAATGATGTCAAGAAGCTATAACCATAGGGTTCGCCCAAGAGTCTTCAATGTTGGAGATCTAGTTCTTAAGGAAAATCCCCGCAATCAACAGGATAGGGAAAAGAAGGGCAAGTTTGAACCCAACTGGCTTGGGCCTTATGTAATTGTAGCTGCTTATGGATTAGGGGCATATCAGTTGGCAACATCAGAGGGTGAGCTGTTCAATGACCCAATCAACAGCATGCATCTTCACCGGTTCTATACCTAGGAGAACCCCAATGTAAGGGGGGCATAAAAATACAAAAAAATTAAAAAATCAGAAAAATACAAAAAAAATAAAAAAATCAGAAAAACACAAAAAAATCATCCTTTGGTGAAAACCTAGCAAACAGGCGCCTTGGATAGGTATCATGATGAAAACTTGAAAAATAGGTGTCATGTATACTTTCTAGCTTTCTCGTGCAAATAAAAGCAAGTGGTGAAAACTTGGTAAACAGGTGTTACTTGTGATAAATTGCCTTCTCCATCTTTGGGAAACCAATCACCTTGAGTCCATTCTTCTCTGTGTCCCATTCAACCCATATCTATCCCATAAATAAAATCCTGGCAGTAACCTATCATGGCTTGATACTCTATCTCTTTGTTGGCCTTGTCAACCAAGGTTTTCATCCCATATCGTACCTATCATGTTAGCCTAGCATAGTGTCTCTCATACCATATCCATGGTCCAAGTTCGTGAACTATGTTGCCTCTGCACCGTCACGTAGGCAAGGCCATTATTCTAATGCGCCCCCGAGGCCTCCTTGTCCATCCCATATCTTGTCGTCTATCTTCTAGTCCATCCATGGTCTAAGTCCATGAACTACGTTGCCTCTGCATCGTCACATAGGCAAGGCCATTATTCTAATGCGCCCCCCAAGCTTCCACTGTCCCATCCATCCCATTTCTTGTCATCTTTCTTCTAGTCCATCCATGGTCCTCTAGGGTTTACCTCGAATTATGTTGCCTCTATGTTGTCACGTAGGCAAGGCCATTTAGCACTAAGCCCCCGAGGCACTAGGTCAGTCCCTTAGGGTCCGTCTCACCAATAAGGATTGTGGAATTCTCTCACCAAGAAAGCAAGCGCAAGCAGAACCCGCTCTTCAAGCAGAAATTTTGACGCAAGGCTTTTTTACCTATCCAAGACAAAGCAGAAAAAGATCCTAAGGCCTTCTAACTAATTTTACCCAAATGATGACAAGAAACAAACACATCTAAATGCAAGAATGTTTTGTGTTGGTTAGGTTAAAATACAGAGTCTTAATTTTTTTTGCTATCATGTCTTTCTATGCTACTCGAGGATGCTAAAAGCTAGAGATGCTATGATGGGGGCATTATTATTTTTTGTGTTTGTTGTTTGTGGATTAAACTTTAGTAATGTGAAACCTTGTCTAAGGACATGATCGGCAAAAGATCATTGAGGACATCCAAGGTCTAACATGAACGGGGGCAATCCTTGTTTGTTGATACGCAAGAAGTATTCAGGTCACCTCGGTTCAAATATACCTCGATGCTTGTATTAAATTGCTAAATCAAAATCCATGTAAGTAGTACTCAGGTCATCTCAGTTCAATTATATCTAGATGCTTGTATATTAACTTACAACATTTCAGAAAAAGTACCAAAAAAAATTACCCAATGATGAAATAAGCACTTCAAAATACTTGTACCATCAAGATGTCAAAAGCAAAGCATCCATCATACATCTATTATACATTCGTACATCTGTATCCCATGCAATAAAAGAACCTTACAGACAATCAAAATACTTGCTTGTGTGTGTTATCATTTTTTCTTACATCATGTATCATTCAGCTCTTTCTTCATCCTTCTTCTTCGTGAGATTGTCTGTCTCACGCCTTCTGCCTTCTTCCCATCCAATCTCCCGAGGGGCATCCTTTTGTCATAACCTGTACCAGGGGCAAACTGGGGCATGTGTCACTATCAGACTATTTATTCTTTGAAGCGACGTCGTAAACTACATTGCATCAAAGAGGGGCAAAATGTATATGCCTAAAAATTACACGACTCAGTCTAAATAAATATTATTAATATTTATTCCCTTCTAATTCTTCTATCAATAAATAAATAACCAAATTTATTTATTTGATTCACATTCCTCTAAATTTATTAAATATCAAAATATGTAATTACCTCCTCTAAAGTCAAAATTAAATAAAATCTTTTATTTAATTAAATTCTTCCAAAAAATTAAATAATTCCTAATTATTTAATTAAATCAAATCATTCTTCCAAATTTGAATAAATCAAATCAAATTTATTTAAATTCTCTCAATCTCCAAAAATAAAATAAATCAAATATTTTATTATTCTTCCAAATCATGCACAACAATTAAATAAATTTATTTATTTATTTTCCTTTCTTATCTTCTAGTTCTTCAAATATCTTCTAAATCTTCTAAAATTAAGTCTTCTTCTCCATGCACACAAAATTAAATAATTTATTATTTAATTTCTCTCAAAATTATGCAAAAGCAAATTTCAAGTTGAGTTATCTATTCAATCAACCTTGTTTTTATCAATATCTCTTAAATTAGAAAAAAAGCTTTCTAATTTATGAAAAACATATCTTATCTTTAGAAAAGAAAGTGATCAACTCAAATAAAATAGCTTTTGTGTGACACATGTCTTCTTCTTATGCGTTGCACGTTCCTCAACTGTTCTCAATCGTTGATCTTCTCATTCTCTCTATACCGTTGATCTTCATTCTCTCAAGTCTATAAGTGCAACCTCATTCTTCCATTTCAGTCATCCAAGTTTTAAGTATTGTTACTCTTCAGGAATTATAGCGCGCCTTTGGCACCAATTCCTTCATTGCTTGTGATCACATTTATTACTACGCACTACTACCATCATTGTGAAGCTTCTCTTCATTGCGATATTATCATAGCCATTCTCAATTGACATTCTTGAAGCATAGCAAGGAAGTCCACTCTCTAAGGGCATCATTCATACATGCAAGAACGATTGTGATAGGCAATCAATGGAAGCTACGATCTAAGGAGGTTTGCTTTGTTATTTATTCATTATTATTGGATTTCCTTAGTTCACTATTTCATTGAAGTTTTGGGTATTTGATATTGTTTATTATTGCATATTCATTGTTGATCCAATTTTACCCTAACAGATAGTATGTATGTATGTATACATCAAACAAAAAAGAAAAGAATACAAACCCAAAATTAGTGCCTACTTCACAAAACAAGTCAATTTTGATTGGGCTTTTGTTGGTTCAGTAAACACCCCTAATTTTCACATAGAAGTGATGCCATCAAATTAGTAATGTTTGTTAGCGTTAGCCGGTAGAAGATATCAATTAAATGCAAATAAAGATTTAAATAGAGGAATAAAAAACCACATAGAAATAATAACAGTGAGAGACAATTTTAACGTGGTTCACCCAAACTCGGGCTACATCCACCAATAGAGAGTCCAATATTATTATCCAGAAAATCAAATCAATTACAACCAACAATCCTTGCAACTCAATACCATTACAAATGCTACAATACAATCTCAACAGAAACCCTAACCCTTAGCCATTTTTATCACAGCTTATGTCTGTTACAAAATAGGGTTTTCTTATGTCAGCCAATAAAAAATAACTCCCGGCACTGGCCCCAAACCCCCGCAAGGGGTGCTACCCCTTGACCTCGTTAAATGATTTGGGGGGAAACCGCACCAATAAAAGTAGGGAAAATTTAACCTCCGAGTCTAATTAGGCTCCATATAATAACAATGTTGGCCCTCACATAGGCAACTAAGGGGTCTAATTGAACACCCCTAGTATGTGGTGGTAGGAAAGGGTCTAATTGAAGGGGCTTAGATTAAACAACCCCTTAATCAAACCACCTTTTCCTTGCAAGGGAAAACATGTGTATTTCCTTGTGGCACAAGTGTGAGACACACTATTGTGTTGTGCTCCCACCCACTATGACAGAGGTTTGATATTTGAATTATAAGACTTGATTTGTGATCAAAAGATTGAGATGACTTAATCTTGATAATTGAGATTTTGGAAAAGAATCACAAAACCATTATCCCATCTTACAAAACTGCAATCTCATAAAAAATTGTGATCTTGTCTGATGATTGTGATCCTATCCAGAACTAAATATGATATTTGATACTTGCAAAAAGTATTCATTTGGTACTATCTGATGTAAGGAAAATTGTGGTCATGCTAAGGAGCACCATCAAGCTTTCAAAGCTAGGGTGTGGAAGTGTGCTAATGTCTCTCTTGCACCTTGATGTAACTACAAAACTATGTTAATAGTAAAGAGTAAAAGTGACTATGGAGTTTGATATGGAGTGTCGTTATAGATAGAGGAGGTGATTGTGAACCTTCAAAATATTAGAAATAAATGTGCAGAGGTGCTATCACAGCTTAATTAAAAGTCATTCATAATTGAAACCATGTATTAATATAATATATAAAATGACCCTATAGATAACTCATTTAAATAGATACCTAAAATACATAATTGGGACCTATTAATACCCCTTAAAAGAACATAATCATAAATGCAAAATGATGTAAGACAAAAATAAAATAAAATAATTGAATGTATACAATTCTCTCTCAAAAAATAAAAAGTAAATTAAGATATTCAAATACGACAAGCTTATAATAATATTAATTACTAAAGTCGATCATACAATTTTTGGAAAATTGAATAGCTAGGAGCATCTAAGATCTTCTATATATACATCCTAAAACCTAAATTTTTGAACCATGATTTAGAGTGGCTTATTTTCTAATTTACTTTGACTAGATATATGGGTGTTTGAAAACCCAAGAAGTGTTTCCTAATGGTCATTAAAAGCAGATCCTTAGCTTGCATCTGTCTATATATAACAAATTCTTCTCTTCCCGCTTGTTCTAAAGTCCAGTGTGCCATTCAAATCAGAGTACTGTCGCTTTTCAATTTTTCTTGGCATTTTCCTTTCCTAGTCTATTTTACTTTACTTTGATTGTGTGCTATTTAAGAATCCAAAAGTTTTGTATACTATGCATACTAAAAGCAGATTCTGAGTCCCCATCTATCATATCAATGTCCTCAGTATGCCATTTAAATCTAATCTATGCAAACGTCTTCTTTGTTAGAATAATTCATAATAGAATCATGCATGTGTCTAGAGTTGCAATGGTGTCACAATCAGTTATAGAGGTGTCCAGTTTGATGTCAAAGACTCTACAGTTCACTGTCACAAGCACTCAGTCTGTTGTCAGTTATCTTTGCATATTTTTAGGAAGTTGTTAAGCTATTTTCAACTATATGTATGTAACCGTGTTTCATTGAATATAATAGATTCTTTTCATTGTTATTTTTCAATCTCTATTAATTCTATTATGGTATCAGAGCTCTCTCAAAATCTTGGGTGAGCCAGCAAGGATTGAAGGCAATATCAAATGATCTATGAATGACTATTGTATGTGATGAGGCCTGTAGAAGAGCCGTATGTGCTTACTGCTGCTAGAGAAAGAGTCTAACAGAGCAGTTAAGAAGGTTGCTAAGGCCATGCTACAAATCCCTCTGCTGTGAAACATTCACAAAGGTATTTTTTGTCTCAAAGTACAGATTTGTTTTTTTGTTTATTACAGAAGTTTTTTGAAAATGGAAACACCTCTAGATAAATTCAATGGTCATAATTTTCACACATGGAAGGTGAAAATACAAATGCAATTGATGAACAAAAATTTATGGGGTATAGTGAATGGCACTGAAGTGGTACCAACAGATGCTAAAAGGAAGATTGATTGGGAAAGCAGAGATGAAAAAGCCAAGTCCATTATTGGTCTTGCTCTTTCAGATTCACAATTACACCATGTGGATCTGGAAAAATCATCTAAAGAAATCTGGGATGAATTAAATAAGTTGTTTGGAACAAAAGCAACAAATGCAAAGTTCTCTCTGAAACTGCAATTATTTAGCTTCAAGATGTCTAATGAAATCACCATGTCTAACCACATAAACAATCTAAGATCTCTCATTAAACAACTAGCTGAAGTCAGTGTTGTGGTAGATAAAGAGGATGCTAAAGCTGTTTTGTTAAATAGTTTGGCTTCGAAATATAGCAATATTATTTTTACTCTCAGTCAAATGCCTTCACAATCTTTAGAAGACATGATTTCAGTACTCTTAGTTGAAGAAAAGAGAGCTGCTATAGGAGATCCAAGAGAAGATACTCAGCAAGAGCTTGCATTATACTCAAATAAAAGGATGGGAAAGAGAATGTCAAGTAAGAGTGAGATGGAGTGTTACTATTGTAGGAAAAAAGGTCATACAACAATTAATTGTAAAATTCGTGCAAGTGACCTTCTCAAAGGGAAAGTTAAAGAATCAGTAAATATAGCCATTACTGAAGAACCACCAGATATGTTATTCATTAAGAGGGGGTGTTAGAAGTTATTCATTACTGAAGAACCACCAGATATGTTATTCATAACAGAATCATGCGTGTGTCTAGAGTTGCAGTGGTGTATAGAAGTGTCCAGTTTGCTGTCAAAGACTCTACAGTTGGCTGTCACAAGCACTCAGTCTGCTGTCAGTTATCTTTGCATATTTTTAGGAAGTTGTTAAGCTATTTTCAACTAGATGTATGTAACCGTGTTTCATTGAATATAACGGATTCTTTTCATTGTTATTTTTCAATCTCTATTAATTCTATTACTCTTCTCCTCAACTGTACAGAAAAAAAGGGCTGGTCAGTCTGGCAAGCACTGAGGAGATGTTGATGTATACACATCAATGTCCTCTCTGCCCTACCACCTATTTCTTCACATCTTCCACTGCCCCCACACAGATTGCTCATCAACGCATAAATCAGTATTCTCTATAGTTACTATATAATAATAACACCTAATTTCCCATATAAATCAACGGCCTAAGGGTTTTAGGTTCTCAGTCAATGTCAAAGTTAACAGTCCATCGTATGGACTTCACACGTAATTCACTTCGTTCCAAATCCAAAAGTTTAGTGCGCATTAAAAGCAGATTCTACTTAGACTGCTCTTCTTGACTGGCAATATTCAAAATATGAAAGAATCCGTGTAATAGACGATTCAGTTTAAAATATTAAAGAATACGGCTATTTTCCTATTTTTCTTGAGATTCCCAAATTAGTGAGTGTGTTTGACAATCCAAAAGTTTTACAGCGTGCATTAAAAGTATCCTCTTCTTCTGATCTGTAGAAAAACGGGTGGTCATCTTGATGGAATGTGATGAACATATACAATTGTAGACATTATAGGCTTCCAAACATTTCAATAATTAAAAGACTTTAAACTTTGTTGTACAGAATTTAAACTTCCCATGTGCCTTCTTTCTGCATATTCCTCTGCATTTGTTCACATCGTACACATGAAGCATTCGTTGTGTTCACATCGTTGCCGATGAACTTTATCACGATTACTTCCAAAGCCAAAGAAAGTGTTTTTTAAAATGACCCCACAAAGATAATGTTTGATTTCACATGTAAAACTTCTTCCATTTTCTAATGACACGTGATTAGATTTTTCTTCTCTAAATGAATTATCGCTATTCTCCTATAATGTCCTACAATTTCGGGATAATTGGATGTGAGCTGTCATGAAAATAGAGAGATAACAAAAATCAATTATGAATTAAAAAATATTATAAGGAATAAAATTTGTTTTATATAAATCTAGGTTAATTAAATAAATATAAATAATAAGTGTATAATTAAGTTAGTTTTAATTAGGTAGTTGTATTACTAAATGATTAATAAATGAGTTTATTTTAGAGAATAATAGTGAAATATTATTATTGATGTTACATAGCTAAGTTGTTAGGGTACATAGAATTATTTGTTGCGGTCTAATGAGTGTCTCAAGCTCTATGTAAGTTTAGAGTTCTTAAACGATCATATCTAAGTCCCTAGGATTCCAACCCAAGTGTTGTGGCCTTGAACTATTGTGTGTGAATAAACAAGCCACATGAGAATGGACTAACAAAATGTGTGCATAGGGAGCTATTTTCTTTCATCTTCCTTGTGTCTAACTACCAAGGTGATGTTTACAAATACCTTAGGGGAGATTCTAGATCACTAGGGTCAAGTTCTCCTAAGTTGACCCCCTATTTAGAGTGACTTTACGGTTATGGGCAAATGGTTAAAGACAACATGCACAAACTTGCAAATGGCCTATATGATTTTAATGCAAATTAAGTTTCATTATCTCTTAGCAAATGAAATGTGCTCTACTACTCTTCTCCTTATAGTCTCATGTTTTTCTAATATTTTAAATTGCACAAATCAGTGTTTTTAAATAGCTAAGGTCTAAGTGGCAAAAAATGGAAGGGAAGATATAAATTGAGTATTTGCAAAGGTTGATGAGTGGGGCAAGGGCAATGCTTAGTGGGGCCACACCCTTGCAATGGCTATGATGCACATGAGTCATGTCCCAATCCAATGATTAGCATTAGTAGGGGAGGGCACGACCCTTTGAGCAATTATTTTGTTGATAGATTATTTTTAGTGCTTCAATTGAAGTGTTTGTACAATTAGTGTTTCTTATATGCTCTAGGAATTCCAATGATTATTGGATATGAATTAATGTCCCAATATTCAGGTTTTTAAATACCACTACTTGGCGATAATAATGCTTGAGATATGTACCAAGTTGGCTCATTGCAGGAAGGAAATTCAAGTAAGAGTTAGGAAAAATTGAATTAGAATTTCTAAATTTTAGAGGTCAATTTTGTGTATTGTGAGATCAATCTAATGTTGTGGGATTGACCCAGGATAATGAAATGCTAATGTTGATATAGCTAATGAATGACTAGATATAAGGGTCAATGAAAGACATAATAAATGAGTAAATTATTGTTGATGGATGTTTTTCACACAACAACTTTGATAAAATACTGAGTATTTTATATCTCTTGAAAGGAATCTAATCCCAACGAATCAGAAAAAGACTACCCCAAGATTTCTCCTAGCCAGGTCTTGGCCTTACAAGATAACTCAGTGTGTGATGTTCCTTTATGTTCCAATCAAGGGGCCTTAAGTTTTGGAACTTAGGAAGATGGGTTTTGGAATGGATATGCTTTAGAAAATACAAAAAACCCAAAACACTATCTTTAGATCAGAAATCTAAAAACTAACTTGATCATCAAATTTGCAATATGATTGATGTTTTTTTCTAACCTAACTTCACTGTTTTAACAAAGTTCACAAGATAGGGGAGATAGAGAAAGTTTAGAAATTCCTAAGGACAACGACAGATATGATGCAATGATTCACATATACGAATCACAATGCCACAGAAACAATGCAATCTTCAAAGGAATTAAGATTTTCAAATTATGGAAATTCATTAAACATTGGAACATATCTAGCGCAATTTAATTAACTTCTCATAATCAAACTAAAATTTAAATAAGTGTTCAGACTAACCATAAACAACAACTTAGAGTCAACAATTTGCTAATGGTATGAACATGGAATCCATCAAATATCTCAAATGTACAACAAAACTGTAACTGAACTTTATCTTAATGGATGAAATAAACCATAAAAGCCAAACTCTTAATCGATAACACAACACAATTAGATAGCAACATTTGAATTTCTATTTGTATTGATAAAAAAATGGCAAAGTCTCAACAATTCTATATTTTCACCTCTAACCTATACAAGAGAGAGTGATTGCATTTATATAGAGGAGGGAAGAGCACTTAGTAAACAATGAGTAGTATGGATTAGTCTGAAACCAATGGTTTAGATTTCCCAAGCATTTAATATTTATGGAAAAAGTTGTTACAACTTATTTCTTACTTTTATCTTTTAGAAAAATGACAAAATTTCACTTTTGACAAGTCAAATAGGACAAAATAGCTCCTTTTTGGATGAGTTGATACAAGAAAATGAAAATGTGGCATGTTTTTGGAGGAGACATTCTAGCTGAAGACTCTCTAAGTTGATTGGATGACTATGATTAGCAAAAACTAAGCTTCAGGGTGTAGGCACATCATCTTCTATGGCAACCTCAAATTAACTTGTTCTTTCCTTCTATACTTCATGAATGAATTAAGCACTAGATTTAAATCTTCTGGAAGAGGATATTTTGTAAAGTAAATCATGAAATTATGTGTATCAAGGATTTTAGCATGAGTGTTGTAGGTAGATACTCAGGCCCTCAAGTCCTCAAGTTCTTTTAGAATTCTCTAATCTTTAACCTTTGAATTTGGTAGCAACATTCATACTCTTCACATCAAAATATAAGGTACTACATCCAAACCTCCCTGTAGTAACTACTTCTAGCACTACTTGTATAGATCAACATTCATTTTAGCCTTTTCATCTATATACTGCCCAATTAGAGCACTTAGCAAATCAACACAGCTATATGAAACATCCAAAATATGAGTTAGTGCAAGTGATGCATCCTCCTTAGCCTTGTCAGATTCCTCCCTCTAATACTTTATTGCCTCCGCCCAGTTAAAAGGCATTTTCAATCTATCTTTGGTCACAATATCCTCTTTTAATAAGATCTCAAGAGATAGTTTATACCTCCTTTCAAACTGAGGAAGTACTTCAAAGTAGTATTCCTCATTTTCCTCACAATCCTCAACAAGAATATCCCAGTCTTCCTTTAGAGAGTGAAAATCCTTATACATTTGAACTAGGTACCTCATCAATGACCTAGCATTTATCTTTGTATATTTCCTTCAACCATTCCTCAATTACTTGAGCCACATGCTTTATTTTGTCAAATTCATCAACTTCTTATTTAGAGAGGATAGCCAGAGGAAATAAGTGCCATCAGCCTTCTGTAGAAGGCCTACTAGATGATTGATGTAATCATGTAACTCTACAATATACTCTTTTAATTACCTTTTATTCAACTCATCTTTATTCATTCTCTACACAATGGTGTTGATAGAACCCTAAAATTCCTCAATATCTTGAGTTCTAGTTGTTGGGCCGAGATTGACTGTGGGTATCTAAAAATCCTTAGCTTGAAGATTGAACTTCTATTTTTATCAACCACTGAGATTGCAATCTCTGCAATGCTTGATCCTAGGCATCCCTTGTAATGCGAGATTGAATTTTTGCTTTATTTTTCTCCTTGGGTCTTTTGAGTCTAGTGAGAAAGCTTGCAAGGTCTAGGGTAGGAACCTCTATCTCTGGCTACTTTTCTTTCAACCTTATTTGTAACCACTAAGGGGCTATAGAATCATTACCAAAACTTACTACTTGCTGCTATGGAAGAGAATACACAAGAACCTCCTGTTGTTTTGTACCTTTATTTATTTCATCTCCTTCCTTTGATTGACCCTTAGGATCAATATCCTTGTTGTGTTGGGAGTCAAGTGGTTCTTGTGTAAACACTTGCTCAATTAATGGCACTTCAATATGTTCCTCAACCATAATCTTTTCATGCTCTAGTTCTTTGAGAGGTTTATTATGTTCTCACCATTAGTCTTAGGAAATTATTTAGTTATTATTTCTTCTTATTGATCAACTTTAAAGAATCATCACTCTGATCAATATCAATTACAACATCTACCCTTATTTCCATAGTAGCATCATCTTTTAATATCTGGGCAGATTCAATATTCTTATTAGAAATCCCCTGGGTCACCAATTCTTCATATACTTTGTCTATGCCTTCCAAGGATGGAAGCTTGGGAGATGAGGGAACATCTAAACTGATATTAACTTGGGGAACCATAGCTTTATTCACATTAGAAAGAACTAAAGCTACATTCATTAGTAGACAAGCTTGAGTAAGATAGGAGTAGGAGGAAGATGGAATGATAATGGGAATGAAAGGAAAGGTGGATATGATATGCATGGTGGTAGGAATGGGCATGTGTAATTGCTATAGAGAGGAAGATAGCAATGAAATGGTAAGAGATGAAATGAGAGGAGTGGAGGTGAATGCAAGTGTTGGTGAAAATACTATAGAGATAGAAGAAATAGGGGAAGCCAAAGGAATGGTAGAAGACACTGGTATGGAAGGTGTGGTTGAGGTGGTGATGGTGGTGGAGATAAATGGGGAGATGGGAAGTGAGGTGTAAACTTGAAGAATAGAAGGGGAAGAAGTAGTTACGACAATGGAAGATGAAGTGGGGATGGTAGAAGAGATTTGAATGGATGAAGTAGAAACAATGGTAACAGAAGAAATGTAAGGAAGAGGAGGTGACAGTCTAGAAGGTGCCTGAGAGGTTTGATCTTTTTTACTCCTCCTAGCTCTTTTCGGTCCTTGGCCCTTAGCCTTCTCATTTTCTTTCCTCTTGTAGACTTGCCCAGTGGGAGGAGGTTTCCGACTCCCCCTCATCCTTTTCACTTTTACTTTCCCTTTATATTGGGTAGGAGATGCCACAACCCCATCTTCAATTTCTTCACCATCCAAATCCACTACTTTTCCTTTTGGACCTGATGTGTCCTCTCCTCTAGAAGGCCCTACTCTAGTAGAATCTTCAACTATTATTCTATTCTTGGGTTGTAGTGGAGTGTATGTCAAAGGTATATGTTGAGCAACCAATCGGGCCACCTGTACATCTACCCACCTTTTACTATACCTGATATTGTCTTTCATTATTTCATCCAACGATATAACTTCTTCTTCAGCCTAGTTTGGAGGAAGAATTGGTTGTTCAAAGATTACCCTCCATTCAGTCTCTTGAACCAATTCTCCATCAACCACTACCTAGTGTGGTACTATAGAGATCTAAAACATCTTAATAAAATCAAGTGGGCGCCTAGAAAATTTCTTCTTTCTGACCTCATGTTCATCATTGCAATTAGCCCAGAAATTTTCCAATTGTTCCTCATGAAAATAGTTTTTTCTTACATGCTTCTTCATCTTATGAAATAGATCAAAATGCTTTATATATCTGTAGAAGAGAATATGATACATCTGCAACTCAACATCTGACTCTTCAACAACATTGGGAGTAGGACAAGACAATAAACTCCTTCAATGAGGGGAAATGGTACTAAATCTTTGTGTAGCCCTTTTAACAATTTGTGTGTTGTGCAAATTTGCCTAGTAAGCTCTAGCAACACAATTATATCTGTGGGGCATTTTGGCAATCAGTAAGGCATTCCTGTGAAGCCTTAGATCCTCAAATATGTAAACCTAGGGAATTGAATAAACCAATATGGCCCATGTTTCCTAACTAGATTCATAGCTTGGACTAATAGTCTTCTAATCAAGCCCCCTTGCAACATCCTTGTAATGTGCATAGTAAATTCATCATTCACTCTCTTGAAGTGTGCCAAGGAATTATCCTTTTGCAATTGAGGATAGCAATCATAGACCTTATACTCACTAGCAACATGCCCAACATTTCCAAGCCTAGTCAACCCAAGGAAAGGCAAGGTTTGGGCTAGCATATAGACTATAAAGGAAGTTGTGTAGAAGATCCTTGTCTCGGGTAAATCCATAAGTGAAGGTTATCCCTGATTATCTTATCCCATAGGCTAAAGACATGTTTTCAATTTATTATTTGTGTAGTCTAGACTCTTTGTTTGTATTGAAGACTTCTGCTCTTCTTGTGACCTCTATACAACTTGTTTTTGAAATTAATACAATGGGAGTGACCTCTCTGGCCACTATCAAAAAAATAAATCTTAAATTAAAATTAAAAATTTATGTGTGTAAAGTAATATAAAATAACTCTTAAATAAATAAATCTTTTATTTAAAAATATAGTTACATATTTAAGAGAAAAACATAGATATTTTAAGTACATATATTTAAAAGATGTAGAGAGATATTAAATAAATGTATTTAAAATAATTATACTAATGTAATAGACTTTTTTCACTTAATAAAACACTATACTATAAAAAAAATAGATAAATGTACTTGAAAATAATTATTTTCTTTTAATTAATATAATACCATGTAATATATATATATATATATATATATATATATATATATATATATATATATATATATATATATAATTTTCTTATAAGTCAAAAATAATATAAAATTAACATGAAAGCTCAATTTATTTTTCCATTGAAAACTCATTTTTCTTCATTATTCATTTATTTAATATTTAATATTTGTAATCTATTACACACCTCAAAGCTTTGAAGTCAATAATTTTTATTGACCAATAATTTATAAGAAATGGAAATCACATGTTAAAAAAATGCTTCGATAGGATTGACTATTCATATCTTTTGTACACATACATTATTTCTTAAAACATATTTTCCTAACAAAATGCTTTGAAAACAATAATATATTAGGAAGCTTGGACGTCCACAACTAAATGCTTGGACGTCCACATAATCGCAACTAAATGCTTTGAAAACAATAATAACAACGGAATGCTTTGAGGACGTCCACTCTATTTATTTATTCCTCCATCCCCATTCCATTCCATTCTATTGTTTGCTCTACCATGGCTCCTCTTTTCTTCTTCCCTTTCCTGCTCTACGTCTTTTCAATCTCTGCTCTTCCTCACTCTCATCATCAACAACAACAACAACATTTGCTCTTGCAATTCAAAGCTCGCATTTCTACTAACACCACTTTGCTACCCGACTGGACTCCCTCTCTCCCTCTCTGCAATTGGACCGCCCTTACTTGCGATGCCTCTTCTCGTTCCGTCCTCGCCCTCAACTTATCCCAAATGACTTTGGACGGCACCATTTCTCCTCTGCTCCAAAATCTCTCCTCTCTTCAATCCCTAGACCTCTCCCAGAATGCCCTCACGGGTACCATTCCACCTCAACTCGGCCAACTTCCTCGTCTGCAGATACTCTGGCTATACGGCAATCAATTACAAGGAACAATTCCCCCCTCTCTCTCTGCTTGCCGCAGTTTGTATGACCTGAGACTCTCTTTTAACCAACTGCATGGCAGCATTCCACCTGAGCTGAGTCACCTCACAAGCTTGAAAATCCTTTACTTAGGAGGAAACAATCTCACAGGTACCATTCCCCTTTCTTTCAAAAATCTGTCTGCCTTAGTTGAATTGGATTTGTCTGAAAATGATCTCACAGGTACCATTCCTCCTGAATTGGGAGCCCTGTCTCAACTAAAGGTGCTCTACCTTTTTGCAAATCTGTTGTCAGGCCCCATTCCCCGCTCTTTAGGAAATCTCTCAAAATTGAATGAATTAGGTTTAGCTCAAAACCAGCTTAGTGGACATATTCCATGGGAAATTGGTACCAAGCTCTCCAATTTGCAACTCCTCAGTTTATGGGGAAATCAGCTTAGTGGAAACATACCAAACTCCCTTGGAAATTGTTCCAGTCTCACAGTACTTGTTTTAAATCAAAACCAACTGACTGGAATGGTGCCAATGGAGCTGGGTAAGTTAAACCTCCTCAACAGGCTTTACCTACAGACCAATCAACTTGTGAGTGACAACAGTAACACATTGTCTTTTATCACTGCTCTCACAAACTGCTCCTCCTTGGAAGAAGTAGGAGTGTCCAAAAATCATTTCACTGGTGTACTGCCCCCATCCATAGGCCAACTGTCTTCCAGTCTCTCTTTCTTGCATTTAGCACACAACATGATAAGCGGCAGCATACCACAACAGATCACCAATCTGACAAACTTAACCTTCTTAGATTTACGCGATAATCTTTTCAGCGGCAATATTCCATCTGGAATGAAAAGACTCCATAAGTTGGAAAGACTGCTTTTGGGTGGGAACAAATTAGAAGGAAGCATTCCAAGTGAGATAGGTCAAATGCAACGACATCTTGGACTCTTAAATCTCAGTCACAACCAGTTATCTGGAAAAATACCAGATTCTCTTGGTAGCCTCCTAGAGCTAAGGCGTCTTCATCTTCAGCACAACAAGTTGTCAGGGGAGATCCCTGTTAGTTTAGAAGGATGCAAGAAGTTGGAACTTCTTGACTTGTCTTACAATAGACTAGGGGGAAGGATACCTCGTGAAGTCATTGCCAGCCTTAAAAACCTGCAATTCTATCTCAATCTTTCATGGAATTCTCTGCAAGGGTCCTTGCCTGAGGAGATGAGTAAAATTGTAATGGCTCAAGCCATAGACATCTCTGGAAATCGACTTACTGGGGCGATTCCAAATTCTCTAGGAGACTGCACAGAATTAGAGCACCTAAATCTATCCCACAATGCCTTTGAAGGTCCAATACCAGATTTACTCTCCAAATTACGAAATCTCCAAGAAATGGATCTTTCTGCCAATTTTTTATCGGGTTCAATACCAATGTCCCTTGAAAGACTAAAAGTACTTCACTACTTGAATGTTTCTTTCAATAATTTGTCAGGGCAGATTCCACAAGGAGGGTTGTTTCCAAATAGAACTGTTATAACATTGTTTATGGGAAACCTTGGCCTATGTGGCCCAACAAATTATTCATTGCCTCCATGCCCAAATCAGACCCAAGAAAAACATTCACTGCTCAAAAAAATAGTCTTATCAGTTGTTGGAACCATTGCATTTATTTTATGCTCCTTCATTATCAGCAAGCTATGGAGGCATAAACATTCAAGACAACTATTCCATCCCTCAAACTTTATTTTTCAAAGGCTCAGCTATCCAAAATTTTCTTATCAAGATCTTGTTATTGCAACAGCTGGATTTGATGACTCAAACTTGCTTGGAGTGGGTAATTTTGGATCAGTCTACAAAGGCATTTTGAGGGATGGTAAGATAGTTGCCATCAAGGCTCTTAATTTGCAGACAGAAGAAGCCCAAAAGAGCTTTAAGACAGAGTGCAAAGTGTTAGGGAGGATTCGGCACCGTAACCTCATCAGAATCATAAGTGCATTTTTCTACCCTGGCTTCAAAGGTTTGGTTCTTCAATTTGCATCTAATGGGAGCTTGGAAAAACATTTGCACCCTGACAGAGATGATAAGGACTTTTGTAAATTGGGATTGAGTGAGTGCTTGAGCATCGCTATAGATGTAGCCCATGGCATGGAATATTTACATCATGATTGCCCTTTGCAAATTGTGCACTGTGATTTAAAACCTAGCAATGTGCTCCTGGATGCCAACATGACAGCCCTTGTGACTGATTTTGGTATATCCCGTTTAACTACTACAAATTCCATAGATTCACTGAGTACAACAACATTTGCACTCAAAGGATCTATTGGCTATATTGCTCCAGGGAAATTTTTTGAGTCTTCTTTGTATTGGTAGTATCATTTCCCTTAATAGCTTTTTAAGAATTTTCCCATAATAGCTTTTTAAGAATTTCATGAATAAAATTGATTGCAGAGTATGGATTGGGCGGGAGTGTTTCTATAAAGGGAGATGTTTATAGTTATGGAATTCTGATATTAGAGATGGTTACTAGGAAGAGGCCAAGTGATGACATGTTTGAGGGAGACATGAACTTGCAAAAGTGGGTGAGGTCAGCTTTTCCAAACAGACTGGCAGATATTGTTCATAGCGAGCTATTCAGAGATGTGGACGAAAACATGGAAGACAATAGATGTCTTCTGTCTTTCATTTATGTTGGCTTGCTTTGTACCAGTGAATCACCAAGAGAACGACCTTCCATGAGGGATGTAACCAAGGTCTTGGAGAGCCTGAAGACATCTTTGATGGGAGGTGCAGCTGCTGCCAATTTAACATCTACCATATCAGACCTTCTACACAATACCAATCCCACAGAAACATTGGCCTCTGACAGTCAAAGTTCTACATTTTAGATGTTTATAAGTTCCATTAAGAAGTTTTTGTCCTTTATGTTTGCTAGTTTCAAGTTTGTCTTCCATCACAGGTTAGTCTTCTTTCATGTAAAATTCCCCCAGGTTAAATGCTAGCTCCTGGAACTTGTAAGTTGATCCCATTCATGTGTATGCAATATACCAGTTTGCGAAAGTATATTTGTTGTCTATATATACTTACTGAAATGATGCAAAAATATCTAACATATTGCCTTATTTATAGCAATACCTCTCATACTATGCAGAAGTTCAAGATTTTTTTTCTTTGCCTGCCTTGATATTCATTATTTTCTGAGCTCGAAAACATGAGATCAATCTGGATGCCATATCAAGGGCGACAAATTCATGTCTAGAGAGGATAAAGCATGAATAAGAATTTAAGGGTCATCGATTTTTGAAGTTGTCTGAATAATTTGGAACAGTTAAATAAACGATGAATCATAGAGCTGTTTGCATAATTCATTCAAATTCTAGACCTATAATCAGATACAGTATAATTGCATATACCCTTTAATTAAGCATTCAAAATCTGACAAAATAAGTGTTATATTATATCAATTGCATCAAAGTTCTGTAGCTACCATGAGCTTGCACAACATTTCTTAAATATTATTCTTTGGATTTTCTATACCAGTATTGAAGAGCTGTCTTGATTGCGATGTAATAGAAATCTGCATGTCACTATGCAACACGCTCGATAAAGAGGATAATTTAGCATTATCACTATGGTCTGAGTTGGATTTCAGGTCAGCGTACTATGAAGATTTCCTATGTTATCATGTATGCAGGGAGTTCAATTTTCTCTAGTCACTGAGAGGCAGATACTCTCTACCATGTAACATTTTAGCTCTGAGATAGAGGTTGTAGTTTTCTAAGGAGGATTAAAAGTTCTGATAAATTTCATCCAATTTCAATGAGAACAGATTTGTTAAATAGGCCATCAGGCCATATGTAATTCTAGGTTTTGTATAAATCTCAATGTTTGAATATTTTCACCTACAAAGTTAATACTGCACTGATGTCCTGTACATTATCATCCCAGGCCCAATGGATGTTTATATAGGAGGCAAAATTTCGTTTAAATTGTGATATAAGTTGTCTCTATATATATCTACAACTCTCTTTATTAACCATGTTCAGACAGTCTTTGTTCAGCATTCGACCAACAAGGAAGAAGGGATGTGTGTTCTGTGTTCGGCTAGCAACGAAGGACGGTTTGGGTTTGACCAATTTATTGTTATATTATCATTTATCGTCAGTAGTGGTTCGTTTTGTAACAATAAACAACTACTGGTACATTTAATGTAACAACACTTGATGTTATAACTAACCTCAAACAATTAGGAAATCGTTTTGAAGAATTTTGGTTTGTAATAAACCCTTGTTTTTCGCCTGATGAATACGAAGGGTGAGGCCCAGGTTGGCAGGAGGCCAATTCCCCCTCAAAAACTAAACCATTGTAATCTTCTTTCGTTGCCAACTCCAACGAGTGGTTGGACGACTAGGATTTTTCTCCCTCTAGGCATTTTCTTCTGTTTTTTCAGTGTAGTTTTCATTAAATAGGTCATCTATAAGAATTTGATTCTGTAATAACTTTTTCTAGGTAGATCGAAATTGAGCGCCATTTTTTGCAAAAGTTAATGTTTTTTCATTTCCCATGCTTTAAATCTACTTGCATTATAAAACACACTAAGTTATAAAGTGCCAAAACTAGGGGGGTCACCTAATCAAGCAGGCTGCCTAATCTGTCGACTTTCTTTTCTCTAAAGGAATTAACTTGTTCTAATCATGGGATATGAAACTCACTCTTCTATAATTAACCTAACCAAGGGAAACTATAAGTCCTGGTGTGAAGGCATCTTGAAACATCTCAAAATCCATAATCTTATACCCCATCTGTATGGACTTGTTCCTGAAACTAGTAAACAATATTAGAAGGCTAAGTGGTTTAACCATCATGATCACATTGTTGGATTATTCAATTTACATATACCAGATGTCGCTTTGTATGCCATCATGGATATTGACTGTCCACATGCATTATGGATCAAAATTTGGGAGATATGTGGAGACTCTAATGTTTCTCCATTCCCACATGATCCTGTTTTGATCACAACTCACATCCCTAATCATGATACAAAAATAGAATGTTCCATTAACATAGAAGAAGTCACCACTCCTACTATTTCTTCATCATATTCTAGAGTCGCTTCTTCAAAAGCTTCTAATGCTTCTTTGCAATAGGATATCAGTCTTCCTAGCATTGCTGATTGGGATAGATTTCTACCTGACATCACTTGTCTATTTGTAGAGTCCCACATTGCTGACTTGGAAGCACTAATCTGAATTTTAATGGAGAATTCATATAACAATACCTAGTGCTGGGCCTATGGTATTGTAAAAAATAAACAAAATGCTGAATGTGCAGAACTTGTAAGAAGTTGCAGGCAACCAAAGAGGATTTCTTATTGCATCAAAAGTTGAATTTATACAATGAGCAAGAATGTGAAAGGTCACCTTATCCATAGAATTTGAAATGGATAGTTGGAAGGTGACAAAACTACTAAAATTCAAATTTTTAATTTTTTTTAAAATTCAAAAAAACTACTAAATTTTGGACCCCACTAGGCAGGGTCATAACTTCTAGCCAGCTAGTCGAAATCTAGACATTATGGACTCGTTGGAAAGATCTCCTGAAGAGCTAGATTGAGTTGTGTTGAGCCCTACCTGCGGCTACCACTTAAAAGCAACCGAAGAAAGTCTTGACCCCAAATTCCACTCCAAAGGCCTCCAAAAATGCCAATTACTAGGATGTAGACAAAACTAGAAAAAAATATTGAAAAACTAGAATATAGTTACATGAACAAATTTCACCCTAATGCTTTTGAATCTCTACGAGATCATTGCTTCCCCCTTGAGAGGCAATGGGCCCCATTGCACCTGTGTATTGCAGTAGATGAGGAAATTTCTTCTTAATCTGGTCCTTAGTGAACCATTTTCCTTGATGTGGAAGTTGTCCTGCGTGTACCACCCAATAGAGAGGAATCTATTGTTTCTTCAATGTTTTCACCACATCAGTAATCTGATCACACTTGAGAGGGGTAGTAGTGTCTAGATTCAACTCTAAGCAACTTATATGTTCTGCAACATCTGAAGTGTCCAACAATGGTGGAAAATATGGCTATAACAATTCAACATTGAAAACAGGATGTAGTCCAAGAAAAGATGGAAGATTGAGTTCAAAAGCAATTTCTCACCAACTTGTTTGATGATGGTGTATGGACCATATTGAATAGGACGGAGTTTCTTGTGAGGACCTTGAAGTCTTTCTTTCTAAATATGAAGCCAAACCTTGTCCCCAACCTTAAACTGATGAGGTGTACGATGCTGATCATGTCTGTCCTTGTATTTCTGATTACTATAGTGTACTCTCTCATGGACTTGTTGTTGAATATGGCGTATCTTCTCCACAAACTTAGTTGCCCTGTCTGCCTCTTTTTCTGAATGTGTTGATGGGTCACTCAACATAGTTGGCAATGCTACATCAATTGGAGCCAATGGTTGGTAGCCAAGACATACCTCAAATGGACTATGCCCTATGGAACCATGTAGTGCTCGATTGTAACTATGTTGTACATATGACAAGATTTCATCCCAAGTTCGAGGATGTTTGGAATGGTACATCCGCAAAATGTGAATGATCATCCGATTCACCACCTCAGTTTGCCCATCTGTTTGGGGATGGAAGGCAATGGATTTTGTCAACTTTGTGTCCATCAAGGCCCAAAGTGCTGACCAAAAATTGCTAAGAAATCTACTATCCCTGTCAGATATGATGGTTTGTGGCAATCCAAAGTGTACCCAAACATTCTCAAAGAAAAGCTTGGTAGTTTCTTCCGCAGAGACTCCTTTCTTGCAAGCCACTATGACAGCCATTTTTGAAAACTTGTCTACCACCACATATACACAATCATGCCCACGTCTGGTAGAAGGTAGTTCAAACATGAAATCCATTGAAACTGAATGCCAAGGTTGGTCAGGGACTGGAAGAGGTGTATACAATCCTTGTTTATGATTGGCAGGCTTTGCAATGGCACAAGAAGTACAAAATCGAATGTATAAAATGACATCATGTCTCAATTTGGGCCAATAAAAATACCTCTGAAGTACACCAATAGTCTTCTCCACCCTGAAGTGTCCTACAACATGGCTGTAGTGTGCCTCCCATATCATCTTTTGCCGCTCCTTGGTTGGAACACATATGTGTCCCATATGACAGAGAATTCCATCCTTCAAGTAGAAATTAGTGGCTTGTTTTCCCTCTGCTAGATTGTTGTAGATCTCAGCAAAATCAGGATCTGTGCCATACAACTAAGGTCAATCTATTGTGTGGTGGCCACAAGAATCCAATATCGCTGCCAGGGCTATGATCGGAGGTCTACTCAAACAGTCTACAACTTTGTTAGTAGCTCCCTTCTTGTGGAAGATATTGAGATGAAATTGTTACAAGTAGGCAGACCATCTTTGATGCCTATCATTTTGTAGCTTCCCTTGTGTTTGTAGAAATTGCAGAGGTTTATGATCTGTGTGAATGATAGTCTCCTTCCCCAAAATGTAGTGTTTCCATTATTTGCAGGCTTGCACAATAGCATACAACTCCTTATCATAGGTGGGGTACTTACGCACTGTGTCAGAGAAAGTCTCACTGTGGTAGGCAACTGGATGCCCGTGTTGCATGAGAACTGCTCCTAGTGCATAGTCTAAAGCATCTGTTTCAATTTGAAAAGATTGTTGCAGATCTGGGAGTACTAGTACTGGTGCAGAACATAGCCTCTTCTTCAACTCCATGAATGCTTTCTATTGTACCTCTGTCCAGCAAAATTTTGTCCTTGGTCCTCCTCTCAGTGTTTGATTCATAGGCCATGTCAAATGTGAAAAACCAAGTACAAATCTCTGATAGAAATTGGCTAGACCCAAGAAGCTATGAAGTTCTATGAGACTCTTGGGAGATGGCCAACCTTTGAGAACCTGTATTTTTTCAGGGTCCACACGAACGCCCGTTCTATCCACAATGTATCCCAAATACTGAATACTCTCCATGCCAAAAGAACACTTATCTTTGTTAGCATATAGCTTGTGTTGTTGCAAGGTTGAAAGCACTTGCTGAACATGCTACAAATGGTCACCCCATGTTTTTCTAAAGATGAGTATGTCATCTAAATAGACGACAACAAAAGAACCAATGGATGGTCTAAGGACATCATCCATCAATCTCATGAATGTGGCAGGGGCATTGGTCAAGCCAAAAGGCATGACTAGCCACTCAAACAACCCTTCCTTGGATTTGAAAGCAGTCTTCCACACATCTAATGGCTCAACTAGGACTTGGTGATATCCAGATTTCAAGTCAATTTTGGTGAAAAATTTTGCCCCCCTGAGCTGGTCCAGCAAATCATCAATGCGAGGGAGTGGATATTGGTTTTTCATAGTGATCTTGTTGAGAATCCGATAATCAATACAAAGTCTCCACGTTCCATCCTTCTTTTTGGCCAAAACAATTGGACTTCCACATGGTGAAGCACTTGGACGAACGTGTCCTTTCTTCATCAACTCTTGAATCTGCCACTTGATTTCTTCATTCTCCAAAACTAACCTTCTGTACAGTGGCCCATTTGGTAATGGTGTCCCTAGAATTAGATCAATCTGATGCTTGACTTGGTAGTGTAGTGGTACCCCTATTGGTGAATTGAATACATCCTGATATGTTGACAATATTTTCTCCATCTGTTTCTATTCAACTGTGGTAGGGGACACTTTGGTATGACTGCTGGCAACAACGGACCTTGCCTCCTCAGGTTGAACCATTAGTAGGACAAATTTTCCAGTGTGAGCAATCAAACGCTTACATTGTTTTGTAGTAATCAAAGATACTGGTTCTGCAGGACTTACCTCAGGTATTCGATACCTCTTTTCTCCCAACTTGATGGTAACACTGCACGGCCTTGACTCATAGACTCCATGGTGTTTGTACATGTATGGGTGCCCCAACAATACATCGCATACATCCAAAGGTGCCACATCACATATTACTTCATCTTTGAATGGCTTGATAGAATAAGGTAAGTGGCATTGTTTATTCACCAAAATGTCTTGTCCCTAACTTACCCATCCCGTATGATATGGTTGTGGATGTCGTGTTGTCTGTAGATTCAATCTTTTCACAGTTTCAGTAGAGATCAAATTCTTTTGGCTTCCACTATCCACAATGAAATGAAGAGCCTTTCCGTTTACCCACATCTGTGAGTGGAACAAGTGTTCATCATCTTCACAAGGCATGACTTTGGCAGTGGCAACTATGGCATGTGGGTCAGCCTCAATGATTTGTTCACCCTCATTTTGTTCACAAGGATTTGTAGGCAGCAACTCCTATTCCATCTCTCCTTGATAGATTTCTGCCAAAAAAGTCTTTGTGGCATGACAGTCTTTAGTGTTATGACCAGGGCTCTTATGGAATTCACACATCTTCTACTTACCCTTATTTGTTGTTGATGAGGTCTATGAGGAAAAGTCCTTGGTTGTCTGTTTCCCACCAAATTTGTTACCACCTTCACTCTTGAATTTGTTGTTTGAGGGATAATCTTTCTTCCCCTTTTGTTTGAATTTCTCCTCTATTTTTACTGCATATTTGAAGGTGGTACCCAAGGTCTCAATATGTAAGAAATCCATTTCTGTCTGGATATACTGATGAAGCCCACTACGATACTTCAATACCTGATGCTTTTCTATGTCACGGATTCCCAATTTTGCAGAAAGTGCACGAAATGTATTTGTATAATCTTGAACAGATTGGTCCTTCTTTTGTCAAAGTAATTGCCATTGCATGTACTCATGAATTTTTAGGGTAGTATTCCTCCTTGATGTATTCCACAAATTCTCCCCATGTGGGATTGTCATCCTCCAACGTTTCAAATCCTTGGCTGTCAAGGACATCATCCCTGGCTAGTAGTCTATTTTCCCAAGATTGTTTCACATGTTCCTCAGCTTTGAGGAGTGCAAAGGTTATTTTTTCAACATCTGTGAAGTGGTTTATAGAAAAATATTTCTCTAATTTTGATAGCCAATCATCAACAGCATTTGCATTAATCTTTCCTTCAAAATTTGGAATGTCAAAATTTACTTGTACCTTGAATGGGGTGTGACCATGAAATGATGCTCCAGCTGCACCTTCTAGTTGATGATTTCATTGGAGAATTTGAGAGAATTCAATCATCATATCCTCACGTTGCTTTGCTAAAGCTTCTTGTACCAGCTCCTTGAAAGGGTTGGATCAATCTCCTTGTTCTCCCATCTTCGGTCGTGTGCGTCTCAAGGGTAGGTAATATGAAGGGTCTCTTGTCTACAATCCCAACCTTGCATAACCAGACCGTGTATGATGTGACATATAAGAGCGAATCGCTTTGATACCACTGATCTAAATTTTAATGGAGAATTTAGATAACAATACCTAGCGCTGGGCCTGTGGTATTGTAAAAAATAAACAAAATACTCAATGTGCAAAACTTGTGAGAAGTTGCAGACAACCAAAGAGGATTACTTATTGCATCAAAAGGTGAATATATACAATGAGCAAGAATGTGAAAGGTCACCTTATCCATATAATTTGAAATGGATAGTTGGAAGGTGACAAAACTACTAAAATTCAAATTTTCAAAATTTTTCAAAATTAAAAAAAAACTACTAAATTTTGGACCCCACTAGGCAGGGTCATAACTTCTAGCCAGCTAGTCGAAATCTAGACATTTTGGACTCATTGGAAAAATCTCCTGAAGAGCTAGATTGAGTTGCATTGAGCCTTGCCTACGACTACCACTCAAAAGCAATCGGAGAAAGTCTTGACCCCAAATTCCACTCCAAAGGCCTCCGAAAATGCCAATTACTAGGATGTAGACAAAACTAGAAAAAAATACTGAAAAACTAGAATATAGTTGCATGAACAAATTTCACCCTAATGCTTCTAAATCTTTGCGGGATCAAGCACACATTGAGGACATCAGTGTTCTCTTTGATGACAGTTTCAATGAAGCTACGGGCGGGTGCAAAAAGATGGGGGGCCAAAAAGTGGCCAAAATTCTTAAAACTTTTTAAAAAGACATAACGCGAGCGCATTATAACGCACTCACATTATAGCGCACTCGCGTTATGGCTTGGTGTTACCAAATCTTTGGCTTGGCAACACAAAACCATAACGTGCTAGCGCTATAACGCAAGCCTGTTAATGTTTTTTTTGCATTTTTTTCTTTTTTGCAAATGTTTGCCCACTGTTTGTCAAGTTTGAGGTTGTTTATTAAATGTTTTATGCTCAAGTTTGTTAAGTATGTTCGATGTATGTATGTTTGTATATATATTTTTATTTATGTATGTATGTATGTATGCCAAATTGTATGGATGCTTGTATGTATTTATGCATGCTTGTATGTATGTATGTGTGTATGCTTGTATGTATGTATTAATGGTTGTATGTATGTATGTATGTATGTATGTATGCATTCTTGTATGTATGTATATATGTATGCATGTTTGTATGTATGGTTGTATGTATGGTTGTATGTATGTATGTATGTATGCTTGTATGTATGTATGTATGCAAGGGTTTTGGGTTTAGGGTATATAAGGACCTGAGCCCGTATAGTTTTTAGGGTTGAGGGTTGAGGTTTTTGGGTTTAGGGTTTAAGGTATAGGGTTGAGGGTTGAGGGATTAGGGCTTAAGTAGTAGGTAGAAGGTAGAGGGTAGAGGGTAGAGGGTTGCAGGTTACAGTTGAGGGATAATATTCAACTTGTTGAGTGTATAAGATTAAATGTGTAAGGAATGGGGATTAGGGTTTAGGATATTGGGAACTTAGGGTTTATGATATGGATTGAGGGTATAAGGGTGAGATTATAGGGTATAGGGATGAGGGTTTTTGGGTGTAGGTTTCAGGGTTTAAAGTATAGGGTTGAGGATTGATGGATTAGGGCTTAAGTACATGGTTGAGGGTATAGGGTAGAGGGTTGAGAGTTTACAGTTGAGGGATAATGTTCAAGGTTGAGTGTTTAAGATATAAGGTATAGGGTTTAAGGTTGAGGGTATAAGGCATATGGATGAGGGTTGAGGGTTTAGGGCATAACTATATGGTTGAGGTTTGAAGGTTGAGGGATAATGTTCAAGGTTGGGTGTCCAAGGTTAAGTGTATAGGATATAGGGTTTAAGGGTTTAAGGTTTAAGGGTATCTAGGGGTTGAGAGTTTATGGTTTAAGGGTTTAAGGTTTGAGGGATTTAGGGTTTAAGGGTCAAGGATTTAAGGGATGAAGGATTAGAGTTTAAGGCATAGTGTTGAGGATAGAGGGTTTAGGGATAGGGTTTACGGTAGAAGGTTTAAGGGATGAGGGTTGAGGCTTTAGGGATGAGGGTTAAGGGATTAGGGTTTAAGGTATAGTGTCGAGGGTAGACAGTTTAGCGATAGGGTTTAAGGTTTAAGGGTTGAGGGATTAGGGTTTAGGGTTGAGGGATTAGGGTTTAGGGTTGAGGGAATAGGGTTTAAGGTATAGTGTCAAGGGTTGAACCCTAATCCCTCAACCCTCAACACTATACCTTAAACCCTAAACCCTAACCCCTCAACCCTAAACCCTAAACCCTATCACTTAACCCTAAACCCTAAACCCTATCCCTAAAGCCTTAACCCTCAACCCTTAAACCTTAAATCCTAAACCCTCAACCCTTAAACCTTAAACCTTAAACCCTCTACCCTCGACACTATACCTTAAACCCTAATCCCTTAACCCTAAACCCTAAACGCTAAATCCTATCCCTAAAGCCTCAACCCTTAACCCTTAACCCTTAAACCCTAAACCCTATCCCTAAATCCTCTACCCTCAACACTATACCTTAAACCCTAATCCCTAACCCTCAGCCCTAAATCCTCAACCCTCAACCCTTAAATGTTCAACCCTAAACCCTATCCTTAAACCCTCTACCCTCGACACTATGCCTTAAACCCTAATCCCTCAACCCTTAAACCCTTAATCCTTCAAACCTTAAACTCATAAACCCTAAACTCTCAACCCCTAGATACACTTAAACCTTAAACCCTAAACCCTAACCCCTAATCCCTCAACCCTCAACCCTCAACCCTAATCCCTCAACCCTCAACCCTAATTTTGATTTTCTTCCATTGCTTCAACATTGTTGTTGTTTTCCCCATCAGAAACTAATTCATTCAGCAACTTGTTGCCCATTGGTTGACTTAAACTGCATACTCTGTTAGAAGAAGGGCATCTTTTATTTGTATCAATGTTGGTATTCATAAGCTAGAGAGCATTGATATTTTTCACACACCCTATTCTTTGAAATATTTTAACCTTAAAATATGACTTGGATATGTAATTGAACATAGCAAAATCTCCAATCTCTAACCCATGATGATTCACAAAATTTTCCCAACCCTACCTAAATTCTAGTTTATTTATTGTATACCCTCAACCCTCATCCCTCAACCCTAAACCCTATTTGTAATCCCTAAACACTATCCATATTCCTAAAACCTAAACTCTCAACATTAAACCCTAATCCATCAACCCTAAACCCTAATCCCTAAACCCTAAACCCTATCCCTAAACCCTCAACCCTTAACACTATACCTTAAACCATAATCCCTCAACCCTAAACCCTAATCCCTCAACCCTAAACCCTATCCCTAAACCCAACAAAACTGCTTTGCCTTATGTTAGGTTGTTTTAGACAAAATATTACAATCCTCATGAAGATCTTTTCTTGTATATAATTTTCTTCTTTTATCTTTGGCATGTCTTTTCCCTCCTAGCAGTTCTTTCAAAAGGATCCTTATTTTATCTTTCGATCTATATGAACTCTAAACATAAATCTATGTTTCTTGCTGTCCACCTACTCAAAGATGCAAACGTCTCCTTGATATTATTATGGCATACAAAATACGCCCACCCCACACTTAGGGCAAGTATATTGTTATGAAACAGGCAAATAATCTCCCATTGTTTACTAGATCTATCCACAAGAACTACTAAACTTTTTTCTCTTGGTAATTGTAGAGGACATTCACCTATTTTTAGCAACTCCTACATTCCCAAACCATTAAAAAAACTAAGTTATTTTAACCCAATAAATAGCTAATTCCATTGATTTAATACTCTACTATTATAGCTTAGCATTCACACAAATGAAGATGTTCATATTATAGAAGACTGCATTATATTAGCCTTTAGAGATCCCTTAGAAAAATATATTAACAAAACTGCTTTGCCTTATGTTAGCTTACAATTATTTACCCATTCTTTTTGACACTCTTCTCTTAATAAAGTAAGAGTAATAAGAATAGAAGGCAGAGAATATGATATTACTAGTATGCATGGTCATTTACATTCTGTGACTTCATTTTCATTGAATAAAAAGGTAAATATCTGATTTGAAAGGTGGGGTAGAGTTCACTATCTTGTGCTTTTCTAGATGATAGGGTCCATAATGTCCAGGGTTCTTCAAAGAAAGGCCTGTAACATAATTAATTTTTTGTTATACCAATCCTCCAGGTAAAGCTACAATTCAAATGCCTACTTTGAAAGTTGAAATAAATTAAATTAGACTTACAATTTTGTTTTTCTTCCATTGCTTCAACAACATCATTATTTTCTTCATCAGAAACCAATTCAATCAGCAACTTGTTGCCCATTGGTTGACTTGAATTGCATCCTCTGTTAGAAGAAGGGCATTTTTTATCTGTATCAATGTTGGTATTCATAAGCTGAAGAGCATTGATGTTTTTCACACACCATGTTCTTTGAAATATCTTAACCTTAAAATATGACTTGGATATGTACTTGAACATGTAAAAAAAATCCAATCTCCAGCCCATGATGAGTTGACTTGAACTGCATCCTCTGTTAGAAGAAGGGCATTTTTTATCTGTATCAATGTTTGTATTCATAAGATGAAGAGCATTGATGTTTTTCACACACCATGTTCTTTGAAATATCTAAACCTTAAAATATGCTTGGATAGTATGTTGGCAAGAGACACTATGTAGCATCATGAGTGTTGTCATTGATGGCAACAAAGTTCATCCCACCCATCCACAGGACATGGTATGTCTATACAGGAAGTCAGATTGAAGAGTATTTCAGTCCGATAAGCAAGAACAGAGCATGCAACAAGGTCTAACAATTAGGTCTGGATCTCTCAGAGGAAGTATCTCATCAAAGTACGGACTTGGGGACGTCAAGAGGAGTATCATGAATGATATATTCTAGAGATTGAGCCTCCGGTGATGAAATAGTGAAAATATATGAGCACCTGAGTGTTGGGTTCCTGTTTGGCAGAGTATACTAAGGAAGAACTGACCGGCAGAGCATCAGACCTTAATCTGGATAAGAAATTGATGGTGATCAAGTTTCTTGAGGGATCATTCATGGTTGGCCAACATGATTGATGACTTCTGTAAGCATCTCTTTGATACGCATCACTTAGTAAGCAAGGATTCAGCTGACAAACCAGAGTTTGGGAAAATATTGAGTATTCCAGATGCCGACTAGAAAGATGTTGAAATCCTTGGTGCAGATATATATACCAGATGGATTTTGATGTGAAAGTGTGTGTGGTGTGTTGTGTTGTGTGAAGAAAAGAAAAGAGTAGTGTGGAAGCAGCTATACAAGTCCGGTATGTGACAGGATAGCAGCACCAAAGAAGAGGAAGAATGAAGTGCAGTAGATTAGTGTATTAACCCTAACCGGAACTGAACCTCAGCATATGTGGATGCTCCTCATTAGTTCAATCACCTAGTTACTTTCTTTGTACCTTGTAGATAGTGAGTCTCTTGTAGGCAGTGAGCCTCTTGTGAGCAGTGTGCTCGAGCAGTGAGCCCTAATTGGCAAGTGCCATTTTGTACTTCTATTCTTTTAACAGAGAATACAATCTTGGGTTAGTCACCCTGTGGTTTTTCCCTTAATAGGGTTTTTCATGTCAAAATCATTGTGTTATGTGTATTGATTTTATTTCTTCTTTCATGGTTATGCATGCTTATATGATTTGATGTTGCACTAGTTGTTAAAGAAGAACAAAAAGTTAAAGTAATTAAGATAACTGATTCACCCACCTCTCAATTATCAACAATTGGTATAAGAGCTAAGTTCCTCCTAACAGAGCCTAACAACTTGAGGAAGATTTGGGAATCTCAATGGATATGTATGGTATGAGGGAACAACTTCAGTCTGCCCTAGATGATCTTGAGCAATCTCACTCCGAAGTCAATAACTTGAAGGAAAGACTCAAACAAGCTGATGATTTCATAAATGAACTAAAACAAAAACTGAGTATCTCTATGAAAAAGAGAAAGGAACTACTTCAATAGTTAGCAAGTCAAAGTGAAGCCAATATTACTGATGAAGATCTGAATGAGAAGAACAAGTTATGTGAGAAGCTATCAAAAGAGGTCATTATGGTAAGACATGAAATGGAATCAGGGGTTATGAAATTCACCCAAGAAATTGAAGAGAAAAGAAAGATTGAAGATAATCTAAAACAATCTCTCAAGGAGAAGTCAGAAGACTGCCACAAAATGGATAGAATAATCAAGCATTTGGAATCTGATCTTGAAGAAGCTAGAGATAATGAAGAACAACTTGAGAATCAGATTGACGCTCTTAAAAGGGATCTTCAAACAACAAATGAATACAAAGAGAAATTCAAGATAAGCTCTGCTCAACTTGAAGTTCTTCTTGAAAGCCAAAAGAGGGTAGGTGACAAGCAAGGCTTGGGGTATGAGAAAGGTGAAAGCTCCGGATCCAGTCAGAAGAACTCTAGATTAAGAAATCCAAGGAACAGGCCTAGAAGACATCTGGTAAGGCAACCAAATGCTCAAAGATATCCATCCTTCAATGGATACTGCCACAATTTCAATAACTTTGGTCATAAAACAAATCAGTGCAGAAGAAGAATGAATCAGACTAATTCATCCTTCTTTGGACAGTGTTTTAATTGCAAAAGGTATGGTCACAAATCTCATGAGTGTAGAAATATGCAAATCACCAAATTATTCAATCGTAGATGCTTTGCATGCAATAGAATGGGACATATGGCTAATCAATGTAGATCAAGAGGATACTAGTCAAATATGCAAAGAAATGTTGTTTGCTACAATTGCAATAGATCCGGTCATATTGCCAAATTCTGCAGAAGTAAGAATCAGGACAAAAAGGGTCCAGTGCATCATAATCAAAACCAAGACAAAGGAAAAGGAAAAGTGAATGCAGATGAAATTCAAAGGGAGATGAACAAGATTTGGGTGAAGAGAAGTACAGAAAATGTTGGGGTGGATCCACACTAGAATCTGGTGCTGATATTCCTTCTAAAAACTAATTAGATGAGCTCTGGCTCAGGGGGAGTCACAAAAGAAAACAAGTTCCCCCAGCCAGTCAATTGGTGCCTTAAATTAGCACATGGAAAGTTGTGGATTAAAAGGGCTCTCATAGAAACATCTAAATAACCCTTGGTAAAGATTTGAAAGATCTGCAAGGAGTTTGAAAAGGTTAATCATCTAAGATTAATCCAGTTTGACAGTCATCCGGCAAAAGCAGGACTTTCACAGTTAGATCTGGTATAATTCAAACTTGAAATATTTGGATTTGCGGTTAGATGGAATTATTGGAGAAAGGGAGATACATTGTAAGTTATCATTCTAGATACATCTCAGTGATCCGGAAAGATCTCTCTCAGAACAAGGAAAACAAGGCAACCAGAAGAACTTAAGTTGTGCATTTATTGCAAAATGGAATTAGGGTTTGCATAGAAATAAAAGGGTTCTTTTGTTCATCATTTGCACATTTGCATTTGAGAAGAAGAGAGAAAGAGCTCTGCAACAAATTATCTCAAACCTCTCAAAGATCAACCGCAGAAGTCGATTTATCCAGTAATCCGATCCGGCTCATATCGTAAACCCTAGAAGCATAAAAGGTATTTTCTACTCTTGAATATCTCTCTCTGAATCTTTTAAAAGATGGCTACTCTGAATGTTGTGAAGATCATGATAGGCCGCACCCTAAATTCAAGAAACATCCCTACAAATCCCTAGAAGTTGATCCCCTAGGCGCATTTTCTAGCATTCTGCATGGAGTTCTGCATGTAGAAGATGTTAGGGTTTACATACACGCAAACATTGAAGAATTTGGGGAATCCAAGCTGATGGATATCTATCACAAGGAACTGACAGATGAATCATATGAACTTAAACCCTAATACAAGGCCATCCAGGATAAGAATTTTAGACATTGCATTCATTTCCCCTGTTTTGCTGAAGATGATTGGGTCTGGTATGTACTGAGCAGAATGCATGACAACTTTATGTGGTTGGTGGGTTGCCTACTCTCAAATCGGTCAACAACCATACTGTAAGTGAGGCTACTAGATCAAAAATTTACAAGAGAGCAATGACTATAGAAGATATCACTAATCCGGATATCAAGTTTGCCTCTATGATAATTAGCTATAAGATATATCACTCCAGCAGGGAGAATTTTGTATCTGAAACTACAATTTATACTGCATATGAAATGCTAAGGAAAAATGCTGACTATAATCTTTGTGAGCTTCTCCTGAACCAACTGTTAGAGAACTTACAGAAAATAAAGAAGGATAAGAAGAATTCATTTAAGTATGGTGGCTTGATTCTATGTTTATTCTTTTACTTTATGAATGAGCCACCTAAATCCAGTGGTTGGATATGGCAAAATGACAGACCAGTAGCATACAAATCAGAGATTATATGAATGGGATTGGTGATGCCAAGACATAGAATACAACACTCTAGGGCTATTTCAAGAACTTTCAAAGTATGATGCAGGCCAGAGAAAGAATCCCCTAATCATTGGTTGAGAAATATAAGGATACAGTGTGCTTTATGGTAGACACTGATCAATGCCTAATGGAGGCAGTGGAACCGAGAATAGTGTGGATCATGCCAATGGGGTATGAGGTTGATGACAAAATCCTAGAGCTGCATATCCAACACCTACTGAGTCAGCCCAAGGACCCTAAGGTAGAAAGGTTTGGAACCTTCCAAGAGTTGAGTGTAAAAGTTCATGTTGAACTAAGACAGCCTGAGATCAAGAGAAAAGTGAGAAGGGAAGTAGAAGAATTCGCCAAGAGACATGGAATTTCAAAGGAGGTAGTTGATGCCAATAGAGAAAGAGTAGAAAGAGTAGAAAAAGAGAGACAAGAAGCAGAAAAAGAAAGTGTTCCAGTGCAAGCCCCCTCCCAGACTAGATCCTCCAAAAGTTTTGCACTAGCCACCTCTAAGAGTCAAAAAGCCTCAAAACCGGAAGCCAGGACATCCAAAAAGGGAGAGAAGAGAACTAAGACAAAGGCCACAAGGTCTTACACCAACTAGAAGGATGATGAAGAGACAGAATCAGATGAGGAGATCAAGAAAATGAAGAAGAAGAAGAAAACATCCGGTGAACCCTCTACCGGTCATAACAAGGAAGAAGAGGTAGAAGAATTCGTTGAAAGGCCTACTCTCTGCATTGATGATATCATCAAATTAGTCATTGTGGATGGGAATCTACAACCAATGACTGAATTTTATGATGAGTATAATGAAGCTGATCAGAAGATCTTGCAAGATGCCACAATTAGGTATCTAAACATTTATAACAAAGCATTTATTGAAATCATCTCTCTAATCCCCAAAAGTCTAGAAAAGGAACTTGAGATGAGGAAAAACAATGCTAAGGAAAAGGATATGGAAACCCAGGAACAGATAGCCATTCAGCTCTATCCTTCCATCACTCCTAAACAAATGAACATGATCTTCAAGGATTGCAAGGATGAGTTCCGGAGCAAAGCTAGAATGAACAACCTTATGCTCGGAGAAACTGATCAGGTGGCAAAAAAAACTGAAGACATCCTCTGAAATGCATATAAAAGATTCAATATTCCTGTTATAGAGGACTTAGGTGATGAACCTTCTATCATGGATGATGAAGGACTAAGTACATCAAAGGAAGATCCTACAAAGAAAATTGCAGAAGAATTAAAGGAGATAAGTGAGGAGAAAACTAAGGACCTGGATTCCTCTGCTCCGGAAGAGGAAGTCCATGAAGAAGTAAACATCTTTCTTCCAGATTCCCCAATAGAATCTGGATCTAAAGGAGAAGAAAGAATAGAGGAGAAAATCTGTCAAGAAGAAGAGGTAAAGGGAAGAGAAGAAGATCAAATAGAGAAGACTCCAGGAGACAGTTCTGAGGCTACAGAAGGAAAGAAGACTCTGACTCTAGCAAGAGACACTACAGAAATAGTTAAACATTTCTTGACCAAAGAAATGATGGAGATTGATGCACCAGAACTGTTTCAAGGATCATTCAATTTTGATTCCCTCTCCCCGGTTCAAACAATGAAGATAGCATCCTTTGCTCAAGCAAAGGCAAAAGAAAAACTTCTGAAGTCTCACATGGAAGACTGTGAACTGATAGAGATTACATCCGGTGTATTGGAGAAGATCATGCCATCCTTCCAGAAGGATCTTTCGGCCTCCTCATCCAGTAATCTGAAATCTCTTGTTAATTCTGTTAATACACATTTTGACTCTTTAGAGAAAGTAGTAGAAGAGAAAGTCTGGAAAGAGTTTTTGGGTAAGAGATTCTCTGAGATACAAGGACTTATAACAAATGATAGGAGAAATTTGGATATTGGGATAAAGAGCTTAGAAAATGCTCTTAAAGATGGCAGAGATCTATACAAATTATGTCTATCTTGGTCCACCGTGACAGCAAATATCACCAAGAAGGTGGAAGAACAAGAGAGCAAACTATCAAGTTTATCTCAAAATTTTGATCCTCTCACCTCTTCCATAATGAATCAAGAATGTCAGACTATTGCAACTATAAATGAAATAAAGCATCTTGAGAAGGAGAAGAAAAATAGAATAAGCAGGCTAAGTGAACTAAGAGGGATAATTATCCCCAAGTTAGAGGCAATGCATGAGGCCCTAACTGATGCCTAGACCACAGCCCGAACCAGTGATCCGGTAGACCTAAAGAGGGCAGAAGCTTTTGTATTTTTGCTAAGTGGTCACATTTCAATTTTGGACTGAATGAAGAAGAGTTGGGCAACAGAAGTGGTACATTTGAAGACAACCTTTGCAGATATACTTCAGTATATGTAAGTATAACATGTATATATACTTATGTGGCTAAGTATAGGTTGATTTTTGGAAATTTTGGTGTGCGGATTCTACCCTTTTCCATTGATGTCAAAGGGGGAATGAGGAATAGTGAAAAATGTGGAATCTAGCTAAGGGGGAGCTCTGGAAAAGTGTACATTAGAACAGAGCATCAGCCAAGGGGGAGTGTAGTATGACACTTAGTCATTTTTCACTAAGTGTTGCCATCAATGACAAAGGGGGAGATTGTTGGCAAGAGACACTATGTGGCTTCATGAGTGTTGTCATTAATGGAAACAAAGTTCATCCCACACATTTGCAAGACATGGTATGTCTATACCAGAAGTCAGATTGAAGAGTATTTTGGTCCAGTAAGCAAGAACAAAGCATGCAGCAAGGTCTGAGAATCAGGTCCGGATCTCTTAGAGAAAGTATTCACCAAAGTGCGGACTTGGGGAAGTCAAGAGGAGTATCATGAATGATACATTCCAGAGATTGAGCCTCCGGTGATGAAAGAGTGAAAAGATATGAGCACCTAAGTGTTGGGTTCCTGTTTGGTAAAGTAGACTAAGGAAGAACTAACTGGCAGAGCATCATACCTTAATCTGGATAAGAAATTGATGGTGATAAAATTTCTTGAGGGATCATTCATGGTTGGCTGACATGATTGATGACTTCTGTAAGCATCTCTTTGATACGCATCACTTAGTAAGCAAGGATTTAGCTGACAGACCAGAGTTTGTGAAAATATTGAGTATTCCAGATGCCCACTAGAAAGATGTTGAAATCCTTGGTGCGGATATATATACCAGATGGATTTCAACGTGAAAGTGTGTGTGGTGTGTTGTGTTGTGTGAAGAAAAGTAGAGAGTAGTGTGGAAGCAACTATACAGGTCCGGTATGTGACAGGACAGAAGCACCAAAGAAGAGGAAGAATGAAGTGCAGTAGATCAGTGTATTGACCCTAACTAGAACTGAACCTCAGCATATGTGGATGCTTCTCATCAGTTCAATCACCTGGTTACTTTCTTTGTACCTTGTAGACAGTGAGTCTCTTGTAGGTAGTGAACCTCTTGTGAGCAGTGTGCTCGGGCAATGAGCCCTAATTGGCAAGTGCCATTTTGTACTTCTATTCTTTTAACAGAGAATACAATCTTGGGTTAGTCACCCCGTGGTTTTTCCCTTAATAGGGTTTTCCACGTCAAAATCATTGTGTTATGTGTGTTGATTTTATTTCTGCTTTCATGGTTATGCATGCTTATATGATTTGATGCTGCACTAGTTGTTAAAGAAGAACAAAAAGTTAAAGTAATTAAGATAACTGATTCACCCCCCTCTTAGTTATCAACAATGTACTTTAACATGTAATAAAATCTCCAATCTCCAGCTCATGATGAGCTGAAGAGCATTGATGTTTTTCACACACCATGTTCTTTGAAATATCTAAACCTTAAAATATAACTTGGCTATGTACTTAAACATGTAACAAAATGTCTAATCTCTAGGCCATGATGAGCTAACTTGAACTGCATCCTCTGTTAGAAGGACATCTTTTATCTGTATCAATGTTGGTATTCATAAGCTGAAGAGCATTGATGTTTTTCACACACCATGTTCTTTGAAATATCTTAACCTTAAAATATGACTTGGATATGTACTTGAATATGTAACAAAATATCCAATCTCCAGCCCATGATGAGTTGACTTGAACTGCATCCTCTGTTAGAAGAAGAGCATCTTTTATATGTATCAATGTTGGTAGTCATAAGCTGAAGAACATTAATGTTTTTCACACACCATGTTATTTGAAATATCTTATCCTTAAATAATGACTTGGCTATGTACTTGAACATGTAACAAAATCTCTAATCTCCAGTCCATGATGAGTTGACTTGAACTGCATCCTCTGTTAGAAGAAGGGCATCTTTTATTTGTATCAATGTTGGTATTCATAAGCTGAAGAACATTGATGTTTTTCACACACCATGTTATTTGAAATAGCTTAACCTTAAAATATGACTTGGATATGTACTTGAATATGTAACAAAATTGCCAATCTCCAGCCCATGATGAGTTGACTTGAACTGCATCCTCTGTTAGAAGAAGGGCACCTTTTATCTGTATCAATGTTGGTATTCATAAGCTGAAGAGCATTGATGTTTTTCACACATCATGTTCTTTGAAATATCTAAACCTTAAAATATGACTTGGATATGTACTTGAACATGTAACAAAATGTCCAATCTCCATCCCATGATGAGCTAACTTGAACTGCATCCTCTGTTAGAAGAAGGACATCTTTTATTTGTATCAATGTTGGTATTCATAAGCTAAAGAGCATTGATGTTTTTCACACACCATGTGCTTTGAAATATCTTAACCTTAAAATATGACTTGGATATGTACTTGAACATGTAACAAAATCTCCAATCTCCAACCCATGATGAGTTAACTTGAATTGCATCCTCTGTTAGAAGAAGAGCATCTTTTATCTGTATCAATGTTGGTATTCATAAGCTGAAGAGCATTGATGTTTTTCACACACCATGTTCATTGAAATATCTTAACCTTAAAATATGACTTGGATATGTACTTGAACATGTAACAAAATCTCTAATCTCTAGCCCATGATGAGTTGACTTGAACTGCATCCTCTGTTAGAAGAAGGGCATCTTTTATCTGTATCAATGTTGGTATTCATAAGTTGAAGAGCATTGATGTTTTTCACACACCATGTTCTTTGAAATATCTTAACCTTAAAATATGACTTGGATATGTACTTGAAGATGTAACAAAATCTCCAATCTCCAGCCCATGATGAGTTGACTTGAACTCCATCCTCTGTTAGAAGAAGGGCATCTTTTATCTGTACCAATGTTGGTATTCATAAGATAAAGAGCATTAATGTTTTTCACACACCCTATTCTTTGAAATATCTTAACCTTAAAATATGACTTGGATATGTACTTGAACACAACAAAATCTTCAATCTCCAGCCCATGATGATTCACAAAATTTTCCCAACCCTGCCTAAATTCCAGTTTATTCATGGTACCCACTAATTGCACATCCCACTCCTGCCCACCTAGGCCTTGCAACACCATATGTTCATTTATGTTGTCTATAAACTGTGAAACAAATGCAGGAGGAATGTGCTGCCATAAACACATTACATAATTAGATTTTACAAGTTCTTAACAGTGTACAAGAAATAAAAGAATGAAAAATAATGTATAGAGTTACCAGTTTTTGTGTAAAGTCTCCAAGCATAACTTTGAAGGAGGCATGTCCATTAAACCAACTCATTCAACAACTTAATTCCCATCGGTTGACTTGAACTGCATACTCTATTAGAAGAAGGGCATCTTTTATCTGTATCAATGTTGGAATTCAAAGCCGAAGAGCATTGATGTTTTTCACACACCCTGTTCTTTGAAATATCTTAACCTTAAATTATGACTTGGATATGTACTTGAACACAATAAAATCTCCAATCTCCAGCCCATGATGATTCACAAAATTTTCCCAACCCTACCTAAATTCTAGTTTATTTATGGTACCCCTTAATTGTACATCCCTAAACCCTAATCCCTAATTATAATTTATGGTACCCTAATCCCTAAACCTAAACCCTAATCCCTTATCACTAAACCTTAAACCATATCCCTAAATCCTCAACACTCAACACTTAAACCTTAAATCCTAAACCTTATCCGTAAACCCTCAACCCTCAACACTATACCTTAAACCCTAATCCCTCAATCCTAAACTTTCAACCCTAAACCCTATCCCTAATCCCTCTACCCTCAACACTCTACCTGAACTCTAATCCCTCAACCATCAACCCTAAATGCTATCCCTAAAGCCTCAGCCCTAAACCCTAATCCCTCTTGACCTTAAACCCTCAACCCTTATCCACCCCTCTCCTCCCCTATCTGCCTCACCCCCATCTCTACCCTCCCCTACTCTCGACACTATACATACATACATACATATAGGCATACATAGATACATACATACATACATATAAGTATACATACATACATATAGGCATACATACATACATGATTAATAACCTTGAATATAACAAAATTCAAGGGGGTCATAATGCGAGCGCGTTATAACGTGTTCGCGTTATGTCAAACATGACAAACATTGAGCAAACTTTTACGAAAAAGGAAAAAATGCAAAACAAAACATAACGCAAGCGCGTTATGTTTTGCTTTTAGAAATCCCAAGCCTTTGGCTTGGGATTTGCTTTGGATTTCCAACCCAAAGGCTTGGAGTGCCTTCCCAATGTTCAGAGACGTGTTTTTGCATATTCTATAGGATTTCACATAATTTTGTTCATGCTAACCCTCACATTTGCATGTGTTTCAAGGTCGGACAAATCAAACACCTAGGTAATGTTAGGCTTTCTCTTATCTATTTAACGATGTAATTTTTTTCACATTTTGACAATGTTAAGCCTTTCATCTTTAATTTCTTTTGTTTGTGTGTCCGTTTTTGGGCAAAAACCACTGTTTGGTCTTTTTTTCATTGTAAATTAACTATTCATTGAAATTTCAAAAAAATTACATATTTAGAAACTAGAATCCATTCTACACATTAAAAAAAATGATTTTCAATTAGTTTTCAAAATTTATGGGGGTAGCAAGGCCAAAATTCTATTTTTTAGAATGTGTCCACTTTGAAAATTAGTAAAAAATCAAATATTCATCAAAAAATTATCAGAAAAATTGGGCATAAACTACATGTTACCTAATTTCTCACCAAATGATTTTAAAAATACCAAAGAAAAGTTGACCTTCTGAGGGAGCCACAAAACATGCTATGTTATGTTTTTTTGATAGAAACAACACCAATTTCTGTGGCTCCCTCTTTTAAACCCCTTAATCTATACTATTTTTTTTAAAAATAGTAGTTTAGAAAGTAGACTTGAAGCACTACGAACATTGCTTTGGTTGCATCTCCAAATTTTGAGTGTAACTATTCTCAATTTCTCATCCAAGCCAGCATTTCCTGATTTCAGGAAAAAAATGGCCACTTAAGACCCCTTTTTGGCCCCCCATCTTTTTGCACTTGCCCCTACATCACCATTGTCCTCTTTAGATATTCATGCTCTACATCATCTTACACATGGTTCTGGATTGTCATCATCCTCATCTATTGGGCGTGCACCTAATTTGATTATGGCATCTTTCAGAATCGACATGGGGACACTTGAACACTCTTTAAAGGCATCGACATGGGCATCATCATCCTTGGATCAACTTCAGTATGATTCAAGATCATATATACATCTTCTCGCATGGGAAGATATCTTGCATCTTCAAGTGGTTTTGTTTCTTCCCAAGGGAAGGAACATTTTTCGGCATTCTTGGATCTACATCTACATCCTTTGTCAATTATCCAACCTCACTACAACATGACATGTATTATGGGGGGCTCTCATAGACCTCCTCTCATTTTCTCTCCTATGGGGGGAATCACTTATTTTACTTAGTGAAAGAAGTAGTACTTTTTCACTTGTATAATTGCATGCATCTTTTCTCTCTTTTGGAGGGTAGTTTTTTCCCATTGGGTTTTCTACCTTTCTCCATCTATGAGATATTGGATTGTTCTTGGGTACCTCATTAGGCCTAGTTGTCAAGACCCAATTTTATATTTGCATGGGTACTTCACCAGGCTTTGTAGATGGGACCCGTTTCTTTTGTACCCACCCAATCTATGCTTAAGGAGGGGTGTTAGTGTATATATATGTCATATATTATATACACTTAGGCATAATTTCATTTTTACACAATTGATACATATAATTCATAAGAGAATATCAGACCTCTAACTATTTGGGCATTAAACCAAAGCATTCATTATTGTATTATATTCTTGCATCATCATCTAAGGTATCTCTTTCATTTTTCATATTGTCTTCAATCATTTCCAAAAGTTGTTGACTTAATATCCTAGGGATTTGACCAAGGGGGGACATTTCCCTTACATCGACAAACTCTTGACCAACCAATTTTTTTTATTGAGACCAAATACAAACATTGAAGACAAGCTAAAGGAAAACATTCAAATATTTATATAGATCAAATCTATGCATCTAAATTAGACTCGTACTTGTGTAGGTCAAATTTGCAAGTACATGATTGGTCCGATAATTACAGAAGTGACCCATAGTGATAGATGATAATTTTATAAATCTCTAGGCATTCATCTAGTCAATCCTTTTTTTTGCATGCTAACAAGTCATCTTTAGATATCTATTACACCATATCTACATAAGAGTTCTAGCTAAGTACCCTTTTTTAATTTATAAATTGAGATATGTGGGACCTCACCCATTAAATTAACTTCAAAAATTTGTGTTTCAAGTATGAAGTCACCAACTTATGGTGATAGAGGAAAGGATAAAAATAGTTTTGAACACCTACCCCTCTAACAAGTATGCATTTGTTCAACTGCCAAACCATCTAAACAATCCCTACTCAACACACATGAGAATTTATCTTCTTATCCTTAAGAACATATAAGTCATTTGAAGAGGACCCAACTTTATAGATTAGTTTCTCTTCCAAGATTTAACTTCAATCCAATCTATCTCAATGAGAGACATTAATTTATTAGCCAAATTGACATCTAATCTCCCAATACTCTCTAGACCATCCTTCTCAAACTTAATAGCTTTTAAATCTAATTCTAGATGCAACCCCTTAGATAGCTCAAGACCATCATTTTTTGATTCACCGTCTAATTTTTTGTAATAAAATAACCAATTCAACTTCTAACTTTTTAGAAGGAGTTTTCTAAGAAGGAGGTGAATCAAATTGGGTGGGAGACCCCTCTTGATTGAACTCTTGAGAATCATCCTTAACCTACTTATTTGGAATAACTAGATGTTGATGTGTCGATGCACCAACTTGCCACATGGGCTTCAATGGAGTCATCAAGCCTTTCCCTCCTTGATCAATAACAACTCACTTGAAATTCAATTTATTACACTAGGAGCATGAATACCCAAGAGAAGAGTATCACCTACATTTGAAAGCAATTTTTTCATAATCAACTATTTGTCTATAGCTTCTATCTCCAATTTTAAGAGAAATTTCATCTAGAGACACTTTAGAGATGTCCATCTCCAAGAAAATTTAGGCAAAGGTAGTACAAGTTTTGTTAGCAATCTCATTAGAAATACAATAAAATTTCTCAATAGCATTCCAAGCTGCTATTAGTAGCTAAATATTCCTAATATTGTGTAGGGTTAAGTGAGGAAGTCTTACCTAGATGAAAGTAGATGGAAGGCACTTTGTTCAAGGATTGAAAGTTGGGGACCAAGTTTTAATGCAAAAAAAAAATCCTTCAAATTTCATGGACTAAAGTTTAAAATGAGCTCCATGTCCCTTAAAAACTTGAACTCAAGAATAAGAAATCCACAAGGGATATGTACATGGAAATGAGGGACCTAAAGGGGGTCAAAAGTGAACACTTTTTTCTCGAAACCAATAAAAACTTATCTTAGATGAGAAATTAAAGATTTAGTCACGCTCAGAATTAGAAGATGTGATAAGAACAAGATTTGTAGTGCTCAGAATCTAGTTTCTAAACTACTATTTTTTTCTAAAAATGGTGGAGATTAAGAGGTTCAAATAGGGGGAGCACAAAAGTGCTCCTATTTTTGTCAAAAAAATATAACATAGTGTTTGATATGCTCCCTTAAAATATTGACTTTTTTTAAGTATTTAAAAAATTGCTTTAGTAGAAAATTAGCTAACATCATGCAGTCTATGCCTGATTTTTTTAAAAAAAATTAATGAATATATTTTTTTTTATGAATTTTCAAAGTGGACACATCCTGAAAATAAAAATCTGAGTGTGCTCCTCCCTTATTTTTTGAAAACTAATCAAAAATAATAATAATCATTCAATGTGTATAGAAAAGATTCTAAACTATAAAAATGTAATTTGTTTCAAATTTTGATGAATGCATAAAAAATGATACCAAGAAAACTAGACATAGGTTTTCTATAAAAAATAACACATTAGCAAAATAAATTGAAAATGGAAACCTTAACATATTCAAAATGTAGAAAAAATTACATGGTTAGAAAGGTAAGAGAGAACTCGATGTTAATGTAACATTTTTTCAGATCAACATTGAAAAATGTGCAAACATGATGGAGAGCATGCTCAACAATTAGTTGTTTAATTATATTTTACAGAAAACATGTCTTTAGTTGTCGACATGCAAATCCAACTCTTTGGGTTGGATGCCCAAGGCAATCCAACCCTAAGGGTTGGTATTTTCCAAGGCAAATTATAATGCAAGCATGTTATAACATGCTAGTGTTATGAAAAAATAAAAAATAATGTATTTTTTATGCTTTTCATAACACAGGTGCATTATGAAAAATATTAAAAGTACATTATTTTTTATGTACATTATAAAAAGCGTAAAAAAGTGTATTTTTCATATTTTTCATATCACGAGTGCATTATGAAAAACATGAAAAATACTCTTTTTGTAATATTTTATAACGCAAGCACATTATAATGCACTCTCATTATAGATCAATAGTGACCCAACCACTACCGAACCATAACATAAGCACATCATAATGTGAATGCATTATAATGTGCTCGTGCTATGTGCACAATGGATCAAAAGTGATTTTGGCCAATTTTTGGCTCTCCATCTTTGTGCACACACCCTTTTATTCAATTGAGCATTAAAAGGGAAGCAAGTGGTGAAAAAATCAAATTGTTGAGTTTGATGCAAGAAGAAAAAAAGACTACATAATTGGGTACTCTCTCCATTTGAATCTCTATTTTTTAGGTATGTCAAGTCTTTACATATGTTCTAAGTTACATTTTCCTTAATTCTATTTGAATTACTTTATCATGCCTCATTGAATACATGTTTATATCATTTGTATGGTTTATATATTTTGTGTTTATATCAGTTGTGTTTATAGTTCATGTTCCTTGTCTATGCTTCCACATTTTACATACATGTCTAATAGGGAATTTGTAGCTCAAGCTCTAAATTTCTTCCCAAATAGCTATAAATTTCTATTGCTTTGAATTTCTTCTTTATACTTGCAAACCTATAGCTGCTCATGAAAGATATCATCGATCCAAAACATGAATTTATCAAAATGGGGTAAATGCAAGGAGATGGGGGACCAAAAAGTTGCCACCATCTCCAAAATTGAAACAAAATGCGAGCGGGTTATAATGCACTCGCATTTTGCTTTTGATAAAAGCAAAAAAAAAAACCATTTTCTACTCATTCATCGCGCGGCTTTTCTCCTCACAGCAGTAAAGAAACCAAGCAAAAATGTGATCGCATTGAAAAAGAGGACATTGAATCAAGTGCACTTGAGAAAATAAGAAATTCACAATGCCACATCGCCGCCAAAGACATCATTGTGCAAATTTGGAGGCTCTAGCACAGGAAAAGGGTAGGGTTTGTCTGATTTTGTTAGTTTTAGAACAATTTTTTAGTTTTGCAATGTTCGATTTGTTTTTATATTGCATTTATAGTTATTGAAGAAGTAGAAAACCTAAATCTAGTTGAGGAGGGTGAAAACAACCCCCAAAACCCTCCAAACCCTCAAAACCCACCTTCACCTCCTTTTCATGTAAGGGATAATCAAGAACACTACTTAGGGATAATAGAAGTGTAGACACCTAAAATTGACTTGCTCTGCAAACCAATTTCCCGTACCTCTACACCAATTTATCCCTCCTACTGATTAAATAAATTTATTTTATTTAATTAATTTATCCCTAACCTTCTGTCTATCCCTTGTGATCAATTAATTCATTTAATTTATCACTATACCTTACAACTATATCCTTATTGATTAAATAAATATTCTCAATATTTATTTAGTTAATTTTGTCCATCTCTCTAATCCTTGTTAATTAGATAAATCATGCTTATCCGATTAATCTGCCCTATTAATCAAACTATCCCTAGCCTAGTTGATTAAATAGCAATTATTTAATCAATCTACCCTAGCCTACCTATCCCCTACACCTAAGTTAATTAAGCTAAACACTTAATTAATCTTGCTTAGCCCATCCTCCCACACACCTTTGAATAAAAATCAATTTTTTTTTCAAAGGGTCAAATCCTCCTTACATCTCATTTATCACTCTCTTCACATCTCCACATAAAAGTGAATTTTTAATTCACACTCCCCCATGAGGTGAATTTTTAATTCACTTGTCATATCCACTCTTCCCAAAAATGAATCTTTAATTCATTTTTATCCTCCACACCTTTCCCCATATGAATTTAAAATTCACAAATAATGAGAGCCCTCCAATCCACTAACCAAACCTTAACCCTTGATCTCTCTCATCCACTCCCCTTGTGACACTTGTCACAAGGCTATGGCTTCAATCCAAACCCTAACTCTCAACCATTTCTAGCCCTTGATCTCATCATTTGATCCTCACCCTCCATCCTTTCACCAAAAATCTATAAATGAGACCCTTCTCTAAGCCATTGAGAAGGAACTTCTTCTGGCATCCAAACTCTGCCCAAATTTCTCTCAATCTCCTCATCATACCATCATAATGCCAAAATCACTCTAGTCATTCCATCTAATCTATCAAACTATCATCCAATCCCTTATCTACATTGTGTTGAATGCATTTGAGCAATCCACATTTCATCATCTTGGGTAAAATCTAAGGAGCATCGGGTGCAACTCCTTCCCGCTATCTTGGATTTGTGGGTCAAAGGAAGGTATATCATTTGTGTTTTGCATTTGGTTTACATTTTGACTTTCATTTTGATTCATAGATTACATTGGCATGCCTAGTCTTGGATCTAATCGTCAGTTTGTGAAGGTTTTGTCTTCATTTTCTAACCCTAATTTTTGTGAACTTTTGCAAGTTTTGAGGGTGAGTTGTTGCAGGTTGCATCTTGGGTAGAAACTAACCTCATTGTTGTGATCAGAACGTTGTTTCTAAGTTTTTTGACAGTAAATTTGACTATGTTCTGTGACTGAAATTTTTGAAATTTTTGTTAAGGGTACAGTCCGTACCGTATGAATCCGTACCATACAGACTATCCATACCATTCCTGCATAGGGGCATTGTGGTTGATTTGTAGGTTGATCATTTTCTTTCATCGCTGGTTTGAAGGTCATTCGTTTTGTAGGTTTAATGTTATGTGTGAAGATCTTGGTTTAACGTGCCACCGCTTCACCTCCCGGTCGCCACCAACCCAAAACCTGGTCGACACCTCTGTCGCAACTATCGCCACCACCCACATTGCACCCATCGACACCCCTGCTAACCCTAAGATCTTCCACCGCTACTCGATCTCTGCTAGCACCACTCTCTAAAACCTACCTCTCCGCCACTCCTCCAAACCCCCGCCTGCTAAATCGCGGTCAACACCTTATTCCTCCACCTCTGCTCTGCCAATACTCCCAGAGAACATCAACCACCGCTGGAGGATCCACCTGGTCGCCACCCAAAGCTCCCCCACTTCACCTATGAAGAACTTCCTCCGTTGCTCTTTGCACATCCACTCTTCTCGCCACCTACTAACAACCCCAACGCAGCTTAAGAACCCTCCGTCGGGATTCCCTGAGTGCCGCCACCGCTGTCCAAAACTCCCTCCACCACCAACATGCCACCTCTGCTACTGCTTGGCTCTTGTCTCCACCAACACGACCTTTGCCACTATAGACTTTCCCGTCGCCACTGAAGAAAATCCCATCGCCACCAATTTGGAACTCCTCGACCACGCACCATCGTTGCCACCTCTTACTTGTTGGTTGCCACCATTGGAGCATCTCCCTCCATTTGTGTTTACCCTAAGTGTCGCTAGGGTTCCTCTGCTACCTCCCATTTCCTATGCTCACAAAACCCTAACCACCGTGTTCAACTTGGTTTGAAGTCTATAAACCAGCAGTCTCAGATTTTGCTCCAATCTTAGCCGGTGGTCTCATTACCAATCGGGGGTTGGGGGGACATTAAAAGCCCCTTTTTATATTTTTTTTTCAAAATTTTGAGCCCCTGGTCATATCAACGACCAGGGGCCTATTTCACGCAAACTAACATCGACTGCCAAAACAAGCCACCAGGAGGAGGACCACTTCATGTGAGAAGAATTTGCAAACCGCCAGTAGTCAAGCTAAACAACCAGGGTTAAACTCTTGTGCCTTCTACATGCCGAAGGAGGCTATTTTTTTCAAACTGGTACAACTTTCACATACGGAGTCAAAAATTCACAAACAAGGACTTACCGGAAAGATGATGACGCAAACTACACATTTGTGAAGAAATTTTCAAGTGACTGTATCATTTTGCAACATTTTTTATCAGTCAAAGTCAAAGACGCTTCAAAACTTCAAATGCACATAACTTGAGAAAAACTCAGCCTTTTTCAGCGAATTTTTTTTTCAAATTGCATAGAATTTCATCTAGAATCTGTTTATGTAGTCATTTTTTCTGTATTAGTTCATTTTCATCAGATTTTATTAGATTCTTGATTTTCGCATAACGATCATCTTGGCTAGTCTACTTGCTTCGTTTTCAATTTTGTGACTTGCAGGTGATCTTACGGGGCTAGAACAACATCAAGAACAAGATATACAACAATTTGGATAGTAAAATAATCAGGTGAACTCATTCTATTGCTCATTTCATCATAATAATGTTTGCATACACACTTCAATTTGGGATATAAAATGAATCATTATTTGCATACACACTTCGATTTGGGCCTCTAAAATGAACATTGTTTGATCACACATCATTGAAAATTAGGCATAAAATCAACAAGTGTTTTCATCACACATTTGGACTTGGGCTTTAAAAAGAACCATTGCTTGACTTATCTTCCTCACATCTCAATTTCTAAGGGAAATTAACCACTACAAGTGTAAATCAAGTGTGCATGTGTATGCTCTCTCCTCGCAGTGCAAGGTGATCTTGGAGATCAAAAACACCTCACTTGATTTGCTTTTGTTTACCCTTTCCTAGGAGGCCTACTAGGGGATTTCATCACCCCTAGGGACGACCTCAATCAAGGCTAAATCGAAAGACACCCTCATTAAGAGTTGGAATCTTGTCACTCTTGGCTAAGCCCCAAAGAACTTTCTACCTTTGGGAAGTGAAGGTGAAGGGTGGGTTACCCCCTTCTCTCAGCTGTGTGGCAGGATTTCACTTTTAATTCCTAGTCAACCTCGTGTAAACATTGTCCAAGACCTAATTGGCCATACCCTATTTCAAACTAGACATTAGGGCTTGATGTGTCTTCCATGTGGGCTTGTCTAATCATCATTATATTTTATTTTCAAAATCCAAAATTGCTTATGTGTCTTGCGTGAGTGAATCATGTTTGTACATGTGTGATCATTTGATTAAACATTGCCAAATCAAGCTAAACACCAAACACATAAGACAAGTCATTCAACTCATTCTTCCAACACATTCAAATTCAATCACATTCATTCTAATCACTCATTTGTTGCCACTTCATTCCTAATCACATCCAATTCATCCTAAATCAATCCTAATCATATCCTTATCACTCTACATCATCAAATCATCATCATTCTATCCAAATCATTATCCAAGCAACATCATTATTTCAATTCTTGTCAAATCAACCTCAATCCCAATCATCCCTAAGCACATCCTAGTCACATCTCCATCCTTCATCCTCATCCTATCAACATCATCCTAATCATCCCTAATCATTCCATATCAAACCCTTGTTGATAACTGAGAGGGGGGGTGAATCAGTTATCTTAATTATTTTAGCTTTATGATCTTCCTTAATAATTAATGCAGTATCAAATCAAATAAGCAAATATAACCATAAAATGAGAATAACATCAATACACATGACACACTGATTTTAATGTGGAAAACCCTGTTAAGGGAAAAACCACAGGGTGACTAACCCAAGATTATATTCTCTGTTAGAAGAATAAGATAGTACAAAATGACACTTGCCAATTAGGGCTCACTGCCCGAGCGCACTGCTCACAAGAGGCTCACTGCCTACAAGAGACTTACTGTCTACAAGTTATAAAGAGAGTAACAAGATACTTGAACTGGTAAGAAACATCCACATATGCTAGAGTTTAGTTCCGGTTAGGCTCAGTATACTGATCTACAACACTTCATCCTTTCTCTTCTTTTGTGCTATTGTCCTTTCACATACCGGACCTGCCTTACTGCATCCACATTGCTCTTCTGCTTTTCTTCACACTTTTATAACACAACACACACCTTCTCATCGAAATCCATCTGGTATATATATCCGCACAAAGGATTTCATCTTCTTTCTAGTTGGCATCTGGAATAGTCAATAATTTCCCAAACTCTAGTCTGTCGGCTGAATGCTTGCTTACCAAGTGATACGTATCAAAGAGATACTCATAGAAGTCATCTAACATGTCGGCCAATTATGAATGATACCTTAAGAACCTTGATCACCATCAATATCTCATCCAGAATAATGTCTGATGCTCTGTCAGTCAGTTCTTCCTCTGTCTACTCTGTTAAACAGGACCTCAATACTTAGATGCTCATATCTCTTCACTCTTTCATCACCAGAGGCTCAATCCCTGGAATGTATCAGTCAAAGTACTCCTCTTGACTTTCCCAAGTCCATACTTTACTAAGATACTTCTTCTGAGAGATCCGGACCTGACTGTCGGATCTTGCCACATGCTTTGTTCTTGTTTACTGGACCACAACACTCTTCAATCTGACTTCTGGTATAGACACACCATGTCCTGCAGATGTGTGGGATGAATTTTGTTGCCATCAATGACAACACTCATGAATCCACATAGTGTCTCTTGCCAACAATCTCCCCCTTTGGCATTGATGGCAACACTTAGTGAAAAATGACTAAGTGTTACACTATGCTCCCTCTTGGCTAATGCTCTGTTCTTATGTACATTTTCTGGAGCTCCCCCTTAGCTAGATTCCTCATTTTTCACTGCTCCTCACTCCCCCTTTGACATCAATGGCAAAGGGTAGGGTCCGAATACCAAAATTTCCAAAAATAATCTATACTTAGTCGCATAAATATATAGACATGCTTATACTCACATATACTAAAGTATATCTGCAAAAGATGTCTTCAACTGGGCAAATTCTGTTGCCCAACTCAACTTCATCCTGTCCAAAATTGAGATGTGACCACTCAACAGGAATGCAAAAGCTTCTGCCCTCTTGAGATTTGTCGGATCACTGGTCCGGGCTATGGCCTGAGCATCAGTTAGGGCTTCATGCATGGCCTCTAACTTAGGGATAATCATCCCTCTAAGTTCACCCATTCTGCTTAATATGTTCTTTCTCTCCTTCTCAAGCTTCTTAATTTCATTCATGATTACAATAGTTTGACATTCCTGGCTTATTATGGATACAGTGAGAGGATCAAAATTTTGAGAGAGGCTTGATAGTTTATCCTCTTGTTCTTTCACTTTCTTCTCAATATCCTTTGTTACTTTAGTCCAGGATATACAAAATTTATATACTTCTCCTCCATCCTTAAGAGCATTTTCTAAGCTCTTTATCCCAATATCCATATTTCTCCTATCATTGGTTATAAGCCCTTGTAGCTCCAAGAATCTCTTATCCAAAAACTCTTTCCGGACTTTTACCTCAGCTGATTTCTCTAAAGACTCAAAATGAGTGCTAACACTATTCACTAGAGATTTGAGATTACCAGATGAAGAAGCTGAGGAATCCTTCTGAAAGGATGGCATGATCTTTTCAAGCACACCGGATGCAGTTTCTAGTAGCTCAGTGTCTTCCATGTGAGACTTTAGAAGTTTCTCTTTAGCCTTTGCTTGGGCAAAGGATTCTAGCTTCATGGTTTGCACCAGAGAGAGAATCAAAGTTGAATGGACCTTGAAGCAACTCCAGTTCATCAAATTCCATCATCTCCTTGGTCAAGAAATCTTTGACTGCATCTGCTGTGTCTCTTGCCGGTGACAAGGTTTTCTCCCCTTCTGTAGCCTTAGCACTATCATCTGTGGTCTTTTGTGTTTGACCTTCTTCTTTTCCCTTCACTTCTTCTTCTTTCTCCTCTTTTCTTTCTTCTCCTTTAGATCCGGAGACTGCTGGGGAATTCAGATTTACTTCTCCTTGAGGTTCCTCTTCCAGAACAGAGGAATCTAAGTCTTTAGCTTTCTCTTTATTTGACTCCTTTTCCTCTTCTGCCACTGTCTCAGTAGATTCTTCTTTGTTGTCCATGGCAGAGGGTTCATCACTTATGTCCTCTATGATAGGAATGTTGAATCTTTTGTAGGCATTCCAGAGGATTTCTTCAGTTTCTTTAGCTATTTTGTCAATTTCTCCAAGCATAAGCTGATTCATTCTAGCTTTGCTCCAGAACTCATCCTTGCAATCTTTGAAAATCATATTCATTTGCTTCGGAGTAATTGAAGGATATAGTTGAATAGCTATCTATTCACGGATCTCAAGATCTTTTGTCTTGGCATTATTCTTCCTTATTTCTAATTCCTTCTCTAGGCTTTTGGGAATGAGAGAAATGATTTCAATAAAAGCCTTATTGTAGATATTCAGATACCTGACTGTAGCTTCTTGCAAGATCTTCTGGTCAGCTTCATTATAATCATCATAAAATTTAGTCACTGGTTTTAGGTTCCCATCCATAGTAACTGATTTGACTACATCATTAATGGACAGAGTGGGCCTTTCAACAAACTCTTCTGCCATCTCTTCCTTGTCTTCACCGGTAGAGGGTTCACTAGATACTTTCTTCTTTTTCCTCATTTTCCTTACCTCCTCATCTGACTCAGTGTCTTCATCATTGTTCTGACTGATGTAAGACCTTGTGGCCTTTGTGTTAGTTCTTTTCTCTGCTTTACCAGATAATTTTGTTTCCAGTTTTGATGCCTTTGAGCTTTTAGTAGTTGTAGGTGCAGAGGTCTTAGAGGATCTGGTCCAGGAGGGGACTTCCACCAAAGCACCTTCTTTTTCTGCTTTTTCTTTTTCTTTCTCTGCCCTTTCTATTTTCTCTCTATTGGCATCAAGTGCCTCTTTTGTTATGTCATATCTTTTGGCAACATTCTTTACTTCTTTTCTCACTTTTCTCTTTATCTCTGGTTGTCTAAGTTCCACATGAATTTTTACACTCAACTCTTCAAAGGTTCCAAACCTTTCTGCCTTGGGATCCTTGGGTTGACTAAGCATGTGTTGAACATGTAGCTCTACAATTTTCTCATCTACTTCATACCCCATAGGCATGATCCACACTGTTCTTGGTTCCACTGCCTCCATTAGGCACTGATCAGTTTCTACCATAAAGCATATTGTATCTTTATATTTTTCAACAAAAGATTAGGGGATTCTTTCTCTTGCTTGCATCATGCGTTGAAAATTCTTGAAATAGCCCCAGAGAGTTGTATTATGTGCCTTGGCATCACCAAGCCCATGTATATAATCTCTGATTTGAATGGCTACTAGTCTATCATTCTGCCATACCCAGCCACTGGATCCGGGAAGCTCATTCATGTAATAAAAGAATAGGTAGAGTATCAAACCACCATATTTGAAAGAGTTTTTCTTATCCTTCTTTATCTTCTACAGATTCTCCAAGAGTTGGTTCAGAAGGAGCTCACAAAGATCATAGTCTGCATTCTTCCTCAACATTTCATACGTAGTATATATAGCAGTTCCGGATACTGAATTCTCCCTACTGGAGTGATATATCTTATATCCAATTATCATTGATGCAAACTTGATATCCGGATCTATGATATCTTCAATAGTCATTGCTCTTTTATCAAACTTCAATCTGGTAGCCTCACTGACAATTTGGTTTTTGACAGATTTGAGTGTAGGCATTCCACCGGTTGAGTGTAATCTAGTTACTACCCTAATGACATCCTTAGTGATCTTAAATGGCTTGCTCAACCACATGAAGTTGTCATGCATTCTGCTCAGGATATACCAGACCCATTCATCTTCTGAAAAATAGGGGAAATGAATGCATTGTGCAAAATGTTTGTCCTGGATAGCTTTATACTGGGTTTTGAGTTTGAATGAGTCATCTATCAAGTGCTTGTGATAGATATAGACCAGCTTAGATTCCCCAAATTCTTCAATACTCGCATGAATATATGCCCTAACATCTTCTACATGCAGAACCCCATGCGGAATGCTTGAAAAGGCGCCTAGGGGATCAACTTCTAGGGATTTATATGGATGCTTCTTAAATTTAAGGCGTGGCCTATTAGAAATCTTCACCACATTCAGAGTAGCCATCTTTCAAAGATTCAAAATGAGATATCGAAGAATGGGAAATACCTTTTAGCTTCTAGGGCTCGTACAAAGAGCTGGATTGGATTGCTGGAAGAATTGATTTTTGTAGTTGATCCTTGAGATGTTTGAGGTGATTTAGTTACAGAGCTCTTTTCCTCTTCTTCTCGAATGTAGAATGAGCAAATGACTAATAGGAAATCCCTTATATTTCTCTGCAAACCCTAATTACACAATGCAATAAATGCACAACTTAAGTTATTCTGGTTGCCTTGTTCTCTTTGTTCTAAGAAAAAATCTTTTTTGGATCACTAAGAAGCATTTAGAGTTGTTCTTGGTGATGATTGACAATCTATCTTCCTTTCCCCAAACATTTCATTTATCCGCAGATCAAGATTCCTTAGTTTGAATCATATCGGATTTGACTGAGAAAAAGAAACTTACTTCTCACCGGATGACTGATGTACTGGATTAGTCTTTAACCTGTTCAGAACTTCTTGCGGATCTTTTATCTCTTTACCAAAGCTTATTTAGATGTCCCTTTGTGAACCCTTTAATCCATAACTTACCTTGTGCCAATTCCGGCACCAATTAATTAGCTGGGGGAAAATGTTTTTCCTTGTGTCTCCCCCTGAGCTAGAGCTCACTTTTTAATTTTTGGAAGGAATATCAGGACCAGATTCTGGTGTGGATCCATCCCCAACATTTTATGTACTTCTCTTCACCCAAATCTTGTTCATCTCCCTTTGAACTTCATCCGCATTCACTTTTCCTTTTCCTTTGTCTTGATTCTGATGATGATGCACCGGACCCCTTTTATCTTGATTATTGCTTCTACAGAATTTGGCAATATGACCGGATCTATTGCAATTGTGGCAAACAACATTTTTTTGCATATTTGAATGATATCCTCTTGATCTGCATTGATTAGCCATATGTCCCATTCTATTGCATGCAAAGCATCTACCATTGAATGAATTGTTCATTTGCATATTTCTACATTCAAGAGATTTGTGACCATACCTATTGCAGTTGAAACACTATCCAGAGAAGGATGTATTAGTCTGATTTATTCTCTTTTTGCATTGATTAGCTTTATGACCAAAGTTACTGCAGTTGTGGTAGTATCCATTGAAGGATGGATATCTTTGAGCATTAGGTTGCCTTATCGGAGGTCTTCTAGGCCTGTTCCTTAGATTTTCTGATCCAAAATTCTTCTGACCGGATCTGGAGCTTTCACCTTTCTCGTATCCCAAGCCACGTTTCTCATCTACCCTCTTTTGGCTTTCAAGAAGAACTTCAACTTGAGCAGAACTTATCTTGAATTTTTCTTTGTATTCATTTGTTGTTTGAAGATCCTTTTTAAGAGTGTCAATTTGATCCTCAAATTTTTCTTCATTATCTCTAGCATCTTCAAGATCAGATTCTAGATGCCTAATTATTCTATCCATTTTGTGGCAGTCTTCTGACTTCTCCTTGAGAGATTGTCTTAGATCATCTTTAGTTTTTCTTTTCTCTTCAATTTCTTGGGTGAATTTCATAACTCCTGATTCCATTTCATGTCTAACCATAATGACCTCTTTTGATAATTTTTCACATAACTTGGTTTTCTCCTTCAGATCTTCATTTGTACCATTGTCTTCACTTTGACTTGCCAATTGTTGAAGTAGATCTTTTCTCTTTTTTTACAGAGATACTCAGTTTCCCTTTTAGTTCATTTATGAAATCATCAGCCTATTTGAGTCTTTCCTTCAATTCACTGACTTCAGAGTTTGATTGCTCAAGATCATCTAGGGCAGACTGAAGTTGTTCCCTCATACCATACACATCCATTTTAGTTCCCAGATCTTCCTCAAGCTATTAGGCTCTTTTTGGAGGAGCTTGGCTCTGATACCAATTGTTGATAACTGAGAGGGGGGGTGAATCAGTTATCTTAATTATTTCAACTTTCTGATCTTTCTTAATAATGAATGCAGTATCAAATCAAATAAGCAAATATAACCATAAAATGAGAATAACATCAATACACATGACACACTGATTTTGACGTGGAAAACCTTGTTAAGGGAAAAACCACGGGGTGACTAACCCAAGATTGTATTCTTAACTAACCCAAGATTTAATTCTCTATTAGAAGAATAAGATAGTACAAAATGGCACTTGCCAATTAGGACTCACTACCTACAAGAGACTTATTGTCTACAAGTTATAAAGAGAGTAACAAGATACTTGAACTGATAAGAAGCATCCATATATGCTGGAGTTCAGTTTTGGTTAGGCTCAATATACTGATCTACAACACTTCATCCTTTCTCTTCTTTTGTGCTGTTGTCCTTTCACATACCGGACCTGCCTTACTGCATCCACATTGCTCTTCTGCTTTTCTTTGCACTTTTACAACACAACACACACCTTCTCATCGAAATCCATCTAGTATATATATCCGCACAAAGGATTTCATCCTCTTTCTAGTCGGCATCCGGAATAGTCAATAATTTCCCAAACTCTAGTCTGTTGGCTAAATCCTTCCTTACCAAGTGATGCATATCAAAGAGATACTCATAGAAGTCATCTAACATTTTAGCCATTTATGAATGATACCTTAAGAACCTTGATCACCATCAATATCTCATCCGGAATAATGTCTGATGCTCTGCCGGTCAGTTCTTCCTTTGTCTACTCTATCAAACAGGACCTCAATACTTAGATGCTCATATCTATTCACTTTTTCATCACCAAAGGCTCAATCCCTGGAATGTATCAGTCAAGGTACTCCTCTTGACTTCCCCATGTCCGCACTTTACTAAGATACTTCCTCTGAGAGATCCGGACTTGACTGTTGAATCTTACCACATGCTCTATTCTTGCTTACTGGACCACAACACTCTTCAATCTGACTTCCGGTATAGACACACCATGCCCTGCGAATGTGTGTGATGAACTTTGTTGCCATCAATAACAACACTCATGAATCCACATAGTGTCTCTTGCCAACAACCCTAATCATATCCAATTCATCATCGTATCATATCAACATCGATCCCAATCAACATCCAAGTCCCCCAACATCGCTATCAAACTCTAAATCTAGATCAACCCAATCAAAAATCAAGACCTTAATTGATCATCCAATCAAATCAACCAAATCAATTCTATTACTTAAGTGTCATTAGTCCACCTTAAGTATAGAGAATCATCTATCCCTTGAAGTAAATCAAATTATCCTAAGGCCTTGAAATTTGATTCCCAACATCACAATCATCCATTATCCTCCATTTCATCTCATATCTCTCCCACAAAATGGATCCTTATGAAACAATGCAACAATTACAAAGACTTAGAAAATTCTATGAGAACATGGATCCTAATGCTAAGGAAAAATGCAAAAATGACATTAAGGATACACCCTTAGCACACCTCATCATTGGAGAATCCCAAGCCCCTACCCAACCTTCATCATATCAACAAACACCCTACACATCATCCCCATCCACATCATATCAATCTTCATTCTTTCAACCTTCATACCAACCTACATCTTACATATCCACTCCATCAACCTCATATCAACCTTCAACCTCATACCAACTTCCATCATATCAACCTTTACCCTCATATCAATCACCATCCCCTTACACATCCATGCCATCATACCTATCCAACCAATCAATACCTCCACCTTATCCATCCCCCAACCTTTGTCACTCTAACTTTGATCAAGGGAACACTAATCTAGCACACCTTATCTCCGAAATCCAAACCTTATATCAGCAACCATTTCCCCATACAAATCCCCCATCCTCTAATCCCCATCCAATCAACCTTAATCCATCACCCTACCTACCTTACAATCCATTAATCCCAACCCCCCCAACACAATGTTCCTCCAACCTTATCAACCTTAATCCCTCACCTTATGTATCTCCCAAACCACTAATCCCTATCACCCCTCCACCATCTAATCCACCATCAAATCTTCCAAATCCTAACACTATGACATCCAAAGAATCCTTGTGGGATTTCCTCCAAAGAACATCACCAAGCAAAGCAAAGGAATCCCCCAAATCCTCAACCCCTCCAACACCACCATCTAGTGCAACACCTATCCTTGAACCCATCCAAGAACCATTACTACCTAATCCCATCACCCCCTATCCAATCCCAATCCTAATCCTACACCATCCACCATCATTAGCCATCCATTACATTGTTCTTCAACCCATACACTCATGAAGGATACCATCCATATGCTACTAGCAAGGAATCAAACACCCTCATGCAAACTAACATCCACCAAACCTCTTGAAAAATCTCCTATCATAACTCAAGAACCATCAGGTAGCCATGTTCAAGAACCCATAAGTCAAGCACCTACCACATCCATCCAAGAACCTACCATCACCATCCAAGTCACTTCCACTTCTATCCAAACACACGAGCTATGTCAAGAATCAAATCTAAAGCATGTTGAAACATCAACCCCTTCTCCTAATCAAGATCTAACCATCCCATCTAATCCCATCCCTGATCCCTTCCCATTTATTGATCAACTTATTGATCTCACACCATCTTCTACCACCCCTTTACCATCCCCCATGAATCCTTCACCTCCATCTACCAATCCCATCCCAAATCCATCCTCCTATTCACTTGGACAAAGCACTTTAATCCATGGTGACTCCCTTGTAGGAGGTGAACAACTTCCATCCACCACCTATTCTCTTCCAACAAATAATAGACTCGCATCTTGTTTCCAAAGCATCAAACATCCCATTGCATGTCGCATGCTCCAACATATGAACTATCAAGGCAAAGGCTTAGGCCTTCATGAACAAGGCATCTTGGAGCCCATCCACACCACATTCCATCCATCCTCGCATGGCCTTGGCTATACATCCCAAGGAAAACAAAATAAACATGTTGGTACCACCCACACATCCTCCAAAATCCATTCATCCAATCCCAAACATGGTGCATCTCATCGCACTCCCAAATCATATGTCACGATCTCTCCTCCATCATCCTATCATTTGCAAAAGCATGTGACCATCCATCTCCCTCCATCAAATTTACCTCCACTACTTCCAACTTCAAATATTCCTATTAAATCCACTTTACCTCCTATCCTACCAACTCCCAACATCCCTATCCACAAATCCTTTTATCCTCCCATCCTCCCAAACATCCCTATCCTCAAATCCCCTCATTCATTTATTCATAAATCCACTTTTTACCCCTCCACCCATAAACCCCCCAAATTTCCCAATCAAGACCAACAAAAGCACACAACTTTCAAACATGAAGCTTCCCCCAAATCCATGGGATTCAAAAGTAAAAATTTGAATGCCTTGACTCATAAAGCACAAAAGACTAAAAATGTTATCCCTTCCAATCAAAATGAAAAATCCAAAAGGCTATCAAAGCCCACACCATCAAAAGAAAAAGAAAAAACAAAAATGGTGTGGGTCCCTAAACTAAAAGCACCAAACTCTAATGAGGCATCCACATCCCAATCCACCCCAAAATCCCAAAGATCCCGCTCCCCATCTAAAAATCCCCTAAATCCTAAGTCTATTTGGGTCCCTAAAACCCCAAATCGACCATCCAAAAATCCCCTATCCCGATCCCCATTACTCCAAACTCCACATCCAAAGTACAAGCTTCCAAATACATCACAGTGTGTGCAATCCTTGGTCTTGGTTCCCCTCCACCACTTGACATTCCCACATACCCCCATCTCTCCATCTTTCATCCACTATCCTACATATCTTCCCCATCACATTCCTATGGTCCATGCTTTCGTATAGTCCACATCATAATCTGCATAATCCACATCATAACCCACATAGTCCACATCATAATCCACATAATCCACATCAAAATCCATTCCATCTTTTCCTATCTACCAACATCCATGCAATCATCATCCATAATACTATCCGACATGGAACTATCTCCTCCTTGCTATGGAAACAGATGTTAGAGTCCCCATTCCATCAAAAAAGCAAAAAATCAAAAAATCAAGAAAATGGTAAAGAGAAAAAATCCATCCAAATGGTGAAAACCACTCCTTGTGGCGCCTTGGGCAAGTACCTTGATGAAAACCCCTTGTGGGTGTCATGCGTAATCCCTTCTCCATCCATTTTGTATCCCTAGACTTGGGGCAAAACCATCTAATCATCCACATCCATAACATCCTTTTGCATATCCTATCCATGTATCCTTATCCTATCATATTCCTATCCACTACCCCCTATTTATCCTATCATTTCCCATCCATCCTATCCATTATATCTTGCTTTTACCATCTCACACCTTAGATCTTGATAAAGACAAGGGGCAAAATATCAACAACATGCTTTGGAGACTTCTTGGCATACTCCCTTTGTAAGTATATCCTGCATCCATCTACCACAAAGTCCATCCATTCAAATATGAGCCCATCATGAAAAATTCTAAGCATTAGGGCATATGATTCCTTGCAACCTAGCCCTTGGAGAAAATCCTAGAACCCCCCATCCATATATCATGCATACCTATCCTATCCCTCATCCCTATCTTCCATCTATCTAACATGCATCCCTATCACTTGTCCATTCATCTATCATGAATCAGCTATCCATCATCTTTCATCACCAATCCGTCTATCCAACCCCATCACTTTCACCCCTAGACTTGGTGTTCCCTTGTCATTGGTATGTAGCGCAAAGGCTATCCAAACAAAATCCAATGCAACTGTCATAATAAACCATTCCCTATCAGAAAATTTAAAAAAATAAAAAAAATCATAAAATCAAAAATCAAAAAAATCAAAAAATCCATAAAATCCCAAAAATATCCATCATAAAATCAACATTGTTCCATCAACATCTCATCATCTTCCAACATCCTCAAAATCACCCAAATCATCCAACACATCATCTTCCAACATCATCACATCTATCCTTAATCATCCCACATCACCTCTGAGCTTACACTAGATCTAAGCATCGCATCACCTATGAAAGCATCATCCCTTAACAAAAATCATCAACTATCAAATCAACATCAACCACAACTTGTCACCATCATATCTTGAGCCAATCTTACAACATCAACTAAACATGATCCAATCATTATCCAATCTTGGCAACAGATACAATCATTATCCATAGGCAGAATCTATCCAATCATAGGCAGAATCTATATCGTTCCTACGATAGGAAAAATCTATCCAATCATTATCCATCTTGGCAAGAGATACAATGGCTACTTGTTTGGTTCGTTGGTCTTTTAGTTTTTGATTTTTTATCTTTTGTCCTATTCAAAGATCACATCAAAGCTACCTTGATCTCACTATATCATGGTATGTGGTGAAAACATCTAGAATGGGGCATAGTCTTGCTTTTGTATGCTGTGCTTGTGGGTTGGTTTCATTACTCCAAGCTAGTATTTATATCTTGTGGATCGTAGGGTCGGTTCTAGCATATTGATCTCCTTATGCATCTAAGGTTCATCATACCTTTTGTGTACTAAAGATTATGCTATGAGTCCCCTTCCCTCATCTAGACAAGGTTGTACTATCTTGGGCATGCATGGGATCATCCCTTTGTTTGTGTGTCTAGTCCATGCAAATGTTGGATAAACATCATCACCCTAGTCTTCTATACCTTGGTGAAAATATCCACTTTGCTATATCAAACCTAGGATTGCTCTAAATCATTTTCAGCACACTGATCATCCACCAATCAGTCTCCCAACATTATCACACTTTCATCTCGCCCCTTATCCTCCAACCACTTCTACCAATCTGTTCCATCCATTTCGAGAGCACAACCGTGTTTTTGCAACCCGCCTATCCTCTCGAGGGGGCATCACCCTTACCAATTATCCTCAAACCTTACTCTATTCTTCTAACCCAAAATCTTTTTTTCTATCTAATCCAACTCTATGTTTTAACTTCTTTGAAATGATGTTACTTAGCCGCAACACCATCTCAAATAGGGGCAAATGTAGACACCTAAAATTGACTTGCTCTGCAAACTAATTTCCCGTACCTCTACACTAATTTATCCCTCCTACTGATTAAATAAATTCATTTTATTTAATTAATTTATCCCTAACCATCTGTCTATCCCTTGTGATCAATTAATTCATTTAATTTATCACTATACCTTACAACTATATCCTTATTGATTAAATATTCTCAATATTTATTTAGTTAATTTTGTCTATCTCCCTAATCCTTGTTAATTAGATAAATCATGCTTATCCAATTAATCTGCCCTATTAATCAAACTATCCCTAGCCTAGTTGACTAAATAGCAATTATTTAATCAATCTACCCTAGCCTACCTGTCCCCTAGACCTAAGTTAATTAAGCTAAACACTTAATTAATCTTTCTTAGCACATCCTCACACATACCTTTGAATAAAAATCAATTTTTTATTCAAAGGTTCAAATCCTCCTTACATCTCATTTATCACTCTCTTCACATCTCCACATAAAAGTAAATTTTTAATTCACACTCCCCCATGAGGTGAATTTTTAATTCACTTGTCATATCCACTCTTCCCAAAAATGAATCTTTAATTTATTTTTATCCTCCACACCTTTCCCCATGTGAATTTAAAATTCACAAATAATGAGAGCCCTCCAATCCATTGACCAAATCTTAACCCTGATCTCTCTCATCCACTCCCCTTGTGACACTTGTCACAAGGCTATGGCTTCAATCCAAACCCTAACTCTCAACCATTTATAGCCTTTGATCTCATCTTTTGATCCTCACCCTCCATCCTTTCACCAAAAATCTATAAATGAGACCCTTCTCTAAGCCATTGAGAAGGAACTTCTTCTGGCATCCAAACTCTGCCCAAATTTCTCTCAATCTTCTCATCATACCATCATAATGATAAAATCACTCTAGTTATTCCATCTAATCTATTAATCTATCATCCAATCCCTTATCTACATTGTGTTGAATGCATTTGAGCAATCCACATTTCATCATCTTGGGTAAAATCTAAGGAGCATCAGGTGCAACTCCTTCCTGCTATCTTGGATTTGTGGGTCAAAGGAAGGTATATCATTTGTGTTTTGCATTTGGTTTACATTTTGACTTTCATTTTGATTCATAGATTACAAGAAGAAAACAAGAAACATCTTGAAACTATTATTCAAACCCTAATAAATCTAAGTGGAACCACTGAGCATAGGAGGGCACTTGCAAAATCACTATAGGAGATTGTTTCCCACATGGATTTGGTGACAAAACAAATCACTGAATTCCAAGACTATAGGGAGAGGAGTCGGCAATATTATGCCAACAAGTTGTCATATGAACAAGTCAAGAAGGAAAAAATTACAAAATCTCAATTATGTGCACAATTTATTTATCCCAAAACCGGCCAAACATTAAAGGAAAGTTGCAAATGGTTTCTTATACATTGGTGTAGGAATGAAGACATATCCTGAAACTTTTGGGATAGATGGTACATGGTCTTCGATGAATGGCCATGCAACAATGATGAGGTACCACAATATTTTTTTCAGGAAACTCTATTGCAAGTTCATCCTCAACAATATTCTGAATTATTTTGACATTTGTGAGTTCCAGGGTAGAGGTGGTGCCTCTGCCCAAGATAGAATTGGGGCTCAGTAAGATGAATAGCATGTGCCTATACTCTGAGTGAGGCCAGAACGCAGGTCACTCCCTTTCTCTTTGAAGGAGAGTGTTGAGCTGGAGACTTTACATTCATTGACTACTCTCACCCAAACTCTATCACAGCATGCAGATGATTTTACCTAGGGTGATGAGGGTGAGAGTAGTAGGCGTCATGTGTCCCCACATTTGTGTAGTACATGTGGAAACCTGTGTGATTATGGGACGCAGGAGGCACAACAGGACTCTGCGACACAAGGGCAGCATGCTACAACATAGGGGCAACATGATGCGACACAAGGGTAGGACATATTGGATGATCTTGTTCTCAGTGACGATCTCTTACAACATACATTTGGTATTGACTCTCAGGTATTTTGTTACAAGTTTCATCTTGATTTAGTATATTGTTATTTGAAATTTGTAATTAATTTTATATCATCAAATCTCTATTATAAGTCAAAAATAATGTATGTAATTGTTTGCGCAATGAAATTCTAGGGTTAGAATCTTCATCCTGCCTCCATTAGCCGTCCATTGGCGGGTTATGAGAGGAGGTCAAGTCAGCAGGTATGTAATTTATCACATATTTTCAATTATTGTAGATATGTCAATGGTAATATTATTTTGTGACAATTTGATGATTTCAATAGTCACCAGCACCTACACGGTTTCCTTGGTCCCCTAGACACTAAACCACCACTTTTAGGGAGGTAAATTTAACCATTTCTAATCATTATGCATTTTTAAAATAATGTTATGTATTTGTTTTGTTTGAATACTCTTGAACTTGATTTTCAAATGCTGAATATAGTGGAGACTCCTCCTCATCTTCGTGAGTCAGCATAGATAAGCATTGATACAACCATGATGTTTGCAAATCCTTTGACTGAGGTATGAGCCAATAACATGAAAATATCATAAATTTGTATTTCTTTTTTATCTCATGTCATTTGATGTACATAAATGATATTTATGTTTAGTCAATTTTGCTTCTTGATGCTTCTCACAGGAGGTCACAACTCCAGTCCGTCCAACTACAGACGAAGAGAGAGACAAGATGATGGAGAGTGATCATCTGTTGGCAGTAAGTGATCAATTACATATGTGATGTTATATATTTCATACATTTTCTATACTAATGCACATATTGTTTGTTTGTATTAATAGGTACAGTTGGATGAACTTTATTCGAAGAGTTCTACTCGACAACTAAGAGAGGATGTGTCACTGACTGGCTCTCCATCTTCACAGTCAAAGAAGGGCTGCCAATTATTTCCTAAAAGTCCATAGGTAACTAGTTTTTGGGAACTTTTTTGTATGCCAAGATGGATTTGTATACATACTTTTGTATGTTAATCTGATGTATATTTTTGTATATTTACCTATATGGATTTGTTTGGACACACCTATATGGCTTTTTATATAAACTAGAGGTTATGTTCATGACATTATGTATATGAAAGTTTATATTAAATATTTAATATGATAATCAATTATTGTTACAGGAATTTAGTTTTACAAGTGCCAATTGCATTTGCTTGAAAGTTTATGAATCATTTTCAAATAATCCATTTTGTGCATATCTTGCAATCATTGAGTTCTGTGGGACTGTGCATTTCTTTGAGGAATCATTTCAAATAGTTCATGTGCCTTGTCTATGCTTCCATACTTTCCATACATGTCTACAAGGACAACTTTGCAAATACAATACATGTGACAAAATTCCTATATCATTTATGCTTTGATGGTTGTCCACACCATGTTCTCTAGATCCCCATTATAGCATAGGCAAGGAGGAAGTTGGTTAAGGTTGTGCAATTTGGTTTTAGATGTGCCAAAATTTGCATAAATGGTTGAAATTTATTTTTGTGAATTTGCTTGAGAGTTTTTAAAGCCTTATGAAAAATCCATTTTGTGCATATCTTGCAATCATTGCATTCCATGAGACAACATTTCTTTGAGGCATCGTGTCAAATAGTTCATGTTCATTATATATGCTTCCACACAAGTTGCATACATGTCTTGTAGGGTACTTACAACTACAACATTTGACAAAATTCCTATATCCGTTATGCTTTGATGGATGTCTATACCATGCTCCAAACATACCATTTCTAAGGTTTTAGAATTTGGCTTTACACTTGCCAATTGCATTTTCTTGGAACTTTCTAAAGGCTTATCAGTAAATCCATTTTGTTCATATCTTACAATCATTGTATTCCATGAGGCAACATTTCTTTGAGGCATCATGCCAAACAGTTCACGTGCCTTGTCTATGCTTCCACACTTTGCATACATGTCTCCGAGGTTAGTTGCAACTACAACATCTAACAATATTCCCATATGTTTAATCCTTTTGATGGATGTCCATTTGGGCATAGGCAAGGAGGATATTGGCTAAGGTTGTGGAATTTTTCTTTACACCTGCCAATCGCATTTACTTGAAATTTTCTAATGCCTTATCAAAAAATCCATTTTGTTCATATCTTGCAATCATTGCATTCAATGAGGTGACATTTCTTTGGGGCATCATGCCAAACAATTCATGTGCCTTGTCTATGCTTCCACACTTTGCATACATGCCTACAAGGGTGATGTAGGTAAGGAGGATGACTCAATACCATGGAAACATATTTCATGGTGCAGGAGCACCTTAGCCATAGCCAATCTTGGCTAGGAGCGTATCATAACAAGGTCCTAGGACATCATAGGACAAGTTGATGGTCTTGTGTCATTATTTTACATGTAATAAGGCCAAATGACCAATGTCATTTGTGTTTGGAGTCATGTTTTATGTTGTCAAACAAAAAGTCTAATAATGCAAGTAGTAGTAAGAAGTTGTTTTGTCAACTTAACAAATCATGTAATAAGGAGGTTACCTAATGATCAAACAGGTTGAAAGTCAGTTATGATCAATTGGAACTATTGTAAACATGTATAAAAACTTTCACACACACCGAGGGGTTGGTGAAAAAGGTTTTGAAGGGCAAAGTTGAATAAAACTGAGTTTTCTGCTACTTTTCCTAAAATTTGACTGTTCCAAGACATACTGCTCATCAGTATAGTACTGTCATGGTATGAAACCACCTGCATTGTGAAAGGAAGTGAATGACCTTTCATTTGCATCTTGTTTGAGGCATCTTGCGAAGGGGAGTGAACTAAGGTTTTGAGGCTAAAAACTATGTATTTCTTTGCCATTCCACCAAGTTAATCACTCTAGATTGGTGGAATGGGATGGAATAAGGTAGGATCACTATTCCCAATAAACCCTAGGTCAGGAAACAAGAATATAGCAAAGTATGAGGATGCAATGGGCTAATATGACCATGTATTAGGCAAAAAGAGGGCACAGTCCATACAATAGTGCCTTAACAAGTGTTTCAAAGGCATGCAATTGGTTCCTTTTCCATGCATTCTAGGGTTCCCAAGTGGTTTGGTGTGGTGGGTTTGCATTGGCATAGTAGTTACCTTGTAAAGGAGGCCTAATTAGGCCTAGTCTCAAACTGAACTGTCATGAATTTGGAGCCACCTATCCAAAACAATCCATTTTGTGCATATCTTTAAATCATTGCATTCCATGAGACAACATTTATTTGAGGCATCATGTCAAACAGTTCATGTTTGTCAAGTATATGCTTCCACACTTTACATATATGTCTGAAAGGGTACTTACAACTACAACATTTGACAAATTCCTATATGCTTTATGCTTTGATGGATGTCTATATTGTGTTCCAAAGATACCATTTCAAAGGTTTTGGAATTTGGCTTTTGGTGCAGGTGCACCAACACCATCTTTTACAAAATTGGGTCAATTGAAGGTCTTGACAGGTTGAGTCTAGGATGTTTTGAAGTAATTTGAGTCTTTTTGCATCAAATAAGGTCATTGTAGACCATTATACATGTAATAAGCTCAAGATGACCAATTTTCTATGTTTTGGAGTCATGTTGAGTCATGTTTAGTCAAATAAAAGTCATGTAATGCAAAGGTTTCTAAGGGTTGTTTTGAAAATGCAATGTATACATGTATTGGAGAGTTGGAAAATGACCATGTGGTTGGTTGTGGAAGTTGTAGGTCATTTTAAACTACTTAAAACATGTATTAAATCCCTCACATACCCCGAGGAGAGAAGGGAGATGAGTTTTGTATTACAAATTTTGAATAAAAATTTAGTTTTTTTATTTTTTCTACAAAAATGTTGTTCCAGGCTGTAACATGACCCTATATGGCCTAGCCATGTGCTAAAATATATTGGAAGTGGTAGTGGTATGTCTTATCTTTCAATGCACTTGGTTTGAGGAGAAACCATTGAGTTTTGAGTGAGATATCTCCATTTTTTTCTGAAATTGCCTATGTAACCCTCAAAACAAGGGTTTGATTGTGTAAAGGGATGTTTCAGACCATTCCACTTGTTGTATGACCTTGTAACTCAGTGGAATGGTTTGGTTTGGATGTGTTTTAGATTCCCATGAAGTCAAGGAAGCAAGATATGGAGTTTGACCAAACTATGGTGTTGTCCTAGGCAAGTTTTGCCTTGTTTCCAAGCAAGAAAGTGTGGTTTTAGGCGAGGGTTTGTTAAAAGAAGGTTGGAAATTACTGGGAGATGGTTTCTAAAGCATATGCAGACCATTTTTTAAGTTTTCCAAGTGTTGGCAAAGTCTAAGAGTGTGTGGAAGGTAGAATTTCAATAAACCCTCCTCAAATTGGCCTAGATTGAGGATTTTTGGGGTTTGGTATGTTGGTGAGGGTTTCTCCTAAAACTAATTGTGGTTTTGAGAGTTTGGACACATGGGAGATGCTGCCCCATCAAGTCTAGGTATGTTTAGAGGGAGTACAAATTCCATTTTTGAGTTACATGGTCCAAAGGAGTCACTATTGGTTTTGATATATGTTATGTAACTTGGAAATGAGTATCTAAATCTGTATTTATTTTGGGAGGTCTTTTTAAAAGTTTGAGAGAAAAACCCCAAAAACAGGTTTTGTTGTCCTACTAGATTAGGCCTGATTGAAACATGAAAAGTATGAAGGTTAAGACTAGGCACTTTGAAGGTTGTTTGATTCACATGTAATTGAGTTTGTTTTGGTCTAATAAGGTCATAATAGACCATGTGTAAGGTTAATAGAGTCATTTTGAGTTCATTTTACAAAAGTTATCAACATGTATATAGTGGAAAGGTGCTAGGAGTGACATTTTGCATTCCATACCTTATGGGGCCGAACGAATTTCATCAACGCATTGGAGTAGGTGGTTAAATGCCAGGGGAGGTCTCATTTCATGTGCCAAGCGTTACAGTTGTTCAGGGAAGCATGCTACTAGCAAAGTCCCTTAAGATCCCTAAGACAAAAAAACTACCAAACTTTGATGGGACAATTCTTAGAATTTGTGGTAGCTGGGAAAGTTCTGTTTCAACCTACAGGTGCATGTGGAGTCCGTCTACAATAACCTCTCTTGGTTTGGTTCAACTCCTCTCCGTTTGACCGTGCCAGAATCAAACGCATTCTTGCAAAATGCTTCAGTTTCATGCAGTGGAAAGGTTCTAGGAGTGACATTTTGCATTCCATAGCTCGTGGGGCTAAACAGACTTCGTTAACATGTTAGGAGGGGCAGGTAAATGCCAAGGGAGGTCTTGTTGCATGTGCCAAGCGTCGCAGTAGTTTGAGGCGACAGACTACCGGCAAAGTCCCTTAAGCTCCCTAAGACGAAAAAAATGCCAAACTTGGATGGGAGAGTTCTCAAAATTTGTGGCAGCTGGGAATGTTCTATTTGGACTTGCAGGTGCATGTGGAGTCTATCTACAATAACCTCTCTTAGTTTTGTTCAAATCCTGTCTGTTTGACCATGCCAGAATCAAACATATTCTTGCAAAATGCTTTAGTTTCATGTAGTGGAAAGGTGCCAGGAGTGACATTTTGCATTCCATACCTTGTGGGGGCATACAGACCTTGCCAACACGTCGGGGTAGGTGGGTAAATGCTAGGGGAGGTTTCCTTTTATGTGCCAAGCGTCACAGTCGTTCGGGGTAGCAAGCTACCGACAAAGTCCCTTAAGCTCCCTAAGATGAAAAAAATGTCAAACTTTGATCAGACAGTTCTTAGAATTCATGGTAGTTGGGAATGTTTCGTTTGGACCTATAGGTGCATGTGGAGTCCATCTACAATAACCTCTCTCTTTTTCATTCAACTCCTGTCCATTTGACCGTACCAAAATCAAACACATTCTTGCAAAATGCTTCAGTTTCATGCAATGGAAAGGTTGCCAGGTGCCATATTTTTTGTTCTGCTCGTCGTAGGGCCGAATAGACTACGCCAACATGTCAGGGTGGGTGGGTAAATTCTAGGGAAGGTCTCATTTCATGCGCCAAGTGTCTCAGTCGTTTTGGGCTGCAAGCTATTGGTAAACTTGAAAAGTGCTAGGTCTCGGTAGCTTGCAGGCCAGAATGACTGGGATGCTTGGCACATGAAATGAGACCTTCCCTACCATTTACCCACCCACCCCAACATGTTGGCATAGTCCGTTCGGCCCCACGATGACTAGAACAAAAAATATGGCACCTGGCAACCTTTCCATTGCATGAAACTGAAGCATTTTGCAAGAATCTGTTTGATTCTAGCACGGTCAAATGGATAGGAGTTGAATGAAACCAAGAGAGGTTATTGTAGATAGACTCCACGTGCACCTATAGCTCTAAATGGAATGTTCCCATCTACCATGAATTTTGAGAACTGTCTCGTCAAAGTTTGGTACTTTTTCATCTTAGGGAGCTTAAGGGACTTTGCTGGTAGCCTGCTGCCCCGAACAACTGCAACACTTGGCACATGAAACAAGACCTTACCTAGCATTTACCCACCTACCCCAACATGTTGGTGATGTTCGTTCGGCCCCATGAGCTACGGAAGGAAAAATGTCACTTCTAGCACCTTTCCACTCATGAAACTGAAGCATTTTGCAAGAATACGTTTGATTCTGGCACAGTCAAATGGACAGGAATTGAACGAAACCGAGAGAGTTTATTGTAGATGGACTCCACATGCACCTGTAGATCCAAATGAAACATTTCTAGGTACTATGAATTCTAAGAACTGTCCCGTCAAAGTTTGGCAATTTTTTCATTTAAGGGATCTTAAGGAACTTTGCCGGTAGCCTGCTGCCCCGAATGACTATGACACTTGGCACACAAAATGAGACCTCCCTTGGCATTTACCTACCCACACCAATGCGTTAATGAAGACCATTTGGCCCCACGAGCTATGGAATGCAAAATGTCACTCCTAGCACCTTTCCACTGCATGAAACTAAAGCATTTTGCAAGAATGTGTTTGATTCGGGCATGGTCAAACGGACATGAATTGAATGAAACTGAGAGAGGTTATTGTAGACAGACTCCACATGCACCTGTAAGTCTAAACAGAAAGTTCCCAGCTACCATGAATTCTGAGAACTATTTTGTCAAAGTTTGGTAGTTTTTTCATCTTATGGAGCTTAAGGGACTTTGCCGGTAGCATGCTGCCCCAAATGACTGCGACACTTGGCACATGAAACAAGACCTCTCATGGCATTTAGCCACCCACCCTGACACGTTGGTGAAGTCTATTCGGCCCCATGAGCTATGGAATGCAAAATGTCACTCTTAGCACCTTTCCACTGCATGAAACTGAAGCATGTTGCAAGAATGCATTTGAAGAAATCCTTGACACATGAAGACATTGAGAACACTGAAGACATGGAGGACAAAGAAACATGAAGACATGAACAAAATCTTGTCATCAGGAAGAACCAAAACCCACTCTAACTCCTGAAAGCATGACATGTTATGATGAAGAACCATAACCAAATCTAATGATCCAATGGCATGAACCAATGACATAAGCAACTATGTGGACTACTACCGTAACATGATAACCATGAATGTTATGAATTAACATCCAAACCTTGTGACATGAATCTTGATATGACATGAGTGAAACATGAGTGAACAGGATTAACACCAATTAGGATCAACATCATCCATTACTTAGATCTAACCCCATGAAGCATAACATGATGATGATGCAAACATAAAATGTATACCATAGAAAACAAATCAAATGAAACATGAGGCCTTCACTGCCCACAGTTCATACCACTGCTCAAGGATAATTTATCATCATATTAAATATTTAATATAAACTGTCGTATACATAATGTCATGAACATAACATCTAGTTTACATACAAAGCCATATAGGCATGTCCAAACAAAGCCATATAGGCATATATACAAAAATATCCATGACTCATCCTCTCTCTGTCGTCGAGTAGACCTCTTTGATAGTTCAAGCTCATGCAGCTCCACCTATTAATACAATCAAACAATATGCACATTACTATAACAAAATGTAGATGAAATATATAACATCACTTATGTAATCGATCACTTACTACCATCTGATGATCACTCTCCATCATCTTTTCTTGAGATTCTTTGTCTGTAGTTGGACAGATTGGGGTTGTGACCTCCTGTGAGAAGCATCAAAAAGAAAAATTGACTAAACATAAATATACTAGAGGGAAGCAATTCATACTACTATTTATATACAAAATAAAGTACAAGTAACCATCTAGGTAAGTTTTATGCATACTTACAAATTAATCCAAAAAACCATCCGGGTCTTCTTTACTCTTTATTGTGTCAAGTATTGCCTCATGGTTAGAGTCACGTAGCTTCCACAAGGTCTTGTTTAAAGGTTTACCTTGATATTGTATCAAATGAACATTGGTTGCTATGACAAGGTTGGAGTAATGAAGAATCTTCCGATGCGTGTCAAAGTCCTCAAACAACCAAACATTAACACTCTTATGTGGGTACCTTCTAAGCCATGTTCCAGTAACAACCACTGAGCCTATAGGGTATTTGATGTTTTCTCCATCTGTAATTGGGGCCTCCAATTTCTTTTTGGCCTCAACACAATGACACAAGTAATAATCTGTTCCCTTTTTGTTATCTTCATCTGCAATAACTGCATAAACATGCCCTATAATGATATGTGCAACAAATTAGATGAAATTAGTCAACGTTACAAAAATTCTACAAAGTTTAAGATAACATTATGAATTTCAAATTTAACTATGCAAGTAGATATTACCTGGTTGAACTAGATCTAATATGTGGTCAAAGTTAACTGACGATTCCATCTCTATCAATTCTAGTGTCGTCAGGGGTCGATATGTGTCAAGTGGGCTAAGATAACTGAATTGCCATTTGTCAACCCACTCATGTGACTTGTACTCATTCTAGGCTTGAATTGTACATGGAGAACAAAAGCACGTCATCTTCCACGTATGTATACTCCATGAACCTATGATTGAGCTTCTGATGGAGTGTGGCTCACTTGATCATGTCAGTGTACAATAGTTCTCATATGGTGCAATGTTAGTAGCATCTATCAACCAAAAAAATTTATGAACTGAAGACTTACCTTCGTTACCTAGACCCATGAAAGAATTACACCACTCAATGATTGATTTTGCACCTGTCTACTTTCCATTATCTTTATACTTTAACTATTCTCGTGCTATGGTTCTTTTGATACATGCTCCTGCACCATCATGCTCCCCCTTTTGATGCCCGACCTCACAAAAGTTCCACATATATTGAACACCTGTAATATTATGCCTCCTGCTCATCCAATAGAAATTCCATGAGTTCTTGAATTGTGATGCACAGTTATCTGACCATATGATATGCTGATTGAATGATATGCCCCTTCTAGCTAGATCATTTTAGAACACCTGAAAACAACCTTGCACGAACTTTGTGGAATGCGTACAATCATCTCTTATATAAAAATGATACTCCCTTATGATCCTTCTATCATCCTTTGTACTATCATTCACATGAATGAATGCAATGTCCACAAATATAGAAACCTATGTCGAGTTATAATATTAGGATTGCACCTCACACTGTGGCTGTAGACTGTAGTTGTCTACAAAGTTGACGAATGAAACAATGCTACCAACTAGAAATGTGTCCTTGCATAACTTGAATTGCAAGTCCAACTATCGAGCTCTATGGGCATGTCTTACATACTCATACACTATGTTTTCATGAAATATAGGCATAAACTGATACACTGGAATCTTCTTAATAACATATTCACACCTCTTTGGTTCTTTACCATCTCTTGTATTGTATGCCATTGTTTTATACTTGCCGAACTCTACTAGTTTGTTTCCAACCGCATGTGTTATTTCCATATGTTCACATATTGGCATACATTGCAAGCCACCGTAGTGCTGACATGTGCCATCCAAGCATAATTTCCTATAGAATATTTGACCTTCCTCTCTATCACATAAAATCATTGATATGAAGTCTCTTGAGGTAGTTGGTGGGGTACGTATGCCACAATCTTGCAAAACATTATTAGTATGCAAATCTAAACATATAGACCGATAAACATCAAAATGGTTAGAAAATTCAATATGTAATCTACAACAAGTAGTGCATGTGTGATTTATTTTGACAAAGAAAGGTTTTAGCATTTCAAAATATCTTTGAGAAATTTTAATTTGAGGATACTTTTCTAGAAATTTACCAAAAAATTGTGTTTGAGTCATATCCAAAAAATGCTTTGGATATGGCTCACAGTTTTGACTACTGATTCTCCTTCTTACCACATCCCTTTGATTCAGAGATACCCTTGTGTAATTCTTCTAAAAGTCTTCAATTAGTGATCTCAAAGCTTCGACAAAAACTTTGTCTTTTCATGGGAGTCTCCCAGAGAATGCCCAAAATTCATTAGTGTTTGGATCCTCAACTCTTTGATGTCTTCCAACGGTTCTCATTAGAGTTTTTCTATTTATTTTCAATTCTTGACTTGTCTTTCTAATGAGGCAAGCTTTTTTTGTTTTTTGGCTTACAATTGTCGATGTAATGACATGTTGTGTGACATTACTATCCTTGGTGCATGAGGTGGAACCCACACTCTCATACGCACTCATTAGATTCTTGACAATTGATTTTTCACTTGAAGCATTTGATGTTCTTAGGCCAAGAATCTTCATAGTGGGCCGAAATTTCAGATTTCTCATTAGTTCAACAAAAAGTTGACATCTTCCGGTTTCATTTAACTTCTCAAAGAATAATTTCCATATCTTATTTGCATATCTTTGGCAAGTGCGCATGGGAATCTTATCCTGCACAGGTTCCAATACATTCTCATCAATATCAATTAGAAACTTAGGCCTCCTATGCAAAATTCTAGGAGGTGTTTTATTTGGTAAAGTAGACTGAACATTAGGAATTTCTTCAATATTTACTTGAGATGGGATAGATGACGTACCTTCGATTGGAGGTGAAAAGGTTGAAAATGACATACCTTCAACTTGAGGTGTGAATGATGGCATATCACCAACTTGAGAAGAAAATGCAGATGTGCTTTCTACTTCACCTGTGAAAGATGGAGTGTCTCCAATTCGAGAAGCTAATGATGGTGTTCCTTCAACTTGACCTGTGGACGATGGAGTGCCTCCAACTTAGAGATTCAATTTCCTCATTGCACGAAAGTTTTGCATTCATTCCCTTTTCACCGCCAATTCCATCTCTCTCTTAGCTTTGTTAGACGTGTCACGTTCCTCTTCAATTGACAATGGTGGGATGTCTTCTTGTATGGTCGACAATTTCCTACTTTCCCGAATTCACCTCATTGTTTCTCTTTTCCTCTCATTCTCAACTTCAGACTCTTCTGTTGTTAGAGTCTTTGTTCGTTTCCTCGGCATGATGATGATTTCTAAAAGCATGAAGAATAAGACAATGATAATTAGAAATTTTATAATGACAATGAATAGCATAGTCAGAATGAATAACAAGGTTTTACAAACTTCTAAATAAGACACCTCATATCAAGATAACTTGAACATACATAAGTCATGGAGTATGCATTTGAACACACATATAAGTCATAAACTAGTCAAGACAACCATAGAATATCTAATAATGATCTGACAACTATTAAACAAACATAGTGACCAACCAAAGAAATAGAAAAACCTAAAAAAATTCCATACAACCAAAACTAAGTTCTTACTTGTGAAGATATTTTCTAGTGGTATTGAACACATACCTTCAAAGTGGCATGGGAGTACAAACTTGAAAATCCTTAACCGCCATTTCATTAAAGGGATGAAAGTAGCTAGATTTTTCCACAAAATCACTTTTAATATATGCTTTAAGCCTCAATGCACTCATCATCCACACCCCTTCCTTAGATATCTTTGACAAACTTTAAGGCAATTAGAGAGGAGCAATTAAAAATTAAAGATATTTTATTGTTTGACATTACACATTTCCTAAAAGAGTCGTGAGGTCTACCTTTATTAAACTTAAGAGACAATACACCTATCCACCTAATAATAAGCCACAAGCACCACCCCCAACAATCACTACTCAACTAACCAATTTGAAACCACCATAAAAAATTTAGTGCCTTAATTTTTAGAAAATATCACACTTTACAATTAATGTCAATACTTGCATTAAACACACTAAATTAAAGCTGAAATGACAATTCAAGTTGGCATAGGGAAGATTAGTACACTCACCATGATCAACTCTAAGATCCCCAAAAACATCATAATGGAATTGATTTATAGGGCTTGAAAGATAAAAAATGATCACAATTTGACTATGAATTTGGGAGGGGAATTTATAAGGGCCTTCAAAGATGCATAAAATTAATGAGGCATATATCTTAAATGAATATCTATATTCCAACCCAAGAATTGTCTTGATGGTTGTAGGGTGCTATATGGGGCTCTTTGTCCACCCAAAATTTTATCATAAAATCTACTACTTAGTTGAGTATGCACCTACAATGTTGATATCTTAGACATAAAATTAGCACCAATTTATAGGGCCTCTTATGTAAAGTGCTTTAACCTTGAATTTTAGCAAGAGCCCTTTAAAAGTGAATTGAAAACTCTTCTTTGGCTAGCTGAGAACACTTCAACAATGGTAATGGGCTGAAAACTCCTCCACCATGTGATTGAAAACTCTTCTTTGACTACAAGGAAAGTGTGGGAAGTGTTGGAAATGTTGAGGGTAGTAGACCTAAAATTTGGAACCATATTCATTTCTTAGGAACTAATATTTGTCTCTTTATCATGCTGCAGATAAATTCTTCATCATGCTGAGGAAACAATCAAGGATTAAACCAACGTAGGAAGAGAAAGAAGCTAATAATGCAAAGAAAGCAGCCTCTCGGCTATGAGGGAACTTCATGAGAAGAGGAAATTAGACACGATTATCGAAGACATGCCAATTGAAGAGGAACCTCAACTATTAACAAGAGATATGGTATTGGTGGCACAAAGGGAACGAATGCAAAAACTTGTGCTATGAGAGATTTGGATACCACAATTGGAGACACGTCCTCTGTACCGCAAGTCAAGATGGAGGGACACCATCTACCACATCTCAAGTTGAGAGTACATAATCACTCACATGTGAGGAAGGAGGTATGCCATCATTCCCACCTCAACCTCAAGGTATGTCATATATTCCATCTTTGATCAAAGGTATGCCATCTAGTTCATCTCATTTAAATATTAATGAAATTCCTAATGTTAAGATGAATTTACCTTTCTTAACACCACCTAGAATTTTGTATAGAAAGCTAAAGTATTTGATTGATATTGATGAGAATATTTTGTAACCAATGGAAGGTAAGATTCCAAAACACACTTGTAGAAGATATGCTCATAAGATTTGGAGAGTGTTCTTTAAAAAGTTAAAAGAGACCGCAAGATGTTAACTATTCGTTTAAATGATGCGAAGTATAAAGTATAAGTCCATCATGAAGATTCTTGGGTTGAGAACATTGGAGGCTTCAAGTGAAAAATCTATTGTCAAGAATCTAATGAGTGCATATATGGGAGTGTGGGTAACACCTCACACACAAAAGATAGTAATGTCAGATGACGTGCCATTACATCAATAATAGTAAGTAATCAAATGAGGAAAGCTTGTCTCATTAGAAAGACGAGTCAAGAATTGAGAATTAGTAGGAAAACTTTATCAAGAGCCATTGGAAGGTGCCAAAGAATCGAGGACACCGATGCCAATGAATTATGGGCATTCTCAGGGAGACTACCATGAAAAGATAAACCAATTGTTGAAGAATTAAGATCAATAATTCAAGACTTTTGGAAGAATTACACAAGGGTATCTCTAAATCAAAGGGATATGGTAAGAAGGAGAATCGATAGTCAAAACCGTGAGCCACATACAAAACATTTTTTGGATATGACTCAAACACAGTTTTTTGGTAAATTTCTAGAAATGTATCCTCAAATTAAAATTTTTCAAAGATATTTTGAAATGCTAAAACCTTTATATGTCAAAATAAAGCACACATGCACTACTTGTTATTGTAGATTACATATTGAATTTTCTAACCATTTTGATGTTTATCGGTCTATATGCTTAGATTTGCATACTAACAATGTTTTGTAGGATTGTGGCATACATGTTCCACCAACATCTTCAAGAGACTTCATATCAACAATTTTATGTGAAAGAGAGGAAGGTCATATATTCTACAAGAAATTGTGCTTGGATGGCACATGTCAACATTGCGGTGGCTTGCAACATATGTCAATATGTGACCATATGGAAAGCACACATGCAGTTGGAAATGAACTAGTAGAGTTCAACAAGTATAAAATAGTCTCCTACAATACAAAAGATGGTAAAGAAGCAAAGAGGTGTGATTTGGTTATTCAAAAGTTTCCAGTGTATACAATTTATGTCTACATTTTGTGATAGTATAGTGTATGAGTATGCAAGTCATACCCATAGAGCTCGATGGTTGGACTTGCAATTCAAGTTATGCATGGACACATTTCCACTTGGTAGCATTGTTTTAGTTGTCGACTTTACAGAGAACTATAGTCTATAGCCATAGTGTGAGGTGCAATCACAATATTACAACTCCACACAGGTTTCTATATTTGTGCACATTGCATTGATTCATGTGAATGATAGTACAGAGGATGACAAAAAGATCATAAGGGAGTATCATTTTTATATTAGTGATGATCACATGCATTCTACGAAGTTCATGCAAGGTTGTTTTCAGGTGTTCTACAATGATTTGGCTAGAAGGGGTATATCATTCAGTTAGCATATCATATGGTCAAGTAACTGTGCATCACAATTCAAGAACTCACAAAATTTCTATTAGCTGAGTAGGAGGCATAATATTATAGGTGTTCAGCATATGTGGAACTTTTGTGAGGCTGAGCATGGAAAGGGGGAGCATGATGGTGTAGGAGCACATATCAAAAGAGCCATAGCATGAGAAGAGTTAAAGTATAAAGACAATGCAAAGTTGACAGATGCAAAATCAATCGTTGAGTGGTGTAATGCTTCGATAATGAAGGTAAGTCTTCAATTCATAGATTTTTTTTGTTGATAGATGATACTAACATTGCACCATATGAGGACTATTGTACACTGACAGGATCAAGTGAGATACACTCTTTCAGAAGCTCAATTGTAGGTTTATAGAGTATCCATACATGGAAGATGGCATGCTTTTGTTCTTCATGTATAATTCAAGCCTATAATGAGTGCAAGTCAAAGGAGTGGGTTGATGAATGGTGGTTATCTTAGCCCACTTGACATGTATCGACCCCCAACGACACTGGAACTGATACAGATGGAATCATCAGTTGACTTTAACCACATATTAGATCTAGTTTAACCAGGTAATATATCTACTTGCATAGTTTTTGAAATTCCTAATATTATCTTACTTTGTAGTGTTTTGTAATATTGACTAATTTCATCTAATTTGCTGCACATATCAATGTAGGGCATGTTTATGTAGTTATTGTAGATGAAGACAATGAAGAGGGAACAAATTATTACTTGTGTTGAGGCCAAAAAGAAATTAGAGACCCTAGTTATAGATGGAGAAAACATCAAATACCCTACAGGCTTGGTTGTTGTTACTGGAACATGGCTTAGAAGGTACCCACATAAGAGTGTTATTGTTTGGCTATTTCAAAACTTTGACACACATCGAAAGATTCTTCATTACTCAAACCTTGTCATGGCATCCAATATTCATTTAATACAATATCAAGGTAGAGCTTTGAACAAAACCTTGTGGAAGGTATGTGAGTCTGACCCTGAGGCAATACTTGACACAATAAAGAGTAAAGCAAAGCCAAATGGTTCGTTGGATTAATTTGTAAGTATGCATGAAACTTTTCTAGATGGTTACTTGTACTTTGTTTTGTATATAAACAATAGTATGAAATGCTTCCCTCCAGTATACATTTAGTAGGTTTGCTTCTCTTACCATTGTCCTTGAAGCTTCTTGAACAATCCTATTCTTTCTTTCAACCACTCCATTCTACTGAGGATTCCTATCCTTTGACCGAGGTATGAGCCAATAAAATGAAAATGTCATAATTTTGTATTTCCTCTTTTGTCTCATGTCATTTGATGTACATAAATGATATTTATGTTTAGTCAATTTTGCTTCTTGATGCTTCTCACAGGAAGTCACAACTCCAAACCATCCAACTATGGATGAAGAGAGAGACAAAATGATGGAGAGTGATCATTGGGTGGTGGTAAGTGATCGATTACATATGTGATGTTATAAATTTCATATATTTTATATATTAATGTGCATATTATTTGATTGTATTAATAGGTGGAGCTGGATGAACTTCTATCGAAGAGGTCTACTAGATGGCAGAGAGAGGAAGAGTCACAGATTGGCTCTCCATCTTCATGGTCAAGCAAGGGCTGCCGATTATTTCATAAAAGTCCATAGGAAACTAGTTTTTGGGACATTTTTTGTATGCCTAGATGGCTTTATTCCATACTTTTGTACATTACCGAAGTATATTTTTGTATATATGCATATATGGCTTTGTTTCGACATGCCTATATGGCTTTGTATATAAACTAGATGTTATGTTCATGACATTATGTATATGACAGATTATATTAAATATTTAATATGATGATCAATTATCGTTACAAGAATTTGGTTTTACACGTGCCAATTGCATTTGCTTGAAAGTTTATAAATCATTTTTAAATAATCCATTTTGTGCATATCTTACAATCATTGCATTCTGTGGGACTGTAAATTTCTTTGAGGCATCATTTCAAATAGTCTACGCACCTTGTCTATGCTTCGACACTTTCCATACATGTCTACAAGGGCAGCTACAAATACAATACATGTGACAAAATTCCTATATCATTTATGCTTTGATGGTTGTCCACACCATGTTCCCTAGATCCCATTTTGGCATAGGCAAGGAGGAAGTTGGATAAGGTTGTGCAATTTGGTTTTAGATGTGCCAAAATTTGCGTTTGGTTGAAATTTACTTTTGTGCATTTGCTTGAGAGTTCTTAAAGCCTAATGAAAAATCTATTTCGTGCATATCTTGCAATCATTGCATTCCATGAGATGACATTTCTTTGAGGCATGGTGTCAAATAGTTCATGTTTGTTGTATATGCTTCCACACTTTTCATACATGTCTTGCAGGGTTCTTGTGAAACATGAACACACCATCATGAAACATGAAAGGCATGTGAGCTCTATGAATGAGGGCATCTTGTGAAGACCATACAATGAAATATGAACACCATAACTAAGCATCCTGGTCCTTTGACAACAACACCAACAGGGATATGATCAACACCTCTCGACCTTTTGACATCAATGACAAACAACTTTCAACACGTTGTACCAGTGATATCCCTTAAGAGACCAAAGTGCAAAAAGGCAACAACCTTTGACGAGCTGTTACTCAGAAATTGTGTCACTTAGAAACATTATGTCTAAGGCTACTAGATCACGTAGAGTCCCTCTACGATAACATCTCTCAAGTTTTTATATCTCTGAGGCATTTTCCTGTGGTGAAAGTTTTTCTATTGCTCCAAAAATGGTCAAATGCATACAATGCAAAGTTGCAAAGGGGTGTAACTTTCATTCTGCTCCTCGTGCATCCAAACCAACAATTCCAACACATCTAGATGGGTACATTTAGGCTAGGTATGGTCTTGTTTTACACCCAAACATGCTGAAACAGTCCGAGCTACATTGTACTGGCGATATCCCTTAAGAGACCAAAGTGCAAAAAGGCAACAATCTTTGACGAGCTATTATTCAAAAACCGTGTCACTTAGAAACATTTTGTCTGAGGCTATGGGATCATGTAGGGTCTCTCTATAATAACCTCTCTAAGTTTTTTATATCTCTGAGGTGTTTTCCCGTGGTGAAGTTTTTCTTCTGCTCCAAAAATGGTCATATGCATGCAGTGTAAAGTTGCAAAGGGGTGCAACTTCCGTTCTGCTTCTCATGTGGCCAAACCGATAGTTCCAACACATCTAGATGGGTATGTTAAGGCTAGACATGGTCTTGTTTCACACCCAAACATGCTAAAATAGTTTGAGCTGCATTGTACTAGCGATATCCCTTAAGAGACCAAAGTGCAAAAAGACCGCAATCTTTGACGAGATGTACTTGGAAAATATACACTAACACATCTTTGACGAGATGTACCATTAGAGCCAACACATCCAATTGGGCACATATATGGTACGCATGGTCACTACCCTTCATTATAAAAGGGTCATAGTCTTTCCTATTCAAAGGGTCACAACTTTTTGCCTTTCAAATGTCATCAGTATTCGTGAGAACATCAAGATAACACTTTCTACAAATGTTCTCCATGCATTATCATCCTTTTTTATTTATCACCCCAATAAATTGGGTTGTTTTCAACATCAATGCATCAACCATTCATGTAGCACTTCACATACTAGTAAAAGACATTAGCCTCTTAAGGGTTAAGCTCTTTCAACTTATCAAGAAATCATTATTTCATTTGTTGCTATTTCAACTCAGAAGTGACATGATAGAGATTTATGGTTGAACAATAGTGAACATGTGCCAACTGGCACCCATAAATGTGAATAAAGTGGCATTGAGAGGAACCTCCTGCAACAATATAATGAAAATGCACGAAATAACAGAAATAGCAGAACATAGGGTTCAGCAAAGACACATGCATATCTATCCAAAATTCGTTGTAGATCCAAAGGACTAGTGGAGACCAATGATGGTTGCATCTGAATGGAATAGAACTGAGTGATGACACCATGTGAATTCTTCTTAAGGATATTTTCCATGCGATGTGAACTGATGATGCTGAGAGACCCTGGTTGTAAGCGCTTCAATGTGTGTTTTTGCCCATTGTCTGAAAACTACATCCAAAGTTTAGCAAAATCCCATAAGATGGGTCCAAGTGTGTGTAACCATTGAGCATCCAAAACCACATCACATCCACCTAAGGGCAAGGCAAATATGTCAGAGTGCAGGTTATAATCTCCAATAGAGATACGCACATTGTGACACTTCCCTTTGCAAGGTAATGTGCCCGCATTGGCAATCATGACTTCAAAGCTAGAGCAAGGATGGACAAAACAATCAACCTGTTTGGTGATTCGAGGGTTAATGAAGTTATGAGTGATACCAGAATCAATGAGTATTGTCAGAGTGAGCTTCTTGAAGGAGGTTCAACATGTGGCTGCTGGTAAGGAGGTTCAATGAGTGGTGACTCCTACTAAAGCATGGAGAGAGATCTCTAGGTGGTCTTCCTGAGAAGGAGGTTCAACATGCAACTGCTGAATGTTGACCTGATCATCTACTGTATCCTAAGCATCTTCATAAACTTCAGTTGCAGGTGGAGAATCCACATCCAAGAGATAGAATGTTTTCTCAACACATCTATGTCCCCGAATGAATTTCTCATCACAATTATAACAAAGCCCTTTTTCTCTACGTGCCCTCATCTCTACTTCAGACAAATGCTTGATAGGAGTTGTTCTAGGAGCTGGCATGATTGGAGGTCTTTGGGAAACCATATTTCTAAATGGAACAAAAGTGGATTTGGAGTGTTGTTTAGCTGTGATCTTGTGCTCCGCCAACTTAGCCAACCTTAGGGCTTCCATCATTGTGCTGGGACAGAACATTTTAACCTCAGATCGAATTGCATCCTTTAGACCACTGACAAAACAACTCCTAAAAAATTCATCAGACAATCCCTCTGTGTGATTGGCCAGTTTCTCAAATTTGGTCTAATATTCTCTCACAGTGCTAGTTTGGTGAAGTTTAGTGAGGGCTCCTGTGAAGTCATCAAAAGCACTAGGGCCAAATCGTTGCAAAATGAGTTTGTAAAAACTTGTCCATTTTGGCTCTTCATAAGCCTTGATGTACCAACGGAACTATTGAAGGGCTTCATGTTCCAAATGAAAGGATGCAAGTGGGACTTTGTTGACATCAAAAATATTTTGCAGACTAAAATATTGTTCTGTCCAGTATATCCATCTAGTCAGATCATCACCATTGAAGCAAGGAAAATCAAGCTTTGGCCCACGAAAATTGCTGGAAGAAGAGAACCTAGTGTCTACAGAAGACTCTGGCTACCATCTATTGTTCATGGCTAAATGCTAAAGATTGAGGACGAGAATTTTTTCATCCAGATCTTGGAGTTTGGTATTGAGGGCTACAAGTTCATCCTCCATGCTTTTTGCTCCAGTGCGGGTGACAACCATAACCAGGTTTTTTTTTTTTTTCTGGAAATGATCTGCAATTGTGCTGGACAGATTCAATTGGCGATTTGTCAGCTGGTAATAGATATGGACCCCAGGTAAGTTCAGCTTCCTAAAGGTTCAGGGGATTCACTCGGATACCAATGTTGTCTAACGGCTTGCGTATTGGGGCAGTACCTCTCACTCCATGGCTCAAGTAAAATTGATAACCGCTTTACCACAAACGACAACTCTTGGTTTACCTCACGGATGGGAACTAGTCAATCAGGTAGGGGTTGTTGCCCTTTTCACTGGCAGGTCCTCTCAATGTGCTAGCTACTTTGGGGTTCCTATGGTACTCCTCACAATGAGTTTTAGGGCTATGCCCAGGCACTTCCCATAGTTAAGCAGATAGGGATTATTCCTTGATCCGAACCTGCAATTAAAATGAACAATACAAATGCAAAGAAAAAAGAACTACTGCAATAAGCACAGTGTCAGGAGGCCACTGCGAAAAAAAATCTGTAGAAATTCCACCCAGTGAGCCCAAGAAAGCGCTCTGATACCAGATGAGAGGAACCTCCTGCAACAATATAATGAAAATGCACAAAATAACAGAAATAGCAAAACACAGAAGGAATTTATTGATCACAGGCCACTTCGAGGGGGCAACCTCCTTTGAGCAAGCTCAATATAATAAACTTGTGGATGCCTTCATTGGCCTCAACACATACTTATATACTAAGTCTAATCTAAACAACTATTACTCCCCATGAATGTGGGATAATACAAAATACTCACGAGATGACTTATAAAGCATGTGTGTCCAACAACAATATACTAATAAAGTAAAGAGAAGGGTTAAACACGAGTTCTTAACAGGCATGTATGCTTGATAGTATTATTTCACCATTCAATCTAGCTAGTCTAATGCGGAGGATGTGGCTCCAAATTCTAGTAAACATGTCATAAATGGTTATTCAAGCCCTTTGAAAACCCTTACATACTCTGAGTAGAGATTATTCCACATATACCATGGAGAGTGATTGTGAGATAATAAAGCCCCAATCTATTGTGCATGTAGGACTAAGCTTCCATCTCACTAGTTATCTATTATATGGGGAGAAATTACCATACTTGTATGATGCCACTTTCACTATATTAAATTCACCACACACAACCCAAGTTTTTATGACTTTAATATACAATCTCGTGTTATATTCAACATGATGATTTATTTTTATTTTAAAGGACTCTTTTTTTGGGTGTCTTCAAAGGATTAGCTTTGTGTGCTAAGTGGATTATGAGAGCCATAGAGAGGATTGAATTTTAAAAAATCCTACTATGTAATACAATTGGACTTTAAATATTTGAAGTAAACCATCTACAAATATCCATTGAAGCGTGGATTTATAATGCAAATATGGACACCATCAACAAAAATGATTTGTATTAACCAAATATCCATATAGGCATACATAAATATCTATCAATATAAGTATAACATATATACAAAATAGCCATATAGGCTTACAAGAATTCCATATAGGTAGACAATGTCAACTATATGCAATACAAAATATATGTCCACAAGTACCATATAGGCATACAACAAAGGAACCTAATAAAAAGGCATTCCCCTCTGTCTGGTGAAGAGAATAGATCATGAGAAGCCTTTGATCTTCAAGGGGATGGAGACGTGTATGAGGGTGGCATACTATGAACCTGAGTGTTGCTCCTCCTATTTAGTTGTTCATGGATATGCAGCTATTACAATAAAAAGTATAGACATTAATATATAGAAATTACATTATAAAAAATTAAACATTTAACAAAATAATCACTTACCACTACTAGAAAATCTGTCTCCTCATTTGCCTCAATACCAGGATTAGTTTGTGGCGATGTCATGTCCTATAGAAACCATCCAGAAAGAAATTAAATTTCAATTCAATAATCATTTAATTTTTCAAAAATAAACAACTATAACAATGAATGTAATTTGAAATTTACTAATCTACCTCATACCCCTGTCAAAGGCATGGAGCTATGAATCACAAAGGACACACCATGCTCCATTGGCCTATGAACATCGGTAGGTGCCTTCATAGCCTGCATCATCTGAAAATAAAACAACATTATTCAATTACGAAAACTAGAATAGTGATGCAAGTCATGGCTCCTAACATACACACACGTTCACCTAAACATGGAAGTACACAAAATAAAGAACACAAGTCATGTATGCTTATATACAAATTAGATGAAGATTCATGACTATTGTGTGGTATAAGGGTCAACAAAGGAGGGACCATAGTAACATCAAATTTTAGGTTTAAGAAGTTAGAGAGAGAGTGAAGGTGTTAGTTTAGGTTTAGGTTAGTGGTAGGGTTGTGGGATAGCATAACCATGACTTGCTAAATTATTTTTAAAAATTAAAAAAATAGTAAGATGAGATATTCCACCTATTACTAAAAGTGATAAAAACTCTGACTATGCAGAAAGGACTCCAACCAAGCAGATAAATGTAAAAGGGCTCCATCTAAATACATAACATGATCTAACTCTATAAATAACATGTTAAAGGTATCCAACTATGCAGAATGTACTTTGTCTAGATATTGTAATGAAGCTTTGTATTGTACCAAAAAAAGATATTCATGGTCACCAATGCATCACTATGATACAACTAGATACATAATACACATTCTTCACCATCAATTCCCATAGTAAAGTCTTGGGTATGGGCATCAAAAACATCACAACCAAGAGTTTAATCTATTGATCTAGCTTCTTGGGTTGAGAACTAGGAATGTTGGAGGTAACAATCATTGAAATTGTAAATAAGTTCTTTCTTATTTTAGATAGGGAAGATAGGATCGACTCCCTTATGGATAGAAATTAGAATCCTACCAGGCTCCAAGTGTGTAAAGTATATTATATGAGGGAACTTTGATCATTTGAAAGGTTAAGGGGTTCATAGAAAAGGTGGTTGTGTATTTAAAGATGTGTTTTACTTTTCCCTTAAGAAGAATAAAGGAGCCATGAGCATTTGTATGATATCAACACCTTGGAAATATGGTGGTATGTTTAGTTAGGGTAAGGGGTTGTTCTACTTTAACCCTAAAGTTTTATAGAGTCTTGTGCTTTTTGGTCTATTGATATTGATTATTAGGTTGTAGATATTAATGTTGGTTAGGTTGATTGGTTTATACATAGTGTTATTGATACAAAAATATTAAATTTTAAGCTTTAGTGGGTTGAAAGTTTTTAAAATTTTGAAGTGAGGAGTTTGATAATTTTAAGAAAAGTTCATGGTTCCCTTAAGAAGTTAGAAATTAGCAAAAGAAAATATTAGGTTGTAAACGTTGAAATGGTTCTATTTTATTGGAAAATATATTGGTTCATGAAAAATTGTTTAGTTTAGGTGTTGAAATAATCATGTTGTATTGATGTTTAGACATAAATTACACAGACCTTTTATTAGAGTGCAAGTTTGTAATAATCATGGTTCATTGGTGAATTTATCAACCTATTAAGCAATTATTAAATTATAGGCTCGAAACAATGGTGGTTCATTGATGAAGATATTTGTGTCAAAATAGTCAAGTTTCATTTATAAACATATCAAACTAATGAAACATTATCAGGTTGTAGGAATGGAAATGGTCATGGTCCATTGTTAGAATATATTAGGCTCATGATTCAAGATTCTAGCAACACCTCTTTACAACTCAGAATGTCTCTGTTTTGACTCTATCTCTAGGTTTTCCATCTCATGTGGTGGATTTTTTAATTTCACTTTTGATTTTCATGCATTCTATGATGAACTCTCTTGGCTCTTCAACTAGTTGTGAATTGTTGTGAAGATTTGGCTCTCTTGGTGATATACTATAGCTCTTTCTTATGCTTCCTCAAGTCTCCATTGATGTTGTGCTCTTTTTGTACATGTTTATGTGAGTTCTTGGAGGATTTTATCTCTCTTTCATCTCAAAGAATATAGTAGTATTAAATGAAGGGTCCTAATTAGACTTAGGTGGGTTAAATGTAGGATCAGAAGTAGGGATGGAAGAAATTGAGCCAATAGGATTGACATAGTTTGTAGGGGAATGGGTTAGTTTAGATTTGAAGATTTTGGTTAGGGGTGACTTGTTGCCCCCATAATTAATACATAAAACCTAGATGATGTTGGAGTCAATTATATGCTATATAAGATGTCATAGGCTCATGCCCCTCTCTGGTGTCATGTCCTTGGGTCTAATTGGTGGTAATTGGATGAGTTTATTAGAGAGAATTTGTTGAAGAATAGTGTGGAGGGGATCAACAAGCTTTGGTAGACATGTATGGAAAATGTGGTAGCATAGATAAGGTAGTGAGCCATTTGAAAAGATGCCTCAAAGAAATGTGGTCTCATGGTGATGTCCTTGTCTATGCATTTGCTTGTCATGGTATTCCATGAGACTACATTTCTTTGAGGCATTTTTTTAAATAACTATATTGTAATTGAAATTTTGTCATCTATCAACATTTAGTTATGCATTGTCTAGTAATGCTTTGAGTTTGAAAGATGCAATGTGATCAACGATATGAATATAAAATACAAAAATCTAGTAAGTATAATTCATTAGTTAAACTATTTATTTTATTACCTGAGTGAAGCTTTGATCTCCACCACCACTGGCAGGTGTTACTGTGAAATCTCCAAGATTAACTTATTCAACTTCCAAAATCAGATATTAGAATACCATTCATATAACAATGCTATTCACATCTAATATTTATAATTGTTTAGTAGTTACATATCTTGACAGTAGATGTTGTAGTATAATATGCAGGTGGAGAACCGTTGAAAACTGCATCAATGCTATGACCCTGAAATTTCATTAAAATCATCAAACTAAATTAGTTAATCTTGCATTTCAAAAATGAGATTTAATAAATTCAATTCAATGAACTTGCTAATATTTACCTGAGTATCAAGGCTAAAAGTCTCACTCAAGAGGGCATTTTTCATCACCATCTGCTCAGCTACAGATGTAGCCTACCCACTTGCATCCTGACTATCTATGGGTCATAACCATAGGATGACCCGCAAGCTTGACAAGTATGGGGTGGAACCCTACTCCGCTAACTCTCCACCGGCCCATGTTGTGCTGTAGGATTGGCATGCTCTATGATGCTCTAGGTCAAGGCACTAATGGATTGAAGTGTCTCTACCTCAACACTCTCCTTCACAATGAAAGGGATAGACACATGCTCATGGGCTAGTCTAGCAAGTGCTCATCTCGCTAGCCGTTGTGGGTCAACACGTGCCCCTGGTCTATCCTGTGCTGACCACCCACCTCTACCCTAGAAGTCCTACATATTAAAATAGTTTGGCACTTTATTTTTTACAAACTCACAATAGAGTTTCCTCAAAAAGTAGAATGAGACCTCATTATTGTTGCATGGAGGATGGTAAAAAACCATCCACCATCTCTGCCCAAAATTATCCCTTATCACTTGGTTGTTGTACCAATGGATACGGAACCTCTTGCATGTAAGGGGTAGAGGTTGATTTGTTCGTGGGTCTATAAAAATGGAACACAAGTCCAATTTTGTAATTTGTTCATTTTTACTTGTTCATATGACAACTTGTTTGCATAGTACTCTTTAAATTCTTTCCTCTTTTCTGAAAAACTATATATTTGCTTGCTAATTAAATCTACATTTGATAACATAGATTCAAGAGATTGAGCAAGCATGGATCTATGCGAGGTTGAAGTTGTAGGATCTTCAACCTTGCAATTATGTCCTTAATTTATTTTTTATTGTTTTCAATTTGCCCCATTAGATTTTCTTGTGTTCTAGGGCATGTTGAGGAATGAATGGAGGTGTTTGTTGTTGGGGTTATTCTTCAGCAGGTATTTGTTGTTCAGGTGATTCAAGATTTTGTGGATTTTCAAGAGGAGGAGGAGGTGCATTATCATTTCCTATAAATTAAAGAAATTTACATCAAAAATCTACTTAAACCTACCTATTTAACAACAAATTCAGACAAAAAATCAAATACAACTTACTCCTTCAACCTCCTCGACGTCGTGGCGGCATTTTGATGATGAATCGATGATAATTTGGTGATGAATTTGACCTCCAATAACATGAGCGCACTCTCAAGGGTTTGCAAGCTGTAGGTAGAAGAAAATGAAATGGGAAAATGAGGAAAAATGTACATTTTTTTTAAATAGGAAAGCATAACGCACTTGTATTATGGCTTAGAAGTTTTTTTAAAAAAGGTTGGCCACTTTTTGGCCCCCCAACTTTTTTGCACCCGCCCAATCTATTTCTTAGATTTACCCATTTAGCATTCTAGCCTAGCTTTGAATTTGAGTGTTTTGTAAAGCATTGTAGATATGAACCAAAGAAACCAAAAGAGAAAAAAACATAATCAAATCAATATTAATATTTTATTTCTAAAGTTTATCTATCTAGCATTCTAGCCTAGTCTTGAATTTGAGTGTTTTGTAGATGTTGTAGATATGAACTAGAGAAATTTTTTTATAAAAAATTGTATGAATATTTGTGTAGCAATCATAATTTTTTTTCTTTCAGCTATGCTAAAATAAGATATTTGCTACATAAATAAATATTAAAAAATAAATACTTCTCTAAAATATGTCCATCTCTCTATTTTTGAAGGAAAAAAATTAAAAATTATTTTTTTAAGAGCTAAAACTACCTAATTTTGGAGAGTTACTAGATGAGTTCACATTATCTATCAACCAAATTAAAATACAACTTCTCTAAAACCATGTCTTTGAGGCTTTATAGAAAGGGGCCCCTCTAGCTGACAAGCATGGTTGACGTATCAACAAGGTAAGTGTTGTGGAAATACACTTCAAAGGCCATAGTGGTAAGTGTTGTGGAGATTCTATTGGCTGAAATAGTTACCTTTCAGTTCTGTTCATAGGCTCCTGGACCTCTTTACACTACACTTTTTACACTACAGTCTACATTATATAATGTGTAGCCATATGCCCGTATTTATGCATTTTTAACATGACATACAATCAAAATATTAGGAAGACTATAGCTCATGAAATGGGATATTTTACGTGAGCTTCAAAAATTCTTTTTTTATATATACTGAAAGAATATTAATTATAGAGGTAGAAAATCAGTTCACAAGGGACTAAAAAGAGATCACAAAAAAATCTTTCACATGACAAAACAAAAAATAATAGTGTTGTTACAGATAGGAAAAGGACTATAGTATTCCTGAGATAGCAACAACATTAACTTGTAGAATTCAATCATATGCAGCAGTGATCACTTGCACTTGATTCCAAAAGGCTATTGGGGGATACAATGTTCTCATCAGCTAATAGTGATTTACAAACTCAAGGAAAACAAATAAGCACTCTAACCACATAGAATAGAGCTGAATTGTTGATAACAATGATGTTTTGGGACTGGGATAGCTAGCTACATGAATTTCAGACCTTTAGAATTGCAGCTACAGTCACTTCCCACCACTGTTAAGAGTATTTTAGACTAAAATAACAATTAAATTTGTTCCCAGAGTTAAATCAGACTGTTGTTGAGCTAAATTCCCATGAAGCTAGTACAAATTTGGATATAAAAAAATTCATTCACTTAAGAGTAAAATAGACTTTAGTGGGAGAGAGTCCCCCTTCTTTGACCCAGAGAAGATTCAAGTGGAAGCACAGATATGACTTGAGCCCCAAGAAAATGAAGTTGTCTAGTAATGGAGACCATCTTTGGCTCTTGACTTTAATCTATGCATGTTATAGTGCTTTCAAAGATGGTTCCAGCCTCAAAGCTCCTACAACCATCACATACAGAAGGAGCTAGTACAAAGGTGGCTACAGAAGACACAAAATTGAACATAAACATCCCCATAGTAGAATCAAAGTTGAAACCAACTGTCTTTAGGCAAAATCATCAGTTGTTTAGTTGAAATGAAAACCACAAAAAATAAGATACACAACCTACAAAATCAATAGCTCCACTCTATTTAACTCCATGGAGATCAGACTAAAAAGGCCTGCATGAAACTTTCCAGTCATCTGTAACAAGGCAAAAAGTATCCACATCTAAACTGTAGAAACCAAGATCACTAACACAAGATCCTGAAGCATAGATTACAAGGATTGTATGAATTTATCAAGCTTTGGATCCAAGTGTCTTCTTTTCCATAATTGCATCAACTGACTTTCAATAAGATGAAATTGATCAATCATATTCACTTTAGCCTTCGAGTCTCTCTGAAACTACACAAATAGAGACAAAATTTGAAGGAATATATCAGAGTAAATCCTTATAATATCTACTTCTTGATGATAAATAGATTTAGAAAAAATTATCTTGCATCTAGTTTTCTAAATATGAAGAAGAATAATCTATCTGACAGAATTAGCACTAAAATTATTATGCAAGCCTACCCCCAGCAAGGCTTCTTTCCAACTCAAGTGATGTTCAAAAATAGTAGGTAGATCATTATAAATAGTCTTCCACAGTTTTTTAACAACCATTCCCAAAAAATATGGTTCATACTTTCATTTAAATTGCAAAAAGGGCATTTGAGTGGTTGAATCATAAAAGATTTCAATTTGTCAGTAATAGGTAGTTTATAATGCAGAATTTTCCAAGCCAAAATTTGGGCATCCATATCAATAATAGAATTCCATATTTGAGCAGTCAGTTTCACCAAATATTTCTCACTAAATCTACAATTCCACTTAATATTCAAGCAGGGATTAAACAATAAACGTGGAAGAAGTTGGTTGTAAATTTTCTTTAAGGGAAATGCAGTAAATTGATGAGATGAAAGCCATCACCAGTCCCTAAGGAAGTTACACAGAGCAGTGGTACACATTTTCATAGACAATTCCAAAGGAATCAAGGATTTGACAAAAATAAGAAAATGCTCCCATTTATTATTTAACCCCAAAAAAAGATTAACAACTGGCCATGGAGCCCAACTCAACAAAGTAAAATCCCAAATATCACCAACTTAGCAAATTCCTTTCTTAAACAAATAATATGCCTATTTGGGAAAGCTTACAGCAAGAGGTTGAACATGGTACTGAATCTGCTTATTCCACCATAAAGATGATGAACCAAAGCTAAAACCACTAAAGAGATGAGCCTTTCCATTCAAGAAGATGGCAAACCTATTGCCAAGCCCTCCATATCGATTGCAGAGGAGCTGAAGCTTTGATCTTAAAACACAGAGCCATGAGTGTCTTGTCCCGCCAATTAACAAGCTGTCACTTGCCTTTAACAAACTTAGCAGAATTAATTCTATAATGAACCAACACTTTCCAAGGTTCATCTCCTTAGATAGCCCTAATTATCCATTTGGCCTCTAAGCAAGTTCCTTGTGTCCTCGGCTCAATCAATCCAAGACCTACTTTATATTTGGGTTGGATGCAATGTCTCTAGGAGGTGCATTTAAAACCAGCATTACCATCCCATTTAGACCACAAGAATTATCGAATGACTCTATTCAAATCTTCATAACCTTTGTTGGAGAGCATCCAACAAGAAGAATAATAGACATGGGTGGCTATGAAAAATTTATTAACAACTTGGATTTTACCTTCTAAAGATAAAATTTTTTGGATTTGAGTCTAATGAACCATCTCCACATATCAGTGAGAGAAACACCCAAACCAAAAGGTATTCTGAGGTATCTAGTGATTTCCCCATGCTTGATTTGTCTCCATTTTTTAGGAATCCATTGAGGAACAGAGTCTCATTTAGTCATTAAAAATTTATTTTTGTGATGAGCAAGCTTGGAACCTGAAACAACATAATATAGGTCTAAAATTTCATGGCATTATTGATTTCCTCCTCAGAGTTCTACAAGAACAACATGCTATCATCAGTAAAATGTGAATTAATGACAAATTTATTTTGAGGGATTGAAACTCCTGATATTAGCTTCAGTTGATTAGCTTTATGCAACAAATACCCCAATGCATCAGTTGTTAGAACATAGAGGAATGGTGATAAAGGGCAATCCTATCTGATAGAATGTTGTAGAGGAAATGTGTCAATTATAGATTGGTTAATTAAAATCTAAGCATTAGCATCCTTGAACAACATTTGAACATGAGCTCAAATTTTGGGTCTAAAACCAAGCCATTGCAACATTTTAAGGATAAAATTCCACTGAATTCTGTCATAAGCCTTGTCAAATCTAGTTTAATTAAAAGAGCATCTTGGCTTTGATTGTTGAGCCTATTCAGCAGTTTCCCAGCATAGAAAAAGATTGTCAAGAATGTATCTTCCTCCCAAAAAACTAGTTTGTTTGTGTTTAACAATATCTTGTGCCATGGGTTTGATTCGGATATCTAGATCTTTAGCTATTATTTTATAAGTATTGAGAAGGGTAATTAGTCTCCAACCTAAAATGGTGTCTTCCTTTTTCCCTTTAGGTAAGAGCTTAATAAGGCCCCTATTAATTTTGGGACCCAAAGAGCCTTTCTCAAAGGCTTCCAGGTAAAGTGAATAAAAATCATCCTTGATATGTGGCCACATAGCTTGATAGAACTCCACTGGAAGACAATGAATACTCAGGCTCTTATATGAAGCCATTGAAAACAAAGCATGTTCAAGCTCTTCTAAGGAAAGGAGTTGATCTAAGAAATGGATATAACTAGGACCAATTCTATTGGGAATATATTCTTCAACAATCTCTTCCAAAGTAGATTGAATACCATTCCATTGTTGACTATCTTTGAAAAGAGTCTCATAAAATTTCTAAAATATCATACGTATCTCATTGGGATTTCTATGGAGGTTATCAAACTCATCCCATGGCGTATTGTACAAATCCTTTCTTTTCTATGTTTGTAGTTTATAAAATTGAAAAAATATTTAGATCCTTTGTTCCCTTCCTTTATCTAATGTAATCTAGCTCTAATCTTGGCCCCTTGCCCTTTATAATGATCAATTTGCCGCAATTGTGTCTTTGTAGCAGCAATAGAAGTTTGCAGATTAATATTATTAGGATCCATATTTAATTTTTTTCTAGCTTGCTCCAGCTTACCTTGGAGGAATCTTTCTCTGCACTTGTGTTGCTAGGCCATTTTTCTTCTAAAAGTGTGAAGAAAAGTAGTACATTGCTCAATTACAGCACACCACCATTCTATCTTTGATTCACCTTCTTGTGATTTTGGGAAAGACATCCACATCCCCACAAGAGCAGTCATACATTCCTGATTCTTAAGATGGGAAATATTAAGCTTGTAAGGAAGTGAGGAGGAAGTATTTGATTTTGGATTAGTAGAAATGGTGTAGAAAATAGGGTAGTGATTTGACAAGGTAGTAGAATAATCCACTTGAATGAAAGCACCAGAAGAGGCATGGACCAATGAAAAGGTAGGTGAAATATAAAATTTGTCCAACCTGCTTAGTTTTCTATCCTCACCTGATCAGTAGTTAGACCAAGTAAACCAATTACTAGCATGACTAATAAATTTGTCATGAATTGGATCAGCCACCCCTAAGGTATTTTGACAGTACAAACAACTATTAAACTCATCATTGGTAAGTTTAAAAGGGCTAAGCCAACTCTAGTCTGAGTGATGCTCCACCATATTGAAATCACCGCCAATGATCTAGTCAGCAATAGAAAGGGATTTAGCCATCCAGTCCCAAAGATCAACTTGATCTTTTGCATTTTTTGATGCATAAATAGAGCAAAAACTAATTGGCTAACCATTGATAATAGTGAGGGCCCAAACACAACTGTGTGAAGGGTCCTCACACTTATCAATAACAAATTTAGAAATCCATGGTGCAATACCAATAACAGTCCCTCCTTTTCCATCTCTATGTGATGTATGTAAAAAAGAATCTTCTTTCCATACATGTGATAGAGACACTTCTAGTCTATTATTGCCAATTTTAACTTCTTGCAGAAATAAAATATCAGGTTTCCATTTCATAACAACCTTCTTAACATTATATTTACAATGAGGGAGAGTAAACCCCCTTACATTCCAAGACAGAATGTTGAAATTCATGGTGCAGATGGACTATCAGAAGTGTCCTCTTGTGGTAGCACACTAAAGTTGTTAGCTACCCTAACTTGTTGATTGTTGTTCAACCATTCAGCAAAAGTTAAGGAAGGAGATCTAGACCTCTAGCGTGAAGAAGGCATAGGGGAAATAGAGTCATGTGTATGATGGATTAAAGACTTGGGAGAAGGGAAAGAAGATCCATCACGAGGATGAGAAGGATTGTTAGGACGGGAGGGTGTACTAGATGGTTCTTTCCTTTTTCTAACCATTCTCCAACCATCAGTCATTACAACATCCTTATAAGGAGAAGATTGAACCGATGGTACCTTCGAAGAAGTAGGAGAAGTTGTTTGCAAAGAAGAGGGAGATTGAGAAGGAGTGGGTGATGGAGGTGAAGGGACAATGGTATGTGGAAGATTAGGATGAAAAGGTGTATGTGAATACTGGTTATTAGGGATTGAAGAAGTGGGTACTTGTGAAAGTCTATTTCTCCGAATAGGACAATCACAAATCAAATGGCCTTCTTTTCGGCAAAAAAAGCATGCATTAGGCTTGTTTAAATAAACTAATGGTTGTTCCATTTCAAAACCCAGACCAATTAACTTAATACTTTTAGGTAATGGATTATTCAAATCCATTTCCACATACACTCTAGGATGCACTCTAAGGATGGCAAATTTATCAAAAATTTGTTTGCACCAAATGACTCTGCCTAACTGGGCCACAATATCTTTTAAGAAGAGTCGAAAGACAAGATTTAAGTATGGTATTTCTATCCACATAGGGTATTGAGACCGAGATGGACCTTCAAGGTGGAAATCAAACCTCCAAGCATGAAGGTAACAAATTTTCCCACAAATCACCCGTGTTCCGTATTGGAGTACGACTTGAGCATGTTCTGCAAATTTAAACATGCATGATACATAACCTCTTCCCAGTCCCCTTAAGCATTCAATGTCCCGGCCTCTATTTTCCCAATTATACCAAGCCCATTTGTAAAAGTCAGCTTGAGCTTTAAAATTTCTTATAAGGATTATAGTTGTATGTATATTGGGTTTATACAATAGTTCTATATATATCTCGAGTTTATTGCTAATAGTTGGATTGGAACTATTCTATATTCATTTGCTTATCTTACATATTTGCAACGAATTTTGGCCATTTTCATGTTTTTATTTTTTTCTGCCTTGCCTCCTTTAGCTTGAAGTTTGCCAATTTTTTACTACCCACTCTCTTGACTTGCAATTTTAACATATAATGGTAAATATATATAGGTATATACAATGAAGTTAGTTGTTTGTTTTTCAATACATAGATAAAAGGATGTTTTATAAAACATTATATGCCTTAGAGAACTATTGAATTGTAGTATTGAATAGTAATTGTTCTTCTATTAAGTGTGTTCATATATATATATTTGTTAATAAAGTAATTGTTATTGCATTGGGACATGTTTGATAGTGTGGTTTAATTTAATTTATGTTTTTGAGTTTTTAAATGATCAATTTATTCAGTTGTAAAAGTCATATGGGGTCTTAATTTTCTTAGAACTGATTTAAGTTGGTAAAATTATTTTTTACAAAAATATGTTTGATTTACACATTGGAAATTAGTAAACTTATCACATTTGTGGATAATTTTATTTTAATTTAAATGAAATTTTGTTGATTTTATAGGATTTCATAATTGAATATAAATCAATAAATGATATAAGATATGTTAATATATTTTAGTGGAATTTAATAGATTTAAAAAAAAAATGTATTGGCATATAAAAAATATAAACAAAATAATATTGTTCCATCTATAATTTATGAGTATAATTTATTTGGGAATATATATCATATATCAATTTATGACTATAATTTATTTCAGAATAAATATATACCATATATCAATTGAGATAGATTATTTATGTAAGAAAAAAATTGTCCACTTATTCTAAATTATTTTATAATTATATTATGTTTTCTTTTGGATAATAATAGATTATAAGTTTTAATTTTTTTTAATTTATTCTTTTAAATTTTTTGAAACAAATTCCTAAACTATGAATACTCCTTTATCAACCTAAAAGTAGAATAGTCTATTTTAGTTGTTCAACCTGAATATATAGTAGTCCATTTTAGTTACTCAATCTAAACCTAAATATATAGTAGTCCATTCTACCTAGAATTAAGCTATTGACATAAACATTGCCCCCCCTCATGGTGCAAATGTTAGTAGATATATTTGATCATATCCTTAAATATAGCAATCAATTCTACCTATAATTATATAATTAGACACTTGTGTATGGGTATATATATGGAAGTTGTGTGTTTATTTCAAATTGATATATCTATTTACACACTTAATTCCTTTTCCTCCTAACACATTAACTTGAAATTGTAACATTTAAACATAATAAAATAATTTTAGATTAGGTTTATGTCAAGATAATATAATTTTTTTCACTATTTAAAAATCAATGATAAGATATGTAAATTTAGAATTATTTATTATGAAGTCCTCTAACTTTTTAAGGTGATTATAGAAAGATAAGCACTCTAGTTCCACATTTATGTAGGATATCAAAGGTGCTATATAAGGGCAACGTGGCCTTGAAGCCATGCACAAATTTATGAAATGAAGGGTAAAGAAGATGACAATAGGCTTTCGCATATACAATGGTATAAATTTTGATTTATTATCACTCTTCTAGGCTATTTTTATTTTTCATTATTTAAAATAAAATTATGTTCAAAACATGAGTTATGTACAACTACTCTTCTCTTAGCAATGTTCACCTACATAGCACTCCATCGTCTCACCTTGGCAGTGACCACATATTGTAATTTCCCAACAATAAATATGTATCTAATGGTCAAAATACTGAATAACATCTTATTTAGACAACTATTTTTTATATTTGGCCAAATTGATGTTTGAGCTAACACTCAAGTTGTTTTTTTCATATTTACAAAACACATTTCAATTTGTAGGAGGAATGAAACTTTGTTTAGCCTACCAACCCTATCCACCTATTACAATATTGTGATATTTAATTGCAATCCTAATGTACTAGTGTTGGATCTCCAAACATCTTGGATGGGTACTATTAGTGTAATGCCTACTCAAGAAATTATCAGTAAATAATGATAAAAAATTAAAACTAGTTAGAAATAATGAAATATAATTTGATGAAAGGAGAATATTCACTTTTTCTAACTAAATTAATTACAAATTTCGATTGATCATAAGTTTAATATCATGCATTGTAAATGATAAATTTTTATAGATAATACATCCCCCATGCAATTACACTCGGTTACAGCAAGAACTATATGTTCATCCTTAAGCATACAAAAAATATATATTCTTTGCTCCAATAATCTACTCAATTAAGAGACCTATATCTGCACATCTAATCATGAACATTAGTTTCCACAAAGTTCAACAATAAACAAATCAGAGAGCAATATACTAACCTAAGGCCCTAAGGGGCTAACCTAATGTCTCGGGGGCTCATCCATGATGGCCTTGTCTACATACGCATAGCGCAGAGACTTCATAGTTCAGGACATGAACTTGTAACCATAAGATGGTTTCACACAAATCAAAACTTCTAAGATATTATTCACATGATATCAACTTCATCTCAATCTTAAGTACACATACACATTTCAAACCATACCTGAGGATAGTTGAAAGTTTGCCTATTTCACAAAATTCTCATTTAATTATTATAATTGTTCTTCTTAAATCTAGTAAACAAGTTACTCCTATGCTTCACATTAGATTTTTTTTATACTTAAATATACTAACATTCAAAATAAATGGATTCACTATCTAAATTGATTTTATTAATTATAAAAAAAAGAAGCATAATTCTTATCTTATATCAGTTTCCCTTGCATTGTATATAAACAATAAATCATTATAAAAAATTCCTAAAATTTCATCACAATCAATCAATATATCTCGACCTAAATCCTACATGTTTAGAATAGATAGAAAATCTCCAAAATCAAATCAAATTCGCATGACACTCAAAACAAAACATACGTGGACTTAACCATTAGAGATTGAATTAAATATTTTCATACACTCCTATCTCATCTCTCACCTTAGCTTGGGATAACAAATAAGTTCATCAATCCAATACATATATGAAAACTTACATCCACTTTTCTATTCAGGTGATCATAAATAATTTTACCTCTAAAGTATTGATCCAACCTTACCCATGCAATAACTAGATTCCAAAATATGATGGAAACATATGGAGAGTTTTGAGAGTATACAAGACATAAAGTGAACTAAGACACGAATAACTCCAAGCTCACAAAACATTTACAAATTCAAGAATATTACAATTAAATTGTTAAATAGAAAATTTAGACATGGAATTTAGATCTAGATACTAAGTGACTATTCTACCAAAATAAACCCCATCTTGATCATAACTAAGACATGTTAACATCCTCACAATTTATCTATCCATCTTACCCAAATATAAAGGATCACCTAGGTTAAAGAATATCATTCAAGCATTTATAATTGACATGCATTCAGATACAATACAAGAGCACATCAAAATTATAATATACAAAACATATAATCATGAATAAAATCAATCGAATACAATTTATTATGATCATGACATAATATGCAATTCTATACTACATCCAAACCTTATCAAGGGGAGTCACAATCAATACAAAACTGATAATAACAAAAGCTTGTTGATCCAGTAAAAGAAAACCCAGCTTTTAGCATGAAATAAATTTCTACTCAAGACTGGATCTAGGAACCTCCAAATGGAAAGGAAAAACTAAATAGGCAATAGTCAGCCCCTTCAAAAAAATTCAAAGCTCTTTAATGGCTTGAACTACCACAATATTACTTGTTTGAAAATTACTTGACCATAGAATTCATTCCAAAACAAGGTTTCTTTTATAATTTCATTCAATCTAATGTGAAAGATAAAAGGCATCCATCAAATCAGTGGTAATAATTCTATTCTAGATTATAGATAAATGCATCACATTTTGATGACAAATAGAATCCTAAACCACATCCAAAACTTATCAAAGGAACCATGGTTAGTAAAAAAAATTGAGATAATAGAAAACTTGCCACTTTGATTAAAAACAACCCAAAAGTTACTATGATAGAAATTTCTACTCAAGATCATCTCAAGTCTCCAAACAGGAAAGCATCACCAAATAGGCAACAGTCGGTTGCTTCAAAAGGAGTCCAAAGCCCTTTACTAACTTGTACTACAACAATATTTACTTGCATAGAATATGTATTATAGCTATAGGAATGCACACTCGTGGCCTCCAAATGGAAGCATTGGATATGTATCCATACAGGGTGCACACCTGCACCTGTAGCGTACAACTTATTTAAATTTTTATGATGCTTCTTTAAAGAGAAAATAATCATTAACTATTTCCTTCTAGTGAGTGATTCAAATTTCAAAACTAACTTTACAGTAAGATCAAAACAAAAAGACTGTCTTGACACATTGTCGAGCCAACGGGTAGATAACCTTCTCGTATTCACTAAATAGAACATCATAATAACCACTAAAGAATTAAATAGACTATAACAATTGATATGTTCAATGCAGAGGGTCTATTGACAAAGCAAATTTGTTTGAATACAACTACAGAATAATGTATGAAACTTTAAACCTCGCCAAACTGTTGAGCAGAACGCCAAAAAAAATGCCATCTTATGGAATGCTATGGTTGCAGGGTAAGCTCAAAATAGATTTATTGATCAGATGCTAGAAACTTGCATATCAAAGCGCTTAAACAGTTTTGACAGAATACCTCAAAGAGATTTTATCTCGTATGATGTAATGATTACAATATATGCACAAACGATTTAATTATAAGACTTCAGTCCTGAACTTTCAACCAAAGGCGATTGGTAGATTAGTCGATGTTTCTAGAATTTCAAAACATTTTAGGATTAGCATCACTATAAAACCTCCTAAGCCCAAACTCATATGCGAACCCTACTAGCACTAGAAGTCATATAAAATTGATGCAACATTGGAAAATTTGGCATAGAAGATGACGGCAAAAGGTATTTCAAATTCAAGACATGAATCTTATACCGAGGATGAGGTGAAAGGATTAAGGGATAAATAAAAATCTAATTTGTTTAGGGCTACCTGACAAATGTAATCGATAGATGAAGCCATTCCATGAGATTAAGAGTAGTGTATAAAAGAAAATGTCTCATCTCATAGAATAAAGTGCATCAAATAAAACTTAGCTAGTACAATCATATAAAAAGAAAACAATATTCATAGAAGGTGAAACCATAAAAAATCTCCCAAAATTTTTTAAAAATATCCTGCAGAATTACCTGGATGACATTAAGCATAGATCAATCAAATTCCTCATCTGTGCCTTTGATCACCCATACTTTCAAACATGATAATGACATTCCTCGATCTACAAATGGATGGATTCTTCGTTGTCTTCGCTTTCCTCAAAAGCCTTGTGCAACTTCCAAAACACATAAATCTAAGAATATGCGGATATAGACACTTGGGTTGAAGCTCTACAGAAATCTAAAATGCTCTTTGTATCAATGTCTGTCCTCTAGAAGAGTACTCTCTATAACCAAGATAATCTTATTCTAGTATTTTTTTCTCAGTTATCGATCTGCAAGAATGAATGCATTCTTTCCCAAACCACCCCCAAAAAAAGGTCCATTCCAAGACATCTATAAATAACAACCAACAATTTTCAAAGGCACCCACTAACTTATCTTCTTCCATTATCTAAAATTAGCTCTACTATTTGCAACAATTCAAATTTCACTTTCTCTTGAAAAATGCATAATTGCCACTCTTGCATGTAGAACAAATATAATAATGAAATAAAGGAATATTTCTAAAACATGAAATTAGAAATAACAAAGCATGATTTTTCTTTCATAAACAAAATTAAATTATCTAAATATTTATTTCAAAGAAATATAACTAATTAATTATTTTCAAATAAAATATCATTATAATCAAATAATTTTTAAATATACCTTACAATTAGATAGAAAAGAGAGACTGGCTCAATAGATCAAAATAGGTCAAACCCTCTTCTATCCAACATTAGAACACAAGCCAAGCTTGGCTTCTACCCAAGAAGGAGAGACAAACTATAGGGGTTTTGTCCCTTAGTTGTATAGAGGAGAATCAACCAAGTCCAACCAATCAAACTAGGGAAAAACATAAAACCCTAATTGAGCAAGATCAGAGAATAAAAAACTATTAGAAACAGATATGGACAATCTGAAAGCATAGTAAAGACTAGGGGATAGAGGAGAACTTGGATCCGGAGTCAGGAGGTCAAAGGACTAGGGTGCTTGGGTACCCTAGACCCTAATTAGGGTTTTACAGAATGTCAAATGCCTAATGTCTTCACCCTTTTGTGTTCCTGCCTCCTATAGCTTTTTTTCTACAAATTCCTCTGGATGTAACCTGCACAGACACAAGAAGGAAAATGGTTGGGTGCTCTTTAGGAGCTTGCATAGGTCAAGCTTTGTGAATGGTGTTTCCACCTCCACAATAGCAAAGATGATAGATAAACAGCATGTGTCCTAGGAGGATATGAAGTGGAATGGAATGGTAGAATAAAGCATGAAGGAAAGAAGTCACCATGAGCATGAAAACCCTAGCATGCTTGATGTGGCATCACAAATTGACTCAATAAGTTGGTGTAGCCCAAAGAAGTAGAGAGATCTTCACAAAACCTGCAGTGTTAGTGCCACAACAATAATCCACCATAGAGAGCTTTAGAGAAGAGTAAAGAGCATGAGAGAGAAGAAGAGAGAGTGCAAGAGTGCCTAGATTGCTTAGAGAATTTTTAAGATGTTCAAATGAATAAACTTACTTTTATATGCATTCCCACTCACAAAAACCAAAAATAAAACTAAATGGGGCCAACATGAGGAACTACTTAAGATGTCTTAAGCTGACATACCTTAAAAATAGGTTAGGGCTAAATGAGGGACTAGGGCGATTGGGTGCCCTTGTCTTTTAGCCCCAAAAATCCTGACATAAGTCTCCTTAGGTGTTCTTAGGTCAGTCTCATAGTTATTTTGTCAGATTTTATCATTGGGATCAAGAATTAATCATTTAATGTTAAAAATGTGTTAAAATAGATCCTGATTAATAAGTGTAAACATTTTAGGTCCAACCGAGTGCTAAACTAGGTGTAAAATGCTAGTGTACACATTTTACGATGTAACATTTAGCCCCCACTTTAGCGTGGGTACAAACTTACATTCAAACTCACGCTAAAAGATGGAGAAGACAAATTTCAAACACAACAAACATAGAAACCATAGAATGTCACCAGAATTGAGGGCTCCCCAAGTTTAGGATTCTCGCAGTCTATGATGATTGGCATACACATAAGACACATGACATAATTCACTCATATATAAAGCACTTAGAAAACATGAGATAAGACAAGACATACACAAGGCATACACTCGAGAAATCACAATGCATACACGCAATACACAAAGTATACATGCTTGACACAAAGCATACACATAAGTCACAAAGTATACATATAATACACATGAAACACACATGGGATAAACACAAAACACTCAAGAATAACACACATAGAGAGAACACATGCAAGGCATGCTCGAGGTGTGGAGAACATATATAGAATAAGAATATGTGAGGAGAATATGTAGACACCTAAAATTGACTAGGTCTTGTGACATCCTCATTTGGATACCTGTTGAGACGTTTCACCCTGGTAACCTTTCCATCATCCAATTAGTTAAATAAATCATATTTATCTAACTAATCCCATTTTAATCCCTCTAGTCAATTAATTAAATAAATTATATTTAGTTGATTAATTTCCATTTTTTCTTCATCTAAGTAAATTAAATGAATTAAATATTTATTTAATTAATGTATTCCACATCATCCCCCATTCAATTAATTAAATAAATCTTTATTTATTTAATTAATTCCACATTTGTCTCTATCTTCACATGGCTAGAAGCTTCTAATCCTTATAAGATGGAAGCCATTTGACTTTATCCCTCTCATTCAACCCTCATGAGACACTTGTCATATGACTATAACTCTAAGTCTCATTTAATTCTAGCCATCCATCACTAATCTAATCCTAACCGTCCATTCCTATCACTCATCTCCTATAAATGAAGCCTCACCCAAGCTATTTTGGTATCTACGTCTTCATACATCATGATGCTGTCCAAATCATTCTAGATCATCTCATCCATCATCTTCATATTGGTGTTATGCTATAGATTTGAGCAATCAACATCTCATCCTATCTATCATCCATCAAAGAGAAGAAAGCTAGTAAATTTAGGTGCATCTACTCCATTCTATCACGTGTGGAAGACTTGGTTTGAAGGTGAAGGTATTGGGCATCTTGCATTATCTTCTTATTGCCTTTGTACCAATTTATCTATCCACATTTTTCTGGCACGCCTCGTTGGTCTAACCCTCGTCTTGCAGGTTTATGCACTTGTTTTTGCATTTAACATTGTTTTGTCAAGTTTTGGTAGTCAAGTCTTTCAGGTCATCTCTTAGGCTAGTTCTGACCTCACCATTGTGTTCGGGAGGCCTTGCAAGCAAATATTGACATAAAATACTATATGTTTTGCTCACTCAATTTTTTTTTGAATTTTTTTTTACTTGCCAGATCCATACCAAACGAACCCACTATCAAGTCTGCAGCTATCGCTACCTATATCGAATTAGTTGGTTATGTTTGTTTTCATTTTCACGCTGTGTAAAATTCTATTGTGTGTGTGTGTTTTCTTTACCAACCTTCTTTTAAACCATCGCCGACTGGTATCTTTCCACATATCTGCCCATCGCCACTTCTACCCACAGACTTTGGTCGCCTTCCCCTAACCACCTCATCGCCCTTGATCCAACTCTTTCTCCATACCGGTTAGATTTTGAATTAGATTTAGAATTAGTATTAGATTTAGATTTAGTATTAACTTTATATTTTGATTTTTCTTTCAATTTTTGTTTTTTAATAAAAGTGGCGGACCACTGTAATTATATTAGATAATAAGAATAATTACAAACCCTGGTTCGACGAGCATACTGGTAGGAAAGGACCAGGGGAAGAAAACCTCCAGTTGTAGCTCGAGAATACAAAAAGCTCCAAACACTTCACAAAATTAGGAGCAAGATTTACATGTATAATTTAACAAAATATTACATTTTGATCATAGGACTGATAAGACCGAGATTCCTCCACGGAATCAGAATCCCAAAAAACAAAACTACTATCTAACCTAGATTCACTTCAGCATTCAGATCCTGTACAATATAATTCAGATCCCCCACAGCATGATCTTCAATAGGCGAACCCGGAGTAGGAGAAAGAAGAGGATGAAATTGCACTAAAAACAATAGAGCTTGAAATTTTTCCTCCACTCTGTTAGATAAGCTCTCACCAATCTCTTTACCATGCGCATGTAAAGAAAGATGCAAAAAATCTTCATTCTCATTCAACAGAGAAGAACGAGCAGCATTGAATACACAATTATGGGCAGGGGAGTGAAGAACTTGAGACTTAGTAAAAAGGCCACCAATAAGAGCCTCTGAGCCAAAGAGATCATAATTCTGAAAGGCTACAGCAACACTATCATCAGAAAAAAGGAAATGATGAACATACTTCTCAATAAGCTGACGAACCATGCCAACATCTTATAATAAATCCATAGCATTAGAAATAAAAACCATGAAGATCTGAGAAGGATAAAGAACTCAGACACAGCCTTCAAGGATATCTCAACCCACAACATCTCTAATGGCTTCCTCCAGCTCCGGGCCGTCTATAGCAAAAACAGATCTTAAACCATCCGAAGACACAGAACCAATGAAAGCAGACTCCCATTTTGAAACTGGAAAGAACAACCTGCGGTTAAGCTAAACTTCCATTGCGTCACACAGAACAAACAATAGTAAAGGAAAGATGGTTAAACATATAAACAAATAGCAATATATAGCCCAAAGGATCAAAAAATCATAATTAGTAAGCATCATCTCCCATGAAGGAAATGAATAAAACTTGCTATGAGCCGACGCTGAAAGAAAGCAAGGACAGAGATTCTTATGGAGGATATGAATCAATGGACAGCTAATTTCAAAACACAAAGTATTGGTGCATGTGGAAATAATGACTTCTCCAAGAAATAACTTCGCAATGCCACATACAATTAACCACACAAGTGAGGATTAAGTCGCACACCTTAAACAATCAAGTTGTACTATTTCCACCAAATGTGGATGTTTGCCAACCAAATCCTCATCAAAATAAGCTAGCGAGGATTCTAATTCAAAACCCAAGTTAGCTATAGCATCAGCCAATTTATTACCTTCTCTAAGAGTGTGCGAAATAATGAAACTATCAAACGAATCCAAAAGATGCCATGCCTCTTGTAGAAGATAATCTAGGTGCCAATTAAGAATATGATGCTTTTTCAAGGCATTGATAATTATTAATGAATCACCCTCAATATGGAGACTAGAAACCTTTAAACTAATAGCCAATCTAAGACCTTTGACAAGAGAAAGGATCTCAGCTTGGTTATTAGTGCCATTAGGAATTTTACCAGAAAAGGCTTTAACAATTTCACCTTTCATATTTCTAAAAACCCCACCAATGGAAGAAGGGCCCGGATTGCCATGAGAAGCCCCGTCAAAATTGAACTTAATGAAATCTTCAGAGGGAGGCAACCATTTAACTAGTCTTCTATCCTACTGTAAGACTGCAACAGAATTTGAAATAGGAAAAGAACCTAAAGAAGGCCAATTTTTCAAAATGGAATTATCCCAAGATGAGAAATGAAGATTAGAAGTCTAAAGATTTAAGATAATTCAAAACAACCTCTGAGATGGATTTTTCAATAATAAGGGAGATGGACTTAAAATCCTTTCGTTCTTTTCTAAAGATCCTTCTATTCCTTTCAAGCCAGATGTTCCAGATAACAATAGAAGGCGCAACAATCCAAATAGCAGCAAAAGTAGAACCTCTAAATAAAATAGGCCAACTACGAAAGAGATGCAACAGAGAATTAGGAAGAGGAGAAGACCAACTTAATTTGGAAAAAAGCCATGTCCAATAAGAAAAAGCAAAAGGACAAGAAATAAACAGATGATTTACCTCTTCTTCACATAAACCACAAAACACACAGTTGAAGGAATCCATAATCCCCATCCTAGCCAATCTCTGACCCATTAGAATCTTATTCTTCAGAGCTAACCATGCAAAGGCTCCTACTTTTTGAAGACAAGCAACATTCCAACACAACAACTGAGGCCAATCCAGAACAGATGGAAAATCTAGAGAGGAAAGATATCTATAACCATCCTTAACAGAATAAGACCCATTATTAGAGAAGGACCAAAATAAAACATCTTCTTTTGGTAAAAAACAAACCCTTCTTTTACTTAATAAGTGACTAAGAAGGAACTTCTGATTCTCAGGAATAGGACAAGTTGAAAAATCTTTCCAAGTAGAACTATAGAAAGAACCTTCTTTAGTAACTGAAAGATAATCTTTTACTCTATCACCCCAAATTGAAGAAAGATATGACTTAGCTTGATCCAAATCCTTAACAAAGGAGAGAGGAGAAAAACCATTCCAAGAGTCATCCCAAAAAGAGGCTTTAGAACCATTAAAAATTTTCCAAGATAGATGAGGTAAAAGAACTCTCTTACAAGAAACTAAAAAATTCCAAATTGAAGAACCTTTGGGGGGATTAGAAACTGTAAATATCCTATCAGGAGAGAGGGAATCTAAATATTTATATTGAAGGAATTTACACCATTTAAGATCCGGATTGGAAAACATCTTCCAAGCCAACTTAGCACCCAAGGCTTTATTATGACTAGAAATATTATGGATACCCAAACCACCAGATAATTTGGGAACACAGACCTTATTCCAAGCTACTAAGGACACCTTGTGATCCTCATCTACAAAACCTTTCCATAAAAAAGAATTCAAAGATTTTTGGATCTCCTGAATAACACCTGTGGGAATATTTAGCACAGAAAGCATATAAATAGGAACAACAGTTAAAACAAATTTCAAGAGAGTGATTCTACCAGACAAAGTTAACCATCTAGCCTTCCAAAGTGCAATTCTATTATGAATAGAGTGAGAGACCTTTTCCCAAAAGGACTTCTTTTGAGGTCCAAAGAATAAAGGAATTCCCAAATAAAGACTTGGTAAACTCTCCAGTTTGACTTTAAGGATAGAAACAATCCTACTTTGCAAGGAGGGTTTTGTATTAAAGAAATAAATTTTTGATTTATCGAAATTAACTGCTTGATTTGAAGCAGAACTATATCTAGAAATAACCTTCTGAATACATTTAGCCTCTTTGATAGAAGGAAGACCAAACAAAAGAGTATCATCTGCAAACAAGGTATGAGTAACCGAAAAAGGAATGCCAAGGATCTGAACCCCCTTCCAATTAGAAAGACTATTTTGCAATAAGATTTCTCTACTAAAAGACTCAGCCATTAAAATGAAAAGAAAAGGAGATAAGGGATCCCCTTGTCTAATACCTTGAGAAACTTGGAAAAAAGCAGAGGGACTACCATTAATGATAACCGCTGATCTAACACCCGAGATACAAGAATGGATCCATTTACACCATTTTTTATCAAAACCAAATTTGAGAAGAACTTTTAATAAAAATCCAAGAAACCCTATAATAAGATTTCATCATATCTAATTTGAGCATCATAGCTGGAAGTTTAAGATCTTTAATAGAATGCAAAACTTCATGAGCCAAAATTACACCATCTGCCGTTTCCTTACCAGGAACAAAACCTCCTTGTTTAGAAGAGATAATTCTAGGGATAAACATGGCTAACCTCATGGAAATGGCTTTTGTGAAGATTTTATAAATAGTATTACATAAAGAAATCAGTCTGAACTTAGAAAAAGAAGAGGGAGCAGCAGTCTTAGGGATTAAAACAATAAAAGTTGCATTCATCTCTTTTAAGATATTGTTATGTTTCCTTGATTCTTCCAAAGCCAACCAGATATCCTTTCCCAAAAAGTCCCAACATTTCTAAAAAAATAGAGGAGTAAATCCATCCAGACCGGGAGCTTTATCAGGGTCCAAAGAGAAAACTACTCCCTTAACCTCTTCCAAAGAAAATTCCTTCATTAACGAAACATTATCATCATCATTCATAAGCTTAGGAATATTTTCTAACATAGAATTACACAACTCTTTGGAGGGTTCATCCAAATTTCTAGTTAATAAGTTTGAGAAGAAGGAAATGGCCTCCTTTTGTAAAAGGATAGGATCTGAGATTGGGGTTCCATTACAATCAGAAATATGATGAATTTTGTTAACCTGTCTATTCATTCTGACAGAAGCATGAAAGAATTTAGTATTTCGGTCCCCAGCTTGCAACCAGGTTTCTCTTGATTTTTGTCTCCAATACTCTTCTTCTCTAGCTAAAATCTCATCCAACTTCGACTGAAGCTCTTTTTATTGATCAAAAGTTGAACTATCCAAACCACAATTGATAATATGAGAGTTTAACAAGAGAAGCCTTTTTTCAATAATCTCTTTCTCTTTAAAGATATTCTTAAAATGGGTAACATTCCAAGATCGTATAAGCTTTTTTATTAAATGGAATTTTCTAACAAGCTAAAACATTCTAGAACCTTCTACGAAAGGCATAGTTTCCCACTAGGACTTTAATAATGGAAGAAAAGAAGGATCTCTGAACCACAAGGATTCAAACTTAAAAGGCTTTTTCACACTTGGTTGGGATCCCAAAAAATCAATTTCTAAAAGAATAGGAAAGTGATCAGACCCTGAAAAAGAGAGAATCGAGGAAGAAAAAGAACCCTAAAAAGATAACCAAGGATAAGACAGAAGAAATCTATCAAGTCTCTCTGCTATACTAAGGAAGTCTTTCCTTTTATTGACCCAGGTAAATCTCCCATTTGAAGGCAGAGAATCAATCAAACCATTATCACTAACAAATTCTGAAAAATCCATCATAACCTTCGAAGGGGGAAGAATGCCACCTTGTTTCTCATTCAAATTAAAACAGCATTAAAGTCCCCTCCTAAAATAAGTTTCTCCTCTTGTAAGGATTGAACAATATCGGATAAGGAATCCCATAAACATTTTTTATCTACTGAGGAAGTAGGGCCATAAACATTAATTAGACCAAATTTCAAATTATTTTCAAAGCAAATTTCTACAAAAAGCCAATTAGTAGTTTTAGAAATAAGAGTTGCCTCCACAAACCGCTTATCCCAAAGAACAACCAGACCCCCTGAAGCTCCAGTAGAAGATGAACTTAAATAATTCCATTTCTTCCATAGTTTAAAAACTTTTTCTGCTGATTGGTCAGACAACTTAGATTCTTGAAGTAGAACTAAATGAGCACCTGATAAATCAATTTGATGTTTTATCAGGTGTTTTTGTTAGGGGCATTAATGCCCCTAACATTCCAAGAAATAATCTTCATTGCTCTTGAGGAGAGCCCTCGACTCTCCTCATCGTAGATCTTGTTAACATTTTTTCAAGTGTTTTTTGAACACCTGCTTCAATTTCTTCCTGAGTGACCCTAACTTTTGATTTTCATCCTCTAGTCTTAGGAGGAGAGGACAAAACCACAGGTGTTTCCAAAGGAGTTTGAGAAATACCTGAAACTGAATCATTCAGAACATCAACTTCATTTAAAATGTCATCAGCAATCTTTTCAATAAGTTCTTTCCCAACTTTAGAAATTTTTCTTTCAATTTTAATTTAGGGTTTCATTTTAATTTTAGTTTAGTATTAGATTTAGATATTAATTTAGATTTAAATTTTAATTTAGATTTAAATATTAATTTAGATTTAGCTTTTAATTTAGTTTTTAAAATTTTGATTTCAATTTTAATTTCAATTTAGTATTAGTATTAAAATTTGATTTAGTTTTTAATTTAGTATTAAAAATTAAACTTAGCTTTCACTTTAGTATTAGAATTTAATTTAGTATGAAATTCTAACTTAGATTTTAATTTAGTATTAGAATTTAATTTAGGTTTTGAATTTAGTATTAAAATTTAAGCTTAGCTTTTAATTTAGTATTAGATGTTAATTTTACTTTTAATTTAGTTTTTAATTTTAACTTAGATTATAATTTTATATTAATTTATTCTCTAATGCTTTTAATATTAATTTAATTTTTAATCTTGGTCAATTTATTTAGTTTTAAATGTGATAGAATTTTATTCTAATTTTCAGCTTCTAATATAGCTAGATTTTAACGTAGCTTAAATTTTTAGTCAATTTTTTTTAGCCAGGCCATTTTTTTAACATAGGCATTTTTTGCATTTTAATTAGCCATTATAGTCATTTTTGTTTTTCTTGTCACTAACTCTTTGCTTGCAGCTATATCATTTGTCAAAGACAGTTTTCATCAAACTACTCACAAGTGGATTGCAGGTTCTCACTTGTCAAAGACATCATTTGAAAACTTGTGCTTGCTTTATTTTGGTAAGATTTTGATAAGATTTTGGTAAGATTCTAATAGATAAATCCAATCTAGCCAATCCCACTACCCCTCATCCTAATCCATCTACTCCCACTATCCCTCCATCCAATCCAAATCCCAATCCATCCAATCCCATTATCCATCAATCTAGTCCAAATCCTAATCCACCCAATCCCATTATCCCTCCATCCAATCTAATTCCTAATCCTAAGCCTAAAACACCATCTACCATTATTATCCATCCATTATATTGTCCATCCACCCATACACATATGAAGTATGTGATCGAATGACTATTAGAAAGGAATCAACTATGTCATCAAACACCTATCCTTGAGCCTCTCCAAGAAGCTTCAAACATCATGCCTAATCTTCCAAATCCATCATATAGTCCACAATCCATTGAGCCTATTGAAGAGTCTCCCACCATGAGTCCAAGTCAAGATCCATTAGACCCTCTTGTTGTTGAGCATCTAGAGCCTCTCAAGCCTATCCAAGAGTCTCCCACTTCCACTTCCATTCAAAATCAAGAGCTATGTCAAGAGTATACTCTAAAGCATGTGGAAACATTAGCCCCTAATACAAATCAAGATCAAAACACCTCCATTCAACTCATCCATAACCTATATCTTTCTATGATCAATATATTATTCATGATGAAGAGCCTATCCATGATCAACTTGATCTTATCCATAATCCCATAACTAACCATGAGAAAATTACCCAAGAAACACATACTCAATCTACTCCTCATTGTTATCTTAGCAATAAGAGTGAGTATGAAAGTCTTGTTGATTAACTTGACCATTCACCTCACTTCATGGCCTTCCTTCAAAGCAAAGAAATTTCTCCTTCTATCCATGATCCAACAACATCCACTTCCCTTGATGAGACACTTGGCTCCTAAGTAAACATAGATGATCAAACAAATAGCTTGGATCTTAGTGAGCATAATGATACTCAAGATCCTCATGATCCTTCATCATCCACTATTGACCATATTACAAACCCACCATCATATCCCCTTGGTCTTACCACCTTCATCCATGAATGTTCCTCCCTAGGAAAGCAACAACCACTATCTACCACTTCACCTTCTACATCAAATAATGAGCTCAGGTCTAGTGTCCAAAATGCACATCATCCCATTGTCCATCACATACTCCAAAAAATGAATTATCAAGGTAAAGGTTTAGGCCTTCATGAACAAATTATTTTGGATCCTATCCATGTCAAAGTCCCTCCATTCTCATATGGACTTGGATATATACCCCAAGTAAAACAATCTCAAGATGTTGGTACTTTCCCCATGCCTCTTAAATCCATTCATTTTCATGACAAATCACATCATACCCCCAAAACATATGTTTCCATTCCTCCTCCATTATCCTACCAATCCCAAAAGCATGTGACCATCCAATTTACCTTCATTACTCCTAATATCTATCCATCCACTTTACCACCACTTCTCTCGACACCTAATATCCATATCATCCAATCCCCTTATCCATTTATCCAAAAATCCACTCTTAGTCCATCCATCCATAAGTCCCCTAAAATTCCTAATCATGACCAATGAATGCACACATAATCTAAACAAGAATCATCCACCAACCCCAAGGGATTCAAACATAAAAACTTGGATGCCTCTACCCAAAAAGCCAAAATTCCTAAAGATCCTAATGCCTTAGGACATCAATGCAAAGATTTGAAGCAACATTCGTCCAAACAACTATATAAGCCAATACTTCTAAAAGAAAGGTCCAAAACTTAAATGGTTTGGGTACCTAAGCAAAAAGTAATCAATTCAAATGAAACATCATATCCCAACAATCCCAAAAAATTCATTCCATCCAAGCACCCCAAAAGTTTCAAATTCCTTCAACCCATAAATCCCAATGCAAAAATTATAAAAATCTTAAGTCTATGTGGGTACCTAAATTCCTACATCGACCATCCCCTAAGAAAACATGTCCATTGTGTTGATTTTAGGATAGACCACTGAGAGGGGGGGTGAATCAGTTGTCACAAAAATTATGTTCCTTAATCACTTAAAACCTTCTTATATTTCAACAACATATTAAAGATTCAATCATGGAAGTATAATACAATAATTCATGAGCAGAAACACATTCAACACATATAAAACCCAGATTTTTAATGTGGAAAACCCAGTTAAGGGAAAAACCATGGGGTGACTAACCCAAGATTGTATTCTCTGTTAAAAGAATAAGAAGAATAAAATGGCACTTGCCAATTAGGGCTCACTGCCTGAGCTTACTGCTCACAAGAGGCCCACTGCCTATAGAAGACACACTGTCTATAGAAGAATATAAGTATTACATACTTGAACTGGAGATTAGCATCTTCACTATGCCTGAATCAATTCCATTTAAACTCAACACCTCTACTCTACTTTTCGCTCCTCTTCACTACCACCTTCTCATCATGACCACACACCTTTTTGAATGACTTCACAACTCTTATTTATACATGACATCGACTTTGGAATGATCATAAAAATCAGCACAACATACACTTATTTTATTACAAAGCAAATACAACTTGACTTATTACAAAAACTTCATGCGCATCACTATACTATCAGCCACACATAACTGGGACTTCAATCTTCTTCGAGGAGCACGCCATGCTTCGCATAACATCCGGTTGGCCAAGACTAGGAAGAACACTATTCTTGGAAGGTAAATCTTCAATCATGAGCTCAATCTTCAATGCAGACCGCCAACACAAACTAGACACAATCTAGAGACCCCCACAAGCTTGTTTGAATCACCAAGAACATCCGCACCACTTCTGCTTACTGTAATCATTCGCATCTTCATCCAGAACCTCAAGAACACAGTTGGTCATCAATGTCACCTTAGAAGGATTGCTTGTGGACCTCCAAACCATGAACCAATTGAGTTGTCAATTCACATTAGCCTCCCAAACATGCCACCAAATCTGCAGAACATGATATTGTATTTTTGGATTTCACCAAACCTATTTGTGTCACTTTGTCACCTCTAAATAGTTGCTAGAATCAATTTTACTCTTATGGCCATAACTCCTTCACATTTTCATGCAGACCTCTCAAATCTTGACTGGATCATCTTCAAACACATATCTACAAACCCTTTGATGCGTATACTCTGATCTTCATCTAGCTGGGATATTCACTTCATAGAGATTTCACTGTCTTCACTATTCTTCTCTGTTTCTGATAGGACTAATTTTCTCAATATCCTCAGTACACAGCTCATCCAATCCTTGACATCAATGCAACAAAAGTATGCTGAGATCAATGACAACACCGGTTAGGCCCATACTTGCAACAATCTCCCCCTTTGTCATTGATGGCAACATATGATATGAAAAAATGTTTTAACCATCAAGACAAGAACTTCTCCTTACTGACTTACATGGATTCCCCTATCAACAACAACCATTCACATGTCTTCTCTTTCTTTACTGCTCCTCCTTTGATCAGAAACCACTTTTGTTTTTCACATGTCTTCTCTCCCCCTTTGACATCAATGGCAAAGGGCACATACTTGCAACCACTTCTCATACTTCATAATCATACTAACTACTCCTCCTGAGTAGCAACCTCCTAACATCAATCTGGATCACAAGATATGATTCTGGGATCCACTGGACTGATGCACATCAGTGCACCTTAATTTTGAATCAGAGGGGTAATAACCCCTAACTTCTTCCTGAGGTACTCAAAAGTGTCCTTAGGTAGAGGTTTGGTGAAAATGTCTGCAATCTGATCCTTTGAGGGCACAAACTCCAATCTAACTTCATTCTTGGTCACTTGCTCTCTTAAGAAATGGAACTTAATGCATATATGTTTTGTCTTTGAATGCAACACTAGATTTTTTGATATGTTTATTTAACTTGAATTATCACAGAAGATTGTGATAGGTTCTTCATACTCCACTTTGATATCTCTTAGCATTTGCTTCATCCATAATACTTGAGTGCAACTACCTGTTGCTGCAATATATTCTGCTTCTGTAGTGGATAGAGATATTGCCTCTTGTTTCTTACTTAACCAAGAAACCAATCTTTTTCCCCAAAAGAATGCACCACCACTGGTACTCTTCCAGTCATCCACATCACCTACCCAATCAACATTAGTATAATCATGAAGAGAGAAATCATGATCCTTAGGATACCACAATCCATACTCAACTGTTCCCTTCAAATATCTAAGCATTCTCTTGATTGCCATGACATGAGACTCTCTAGGATCAGCTTGAAATCTAGCAATAAGACCTACAACATTCATAATGTCAGGTCTAGCTTGAGTAAGGTAGAGCAGTCCTCCAATCATTGACCTGTACTTTTTCTGATCAGCCTTAGGAGATTCATCATCTTTACTTAGCTTACATCTAGTTGCCATGGGAGTATTCATTGCCTTTGAATCTTTCATCCCAAATTTTTTTAGCAATTCTTTCACATATTTGGTCTGTGATATGAAGATGCCTTTCTTTGTTTGAGTGATTTGCAGACCCAAGAAGAAACTCATTTCCCCAAACATAGACATCTCAAATTCACTTTTCATTTGATTTACAAAAGTTTTTCGCATACTATCCTTCCCCCAAAAAATGATATCATCAACAAACACTTCAACAATCAGGATATTTTCATGATCAATCTTAAAATATAGATTACTATTAGCAGTACCTTTGTTGAAATCAATCTTTAGAAGATATTTGTCCAATCTTTCATACAAGGCTCTTGGGGCTTGTTTGAGTCCATATAATACCTTCTTCAATTTGCAGACCATATCTCCATGATCAGACAATTGAAATCCATCCGGTTGCTCAATGTATACTTCTTCCAAATCACCATTTAGGAAAGTAAACTTGACATCCATCTTATATACCTTGAAATCTTTGAAGGCAGAAAAGGCAAGAAATAATCTGACTGCTTTAATTCTTGTCACCGGAGCAAAAGTTTCTTCAAAGTCAACTCAGGTTCTACTTGAGAATAACCTTTACAGACCAATCTAGCTTTGTTTCTTACTACTTCACCATCTTCATTCAGTTTATTCTGGAAGACCCACTTAGTCCCAATCACATTTTTGTCCTTAGGCCTGGGAACAAGATCCCACGTATGATTCTTTTCAATCTGCACTAATTCTTCCTTCATTGCTTTAACCCAACTTTCATCATTGCATGCTTCACTTACTATTTTTGGTTCAATCTTTGAAATCAAACAATACTTCACTAAATCTTGAGAAATTTTTCTTGTTTGAACACCTTTGCTTCTATCTCCTATGATCTAGTCTTTAGAATTATTTAGTCTTATATACCTTGGAGTTTTGGGATTCTCTTGAACTTCTAATTCTTGGGTAGGTTCATCCAAACTTGTCTCTTATTCTAGTATTTCTAGATTCTCTAGATCAGTCTGAATTTGAACTGGAGTTGGGACTTGTTCTCCTTGGTCTGAGATATCATTCTGATCATTTGCTTCATACTCATAATACCTTGAGGGATTTTCCATGCCTTCATCAACCTTCACATTTGTACTTTCTACAATCTTTCTCAATCTCTTGTTATAACACCAGTATGCTTTGCTTTGATATAGCATTTACTACCAAAGACTCTGAAATACTTCACAGTAGGAGTGATGCCAAACCAAAGTTCATAAGGCGTCTTACCAGTATTGCCTCTGATTTGTACCTGATTAAGAGTATAGATAGCAGTGCTTACAGCTTCTCTCCAATAGATCTGAGGAACATTTGCTTCCATCATCGTGGTCCTAGATGCTTCTTGGATGGTCCGGTTCATTCTCTCTACTACTCCATTCTGCTATGGAGTCCTTGGAGTAGATAACTATCTCTTTATCCCATGTTTCTCACAGAATTCTATGAACTCTCCAGAAGTGAATTCACCACCTCTATTAGACCTGAGGCATTTTATGTTTATGCTAATTTTATTCTCTACCATAGCCTTGAATATTTTGAACTTCTCAAGTGCTTCAGATTTCTCTTTCAAGAAAGTCACCCACATCATCCGGGTGTGGTCATCAATCAGCAACATGAAATATCTATCACCTTGAATACTCCCGATTCTTGCTGGACCACATAGATCAGTGTGCACCAGGTCTAACAATCTAGTTGAAGATTGTTCCTTACTTTTGAATGAGACTCTATTCTACTTACCTAACTAACATTCTTTGCAAACTGTTACCAGGTTTCACTAGTCTTGGAAGATCTCTTACAATCTGAGTGTTTCTTATCTTGATGATATTATAAAAATTCACATGACACATTCTCCTATGTCACAACCAACTCTGATCAATTTGAACAAATAAGTAACTTTTTCCAGTACCAACCAAGTGAAAGATGTTACCTTTTGTCTGTGTACCGGATGCAATTTCAGTTCCTGAGCTTTCAAAGATCTTGCATTTTTCATTTTTGCATTGGAGATCATAGCCTTTGTCCACCAACTGTCCAACACTAAGAAGGTTATGCTTTAGACCTTCAACATATAGAACATCATTGGTTTTGTTCTTTCCATCAAAAGAAATGGTTTCTCTGCCTCTAATTCTGCCAGTAGAATTATTTCCAAACTTTACAACTCCACCTTCATACCTTTCCAAGCTTATGAAATTGCTCTTGTCACCAGTCATATGGTGAGAGCATCCACTGTCAATAACCCATTCATTCTTTTCTTCAACCTGAGCAGCCAAAACACTTTCTATCATCTTATGATTGGCAGATTTAGAAGGCATTGAATCTTCTTCTTTGATGACAATAAACACCCAGTCACTTCCAGATTTGTTTCCTATCTTAGATTCGTCATCTATTACTCCTTCATCATCATCTTCTTGAACATAGTAACACTTCTTCTAAAACCTTGATCTATTAGGGTTTGGCCTTCAAAACCTTTCCAGACACCTTGAGGCAAAATGACCAATCTTATTACAGGTAAAACATTTGAAAGGCAATTTTCCTTCATACTTACCGAATCCCCTTGGCAGTCTTTTTGCAATAAGGGCTTCAAGTTAGTCAACTTCTAACTCATCTTCTTCCAGATCTTTTCTTTCTTTGTCATACCATGTTGATTTCCTTGACGAACTTTCTCCTGGATCACACCTCTATTTTCCTTTTGTGGAGGCACTAGCTTTGAATGCAGATTCTATCTTGGGAAGTGCATCACCAAACTCAGCCAACTCAAATGCAAATATCTTACCAACTAATTGATCCCTTGTAATAGTAGTTAGAGATTTGATTTCCTCAATAGCAGCTACTTTGTGTTTGTAAGTAGGAGGTCAAGATCTGAGAACTTTGGCAACAATCTCATCTTCATCCAATGTTCCACTAGCACATCTAATGCCACAAACAAGCTCATTTACCTTTGGCATAAATGAAGTGATATTCTCATCTTCACTCATCTTCAAATTTTTAAACTTTCCTTTCAGACTTTGTAGCTTGGCAGACTTAACATATTTGTCTCCTTCTTAAAGATTTTCCATTTTTGTCCAAATTTCATAAGCAGTCTTCAATCCCATAACATTTGTCAGCTCTGAATCAGATAAGGCAGTTAGTAGGGCTTCTTTAGCTCAAAGATTATTGTCTGCATCTTTGACTTCATCTATAGATGGTGGACCATTCCTTGGGGGAACATATTTAGTTGTGGTTATGTTCCAATACTGATCTCCCATGCATCGTAAGTGACATTCCATGCGGCTCTTCTAGGCAGTGAAGTTTGTTCCATCAAACCTTGGACTATCCTTCTTGTAGGTCAACATCCTGGATCTCCTCAAGCGGTTAGGCTTCTTCTAGAGGAACTTGGCTCTGATACCAATTGTTAGTTAGGACAGACAACTAAGAGGGGGGTGAATCAGTTGTCACAAAAATTATGTTCCTTAATCACTTAAAACCTTCTTATATTTCAATAGCATATTAAAGATTCAATCATGGAAGTATAATGCAATAATTCAAGAGCAAAAACACATTCAACACATATAACATCTAGATTTTTAACATGGAAAACCCAGTTAAGGGAAAAACCACAGGGTGACTAACCCAAGATTGTATTCTCTATTAAAAGAATAAGAAGAATAAAATGGCACTTGCCAATTAGGGCTCACTGTCTGAGCTTACTGCTCACAAGAGGCCCACTGCCTATAGAAGACACACTGTCTACAGAAGAATATAAGTATTACATACTTGAACTGGAGATTAGCATCTTCACTATGCCTGAATTAGTTCCATTTAAACTCAACACCTCTGCTCTGCTTTTTGCTCCTCTTCACTACCACCTTCTCATCATGACCACACACCTTTTTGAATGACTTCACAACTCTTATTTATACATGACATTGACTTTGGAATGATCATCAAAGTCAGCACAACATACACTTATTTTATTACAGAGAAAATACAACTAACTTATTAAAAAAACTTCATGCGCATCACTATACTATCGGCCACACATAACTGGGACTTCGATCTTCTTCAAGGAGCATGCCATGCTTCGCAAAACATCTTCAAGATCATCTACAACATGTGCAAAACATCCGGTCAGCCAAGACTAAGAAGAACACTATTCCCAGAAGGTAAATCTTCAATCACAAGCTCAATCTTCAATGCGGACTACCAACATGAACTGGACACAATTTAGAGACCCCCACAAGCTTGTTTGAATCACCAAGAACATCTGCACCACTTCTTACTGTAATCATTTGCATCTTCATCTGAAACCTCAAGAACACAGTTGGTCATCACTATCACCTTAGAAGGATTGCTTGTGGACCTCCAAACCATGAACCAATTGAGTTATCAATTCACATTAGCCTCCCAAACATGCCACTAGATCCGCAGAACATGATATTGTATTTCTAGATTTCACCAGACCTATTTGTGTCACTCTGTCACCTCTGAACAATTGCTAGAACCGGTTTTACTCTTATTGTCGTAACTCCTTCACATTTTCATGCGGACCTCTCAAATCTTGACTGGATCATCTTCAGACACATATCTACAAACCCTTTGATACGCATACTCTAATCTTCATCTAGCTGGGATCTTCACTTCATAAAGCTTTCACTGTCTTCACTGTTCTTCTCTATTTCTGATAGGACTATTTTTCTCAATATCCTCAGCACACAGATCATCCAATCCTTGACATCAATGCAACAGAAGTATGTTTACATCAATGACAACACTGGTTAGGCCCATACTTGCAACACATTGCTTCCTACACCTCCTCCAAATCAAAAGCTTCAATGTTTATCAGAGTGTGTACAACCATTGGCTTTGGTTCATTTCCATTCCACAACATTCCCACATACCTCCATCTCCCCATCTTTCATCCACTATCCTACATACCTCCCCCATGACCTCCCTATGGTCCATGCTTTTGCAGAAGCCTTTAATCCATACTTTTGCGTTATCCTTCCATGCATAATCCACATCAAAATCCATTATCCTTCCATCAATAATCTACATCAAAATCCATTATCCCTCCCGCCATAATCCACATCAAAATCCACTATCCTCCATCCATCATTGCATAAACCTTCCATAACCCACCTCAAAATCCACTATCTACCTACTCCATCTCCCTTTCATGAAATCCCATACCTACCAACATCTATGGGCATAATGAGACTTGACATGGTCGAAATGCAATGACATCCATCTCTAATGGGACTATCAACTTTTGTGGAACTAGACACTTGAGTCCTTCTTGTCCATATCTACCTATTCTAGATCCAAATATCCCCCATAAATAAAGAAAAAGAAAAGAAAAAAAGAAAAATTAAAATAGTAAAGAGAAATCCACTTGTCCAATGGTGAAAACCACCCTTGGTGACACCTTGGATAAGTACCATAATGAAACCTAGCAAACATGTATCACGTATAGGTTGATTATCTATATGACTTACACTTGGGGGCACGTTGTCTCATTCACACTATCATATATCCACCCTAGAATTCCCTTTCTATTTACCTCATCCTATTATTCATATCCTATCTGTAATCGAGAAAATTTGGATAAATGCAAGATAAAACGATACAATGCAAATTACCTTTTTACCCAAACTTTGTCGAATACCTCAAATGATCGATGTAGATGATCAGATGTTGATTGCACACAATCGTAGCATAACGTTGATAGGAGATGATGGAGAATGGTTGTAAAAATAGTTTGACAGAATAAGGATACTTAAAACTCAATAATGCCTCCTAATGGCTTGTGAGAAGCCATATTTATAGACAAAGGGTTGATTTTTGATGTGGAGGGAAGAAGATAAGATAAGGATTGGATTTTTGCTTTATTAGACAAAAGAGGAAATAAAACAAGATAGAATTTAGAAAGATAGAAAATGATTTGATTTTTGCTTTAAAGGAAATAAATCCTAAAAAGATGAGAGGAATAATTGATGAAATATCTAATTAAATAAATTAATTAGATATGCATGAGTTGCAATTTTAGAAAGAAAACAAGAGGATTTTTATTAGGATTTATTAACTAAATAAATATTTAATTTTTTTAATTAATTTGGATTGTGATGGGAGATGATGTGGATAGATAATTAAATAAATAAAAATTTATTTAATTATAGGAAAATAGATACGTGACTAATTAAATAATTAAAAATAATTATTTAACTAGAGAGGATTAATGGCCATGAATAATTAAATAAATAATTAAAATTTATTTAATTATAGAAGATAAGATTATGGGATTGAAACGGGAATAAAATTAGGTGAATGATATGGGTACCTAGGGCAAAACATGCTAGTGTTAAGGTGTTGGACATTTTTAGGTGTCTACATTTTGCCCCTCTTTGAGATGATGTTTGAGATGATGAAATTTGTGTCGAGTAACATCATTTCAAAGAAGCTAAGGTATGGATAGAGAAAAAAAGTTGGTAATGGAAAGATAAGATGAGGATGCCCCCTTGAGAGGATAGGCGGGTTGGACAAACATGGGTAGGCTCTTGACATGAAATGGATTGGTTGAAAAAGATTAGGGAAGGGATAGAAGAAAGGATGATGTGTTATGCTGCAATGAAAGTGAGCAATCATGATGTTTGATTTAGCACTAGATGTGATGCACCATGGTATGAGGACCAAGGTGACAATGTGTCTCATGCCCCAGTGTAATACAACCTTGTCTAACGTATGAGGAAGAAAAATTACAGCATTAAAGTCCTAATGCACAAAAGATATGATGTGACCTTAGATGCAAAGGATAATGCAAAAAGCAATTCCAACATACACAAGATATGAATATTAGCTGGAATGATATAGATGTGATACAAATGCAAGATAAAAAGATTACACATACAAGAAAACAAGCAAACATGCACAAATGATACAAAAACAAACAAGGAATTGCTCCTGTCAAGCTGTAAGCCAATGATTAATTGTTGATTGATTGATTGATTTGGTTTACGACAAGATTAGGATCAAGACCAAGAATGTGATTAGATAATTTGACAAGATTGGTTAACTTGATTGGCATGGATAAAGGGTGACTTACATTTGGATCTATTGCTTGGATTGAGATTGATTGGAAGAAGTGATGGATTGATGATTTGAAGAAGTGGTTGATTGGAAGAATTGTTTTGAAAGATTGATGAATTGATGAAGATAGATGATAGAAGAAGATGAGAGATGAAAGAAAGAGAAGATGATAGGGGGATGGAAGAATGAATTGTTGGTACTTGCATACTGGATACTTCCTTCGTATTCCAGACTACCTACATACCTGTATCCATGGGATCAAAGGACCACACGATGATGATGAGACATGATGAATATGTAGTTCTGGGTTTTTATTGGTGATGCGAGAGATGGATGAATAAGAGAAGGTGAGATGGATGATGAGGAAAAAGATGAGATGAATGATGAGGATAATGAGGGGGGAGATTGTCTTGTGCCTGAATCTAGGTACCTTCTTCATACTTCAGACTGCCTACATACCCGTATCCGTAGGATCAAGGCACTCAATGATAGAGATGAGATGTAGTTTTGATTTGTGTTTTGATGGTGGTGGATAGATTGATCGAGTGATGGATTTATTGAAATTGATTTGCTTTGATTTGATAGGTTTGATTGGATTTGTTTTGATGGGTGATTGAGTTTATTGCTTAGATTTTTGTTGGATATTTGATTTTTCTATATTTTGGGGAATAATTTGATTTTTTTGTATTTTTTCAGGACATTTTATGATGTTTTTGGTATTTTTTCAGGTCATTTTCTAGTTTTTTAGGGATTTTCTTAGGATATTTTATGATGTTTTTAGAATTTTTTCAGGACTTTTTATGATTTTTTAGATTTTTTTTAGGATGTTTTATGATGTTTTCAGATTTTTTGAGGACATTTTATGATGTTTTTGGATTTTTCCAGGACATTTTCTAGTTTTTAGGGATTTTTTCAGGTCTTTTTATTATTTTTATGATATTTTGGTAGTTTTTTCACAATGTTTTCTAGTTTTTAGGGATTTTTTCAGGTCTTTTTATGATTTTTATAATATTTTGGTAGTTTTAGGATTCACTGTACAAAAGAGCATACAAGGATCCTATCTTTGGGATTTTTGGGTGATGCTATGAAGGGTGGGATAACAAGGTTAAATACGGATGACAAGGTTAAATGCGAAAAACTCCAAGCTATAGAATGTGAATAATGCAAATGATTGTGAATAGATGCAGGGATTTATTAGATGGTAGAACCAACCGCTACACATGGCGCATGAAACAAGTTTTCATAAGATTGAAGGTGGTTCAGAGTGTTTAGGCACTTTTTATCTAACAAATCTAGTTCATTCAACCATGCAACCCAGTATTCCTCCTCAGTGATGATATTCTTCAGTGAGATGCAAAGAGAAGGGAGCTCAACCTTAATAGGTAATATGGCTTCAAAACCAAACACTAATGAATAAGGTGTGGCTCCTGTGGGGGTACGAATGCTAGTGCAATATGTCCATAGGGTGGGATTGAGCTATAAATGCCAGTCGCAGCCAGCTTCATTGATTGTTTTCTTCAAGATGCGTAAAATAGTTTTGTTCGAAGCTTCAGCCTGACCGTTACCTTGTGGGTAATATGGCATGGAGAAGCGATGTTGGATATGGAATTTATTGCATAGAGTGTGAACTTCTTGGTTTTTGAAAGGCTTTCCATTATCTGTAATGATGGAATGCGGGATGCCATATTGGCAGATTACATAGTGTACGATGAATTTGGGAATTTGGATACCAGTGGTAAAGGTAAGTGGAAGAGCCTCTACCCACTTAGTGAAGTACTCAGTGGTAGTGATGATGAATTTATGGTTGTTAGAAGATGGTGGGTGAATCTTACTTACAAGGTCGATCCCCCATTGTGAAAAAGGCCATGGAGTTGTAATCAGTTGTAATTCTTATTATGGCACGTGTATAAGATATCCATGTTGCTGACAAGGTAGGCACTTCTTTACAAATTCATGCGTATCTTTCGCCATAGTTGGCCAATAATATCATGTCTAAAGAATCTTTTTAGCTAAGGTTGGTCCACTAGAATGCTCCCCACAGATGCCCTTGTGTACTTCTTGTAAGGCAACCTCGATCTCCCTAAAATCTAGACATCTCAAAAGGGTACCATTGAGACCCCTTCGATATAAGGTGTCACCGATAATGGTGTAACAAGATGCTTGGTGGATGAAGGTTTTTCATTGTACAGATGTCAGGTTAGGTGGAAGGATGTTGTCGTGAAGGTACATGTAGGTTTGTTGATACCATGGGGATAAAGGACCAACAATGTTGCATACAAGCTTAGATCGTGGAACATCATAAGCAGGTATAGGGAGTTCTTCTATCAAGAATTTGTACTTCTTGCTATCTTTTTTCATGTCAACTAATGACCCTATGGTGGCCATTGCATCAACTACTTTATTATTAAGCCTTGGAACCTGTTCAAAGTGGATGTTGTGAAAATAATCCTTAAAATCATCTACCATCCTCTTGTAAGGTAGAAGGTTGTCATCTTTTATTTTATAATCATTATTCACCTATTGGATGACCAATTGTGAATCACCATACATTGTCAGCTTCTCAATTTTCCACTTGATTGCCATGTGGAGTCCTGTGATGAGGGCTTCATATTCAGCTACATTATTAGTACATGGAAATGTGATCTTGTATGACTTGGGGATTGTGTCTCCTTGAGGTGTTACAAATAAAAGACCTGCCCCTGAGCCACGGTGAGTATAAGACCCATCAAAGTACATTTTCCATGTGTTTTCTACTGGTGCAACTATCAATATGGACTCATCTGGAAACTCAGATAACAATGGATGCTCTGCTGGGATGGGAGCATCTGCTAACTGATCTACAATAACCTAACCTTTCATGGCTTTTCTTTCCATATACTCAATATCGAACTCACTCAAGATCATTAGCCATTTTGTTGTCCTTCCTATAAGAGCTACTTTACTTAACAGATATTTCAATGGATCTATTTTTCCAATGAGCTTCATTTTCTGGTTAAGCATGTAGTGTCTTAACTTTTGAGAAGTAAAGACCACTTCTAGACATGCTCACTCTATCAGTGTGTAGTTAAGCTCATAATCTACCAATGTGCGGCTGATATAATAAATAGCCCTCTACTTTCCTTGTTCATCATGTTGTGCCAATAAAGCCCCAACTGTTGTTTTTGTTGTTGATATATAAAGTAGAAGAGGTTGTCCTAATCTCGGTGGCATGAGGACTGGTGGGTTGGCAAGGTACATCTTCAATTGTTCAAAAGCCAATTGACAATTGTTATCCCACTAAAAGATGTATTTTTCTTGAGAAGCTGTTGAAATGGTTGACACTTATCGGCAAGTTGTGCTATGAATTGGTGGATAGACTGTAACTTCCCTTCAAGTCTTCTAAGTTGCTTAAGTGTTGTAGGAGAAGGCATTTCCATTATGGATTTAACTTTATTAGGATCGACCTCTATTCCCCTTGTTGACACTATGTATCCTAGGAGTTTCCTAGAGGTTACTCCAAAGACACAATTCTTGGGGTTCAGTCTTACATTGCATTGTTCCAATCGGTCAAAGATTTTTGCTAGCACATCTAAATGTTCTTCTCTTGTCTTTGATTTTCCCAATAAGTCATCTACATAGTCTTCCATTATTTTGTGAAAGAAATCATGGAAGATAACTGTCATGGCTCTTTGGTATGTCCCTCCTACATTTTTCAAACTAAATGGCATCACGACCCAACAATAGGTTCCCCATGGTGCTATGAATGATGTCTTATGCTGATCCTCCTCTACTATTTTGATTTGGTTATATCCAGAAAATTCATCCATGAGTGATAGCATTTCATGTTTGGTAGTAAGATCTACAATGATATCAATGTTAGGAAGAGGAAAATTATCCTTAGGGCAAGCTTTGTTGAGGTCTCGAAAGTCTATACAACAATAGATGCCCCCAGTGACATTCTTAACTGGTACCAGATTCAACATCCATTGAAGGTAATCTATCGATCGAATGAACCCCACATCTAAGAGTTTCTTCAAGTCTACTTTAACAAGTAATGCTACCTGCAGATTCATCTTTCTTAATTTCTACCTCACTGGTTTTGTATCTAGATGTACTACAAGGTGGTGAACTATGAGGGCAAGTTCTAGATTAGGCATGTCGGCGTAGGTCCATACCAAGTTGATGCTTTTTTGTTTGAAGAAATCCAAGAAGGCCTCTTGTTCTTTTGATGTCAATGATTCAGCTCGGTATGTAATTTTAGGTTCATCCTCCATTCCAAGATTCATTTCATGTGACTCTTCCACCAATATTGGTGATCTTACTTGATAAAACATAGGCACTCCAAGGAGGTCCAATCTCTCATCCTCTAGCACCTCAGAGAGGTTTTCACTAGAAGATACGTCCTTTATTTTTACTTTTTTATTGTCTAAAAGTGCCACAAAGTGGTTTTCGTCAGGGGACATTATTTTTATTTTCATCATTTTGTGACTAAGAGATTGGGTGGTCTCCCCGAAGTAAGCAAAAGTGTTAAGCTCCATGATGTATCCTAATTTATGATCTCCCAAGGGAAAGTGATTCCTCACTCCCATGAATTCAGCTAGAGCCTCATCATTTTGTACAACATTAAGGATGGGTGGTCCTTGTTGGTCCCAATCGATTAGTTGAGGATATATAAGAGGTAGGTCATCAGAGGTGGATGGCATGGAGGATAATGTGAAGATGGTACAAATGGATGATTCGAATAGCTTGGCAAGATTAGCAAAGGAATCATGATGGTACTCTTCATTGATGTCATTAATTACCAGGAAGGCCTTAGCATCCTCTGTAAAAGTACACTCACGTTTCGTAGAATTTGGTTCCAGTTTTCTATACCCTAACCCATGGTAGTAGTGGTTTTTTTTTTCTTTTATTAGTTCCATGATCCCTTGTTCATGCAAGCCCATGCCCCCTTGTGCTTTATATCCCATGTTCTTAACGATTTGAAGTCATTTATGTCATGCCCACATTTTCCATGCGGTCACGACATGCATCCCACATGTCATGTCCACATTTGTCATGTGGTCATGACACGATATATCAAAAAAATTCCACACTTCCCTAGAAACCCCCTCACACACGTAAGCGTGCTCAGTGGCGTTATGCATAAGGTGTAAACATGACAGTGGAATGTGGGGTAATGCGTTCACTTGCACATACCATTCACAATGAAGACCAACTAGGGGGTCGATGTGACGCAGTTAACGTCACCAATAGTGTTAGGATCAATGATCAAAACCCTAAGTTAACCTATGTGAATGATGGGATTTTGACGTAAGTCAAAATAAAGAGCCAAATTCAAGTGCATGAGAAAGGTATAATTTAATACATAAATCTAATGTCGATACTCGGCAAAAAGCAATATTATAATCCTAAGTTAAATTTCTCTAACCTAGCTAAACCCTAAATTCCAGAAAAATCTGGTAGCATAACACCTCATGGGTGTGATTAGGGTTTATTATAATAAAACTAATTTTGATCAAAAGTTTACTGGTTTGGTTCTAAATTACCTATGTAACATCAGTTAAATTGGTAGATTAGTTAAAGTAGATTAATTGTACATTTTTCAACAAAGGTCAATCAATTTGTTCTTCTTCACATTTTCTATAATTTAAAACATTTTTCAACAAAGCTTGATCAATTTGTTCTTCTTTATGTTTTCTATAATTTAAAACATTATTCAAAAAGACTCGATCAATTTGTTCTTCTGCACATTTTCTATCAATCAGAGTTATCACTGCATCCTTTAGATTATTCCTAATTTCTTGGTAGATCAGATCATGGATACATGTTATACTAACTTCACTTAAATAGTTTACTAGGTATCCAAGTTGGTTTGAATGACATCTTTATTAAATTAATAAAATTGTTCTAAATATAATTAAAAGAAATATTAAATTAATAACATTCTAGCTATATACTAACATCGTCGAGTTTGGTTTGAATGCAAAGGTTTAATCCCAATTTTTTTAATAAATACCTCTCAATGCTTAGATAGGTGAAAGAATTAATTAAAACAATAAAATCCCTTTTTGAAATAACCAAATAAAAAAAATCAATAAAAGTATAAACTCCCTCTAATCATAAACTAACCTATATATTATCATGCCACTAACAAATAAAAATAACATTCCAAAAACGACTAAGGATTACCCATTTTATTATTTATCTCAGAACCCCATTATAAAATTCAGAGCATGAAACAAATGAACAAAATAATTAAAAGAGTGGAAGTCAAAATTTAAAATGAATTTTAAATTTACCTTGCCCTAAAATTTCCCAATAATAAAATATAATTTCCTTAAGGGAAAAAAAAAAACCCTAACCTTATTTTTTTAACTCTCTTTTTCTTTTCTCCTCTTTGTTTTTCTCCTCTTTTCTCATTTTGTTTTGGGTTGTGTTTGCAGGTTTAATGGAGGCCATTCATGAAATATATATATATATATATATATATATATATATATATATATATATATATATATATATATATATATATATATATATATATATATATATATATATCTTTTCTCATGTTTTCTCATTTTGTTTTGGATTGTGTTTGCAGGTTTAATGGAGGCCATTCATGAAATTCATATGATGGCATATATGTGTGTGTGTGTGTGTGTGTGTGTGTGTGTGTGAATATTGTTTATGCTCTGGATTTTATTAATATAAATATATATATTTTTTATTTGACTAAAACCTCAATCTTTTTGTTTGTGATAGGCAAGAGGGAGGAGCTATGTGGAGACCGGCGGTGGCGGAGTAGAAGGGACTGTGGAGGCCACAGGGTTTGGAGGGACCACGGAGGAGTGGAGGCTGCAGTGGCATTGGCGGTGTCGGAGAAGGGGTCCACGAGGCGTTTGGGGCAGTAACAACTTGTGGTCTGCGGGGAATCCATGGGGGGTGGAAGGAAAAGGGGGAGTGTGGGTGTGGGGAGGGGGTGGAGCTACCACCCACATCCCACACAGTGGGATGTGGGTGGGGGCTCTGCCCCCTCCCCACATCCCCACTTTAATATAAGGCAATGGTGGGGGGTTCAAACCCCCCCACCACAACATTTTTCTTGCCAATAAAACTATGATCTGTATGAAACGCATTCACAGTCTATTTTCTATATATATATTTTTAATGGGTTTTAATAATATTTTTAAATATATATATACACACAGCAATTTCACAGATTTATATCCAAAATTCACAGATCCAACTCAAAATACAGTTTAATTTAGTATATTAAAATATAACAATATATATATATATATACTGTTGTATATGTAATGCAGTCTCATATATTTTTGTTTGACAGAATAATTAAAAACAATTTATATTTAAATATATATATATATATATTTCTAAATATAATTTTCCTTCAACACTTACAAATTTTCTTTTAAGAACAATAAGCAAAAGTTATATTTTCTTTTTATCAAATTTATATAAGGCAAGGAATATTTTTTTTTTTGATACAATATCTCAAAAGAAATATTTTTGTTTTCATAAACAGATTTACATAAAGCCAATAAACTTTTTTGTAAGCATAAAAGAACATATCTACACATAACAACCCTTCAAGAATTTATTTATTTTTTTGTTTTTTTAAAGAAAATGCATTTATTTCTTCCCTCCATTTTAACAACAATCAAAATTCTTTTCTCATAAGTAAATTAAATGTATAGATTTTTCATTGTATTCTACAAAGATAAATTAGCAAACATTCTACCCTTTTAAAAAAAAAAATAACATTCAAGAGAAAAAGCAATAAGACTATTTTTCCTCCAACACTATTTTTTTTTTAATGATAAGCATTAAAATCAGCAAATTTAAAATTTCTATTTCAAATGTATATAGTTTATACACACAAGTAAAAATATACTTTTACAACAAGAGAGAGAGAACAATGTTCTCCTCTTTTGAAAACTAACAAATGATACAAAATCCTAACTTAGCCATGCTCTTTCTCAAGAGCTAAAAGGAAATAAGATAACAACTCTCAAGAACAATGGTGTTTTCTTCAACTTCACCAAGCTCCCAATATCCTGCAATAACACAAAAAGGGGAAAGAAGCCACAACAACTTGCTCTCCTCTCTACCATTGACTCACTCATGAGTCACCCCCGAGCTAGGAGGTCATCCTCACACTAGGAAACTCAAACCACAACACAACAATGCATTCATCAACTAAACACAAAATTACTCCCATGGCTAACACAACACAAGAACTCACTCAGAATGAGTTTAATGGGGTAGGGGAGTGGACAACACTCAACTCAAGAGTGCCACTCCTAAAACATCCCAATTCAAATACCTCTTAAGGCCTCAAGCCAACACTTTTAAACATAGTTTCACAAAGCTTCCATTTGGCTCTCAAGCCATTTCACATATTGGAAATATTCACATATTTCCCTCAAGGCTACAACTCCACAAAATCAAATAAATGACCCCGAGGAGGTTCACTCCTCCCCCACTCGACACATGTTGAACATCTTCTCCCAAGTGGAAGAGGCTCTCACAACACCCATACAATTTTTTCCCACAACAACAAGTAAAAACTCAAAAATAGAACTCACACATAGCATCACACAAGTAAATAAAATGCATAAGGGAAGGCCTTATCCTTGAAACCTACCTTAAAAAGCCCAATTGGTAGATGGTTGAGTAGAGCTTCTCCAACTCCTTCTCCAAATTGAGCCACCAAATTTTCTCCAACTTTTTCCCCAAAGTAATTAAAATCAATAAAAATTACCAAGAATTCAACAACCCCATCCTTCTCTCCAAGAGGGATTAAAATAGGCTCTTCTCAAGAGCCTTGAGGAATGGGGAGGTGACACATGTCACCTCCTCACTCCTCCTCCCAACTACAAGCAAGACCCTTGGAATGGGTGGTGACACATGTCACTCACCCATTCACCAAGTCTCTCTCCCTTCCACTTGTCCTCTTTAAAACATGTAGGAGAGAAAAGTGGAGCTTAAGAGGGAGTGGGTGCCACATGTGCCCCAATCCTCTCCTCCTAAGAGGGACCACACAACTCCAAGGTACCCTCACCAATTGTGGGAGAGACTTGGAGTAAAGTCCTCCACAATTAAGGGGTCTTGGAGACTCCCCCAACCTAGGGAAGAGGAAAGGAAGAGGTTGAGTGTTTGACCCACTCATCCTCTCCCTTCCAAGCTTCCATTTTCGTCACTTTACTTCAGGGTGAAGTTAAAGTGACCAAATGGAAGTTTACCTAGGGTTACACAAGCCCAAATGACCCCTAGACCCTAGGGGTACAACCCAGGGTCAAGTTTAACCTAAATTTAACACCTTAGGATGTAGAAAATCACATGAAAAAGGGTCCCAAAAAAAATTAAAACAAAAATTGAGTCAAATAAATATTACACATTTACAACACCATAATACAATCAACTGAAAAAGGGTAGACCTAGCCCAAAGGACACCATACACAAACATTACAAAAATTCATCATGCAATACACAAATGATCTTGGTTCCTCTTGGAACTAGATTGGCTTCACAAGGGAAAACAATACAGTGTGTGGGATGATCTCTAAATTTATGTGGATTCGTTAGAAACACCTGCGCACTCAAATGAAATGTTAATCCAACATGTATATGATAGCCGAAGCAAAGTGAAACAAGCACATACAACATCACATGTTCATATAAGCATCAAGGAAATCACATTATAGTTAAATTCTAAATTCTACATTTCAAACATCCATTCCCAAGATTGAATCACATAACAATTTTTTAACTAACATCACATGAATAGTTTCCCAATAACATCATAATATAAACCATATGTCTAACATCATCAGTGAATCAATATCCAGTTCTAAACACATTATAAACATGTTAAGCATAACAAATCCACATACAGCATAAAGTCTAATAGTCCAGAAATTTGGGATCAACAGTCCCATAAGTCTAAATGTATCACCAATAGTAAAATAAGTAGTCAACTATATGGGAATGAAAAAGTAGGCCTCACAGCCTCCCCCCTAAGACTGTACTTCCTCCTGGAAGTTGTCAAAGAGGTGAGGATAAAGAGCCCTCAATCTCGCTACATCCTCCCATGTCGCTGTGACCTCATCGTACATGTCCCATTGGACCCTAACCTGGTCCAGCTCTCAACCTCAAAGGCCCAGCATCCAACGAGCCAATATGTGAATTGGCTCCAAAGCCAACTGACTGTCTGCCTTTACCTAAAGAGCACTCTAATCTAATACATGAGATAAATCAGATATGTAACGCCGTAAAACTGAAACATGAAAAATATTATGGATACGCGACAGGCTAGGTGGCAAGGCTAGATAATAGGCTACGGGTCCTATCTGCTCCAAGATCTCAAAAGGTCCAACATAATGAGGTGCAAGCTTAGAGCCCTTTTCGTAATGGATTAGACTCTTGTGCGGTCGCATTCTCAAAAATACTTTGTCCCCAACTGAGAAGCTTTGATCTACCCTCTTAGCATCGGCATACTTCTTCTGTCAATCCTATGCCTCCTGAAGTCTCTGCCTAATCAACATCACCTGCTGCTCTATATCCTGAACTAACTTTGGCCCTATCGCAACCCTGTCCTCAATATAGTCCCAACTCAAAGGTGTCCTGCAAGGTCTGTCGTACAAGGCCTGAAAAGGAGGCATACCCAATGAGCTGTGATGCCCATTGTTGTAGGCAAACTCAACTAGATACAGGTACTCCTCCCATCTACTTTAATGATCCATGACATACATACAGAGCATATCCTCAAGAACCTAATTAACTCTCTATGTCTGTCCATCGGTCTCAGGATGATAAGTGAAACTGAAGTTGAGTTGTGTACCCAACGCCTGCTGTAAGGCTCTCTAAAAGGTTAAAGTGAACACTGAATCCCTGTCAGAAATGATATGGCAAGGTACCCCATGTAACCTAACAATCTGATCCAAGAATACTCTCACCACAAATGGTGCATTGTACATCGTGTGTATAGGTGAGAAATGCGCCACCTTGGTCAACTTGTCAACTGTCACCATGATGGCATCATGGCGGCATGATGACATAGGAAGACCAACAATGAAGTCCATGGAAATGGTGTCCCATTTCCACTCAGGTATCTCGTGAGGGTATAAAAGACCCGTTGGATGCTGATGCTCAGCCTTGACCCTTTGGCACTCCAGGCAACGAGCAACATATTCTACAATATCCCGTCTCATACCTGCCCAATGGTATAACTATCACAAGTCGGCATGCATCTTCTTCACCCCTGGGTGTGCTACATAAAGTGCTCTATGAGCCTCTAAAAGAACTACTGCACATAGATCACCCACACAAGGTACATAGATGTGCTGTCGATGTCTAAGCAAACCATCTGACTCAAGGGAATATCCTGCAAATCTTCCCTTAAGGGCCCTCTATTTCTGGATCTCCTGTTACACCTCCAGAAACTACTCATCCTCACGTAGATGTTGTATGATTCGCTCTTTCAAGTCCACACTTATGGTCAAGGTCAGGATCTCATGGCACCTCTAACTCAAAGCGTTAGCCACCACATTCTCCTTCCCTTTGATGTAGTGGACATCAAAGTCATACTCACATAAAAACTCCATCCAACGCCACTGGTAGGTGTTCAAATTCAGCTATGTGAATATGTACTGCAAGCTATGGTGATCCGAATGGAGCTTAAAGTGACAACCCAAAAGAAAGTGTCTCCAACAAACAAGAGCATGTACCACTGCTGTGAGCTCTAAATCGTGAGTAGGGTAGTTCAGCTCATGTGTCTTGAGCTTACGTGACTCATATGCAATCTCCCTACCACCCTACATAAGCACGGCTCCCAAACCCTCGAGTGATGCATCTGTGCAAACTACAAAATCCTCTGCAGGATCTGGAACCACTAAGATGGGAGCGCTGATAAGACGCTCCTTGAGGACCCCAAAGGCCCTCTTGCACTGCTCGGTCCAAGTGAAACTCTTCCCTTTCCACTGAAGGGAAGTGATGGGTACGCTATCCTGGAAAATTCCTCTACAAATCTATGGTAGTAACCAGTTAATCCCATGAAACTCCTAACCTCTATCACACTGGTGGGTGCTGGCCAATCTCTGATAGCTCTAATCTTCAATGGATCTATAGAGATGCCATCGCCTGACAGGATGTGCCCCAAGTACTATACCTCTGTCCTGAAGAAGGCACACTTTGCCAGGTTGCCATAAAGCTACTGCTCTCGCAAGCATTGCAAAACCTGACGCAAATTATCCACATGCTCCTCCTTGGTCCACGAATAGATCAAAATATTGTCTAGAAAAATGATCACAAACCACTCCAAGTAAGTGCGGAACACCCCATTCATGAGACTCATGAACACTCTAGGGGCATTCATCAAACCGAAGGGTACCACTGTGAACTCGTAGTGGCCATATCTGGTTCAGAAAGTAGTCTTATGAATATCTGCCTCTGTGATGTGTAATTTGTGATACCTAGATTTTAGATCAATTTTCAAGAACACTCTGGCTCCCTGCATCTGGTTAAAAAGCTCATCAATCCTAGGTAGAGGATAACAGTTTTTTACCGTCACCTTATTCAACTACCTATAGTCCATGCATAAGAGAAGAGACCCATCCTTCTTTACGAAGATAACTGATGTGCCCCTTCTCATGTAACTCCTCTAACTGCAGTTTGAGCTTCGTGAGCTCATGTGTAGTCATCCTATAGGGTGCATGAGACACTGGCTCTGCACCTGGCACTAGATTGATATGGAAATCTACCTCTCTGCGTGGAGGCATACCTAGTAATTCCAGCGGGAACACGTCAGTAAACTCTCTCAAGATAGGGTGATCATCCAATGAAGCCTTAGGCTCATCCTCTGATCTGTCACTAACTGTGATAGCGAACATCTAACATCCCTTCCACGTGCAGCGCTTAAGCTGTTGAGCAGATATCATACGAACTACCATGGGCTTTTGAATGCCCACTATCTCAACCAGTGCACCATGATCATCTAAGCAACTAATCACCCTTCGGCAATAATCCAGCTTGGCTCTATGAGCCGCAAGCCAATCCATACCCAAAACCACACCGTAGGATCCTAATGGCATAACTCTAAGGTCACAAGATGTAGTGAAGGAACCCAAAGAAATCTCACAATCCCGAACCAAGGTATCTACTGACATCCTAGCCCCAGAGGCCAACTCATCCTCCCACCTAATGTCCTGCATAGAAGCCACCAGCTTGCAATGCTCCACTAATGATGTAGACAGAAAAGAATCGGTAGCTCTAAAGTCAAAAAAATAGAGATGAGGGCACCCCCGATCGTACCTGATGTCTCAATCATGGATGCCTGATAGTCAGCCTGGCGGTTATCAACCGCTACAAACATGTGGTGGAACTTGCCCACATCTCCTACCGTCTGCTCTGACCCTCCTAAATGGGGCTATCCCCTTGCCGTGAAACCCTATGGGCACTCTCTGGCCAAATGTCCTACCCCACCACAAACATAACATGGGCCCCTACCCTGTATCTGCCCTGACTGAGTCCTAGCACCCTACTTCTGCCCAGTCTGTCCTATGGACCCCTGTGAACCTCTATACAACTGTTGTGACCTCGTGGGTCCCGCAGGTGTTCCCTGTTGTCTCTAAACCCTACGTTGGCCCTATTGTTGCCAACCATGATTTTATCCTCCCTATGCCCTCTGTTGGGGTCTAGACCTCTACTGATGCTATTGCTGCTGCTGTGGAGGCCTAGGAGGTAATGATGGAGAACTAAATCCTCCTCTTTGTGGTGGTGGTGGTGGTCTACGAAAGTTTTGCTACTGATGACTACGGTCCTGAAATTATGGGCATGAATTCTACCCTCGTCCCTGAAACTCCTCTGTAATATAACCCTTCTCGGTAACCTCACTTATAGTATGAGGGTCTGCCACACACATTGGTCTTGCTATCCCCTAATTCAAACCTCTGATGAATTTGTGAACTAGAATTTTCTCATCATGGAGATACTCTGCGTAACATGAAAGCTCAATAAATCAGCTCTCATACTGTGCAACCGTGAGTCCTCTCTACTGTAAGTCGTGAAACTCATCTATCTGGTACTGCCTATAATGGTCTGACAAGTAACATGCATTAAAGTGCTCTATGAATGTGTCCCATGTGTATATGTCTAATGATAACCGGCACTTGCACTCCTTAATGCGCCACCAAGTAGCTGCTGCATGTTGCTCCCATAAGGTCACAACGCAAAGCATCTATCTAGACTGATGAACCAAGCCTCAGCCTCGGCTCCCTCTGTAGCTCATGCGAAGGTAGGTGGATTAAGCCTAAGTAGGTCTCTGATTGAATCTCCTCTGTCTCTATGTCCTATGACCATCTCATCCATACCATACTCATAAGGTCCATGATGTACCTGCTCAACCCTCACAGTCTCATCTTGTCTCGTATGTCATAGAGGACTCCTACTTCGTGCTCTGTATGTTGACCCTACCTCCTCCACAATAGTATCTAGTATCTCTACAAAAGGCTCCACACGTGGCACCTCTCGTGGATCAACGCGGGGCTCTACACGTGGCTCAGCTTGTGACTCAGCACGTGGCTCCTCACGTGGGTCCTCTCACGGATCAACGCGGGGCTCATCACGTGGTGCTGGTACAACTGGCGGTAGCCTCTCTAACATGGCCTGTAACATCTGTAAAATCTGAGGTCCTATATCAAGTCCTGGTGGTGCCTGCGGTACTGGCTGATATGATAAGCCTGCTGGTACCTGACCCTCTATAGAGGAATCACTATGCACCTCGGTGGATGTAGTGTGACATGATTGCGCTCACCGAATTCATCGGGGAGGCATCCTATAAAACAAAGTAGGCACTAATTAATCAAAGTTGCAGAATAAGTAACATGCCCAAATAAGCCCAGTGTTTAAACTTGGGCTCTGATACCAAATGTCATGCCCACATTTCCCATGCAGTCATGACATGCATCCCACGTGTCATGTCCACATTTGTCATGTGGTCATGACATAAAATATAAAAAAAATTCCACGCTTCCCTAGAAACCCCCTCGCACGCGTAAGCGTGCTCGTTGGCGTTATGCATAAATGCATTCACTTGCGCATACCATTCACAATGAAGGCCAACTAGGGGGTCGATGCGACATGGTTAACGTCACCAATAGGGTTAGGATCAATGATCGAAACCCTAAGTTAACCTATGTGAATGATGGGATTTTGACGTAAGACAAAATCAAGAGCCAAATTCAAGTGCATGAGAAAGGTATAATTTAATACATAAATCTAATGTCGATACTCAGCAAAAAACAATATTATAATCCTAAACAAAGTTAAATTTCTCTAACCTAGCTAAACCCTAAATTCTAGAAAAATTTGGTAGCATAACGCCTCACGGGTGTGATTAGGGTTTATTATAATAAAACTAATTTTGATCGAAAGTTTACTGGTTTGGTTCTAAATTACCTATGTAACATCAGTTAAATTGGTAGATCAGTTAAAGTAGATTAATTGTACATTTTTCAACAAAGCTCGATCAATTTGTTCTTCTTCACGTTTTCTATAATTTAAAACATTTTTCAACAAAGCTCGATCAATTTGTTCTTCTTCACGTTTTCTATAATTTAAAACATTTTTCAACAAGACTCAATCAATTTGTTCTTCACATTTTCTATCAATCAGAGCTATCACTACATCCTTTACATTATTCCTAATTTCTTAGTAGGTCAGATCACGGATACATGTTATACTAACTTCACTTAAATAGTTTACTAGGTATCCAAGTTGGTTTGAACGACGTCTTTATTAAATTAATAAAATCACTCTAAATATAATTAAAAGGAATATTAAATTAATAACATTCTAGCTATATACTAACCTCATTGAGTTTGGTTTGAATGCAAAGGTTTAATCCCAATTTTTTTTTATAAATACCTCTCAATGCTTAAATAGGTGAAAGAATTAATTAAAACAATAAAATCCCTTTTTAAAATAACCAAATAAAAAAATCAATAAAAGTATAAACTCCCTCTAATCATAAACTAACCTATATATTATCATGCCACTAACAAATAAAAATAACATTCCAAAAAGGATTAAGGATTACCCATTTTATTATTTATCTCAGAACCCTATTATAAAATTCAGAGCATAAAACAAATGAACAAAATAATTAAAAGAGTGGAAGTCAAAATTTAAAATGAATTTTAAATTTACCTTGCCCTAAAATTCCCCAACAATAAAATATAATTTCCTTAAGTGCAAAAAAACCCTAACCCTATTTTTTTAACTCTCATTTTTTTTCTCCTCTTTTCTCATTCTGTTTTGGGTTGTGTTTGCAGGTTTAATGGAGGCCATTCATGAAATATATATATATATATATATATAATGTGAATATTGTTTATGCTCTAGATTTTTTTAATATAAATATATATATGTTTTTATTTAACTGAAACCCCAAGCTTTTTGTTTGTGACAGGCAAGAGGGAGGAGCTGTGTGGAGACTAGTGGCGGTGGAGTGTGGCATCAGCGGTAGAGTAGAAGGGATTGTGGAGGCCATAGGGTTTGGAGGGACTACAGAGGAGTGGAGGCCGCAGTGGCATTGGCGGTGTCAGAGAAGGGGTCTACGAGATGTTTGGGGCAGTAACGGCATGTGGTCCGCGAGGAATCTGTGGGGGGCGGAAGGAAAAGGGGGAGTGTGGGTGTGGGGAGGGGGTAGAGCCCCCACCCACATCCCCACTCTAATATAAGGCGATGGTGGGGGGTTCGAACACCCCCACCAAAGCATTTTTCTTGCCAATAAAACTACGATCTGTATGAAACGCATTCACAGTCTATTTTCTGTATATTTTTTTTAATGGGTTTTAATAATATTTTTAAATATATATATATACACACAGCAATTTCACAGATTTATATCCAAAATTCACAGATCCAACTCAAAATACAATTTAATATATATTTTTGTGTGTATATATATATATAATCATATTTCCAAATATAATTTTCCTTCAACACTTACAAATTTTCTTTTAAGAACAATAAGCAAAAGTTATATTTTCTTTTTATCAAATTTATATAAGGCAAGGAATATTTTTTTTTTTTATACAATATCTCAAAAGAAATATTTTTGTTTTCATAAACAGATTTACATAAAGCCAATAAACTTTTTTGTAAGCATAAAAGAACATATCTACACATAACAGCCCTTCAAGAATTTATTTATTTTTTTGTTTTTTTAAAGCAAATGCATTTATTTCTTCCCTCCATTTTGACAACAACAATCAAAATTCTTTTCTCATAAGTAAATCAAATGTATAGATTTTTCATTGTATTCTACAAAGATAAATTAGCAAACATTCTACCCTTTTTAAAAAAATAAATAACATTCAAGAGAAAAAGCAATAAGACTATATTTTTCCTCCAACACTATTTTTTTTTTAATGATAAGCATTAAAATCAACAAATTTAAAATCTCTAATTCAAATGTATATAGTTTATACACACAAGTAAAAATATACTTTTACAACAAGAGAGAGAGAATAATGTTCTCCTCTTTTGAAAACTAACAAATGATACAAAATCCTAACTTAGCCATGCTCTTTCTCAAAAGCTAAAAGGAAATAAGATAACAACTCTCAAGAACAATGGTGTTTTCTTCAACTTCACCAAGCTCCCAATATCCTGCAATAACACAAAAAGGGGAAAGAAGCCACAACAACTTGCTCTCCTCCCTACCATTGACTCACTCATGAGTCACCCCCGAGCTAGGAGGTCATCCTCACACTAGGAAACTCAAACCACAACACAACAATGTATTCATCAACCAAACACAAAATTACTCCAATGGATAACACAACAAAAGAACTCACTCAGGATGAGTTCAATGGGGTAGGGGAGTGGACAACACTCAACTCAAGAGTGCCACTCCTAAAACATCCCAGTACAAATACCTCTCAAGGCCTCAAGCCAACACTTTTAAACATAGTTTCACAAAGCTTCCATTTGGCTCTCAAGCCATTTCACATATTGCACATATTCACATATTTCCCTCAAGGCTACAACTCTAGAAAATCAAGGAAATGACCCTGAGGAGGTTCACTCCTCCCCACCCCACACATGTTGAACATCTTCTCCCAAGTGGAAGAGGCTATCACAACACCCATACAATTTTTCCCCACAACAACAAGTAAAAACTCAAAAATAGAACTCACACATAGCATCACACAAGTAAATAAAATGCATAAAGGAAGGTCTTAGCCTTGAAACCTACCTTAAAAATCTCAATTGGTAGATGGTTGAGTAGAGCTTCTCCAACTCCTTCTCCAAATTGAGCCACCAAATTTTCTCCAACTTTTTCCCCAAAGTAATTAAAATCAATAAAAATTGCTAAAAATTCAACAACCCCATCCCTCTCTCCAAGAGGGATTAAAATAGGTTCTTCTCAAGAGCTTTGAGGAATGGGGAGGTGACACATGTCACCTCCTCACTCCTCCTCCCAACTACAAGCAAGACCCTTGGAATGGGTGGTGACACATGTCACTCACCCATCCACCAATTCTCTCTCCCTTCCACTTGTCCTCTCTAAAACATGTGGGAGAGAAAAGTGGAGCTTAAGAGGGAGTGGGTGCCACATGTGCCCCAATCCTCTCCTCCTAAGAGGGACCACACAACTCCAAGGTACCCTCACCAATTGTGGGAGAGACTTGGAGTAAAGTCCTCCACAATTAAGGGGTCTTGGAGACTCCCCCAACCTAGGGAAGAGGAAAGGAAGAGGTTGAGTGTTTGACCCACTCATCCTCTCCCTCCCAAGCTTCCATTTTCGTCACGTTACTTCATGGTGAAGTTAAAGTGACCAAATGGAAGTTTACCTAGGGTTACAAAAGCCCAAATGACCCCTAGACCCTAGGGGTACAACCCAGGGTCAAGTTTAACCCAAATTTAGCACCTTAGAATGTAGAAAATCACATGAAAAGGGGTCCCAAAAAGAATTAAAACAAAAATTGAGTCAAATAAATATTACACATTTACAACACCATAATACAATCAACCGAAAAAGGGTAGACCTAGCCCAAAGAACACCATACGCAAACATTACGAAAATTCATCATGCAATACACAGATGATCTTGGTTCCTCTTGGAACTAGATCAGCTTCACAAGGGAAAACAATATAGTGTGTGGGATGATCTCTGAATTTCTGTGGCTTCGTTAGAAACACCTACGCACTCAAATGAAATGTTAATCTGACATGTCTATGATAGCCAAAGCAAAGTGAAAAAAGCACATACAACATCACATGTTCATATAAGCATCAAGGAAATCACATTATAGTTAAATTCTAAATTTTGCATTTCAAACATCTATTCCCAAGATTGAATCACATAACAATTTTCTAACTAACATTACTTGAATAGTTTCCCAATAAAAATCATAATATAAACCATGTCTAACATCATCAGTGAATTAATATCCAGGTCTAAACACATCGTAAACATGTTAAGCATAACAAATCCACATACAGGATAAAGTCTAATAGTCTGGAAATTCGGGATTAACAATCCCATAAGTCTAAATGTATCACCAATAGTAAAATAAGTAGTCAAATATACAGGAATGAAAAAGTAGGCCTCACACTTTACCATAAATCTTTGCTGGTAAAGTTGGGACTTCTTTGTCTTCTTCATCCTTGCATAGCCATGAAGAAATGTCATCGAGATCATCCTACTCCAAGAGACGTTTCTTTTCAAAAGTATAGGTGTTGGTTTGCATTTGATCACTACGATGGAAACTTCATTCTCCCTAGGAGTGCCATATGTTCTGGGGGATGGTGGTAAGTGGCTGACACAAAAGAAAGTGCCATGTAAATCATATTCACCACATCCCTTGTCACTTGCCTTGACCTTGATTTTGGGGTAAGGAGATGATTGCAACGTTGATGGAAAATCAGCAGGATCAATGTAGGCAGAGAATGATAGGTCCTTTTGTTTAGGCTTATAAGGGGTCATGATGGGATGATTATACGGATAGAAGGTATGGTCATGTCCTTCCAAAAAACTACAGTATTGAAAGGGACAAGGATTGGCGTAGATGGAAACTTCTATACTATTATGTGGAAACTTTAGGCATTGATGGAAGGTGGAAGGGACGGCTTGCATGGCATGAATCCATGGTCGTTTGAGAAGAATGTTGTAGGGAAGATCAAGGTCAAGGACCTGGCACTTTGTTTCCAAAATCTTGTGTCCTACTTGAATAGGGAGCTTGATAGTTCCTTCAGACAATCTCTATGTGTCATCATATCCTTTGATGGTAAGGGATTCATTAGTATCTATGACCACATCATAATATCCCAAGTGTTTTAATAGCTTTAGAGTGCATAGATTTAGGCCAGAACCACCATCTATTAAAACCCTTTTTATGATATGTTTATGGATGATAACTTTGGTGTGAAGTGCTTCATTGTGGGAGGCATCAACTATGGGAAGATCTTTTTCTGAGAAAGTGAGGCGATGGGGTGTAGCGATATGGGCTACCATAGCTTGGAATTGTTCCACATTTAGATTGGTGGGGACTTGCATCTCTATCAAGGCCTTATCAAGAATTTCTTTATGGAGTAGAGATGTACGGAGAAGCTCAAGAATGGATATTTGGGTAGGTGTCTTTCCTAGATGATCTAGGAGAATATATTTATGTGTGGATGGTTTAGGAGGTATGGATGATGGAGGTTGGTCAGATGTGGATGGTTGATTAGTAGGAGTGGCACCACAAATGGTAACACGACTACGTTGGGTTGTGATAGCACAATCTGGGGCTTTAACCTGAATACTGACAGTATTAACAAGGCTGAAAGATTTCTCTATCCAACCCACAACATAATTGAAAGAGTGTGGAGGGGGGACAATGTGATATGTTTGGTTGGATGATGAAGAGGCCTTTCCTTTGTTATGATCAGGGAGGGGATCCTTATATGCTCCCAAGTTTGCATTTGGGGATGAATTAGAAGAGTCTTGCAGGGTGACTTTCCCTGATTCTATGAGATCCTGTATGCAATGTTTTAATCTCATGTAGTTCGATGTTGTGTGTCCTTTAACATGATGGTACTCATAGAATGCATTCTCATCGAACCATGAATGTTTGAACTGATTCTCATCGTATGACTAAACAGGGGGAAGATTTATCAAGTTCTCTTTCACACATCTATCCAAAACATCTTCAATAGGTTCCCCTAAAGGGGTAAATCTCCTTCTAGGGTTATCATTTTGTCTAGATGGCCCTCTTGGTATGTTTACATTGTTGATCGAGGTAGTAGCTAGGGCATTATTTTGAATGTTTTGGATGGCTTTCATATCTGTGACACCGTTATTGAGAGTGTTTTTATTCTTACTCCAGAAGCAGGGTTTCTCACTTGTTTGAGCATTGTTGATGTTTGTGTTGTTGTTATTGTTACTGTTCTTGCTATTGTCATACAGTATTATCGAGCCTTTAGCGATAAGAGCTCTCTCAATGGTCGTTCCTTTGTCAATAGCTCTAAAAAGGTAGAAGCGCATAGCACTTGCAGATGGAATCCCATTTCAGGGTTCAGGTTGGTGACGAACATGGTCACAAGTTACTTTTTAGGAATAGGCCATGATAGATTGCTTGCCAAAGCTCTCCACCTCTGTAAAAAGGTGGCAAATGATTCCCCATTCCTTTGTTTTGTGTTACAAAGATCATTCATTGAAACCTCATGCTAAAAATTTAAAGAGAAATGGTTTATAAATTTCTCTACAAGTTCTTGGAATGTTTTGACGCCAGGGGGAAGACATGCAAACCAATCAGTGGCTTTCCCACCAAGGCTTCGAGAGAAAACTCTCATCAAATAAGTGTCGTTGTAAGAGACTTCAAGGCAATCGATGCAAAATTCTCGTAAATGTTCTCGAGGATCTCCCCTTCCTTTGTATTTGTCAAATTTTTGCATTTCAAAATGTTTAGCGAAGGGGTGCATGTATAGAGTCCTATCAAAAGGATAAGGACATATATCCTCAAGGGAATACTGTTTCTTTTTGCGTCCCAGTTGAATTTCTTCAAGCTTTTGCAGAAAAATGCTCAAGGGATTCGGTGTTGGAGGTGGATGCGCTGTGGAATTTGTTTGCACTTGAAGTAGTTGTTGAAGATATGGCGGTAGCTGTGTGTTTTGATTTAGTGGTGGGGGATTTTTTTGTTGTTGGTTTTGTTGTTGTTGGGCCAGGTATTGTTGAACAATGATGAGCTATTGTTGGATATGCGGTGGAGTTTGCAGATTTGTGTTTGGATTAGCTTGTGATGTTTGGACATTCAAGGTATTTGAGATGTTGGCGGTGTTAGAGGGTTGTTTGGAAAATAGTTGCATTATGAAGGCCATAGTGTTAGGATCAATTGATGGTATGCTTGTAGAAGCACTTGCATGCATGGTGTCAGTGGGAATATTAAGGGTGAATTGGGGCGTGGATGTGGTTGCGTTAGTGTTTGTGGGATTTGTGGATGATGTAGTGATCATAGGTAAGGAATCCCTATGTCGAATAAGATACTCCACATACTTATTTGGATCCGATCAGAGAACCCTATTAAGTACATCCATGCTATCAGGATCTTGCATGAAATATAGGGCATCTTGATCAATTGTAGGTATGTTGGATGACAGCGAAGGTGGAAGTGAATTATCGTAGGGCATGTTGTTTTGATCAGTTTGGGGCATTCTGATGTTTGTGTTTAACCCAAGGTGTATGTTATTTTGATCAGTTTGGGGCATTTCAATGTTTGTATTTAGCCCAAAGGATCCCATCTCTCAAATTTTCTTGGCTTGTGATCTTGTTGAGGGCATACAATAATCTTGGGATGAACTTGGTTATGGGATGAAATGGATGGATGTTTTGAGAATGACCTTAGAGATTAATTAGAAATTGGTTGGACCCAAAGGTGGTGATAGTTTTGGATGATGTTTTAGGGATGAATTTGGCTAAAGAGGTTAAAGATGTGATGGTTGGTTTGGATTCAATAGTTTAAAATCAAAAGGTTGAGATTGGACAAAACCTAGATCTTTTGGGTTTGTTTCAAGGATGATTCCTTCTACTCAAGGTAGACAAATGACCTTAAGCCGAAAGGATGGATAATTATTTCACTTGAAAGGCAGACTAATGACCCTCAAATAAAATAAGGATGATGAAGAATAAGATCTAGATTAAATGTTTTGCACAAGATTGATTTTTGGATATGTTTTTGTTGATCAATGTTAATTGATTTTAGATAGGTTGGTGAGGTATTTCCTAAGGTCAAATGCTAAATGTCTTGTGGGAAATTTGAGGTTCAGATGGATGTTGGTAAAAAATGATTTTGGGATGAAATGGCTAAGGGGTCCAACAAATCAAAATGTTTTCTCCAAGGTCAAGGTAAAAGTGGATGGATGTACTCTAGAGTGAAAGTGGACAATGAGGTGAAAGGTTGGGATATGATTTTTTTTTGGATATGAAAGGATAAAGTTGATTGGGAAGTGATTAGGATGAAGTTATCTTATGACAAGAAGTTTGTTTTTTTATGGCAATTTTGTGGCAAGAAGACAAAATAGAAAATACTCATGCACAATCCATTCACAAACAATTACCACCTAGGCTAGCTGAGATGATACCTATTGGGTTCCCACTTGGTTTTACCCAGTTGCGTCTACTTATGGTGTATAGCTACAGGAACTTGGGGCACGGGCTCCCCTTTATAGTGCACTCACTTCTCAGGCACACCAAGTTCCAGGTCCTCAAGACATGTAGTTCTTGAGGTACCTTGCTATCTCTACCATAAGCCACAAAAATGTGGGACAGCTATCAGAGGCCTAATCAATTGCCCTCTTGTACCAACAGATAGAGGGTTTTTGCCACTACACAAAGTTTTCTAGTAAGGGCTTCCATTCGGGAGGCTACACATGTGACAATTTTCTCTGTTAATGGAGGCTTCCCAGCTTGTCAAGGTTACGCTCAGTAGGGTCTTGGGGGAAATAGTCATCGATGTAGCACAATAGTACCCATCATTTGTGACTTTTGGCACAAACGCATTATTTATATAGCAGCTTGGAAGGGCTTGGCTTTAGCCTGTTTTCACTTGGGTCATACCCCTTCTCACAATGGGAAAGTAGGCCCTCTAGAGATAGCAACAGTTTCTTGTGCACCCCATATCCATTGGATAGGCAGGGGAAGAGGATACCTCTGTTGGTAAATCAGGATACACATACACTAGACAAGCAAAGAACTAAAAGAAAACATGCACGGAGAAAACAAGATTCATTTTATGCACCCAACGAAGTGTGCCTAAACTAGTGTAAAAAGATATTTCCTTTGACCGTGCAAACTTGCAGACAACACATCGGTAGTTTATTTCTTTCTTTATTCGACAAGCGTATGTGACAAGTTGCACCAAGCAACCATTAGTTTTCAAGAAAACCCATAGATTGAAGTCTAAAAATAGTTGAACTTTGACTAAAAAAAGAGCTAATAAAATGATAAAATCACCTGATCAAACCTACTCCATTGTGAAGTTCATGGAATTACCTTTCCAATGAGTGTTTATTCGCATGATTTGGATGTCATATGCAGAAGTCATGATAAAAAGAAAAAGTTAGCCCCCTTTGGCATGTTTGAAGAAACTAGGTTGATTGTGGGTTGACTTTTTATTTTTGGAGGATTTTGCCAAAAAAAATAGTCACAGGCTATTCATATGAGGCAGTTTTGATGATTTGATAGCTTGAATAAAATTATCACCCCTTTTTGATAAAAAGTTAAGGATCAAACTCAAAGGATTAAACCATAATGTTTAAAAAGTTTAGACCCTACATGTTAAGTTGAAGTCAAAAATGCATATGTATTGAAGTTTAAAACTCTAACCTAATAGTTTTTCAAATGCCGACCTTAATGGTTTCTACTACTGACCTTAGTTTATAACTGCCGACTCTCAATGGTTTCTATTTTTGACCTTAGTTTATAACTACCGACTCTCAATGGTTTCTACTGCCGACCTTAGTTTATAATTGCCGACTCTCAATGGTTTCTACTGTCATCCTTAGTTTGTAACTACTGACTCTTAGGATTATAATGCCGACTCTTAGTTTTCAATGCTGACTCTTAGGGTTTGAAATGTTAGGTATAAAGTTTAAGATAGTTTGTCGAAGCAAAGAAATCTGGACTACAAAAGGTTACCGATGGGCAAGTTGAAGTTCTGGAAATGCCAAGTGGGAGGTTGGATGGCAGGGAGGTAAGATTGTTGGTGGTGACTGGGCCATAGAAGAGAAAGCAATCGGACATATATGGGGTAACTCAATGAGTAAGTTGGTGAAGAAGACGACAGGAGGCAAAATTTAAAGGAGTTTCGAGGCCTCAACGCAGAGAATAGAAGCCGACAAGGATTACCAAAGGACTTAGGGTTTTATGGTGTTGACTGGGAAGATATTTAATAGGGACAAGAGGAGGATAAGGTGATTGTTAATGGAAATTCACAGGTCGGCAGAAGTTGACAATGTCTATAATATATATTTGTTTGGTTTTTGACAACCCACCAAGAGACAAAATATACCTTGCAAATATCTTAAAAAATGTGACCATTAGACTTCAGATCTTCGATCACAAAGCTAGTTTAGGGTATTGGAGGAAGCCAACATGAGATCTACAGAAGTGGAGACAGGACTTAAAAGACAAGGGTTGACAGGATTAGAGGAAATAACAGTCAAACCGAGGTCGAAAGGCAAGGAAGAAGTCAACATTGACCCTATGCACAATAAAATACTTAAATTTCACTTGCAATAAATGATAAAAATCTCATAACATAAGCCTAACATCCTGCCAGGAGAAAATTAGACCCAATTACATATCTGTGCTGTATGGTTCCGTACAGTACGACTGTAAAATTAAAAAAAATTCAAATTTAAAAAAAAAAATCTACAATTAGCAAACTATGTCAAAGTTATAGTCAAAAAGCTTGGAATCGGCCTCCTGGATGTGATGGTGTAGTTGATTCGAACCCCGAAGGTCACCTGCAGCAGATACTTCTACAAAAATTGACCATGGTGATTAGAAAAACACAAATTTTTACTACAAAACTTACAAAAACAACCAAGTGAAGTAGGTCCCACCGGGCGTGCCAGAATGTAATCGAGAAAATTCAAATAAATGCAAGATAAAACAATACAATGCAAATTACCTTTTTACCCAAACTTTGTCGAATACCTCAAATGATCGATGTAGATGATCGGATGTTGATTGCACACAATCGCAATATAACGTTGATAGGAGATGATGGAGAATGGTTGTGAAAATAGTTCGACATAATAAGGATACTTAAAACTCAATAAAGCCTCCTAATGGCTTGTGAGAAGCCATATTTATAGACAAAGGGTTGATTTTTTATGTGGAGGGAAGAAGATAAGATAAGGATTGGATTTTTACTTTATTAGACAAAAGAGGAAATAAAACAAGATAAGATAGAATTTAGAAAGATAGAAAGCGATTTGATTTTTTCTTTAAAGGAAATAAATCCTAAAAAGATGAGAGGAATAATTGATGAAATATGTAATTAAATTAATTAATTAGATATGCATGAGCTGCAATTTTAGAAAGAAAGAAAGAGGATTTTTATTAGGATTTTATTAATTAAATAAATATTTAATTTGTTTAATTAATTTGGATTGTGATGGGAGATGATGTGGATAGATAATTAAATAAATAAAAATTTATTTAATTATAGGAAAATAGATACGTGACTAATTAAATAATTAAAAATAATTATTTAACTAGAGAGGATTAATGGCCATGAATAATTAAATAAATAATTAAAATATATTTAATTATAGAAGATAAGATTATGGGATTGAAAGGGGAATAAAATTAGGTGAATGATATGGGTACCTAGGGAAAAACATGCTAGTGATAAGGTGTTGGACATTTTTAGGTGCCTACACTATCTTACTATCCTTAGCCATTATACCCACATACCTATCCTATTGAATCCATCCATCCTTCCTCTTTTTGATCTTGATAAAGACATGGGGGTAAAATGTTGACAATGCTTTGGATATCTCTTGATATACCTCATCCTTTCAAACCAATCCTATCATTACGCTCTTATCATAAGCTTTGTCATGTAAAATCCTAAGCACTACACCTATAATGGGGCATGTTATTTCTATGTGACATAGGCTTTGGATATCACATCCTAGCTCCATTATGATAATACATCCATCCATCTATCATGAGCTTTCCATTCCATCCATTATAGCCTATCCTTTTATCCATCCATCTATCATGAGTATTCCATCCCATCCACTCTTGTATGTCCTTTTACCCATCCATCTATCATGAGTCTTCCATCCCCTTTACTATCACCCATCCTTTTATCCATCCATCCTATCTCAATCCTTGCACCTAGACTTGGTTTTCCCTTGGCATTGGTATCTAGCACAAAGGCTATCCAAATTCTAATCCCATGTCATTCTAAAACATTCAAAAGCACAAAAAAATCAAATATCTAACAAAAATCCAAGCAATAATCCAAATACAAGTCATCCTTAATCCATAACAATCTTGTCAATCAATCTAGCCAAGTTATCCAATCACATCCTTGGTCTCGATCCTAATCTTGTCATAAACCAAATCTTCAATCATCATCATCATCAATTGGATATATCGTTCCCACATCCTTGTGTTGATCTAGGGATATATCATTCCCCACAATGAGAACACTATCTTAATCCTTGTGTTGATCTAGGGATATAGCATTTCCCACAATTGCAACACTATCATCATCAATCATTATCAATCAATCATCAATTTACAACTTGACAGGGGCAATACCTTGTTTTTTTTGAATTATTTGTGCATGCATGCATGCTTTCTTGTGTGTGTTATCATTTTATCTTGCATTTGTATCAAATTCGTATCTTTTAGCTAATATTCATATCTTGTGATGTTGGAATAGATTTTTGCAAATATCCTTTGCATCTAAGGTCATATCATAGCTTTTGTGCATTAGGACGTTAATGCTCTAAGCTTACTTCCTCATACATTTAGACAAGGTTGTATTATGTTGGGTGCACAAGACACTATTACACATATGGTTCCTAAGGTTGTCATTAATGTCAACATTGTCACAAGGTTGTCATTGTTGTCAACACTATCTTGATGTGTGATGGTATTCATGGTTGGATGTTATATCCTATCTAGTAGAGAAGATATAGTTCATGGTTAGATGTTATGCCTTGATCAGTGCAAAGTTGAGTATGAAGATACATTAATATGGGAATTAGAAGCACTAAGATGATAAAATATGTTGCTGATGCTAGGAATATGTTACTAGAGGCCTAAAGCATATTGTATGATCTCTCCTACTATTCCTAAGAATGCATGTGTTTCAATACAAAGAATATTTGGCCTCCGGAAGTTGGTGACAGGTTTTGCTACAGGATGACTACCTTTGAAGACTATCTAGGAGATTCCTCTGCATTCCTCCACATTTGTAGTTATGGCTATGTAGTTCTGGAACTATGTTCAGGGTGTAGTGAAGATGATAATTCCAAAGTTTCAGATCATTTGTCCTTCCAGTGTGAAAGATATGCATGATAGAGTACCAACATTTGTTCTGGCAGAGTAAAGTGGTGTTGAAGACCTATTAGAATGCTTTGCATTCCTCTGGATGTGAATGCTTTCCTTTACAATTTTGTGGACATGCTTATGGATGTGTAGTACATTCTCTCTTGCAGTTTCAAGGTTCTTGGTGATCTGCAAGATCAGTTTTTCAATGATAGTGTGTTGCCGTGTGTTCTAGATGACTAGTTATTCTCAAAGTTCATGGTTGAAGATGTGTTGCATAAAATTTTTGATGTGCAGAGGTAAAAGAGTGTTTGGAGATGTTGTATGAGTCTTGTAGACTCATTTGAAAGAGTTTCATGAAGACCTTTCTTGTTTCCAATACTGCACAAGGTTTTCAACTTGTTGTGGCTATTATGCTTCAAGTTGCATATGTCTTTGCTTAGGAGTGTCCTATTTTCAAATGAGCAAAGTGTGTGGATGTAATTCCTTGATATTTGAAGCTATGAAGAATGTTTTGGACCTAGTTAAGCAAGTGTTGATGTCCGCAAGGCATGTGTCTTCTGCTGGTGTAGCGTGTAGTCTTGTCTAGGACTTGTCCTCTACATGTTTCATGTTGTGTGTAGTCTAGCCGACTTGTAAATGTATTTTTCATGTTTCCTCTAGCTGAAAAGCAATTTAATCAATGTAATTTCATGTATAAATTGTAAATGAAATTGAGTTAGGTGAGGTCTGATTGCAATGTGATTGATAAGGTTTGCAAGATAAGGGGCAAAATGAATGCATTATGATGTGCAACTAAAGGAGAAAGAGTAGAAGTTGTAGATGATGTCCTAATTCATCTTGAAGACATATCTATGATAGTGATCAAGTGTAAAGTGTGCCTAACTGATCTAATCATCAAAAGGAAGTGTGAAGAGGTAGAATTGCAATCATCAAAGGTGTGAATTTCAATGTCAGTTTTTAGATAGTAGAAGGAATGTCATATTGTAATCTTTTGTGAGTTTGTTCTCAATTTAGGGAGTAGTTGCTTCCTTGGGAGTGACCCTAAATCAAAGTTTTCAGGGAGTAGTAGCTTCCTTGGGTTGTAGCCCTAAAACAAAGTTGTAGTTTTGAGCTTCATATATTGTGAGTTAATCCTCACCATGGTTTTTCCCTTCTTGGGTTTTCCATGTATATCTAGTGTTATGTGTTGATGTGCATTGTGTTAATCTTTCATGTTTATGTTGATGTTGTAATGCTTAAGTTTTAATCTGCTCTGGAGAAGTTGAAGTTTGTTTAGATATTGATACACCCCCTTCTCAATATCTTGGTGTGTTGAACAGTTGGTATCAGATCCAAGCTCCTATGAAGGAAGCTTAACCACTTGAGGAAAGTCTAGGATGGCACTTAATGGATCCAGCAAGATACCTAGGTTTGATGGAACAAATTATGCTTCTTGGAAGCTAAGGATGCAAGCCTATATCAATTCTCTAAGGTGTGTTTTTGGGACTCTATCAAGATTGGTTACAAAGTTCCTACTACTATTCCTACAAACTCAGATGAAGTTAAGATGTATGATAACAATGCCAAGGCAAAGTTTTCTATCATGAGTGGGTTAGTTGATTTAGAACTTTCAAAGGTAATGAGTTGCAGTTTTGTTAAAGAAGTTTGGGTTAAACTTGAAACCATTTATGAAGGAGATAAGAAAGTAAAGCAGGCAAAAATGAAAATCTTCAAAAGAAAATTTGAGAGCCTAAAAATGACAAAGGATGAAGACATTGTTGGATATATGCTCTTGGTGAATGAAGTGGTCAATGACATCACAGATCTTGGCAGCAAAGTCAATATGAAGACACAGGTTGAAATGGCTAATGAAGATGAGAGATCTAATGAAGTTGAAGCAACTTTTGTGAGAAGACTAAAGAAAGGAACTAGAAAATACAAAGGTAAGTTACCTTTCAAATGTTTCAATTGTGGAAAGGTTGGCCACTTTGCTTCTAAATGTCCTTTTCAAGAATCAAGGGGTAGTAAAAAGAGAGAAAAATTCAAGAGAAGTCTATATTTCACAGAGAGCGGTTGTTCTTTAGAATATGAGGATCATGATGATTCAAATGATGAAACACTTTTCATGGCCTTGAGTATTGGTGACAAAAATGATGATATTGGAAAATGTGAGAAGACCGATGCCTTGCAAAAAGACTAAAATGATGATAGATCAATGGTTGTATGGATTGCCTTTTGTTAGCACTCATTTTGACCTGGGGTTGATTTGTCATGATCAGGAGGTTTCTTCATTTGAAGCCTTTATCTTCTTGCCCATTTTTTCTAAGTGTTGGACCTCCTCAGCATTTTTCAGCTGCAGCATCATATTTTCCTAAGGAGGAGGTCATCATCATCATCTTGTCTTCGATGATGGTCTGCATCATCATGTTCTTCGTCGACTGGTTTCTCATCGTCATCATCATATTTCAACTATCGGGTGATGTTTGGTTATTATCCTGATGATGCTGATGAGCTACAGTGTGCCCTCAGTTGCTTGCGGGGGTGATTTTTCAAGTATCCGGTGATCTTCCGAATATCACCTTGCCCAAACATGATGATGATGTTGCCCCGTTATCCTGGAGGGGTTATTCTCTAAGTTGTGCGACCTAACTTGTTTTTTCCTAAGGGTCGTCGTCATCATCATGATATTTCCAGTTATCACCGTGTTGCTTGCGGGGGTCATCATATTTTCTGCCTTCATGATATTTCGCCGGGGTGATATTTTTATCATCGGGTGATCTTGGTTATGATCATCCTGATGATGTTGTTGAAGAGTTCTAAGTGCGACCCGATGTTCACTAGGGTCATCATATTTTGAACGTCAGGATGATCTTAGTCAATATCATCCTGATGATGTTGTATCACTTCTTGTTCGTTGTTTTGTCATCCTGATGATGCTGACGTCATCCTTATATCAGGGTGATATTTGTTTCTCTGCCTATCTGCATCATGATATTTCCGAAGGAGGGGGTGATATTTTCATATCACCCGGATATATGTTTGTTCGAGCACCATGATGATGCTGATATCAAGGAGATATCCGCCTGCTGGCTTTGCGCATTATCTACTGGGGGTGATCTTTTCAAGCAGCATCATCATATTCAGTTATCGCCCCGATCTTATAGTGGAGCTACAGTGCAACCTGATATTTGTGCATCAGGAGGATATTTCCAAATATCCGGTTGTCTTCCGAATATCATGATGATGTTAATATGATGATGACGTCATCAAGGTCCCGGGGGGGGTCATATTTCTAACACTGATCATCTTGAAGAGACCTCCTGATATTTGCAAACATGATGATGACGTCATCCGGATATGAGGAGGTGCGCAGTAGGCAGATATGATGATGACGTCAGCAGGATATGATGATGATGTCATCAGGATGTTCATCGGCCAGACTTTTGGTATAAGCTCAGCAGGAGGATGTTCCTCCGATGGATCAGGTTGTGCCGATTATCATGAAGGTTATATTTCAAATATCATGATGACGTCAGGGTGATATTTCGAACAACAGGATATCATGCTGCTGGAGGATGATGATGATGAAGTCTTATACTAGTGTCGTCAGGAGCAAAAGCACCGACATGATATATGCTCATGACCTAGTATATAAAGTGTTATTGAGGTCATCGCGGGGTGCATGTGGGATATTGATATCCTGCATTTTCAAATATCATGATGATGAATCTCGGCGGGAAATGCTTGCGATGCAGAATTGATGTTCTTCCTAAGGCCGCGGGTTGGTGCGCCATTAATGGCGATTGTTGCAGAGGTATGGGCAATGGCGTGGATGGATCTTGTACCCGACTGAAGATGTACATCCGCGAACAGTGGCGCAGGGCTCGAGAAATCTTCCTGTCTCCTCCCCTACCTGCTGCATTCAAGTTTGGGTGCCAATCTGGTTGTGTTTGAGCGCCATCTTCCTGGTACTGTGTATTTGGCGGGATTTTTGGTCAACCTGGTAGTTAATGCTGAATACACCCTCCTGCTATATAATGCAGATGGTGTTATTCATTCAAGGTTGTTGAAAGTTGAAGATTTTGGCTCTGTAATGCATAACAAGCTGATCTGGTTGCTCTGTGCAGCTTACCTGTGAGTTTATGTATCTCTTGTTGTATGTTTTTGGCATGAACCCACTGATTTCATGATTAAATTTATATGAGAAATGATGTTTAGCATGTGTTGTGTTAATTCTGTCTCCAGTATTGCATGTATTCTTCTTCTGAATCTGGATGTTTGGTAATGTTTAGATTCTAGAGCATAGAATTCCTATGTTGAATGTCTGATCTTTTAACTTCTGCTCAAGGGGTAGATTAAACTGTTTTCAAGTTGAACATTGGGAAGGGTATACTGCAGTAGGGATACCATAAGTAGAGATAACCTAACACTTTGTATTGGGAGATACCTGTAAGGCAGGTATCACATATACCCCCTTGAAATCCAGTTTTAGATGTTCATGCTGATCATTCACAGGTGTATGTCTACTAACTCCAGGCCCTGGATAGGCACCAATCATGCTTTGTTTTGTGTTATAACCATGTCCAGCTTTGCATCCAAGCTTGAAATCCAAATCAAAATCTAAAACAAGCATTAGGACATTAGAGTTAGTTTTAGGAACCTCAGTCCTCTGTCTACAACTGCAAATAGGCCCAAAGCTAGCCCCTTTGCTCTTATCTTTCAGTTTTGGTCTACTTACAGGAGGACTCATCTGCTTTCTGTCAACATCCCAGCCTTGCATGCATATCCTCATGGATGTTGAGTAGGGAATACCCCCCTAGGTCTTGCAGAGCCTGAAGAAGAAGAGGAGATAAAATATAGAGTCTATCTCCTACACTGTTGACCCCCTGGCCCAGAGATCTTGTTGATCACTGATGGCTACCTTGTAGGGAAATCTGGGAATAAGCATCCAGTCTGGGAAAAAGTCAACAGAAATTGGTGACTCTACTGGGGAACCTTGTGAAAGAACCCTGGTTTTCAGAAGAAAACAGTTCTTAGTAATAGGTGGCGACTCCGAAGTAACCTCCCAACCAGTCAAAGTAAAATTATATGCAGGGGAGAAGATCCCAACAAAATCCTTTATTTGAAGAGTTACCATTAACAAAAAGAATGATGTATAGAAGAAAGGGAACTGTCTCAGTTAGTCATGAGAGCTCCCCCAGAAAAAGTGATGATGTACAAGATAACCCTAGGCCATCAGGACAGCATGCGCCTTATTTTTCAAATGCAGAAGCTTATATCCAAGGTGCATATGAGAGGCAACAGGGTGGTAGTATGAGAATGAGGTCAGAGGTGTTCCAAGAACGCCCTTTTCTAGACCCAAGTGAAAGGTTTGAAGAGGCAGAGTCTCTAAGGGATGATGAAGATGATGACCAGAATGGCATGAGACCATCTACCTCCAGACCTAAGGATGAACAATTAGCTGAAGAAATCAGAAGTCTAAGAGCAGAACTAGAATACCTACAAGCCATGAAAATCAGAGATGATATGAAGCAGAAAGTGCAAGCCTTAAGAACTGCCCAAAGTGATTCAGTTCCTACCCTGGAGAATGCAAATATGCAAAGACATCAGCAAAGATATGAAATGCATCATCAGCATCATGATGACAGACAAAATGTGAATGATGCTAGGATACCACTGAACCATACAGGAAACCAGAATGCAAATAGAAATGTTAATGTTAATCAGCCAAACAGACAGCCCATGCAGCTAGATAGATTCAGGCAGCTGGTGTTTGATGGTATTCCTGGGTATCCTAACCCCATTGATAAGCATCTGAGGTTGCAAGTGCCTAAATTTTCAGGAAACAACACAGTGTCAGGAGAAGATCATCTAAAGGCCTTCCAAAATGTCATGGATAATTTTGAGGTTGAGCATGAGGATGTTTTCATGAAGTCATTCATGCAATCCTTAATAGATGAGGCAAGAGAATGGTACACGAATCTGCCTGACCGGAGTATTTCATCATGGGATGATTTTAAAAGGATATTCAAGGAGCAATATGGTGATAAAACTGACCCTAGCTTCTTTGTAAATGAGTTCACCAGTATCACTAAAGGGTCAAATGAGCAGGTTGCAGACTTTAATGCAAGATTTACTAAAGTGTTGAATAAATTGCCACATCACATGAGGCCAAATGAACCAATGTGCATAATTTTGTATATCAATGCCTTTGATGCAAAGACTGCATATGGACTGAGAGATAAAGGTCCTGCCACTCTCAGGGATGCTTTCAGAATTGCAGTAAATATTGAAAACAATAGGAAAGCATCAGGCAAGACAAATAGAAGGGATGATATAAAAATTCTGCAGAATCCAAACAAGCCTCAGAACACTCAAGGTAGTACATCTGCTCCTGAAGATAAGATAGACAAACTTGCAAATGTTGTTAAGGACCTAAGCTATAGATTAGCTAGAAGTGAAAAAGGGATGGGTCCTGATAGGCAAGTCTATCAAAGGCATGAAAAGAGGCCATCATTACATGATATGCCTTATAACACCAATTGGCATGATGGTAAGCCTGTATATCCACGTAACAACACAAATCAGAGGGCTCAACATGTCAAGGAAACTCCTGATCCCCTAAAGAAAACTATAAATATTGCTGATGATGCTCCGTGGTGTATAATTTGTCAGATGCCACATTCACAGTCACAGTGCATGATTGCTCAATCCTTGTATGATAATGCTACATCTTGTAATGAATGCAATGAGCCACATCATGTGCAGGATGATGATGTTAACATGATGTCTATAGGCAATGGATATACTCTTTATGATGCTGATGAGAAGACAGATCATCAAATTCAGGCCTGCCAACAGTCCCCATATGATGAAGATGATGAAGATAATTATGTGTATGCTCAGAACTCACACAATTTTCTGAGTAACCTACAACGACCTTCTGATGAGGAAATTAGAGCCTTCACAGCTGCAGCAGTTGCTCAAGTCAAAAGCAACTACAATCTCAGAGGTAGAAATCAAGTAGGCAGCCCACACCAGCCAGAGGATATTTCTGCAGGTCAGCTGGTGCATGGTCATAAAGGAACTGAACCACAAAAAAGGCAGTGGGTAAATAATAAGCAGAACTTTAGATACAGAGCAGGTCCTGAATTTCAAGGACCAGAAAACAAAATCCCTCAGGCTGAAGATCAAAGTAGAGGTTCCCAAGACAAGAATGATGATCAGGGAACTATGAAAATGAAAACTAAATCGGCTCAGGATAAAAGCAAGATTGTGGAGCAAGCTACAACTGTTGTACAGAACTGTGCTCCATTTGATATAGCTCAGATCCTCTCTCAGGTAAAGGTCTCTGTTCCACTTATGGAACTCATGAAAGTGGAAGAGATCAAGAATAGGACAATATCCCTAATCTCAGGGGTACCTTTTCAAGCTAAACAAAATGATCAGACCCAGGGAGAGAAACATGTCATGTGCAATGAAGAAGATGAGACTCCTGAAGTCTATTTAGGAATGACCATGACAAAGTGTCCTTCATAGGTGGAACCATTTTATGTTTCCCTGGTTATAAATGGTAAAATAATTAGAAATTGTATGCTTGACTCTGGAGCATCTACAAATGTCATGCCTTTGGCTATCATGCAGCAAACTGGATTAAAAATTGACAAGGCATGTGGAAAATGTTATGCTATGGATGCCAGAGAGGTACCAGTTATTGGAATCATGAAGGATGTAGATTTCAAACTGGCAGCATTTCCTGAAAAAAGATACAAAATGAATATAACAGTGGTTGACATCAAGCCACAGTATGGTATGTTGCTGTCAAGAAGATGGGCAGCACTAATTGGTGGAAGTATGCAGCTGGACCTATCATATGCCATGATTCCAATGAATGGCAGGGATGTCAAGCTAATCAGAGAGCAAAGATCATCAGAGACAGTGGAAGACCAAGAAGCAAATGAACAGGTATGCTTTGTAGACACTGACTGTGATAACTTCAAGGTTGTCTCAGATGATACAGAAGACAAAAAGAAAAGTGTCTACATTGAAGAGCTGGATCAGCAAGGCTTATGGACCATGTTTTTTGATGGAGCCTGTGCAAAAGAAGGCTCTGGAGCTGGAGTTGTTTTCCTGTCTCCAACTGGTAAGCTCCTCAAATTCTCTTTCTTGCTGAGGTTTGATTGCACAAACAATATTGCAGAATATGAGGCTTTACTCTTAGGCCTAAATATTGCTCTCAAACATGGGATTAAGATGTTAAGAGTATTTGGGGATTCTGAGCTGATTGTATCCCAAATCAGAAATAAGTATGCTGCAAAAAATAAAAGACTGAAATAATACAAGCATGCTGTTTGGGATACCATTGAATTATTTGATGCATTTTCAATTGGCTGGGTAGAAAGGTCAAAAAATGTTATGGCTGATTTCTTAGCCAATGTTGCAATAAGGCCAGATGACATCACTCTGTCAGGTGTCACAGATGTAGAAGTTAAAATTAGGCCTGCCATACCAGAAAATGTATGCAGTTGGCAAGTTTTTAATGATGATGGGGATTTGCTGAAATTTTTGCACTGCATAGATGAGTATGAGAATCAACAGATTGATTTCCAAGCTTTTGTAGAGACTGTAAATGGAAAAGAAACTCTTGTGGGAAAAGAGATAATTCAGTTGAAGACTAACAAGATCCCTAGAGGGTTAGTGGCTTTGGAAAGAGCCTTTGACAGTAGAGACAAAATGGTCACAAGGACATCCCCCACAAATAAGGAGGATTTAGAAGAAATAAATTTGGGGACATCTCAGGCCCCTAAGAAGGTATATATTGGCAAACAGCTCAAACCACACATAAGAAGTATGCTGATTGCATTACTGAAAAGGTATAAACATGTTTTTGCATGGTCATATGAGGACCTAAAAGCTTATAGGGAAGACTTATTCCAACATGAGATCCCATTGAAGCCTGAAGCTAAGCCATTTAGACAGAGGCAAAGACCTATAAATCCTACCTTAGCTCCCAAGATGCAAGAAGAACTCAAAAGGCTCAGGGAAGCTGGAATAATTGTGCCAATCAGACATTCAACTTGGGTGTCTAACCTTGTCCCAGTCAGAAAAAAGAATGGTGATATTAGGCTTTGTGTTGATTTCAGGAACTTGAATGTATCCTCTTTGAAGGATAACTATCCATTGCCTACTATGGAAGCTATGTTACAGAGAGTGACTGGTTGTGAACTCCTATCTATGATGGATGGATTCTCAGGATATAATCAGGTAAAGGTAAAGGAATCAGAACAGTATAAGACTGCCTTTACCACTCCATGGGGGACATATGTGTATGTTAGAATGCCATTTGGACTAACAAATGCAGGTGCTACATTTCAAAGAGCAATGGATGTCGCTTTTGCAGGGCTGATTGATTCAATCCTGGCAGTATATCAGGATGACCTGACTGCCTACTCAAAGAAAGAAGAGCAGCATTGTTTGCATCTGGAGCAGATTTTCATAAGAGCACTAGAATATGGTATTTCTTTAAACCCAAAGAAGTGTGCCTTTGGAGTAGTTGAAGGAAAACTTCTGGGACATATTGTTTCCAAAGATGGAGTCAGGATAGATCCAGAGAGAGTGGCAGCTATTGACAGGATTCAAATGCCAAAAACTGTGAAAGGAGTTCAGTCCTTCTTTGGACAAATAAATTTTGTTAGAAGATTTGTTCCCAACTTTGCAGAAACCACAAGGAACATTTCCAAGATGATGAAGAAGGATGCAACTGTCAACTGGGAAAGGGAAGCAATAGAATCATTTCAGAATATCAAAGAGGCAATCAAGATGGCCCCTGTTCTTAAATCTCCTGATTTTTCTAGGCCATTCCAAGTATTTTCATTTGCTTCCTTTCATACTGTAGCTGCATGTTTGTTACAAAAAAATGAAGATGGTTTTGAACAGCCCATTGCTTTCTTCAGTATGTCCCTGCAGGCCTCTGAGTTGAAGTATGACATTATGGAAAAACAGGCATATGCACTAGTTAGAGCCATCAAAAGTTTCAGACCATACTTGGTAGGGTCATATATAGTTGCATATGTACCTCATGCAGTAGTCAAAGACATATTCACTCAGCAGGAGGTGACTGGAAGAAGGTGCAGATGGATAAACAAACTGCAGGAATTCAACATAGACATACAAGTTACTAAGTTGATAAGGGGACAAGGATTAGCCAAGATGATGGCACAGTCAAACTTGGAAGCATGCCAAGTTAATGCAGTCCAAGATGAGAGTGTAAATGTGTCAAGATCTGAATGGTACAAGGATATTATCTATTACTTGCAAAATCTGAATTGTCCTTCCCATTTCAGTGACAATCAAAAGAGGACTCTAAAGCTACATGCAATCAGGTATGTCATTGTTCAAGGTGAGCTGTACTGGAAAAACCCTGATGGTGTGCTGCTGAGATGTGTGGATGAGGATATGGCTAACAATGTTTTGATTGATATGCATAAAGGATTGTGTGGAGGACATTATACTGCCCAAACAACAGCTCATAAAATTCTTAGGGCAGGATATTGGTGGCCCACTCTCTTTTCAGATGCACAAAGGTTAGTAAGGAAGTGTGACCCTTGCCAGAGATTCTCAGGAAAGCTGAAATATGATGGTGCTTTACCCCTCAGAACTGTACCTGTGGATGCTCCATTCCAGCAATGGGGAATTGACTTCATAGGGGAAATTGCAGACAAATCAAGTGGGGGACACAGTTGGATTTTGGTGGCAACTGATTATTTTACCAAATGGATTGAGGCCATTCCAACTAAAAGAGCTACAAGTAAGGTGGTGACAGATTTCATACTAGAGAACATCATCATCAGGTTTGGAGTACCATTTAAGATAATCACTGATAATGCTATGTGCTTCAGATCAGGTGAATTTGTTGACTTTTGCAACAGGTATGGGATAAACCTGTCATATACATCACCATATCACCCACAAGGAAATGGTCAAGCAGAATCAAGCAATAAGAGCATCATGAAAATTGTCAAGAGGATACTGGACAAGAACAAGAGAGCTTGGGACTCAAAGTTGAACTTAGCAGTATGGGTTGACAGAGTGACAGTGAAAAGGGCTATTGGGAAGTCACCTTTTGAGCTAGTATATGGTGCATCAGCTAGACTGCCCATAAACAATCTCCTACCAGTTTACATATTCATTTAGGAGAATGATGAGGAGATTGAAGATCCCATGACAGAAAGAGTGAATCAGCTGGTTGCATTGGATGAAGACAGAAGGAAAGCCCACCAGATCAATCTCAAAAGACAACAAGATATGAAATATCAGTTTGACAGGAGAACTACAAAAAGGAAGTTTCAAGTCAATGATCTGGTGCTCATTTGGAATGCTAAAGATCAGGAAAAGGGTAAACATGGTAAATTTCAGCCCTTATGGATGGGCCCATATCAGGTTTGCAATACTCATGGGGAGGATTCTTATTTCCTCCAGGCCCTAGATGGTGAAATTCTGGAATTGCCTGTGCATGGCCAATTCCTTAAATTCTATTTTGCATAAATGACTGGTTGCTGTGCACATTTGTAAAAATATGTATGTAGTGTAAATGCCTTGTACAGCTCGTGCTTTTTGGCTTTTTGTCTGGTCTGCCCGGAGATCTGGTTCTCACTGCAGGTTTTCACCTGCACGTCCCCATTCGGAGCCACTGTTAGCACTCATTTTGACCTGGGGTTGATTTATCATGATCAGGAGGTTTCTTCATTTGAAGCCTTTATCTTCTTGCCCATTTTTTCTAAGTGTTGGACCTCCTCAGCATTTTTCAGCTGCAGCATCATATTTTCCTGAGGAGGAGGTCATCATCATCATCTTGTCTTCGATGATGGTCTGCATCATCATGTTCTTCGTCGACTGGTTTCTCATCGTCATCATCATATTTCAACTATCGGGTGATGTTTGGTTATTATCCTGATGATGCTGATGAGCTACAGTGCGCCCTCAGTTGCTTGCGGGGGTGATTTTTCAAGTATCCGGTGATCTTCCGAATATCACCTTGCCCAAACATGATGATGATGTTGCCCCGTTATCCTGGAGGGGTTATTCTCTAAGTTGTGCGACCTAACTTGTTTTTTCCTAAGGGTCGTCGTCATCATCATGATATTTCCAGTTATCACCGTGTTGCTTGCGGGGGTCATCATATTTTCTGCCTTCATGATATTTCGCCGAGGTGATATTTTTATCATCGGGTGATCTTGGTTATGATCATCCTGATGATGTTGTTGAAGAGTTCTAAGTGTGACCCGATGTTCACTAGGGTCATCATATTTTGAACGTCAGGATGATCTTAGTCAATATCATCCTGATGATGTTGTATCACTTCTTGTTCATTGTTTTGTCATCCTGATGATGCTGACGTCATCCTTATATCAGGGTGATATTTGTTTCTCTGCCTATCTGCATCATGATATTTTCGAAGGAGGGGGTGATATTTTCATATCACCCGGATATATGTTTGTTCGAGCACCATGATGATGCTGATATCAAGGAGATATCCGCCTGCCGGCTTCGCGCATTATCTACTGGGGGTGATCTTTTCAAGCAGCATCATCATATTTAGTTATCGCCCCGATCTTATAGTGGAGCTACAGTGCAACCTGATATTTGTGCATCAGGAGGATATTTCCAAATATCCGGTTGTCTTCCGAATATCATGATGATGTTAATATGATGATGACGTCATCAAGGTCCCGGGGGGGGTCATATTTCTAACACTGATCATCTTGAAGAGACCTCCTGATATTTGCAAACATGATGATGACGTCATCCGGATATGAGGAGGTGCGCAGTAGGCAGATATGATGATGATGTCAGCAGGATATGATGATGATGTCATCAGGATGTTCATCGGCCAGACTTTTGGTATAAGCTCAGCAGGAGGATGTTCCTCCGATGGATCAGGTTGTGCCGATTATCATGAAGGTTATATTTCAAATATCATGATGACGTCAGGGTGATATTTCGAACAACAGGATATCATGCTGCTGGAGGATGATGATGATGAAGTCTTATACTAGTGTCGTCAGGAGCAAAAGCACCGACATGATATATGCTCATGACCTAGTATATAAAGTGTTATTGAGGTCATCGCGGGGTGCATGTGGGATATTGATATCCTGCATTTTCAAATATCATGATGATGAATCTCGGCGGGAAATGCTTGCGATGCAGAATTGATGTTCTTCCCAAGGCCGCGGGTTGGTGCGCCATTAATGGTGATTGTTGCAGAGGTATGGGCGATGGCGTGGATGGATCTTGTACCTGACTGAAGATGTACATCCGTAGACAGTGGCGCAGGGCTCGAGAAATCTTCCTGTCTCCTCCCCTACCTGCTGCATTCAAGTTTGGGCGCCAATCTGGTTGTGTTTGAGCGCCATCTTCCTGGTACTATGTATTTGGCGGGATTTTTGGTCAACCTGGTAGTTAATGCTGAATACACCCTCCTGCTATATAATGCAGATGGTGTTATTCATTCAAGGTTGTTGAAAGTTGAAGATTTTGGCTCTGTAATGCATAACAAGCTGATCTGGTTGCTCTGTGCAGCTTACCTGTGAGTTTATGTATCTCTTGTTGTATGTTTTTGGCATGAACCCACTGATTTCATGATTAAATTTATATGAGAAATGCTGTTTAGCATGTGTTGTGTTAATTCTGTCTCCAGTATTGCATGTATTCTTCTTCTGAATCTGGATGTTTGGTAATGTTTAGATTCTAGAGCATAGAATTCCTATGTTGAATGTCTGATCTTTTAACTTCTGCTCAAGGGGTAGATTAAACTATTTTCAGGTTGAACATTGGGAAGGGTATACTGCAGTAGGGATACCATAAGTAGAGATAACCTAACACTTTGTATTGGGAGATACCTGTAAGGCAGGTATCACATATACCCCCTTGAAATCCAGTTTTAGATGTTCATGCTGATCATTCACAGGTGTATGTCTACTGACTCCAGGCCCTGGATAGGCACCAATCATGCTTTGTTTTGTGTTATAACCATGTCCAGCTTTGCATCCAAGCTTGAAATCCAAATCAAAATCTAAAACAAGCATTAGGACATTAGAGTTAGTTTTAGGAACCTCAGTCCTCTGTCTACAACTACAAATAGGCCCAAAGCTAGCCCCTTTGCTCTTATCTTTCAGTTTTGGTCTACTTACAGGAGGACTCATCTGCTTTCTGTCAACATCCTAGCCTTGCATGCATATCCTCATGGATGTTGAGTAGGGAATACCCCCCTAGGTCTTGCAGAGCCTGAAGAAGAAGAGGAGATAAAATATAGAGTCTATCTCCTACACTGTTGACCCCCTGGCCCAGAGATCCTGTTGATCACTGATGGCTACCTTGTAGGGAAATCTGGGAATAAGCATCCAGTCTGGGAAAAAGTCAACACCTTTCATGCAAGAGAAGAAGCCAAGGCTTGGGCAATTGATGGTGGTTGCTCAAATCATATGACTGGTGACAAGGAGAAGTTTATCAACCTTGAGAAGTGGGATGGTGGAGCTGTCAAGTTTGGTGGTGATGAGTTAGCACAAATTTGTGGAAAGGGTGCTATAACTATTGATGGGAAGAATAGGACTGAGGATGTCCTCTATGTTAAAGGACTAAAGAACAATATTTTTAGTGTCAGTCAGATGTACAATAAAGGATATAATCTCACTTTTCATCCCAAAGGTTGTGAAATCAGGAAGGTAAGGTCCAAAAAACTAGTTGTAGAAGGTATCAAGTCATATGGTGATATCTATCAACTGAAGAAGGTAAATGGAAGAACATTTTTGTTAGCTCAATCTAGTGAGCGTTGGTTGTGGCAAAAAAGAATAGGAAACAACAATTTTGATAACATGGTAAGGATCAACTCTACTCATGCAGTGAGAGACCTACCCAAGATAATCAAGCTTGTAAACATAGTATGCAAGGAATGTCAAATGGGAAAGCAGACAAAGACAAGTTTCAAAAGAAAGGAGTATTCTTCTTCAAATCTATTGGAGCTGATTCAAACTAATGTATGTGGCCCTATAAGAGTAAAGAGTCAAAAAGGTGAGACGTATTTTATGTTGCTTATTGATGATTATTCTAAAATGACTTGGGTTACTTTCTTGAGAGAAAAATCATATGCCCTTGATAAATTTAAGGTGTTTAAAGCTATGGTTGAAAATGAAGTGGATGCTAAGATCAAATTTTTAAGGTCTGATGGAGGAGGTGAGTTTACATCAAATGAATTTGAAAAGTTTTGTGAAGATCATGGTATTAGGAGACATCTGTCAACTCCTAGGACCCCTCAGCAAAATGGGGTAGTTGAAAGGAAGAATAGGACTGTGCAGGAGATGTCAAGGGTAATGTTGAAAGATGCAGACCTGCTTGATATGTATTGGAAGGAAGCAGTTCACACTGCTGTCTATCTAATTAATAGAGTGCAATTGAGGGTCAATAGCACTAAGACCCCTTATGAGCTATGGTATGGAAGACATCCCACAGTCAAATACTTCAAGATCTTGGAAGCAAATGCTATATCAGAAGAGATGAAGAAGACCTTGGAATGTTTAATTCAAGAAGTGATGAAGGGATATTTATTGGTTACTCAACTAGAAGTAAGCCCTATAGATGCTACAATAAGAGGTTGGGAAAGATGATTGAAAGAATAAATGAAGTATATGAATACTTGTTTTATCAAATCTCACAAGAATCAGAAGACTCTGGATCTGATATCTTTCCATGCATTGAAGATGATGAAGAAGAAGAAGTGAAAGAAGAAAAGGAACAAGAATCAAAGCAGATGTCTAAGGCTCCAGCAAAGTATGTTTAGAAGAACCACTTAGTAGATCAGATCATTGGAGATAAGAATGAAGGTGTATAGACAAGGAGAAGGTTTGCTAAGACAAATGAGAAAGTAAACTTGTGTTTTTTTTCCAAAAGTAGAACCCAAAACCTTTGCTGATGCTAGCAAAGATGATGGATGGATAAAATAAATGGAAGAAGAGTTGGATCAGATTGAGAAGAATCAAACATGGGAATTGGTTCCCAAACCAGTCAACAAAAATGTCATAGGAACAAAGTGGGCATTCTAGAACAAGATGAATGAAGAAGGTGAAGTTGTGAGAAATAAAGCAAGGTTGGCATGTAAAGGATACTCACAAGTTGAAGGCATTGATTTTGTGGAGACTTTTGCTTCAGTAGCCAAGATGGAGGCAATCAGAATATTCATTGCCCTTGCTGCTCATAAGAACTTCAAGGTATATTAGATGGATGTTAAGTCAACATTCTTGAATGGTGATCTAGAGGAAGATGTTTATATTGAGAAACTAGATGGTTTCTAGATTTTAGAAGATCCGGACATGGTGTGTAGACTCCAGAAAGATTTGTATGGTCTCAAGAAAGCACCTAGGGCTTGGTATGCTAGGTTGGATAAGTACTTACTTCAAAAAGGCTTCAATAAAGGTACTACAAATAGTAATCTTTACATCAAGGAAGAAGGAGATATGATATTGATAGTTATAATATATGTTGATGACATCATCTTTGGTGGAGATGATGATATGTGTAAGAAGTTTGCAGAGGAGATGCAAAAAGAGTTTAAGATGTCTATGATTGGTGAGATGTCTTTCTTCCTTGGACTTCAAATTACTCAGCTAGATGTTGGTATCATTATTTCCCAAGCTAAGTATGTCAAACACTTGTTGAAGAAGTATGATATGGAGGATTCAAAACCAGTGAGTACTCCCATGGTCAGTGGATGTCACTTGAGAAAGGATGATGAGTCTTTAGAGGTTGATAAAACTTACTATAGATCTATGATTGGAGGATTGTTGTACCTAACTACTTCTAGACCTGATATTATGCATGTAGTATGTGTGGTTACCAGATATCAAACCAATCCCAAGTAAACACATGATAAGGCAGTGAAAAGGATATTCAAATACTTGAAGGGAACTCTAGACTATGGATTATGGTATCCAAGAGGTAATGACTTTGATTTGAGTGCCTACTCTAATGTTGACTGGGCTGGTTGTGTTGATGATAGAAGAAGTACAAGTGGTGGTGCTTTCTTTGAGGAAGTAGATTGGTTTCATGGTAGAGCAAGAAACAAGATTTAGTGTCCTTATCAACTGCAAAGGCATAGTAAATTACAATAGCATCATGTTGTACACAAGCATTGTAGATGAAGCAAACCCTGAAGGATATCAAGGTATTGTATGATGAGCCCATTCCTATTTTGTGTGACAATAAAAGTGCTATCAATATTTCCAAGAATCCAGTGATGCACTCTAGAACCAAGCATATAGCAATCAGGTATCACTTTGAGAGAAGGTTTCAAAAAAGGAAGTAAAGTTGGAATATGTTCCAACAAAGGATCAGATTGTAGATATTTTCACAAAGTCTCTTGCAAGGAACACTTTTGAGGATCTTCGGCAGAGGTTAGGGGTAATTGCCCCTCCTTCTTCTTGCTAAGATACATAGTGGTGCATCTGTCTAGGGAGAGTTCATGTTATTTATTTTTCTTAGATTGATGGTGGCTACCTCTTAGGGGGAGCATGTAGTGGTTGTTGATGATAGGGAGAGTCTATTTGCTACAAATAGAAGTTATTACCTAAGGGTGAAGAAGTTGCCCTTTGTCCTTGATGCCAAAGGGGGAGATTGTTACACATAAGGTTCCTAACATTCTCATTGATGTGAACACTATCGCAAGGTTGTCATTATTGTTAACACTATCTTGATGTGTGATGGTATTCATGGTTGGATGTTATATCCTATCTAGCAGAGAAGATATAGTTCATGGTTGGATGTCATGCTTTCATCAGTGCAGAGTTAAGTATGAAGATGCATTAATATGGGAATTAGAAGCACTAAGATGATTAGATATGTTGCTAATGTTGGGAAGATGTTACTAGTGGCCTAAAGCATATTGTATGATCTCTCCTATTGTTCCTAAGAATGCATGTGTTGATACAAAGCATGTTTGTCCTCTAGAAGTTGGTGACAAGTTTTGCTACAGGATGACTACCTTTGAAGACTATTTGGGAGATTGCTCTGCATTCCTCCACATTTGCAGTTATAGCTATGTGGTTCTGGAACAGTGTTCAGGGTGTAGTGAAGATGATAACCAAAGTTTTAGATCATTTGTCCTTTTGCTATGAAAGATGTGCATGATAGAGTATCGGCATGTGTTCTGGTAAAGTAAAGTGGTGTTGAAGGCCTATTGGAATGCTCTACATTCCTTTAGATGTGAATGTTTTCCTTTGCAGGTCTATAACATTTTTTGGAGAAGAGGGTGTTTGTTGCACTGGTGGAGGAGATGGGTCTAGTTGTACATATGGGGGAGATTATTGAGCTTTATCTCTTTATACCACACCCTTAGGTTTTGCTCTAAAAGAATATCTAAATGAATCAACACTTGGAGGCTGATAAGAGGGCCTCTCTTCTATGATTGAAGCCTTACATTTTTCCCTCTCCTCAATTGGATGAGCTTTCCCAATTATTTTGTCAATGTTTTCCAAAATTGTTTGAATTCTTAGAATGGTGTCTTCAATTTTTGCATATGCTCCTTTGTAGGAGGCATCCTTCTTCTTCTTAGCCTCTTCTATCTTTTGAAAGACTATCTATTTCACCTTTCTTTCATTTATTTCCTTTCCATTCAAGCAATTCCTTATCACATCTTCAGAAAAATAAGGGCAATAGTTGTATTGAGATCCTCTAATACTTCTCCTGAGGTTATTAATGAAACCCTCAGGATCAAAATTTCTTAATCATTCCTGAATCATATTGAATGTTTTAAACTTGTCATACAACCTCTCAAAACCCTCTTTGTTCATCCTAAAATTAGAAAAAACTATCAAATAAGGAAAGAAGGATCCCTTCTTCTAATTTGCCAAATGTACCTTATCTGACCTAGCAAGTTGCCAAATAACCTCTAGGAAACCAATCCTCATTGGCACAAATTTAGGTAGGACATGCGGTCCTACTAGGCATTCATAGACTCTTAGGATGATATAGTTACAATGGAGAACAAAATTTTGATGCCTAGATCTGGTCTTCTCTCCACATGCCTCAAGAAATTCAAGATCTCTTTGGGTACCCTTGTTGCCAGCCCTTGTAAGAGGGACAATATTTTGCTAGCAAAAAAATTCCTAAATGTAACATAACTGGCTTGTTCACAATGCCTGTCCTAGGCATGAGTCCAACATTGGACTAGAAGTTGATGCCCTTTTCCATCCTTGTCACAAATTTGTAAGGCAGAACTCCACTCTGCTCTCCCTCTATATAAGAACATGTGGCATAATAGGGAATGCCACCAAGATTTTATCATAGGTTGTCCCCTTCTGATCTCAATCAGTCCCTTGTGTATGGAATTGGTAAGGTAGGTGGCATAGTCAAATTCATCATTCAACAATATATGTTGAACATCTATAGCCATATACATAAAAGGGATAGGAATTCTCTCCGATTTATCTACCCATATGACTTGGCACAATGCATAGTAGATTTTGGAAAAATATCTCTCAAAACTATCAAGCTTAAGAGGCTCCATTTCATTGGGTGGGATTTTGATACTTTTCCCCTTGTACCTCTTTTTCCTATGCCTTGGTAACCATATTGTCCTATAGCTACTTCTATCTTGTTGATCCTTCTACTTAAAGTAATCAAAGTCAATGGGCTTAGTAGCAGCTACATTAACAAATATCTCAAAGATTGATGCCTTATCAATTTGCACCATAATTTTACCACCTGCGGTCCTCACTACCTTAACAGTCTCATCATAGTTGGTAGCTATGGATTTCAATAGGTCAATGTCCATGAAAATATTTGGTACTACCAACTTGCCTAAGTCAAATCTCCATACATTTGAAAGTGGGGCAAGTGAATTCCTTTTGCCATACTAGTGGCAAAACAATTTCCATCTTGCCATGGAAATTCCTACATCCTTGCACTCATGAAATTCATCCACTAAACGTTCAACAGCATTAGTGCCATGAACCTTAGTTCTCTAAGTAGATGAACCAAGGAGATGCACAACAAGGTCCTCATGTATAACTCGACTTTGGGAAGAGGAAGAAGCTTGGATTCTAGGTGGACTAATTTTGTAATGTATTTCAAGAGACGAGGGTTTTATGTGGGTTCTAGGGTTTCTTCTTGATAATTTAGATAATTACTATAGAAAATTCTAGATAATTAAGGACACATAGAGATACCCTAGCTTTAAATGAAATTGTAGAACACAACTTCAAGATAACAACAAGCTATATGACATAGTCGATGCTTGTTGTAAAGGGTTTCGGGATCCCTTCAAAACCTATTTTACCCAGTAATTAAAAACTTTAGTACCACTCAAAATATTTCTCCAACTCAATGATCTAGCCCAACAAATATTCTAGATCAAATCTAAATCTAAGTGGCTTCTAAGAGATCAAACCTTAGTTTGTTCAATACCTTCATCAATCCTAAGGCAATTTTTTAATTGGCAGAGAGCTCCAAAGATCTGAAATCAATGCACCATAATCATGTGGTTCTCAATCTATCCACTCACTATCACTAACATCTATAGCCATAATATTTCCTCTCCTCTACAAGGTCTCATTGGATTCAAACCTTGCTTGAGTGGCTCTTAGTGTGTCATCCAAATCAATATCACACAATGCTCTCATATTTTTTCATTCCTCCTACCTCCTCTATGAGCCATTTTCACTTATGGATCACGTTCAATGCAACACATGGATAAATTATTTTCAATATATCTCACCTCTCTCAAGACTCATAAACTTGCATTGATGCCAACTAATGAAGTGCAAATTATGGCTTAAATGAACAACTAATTAACAAATGCACAAAGTAGATGATGAAAGACAAAATAAGATGTTTTTAAAGAGTTTAAAACTATAATCATCAATATTTATCATCAAAATAATGCTATTCATTTGCAATAGATTATAATAAGACACACAAAGATTTTCTACAATGTGGAGTTGACTATAACTTTTAGAAAGCCATTAATATCATCATAGATTGATGCTTATTTATTTTACACCTTGATTTACCAATCTCACTTCTAAAAATGACCATTAACTTCAATCTATTGTTCTTTAATGGAAATCTTAGCACAACCAACTAATGTATAAGTAACCTATTTGCTACGTGAAATTTGGATGCTAAACTCTAGTACTAACCCAATGCTAGTATATAGTGCCAACCCTTTATCTTCTAATGTCCAATACATATATGTAGATTTGGAAAATGTGGCCTAATCACCTAACACACCTTCCAAGATGAAAAACTTGTTATCATGCCCAAGGTGATTCATCTTCCAATGTAATGGTTTTAACTTCCAACGCACTATTGAATTAATTAAAAATAATTGTTAGTATCATGATGTGCTTTCTTAGTTAAAAGATTACTACATTTTTCAACATGTCAATAGGTGTGGATGAGAGCAACTATGTGGAGCCAAACTATGTGTAGAAAAATTGGATTAGATTGTGCCTTCAAAATAGTGCATGCACAGATGGGAAACCATATACATGATCTATAGACCTTGTGTCCAACCTCTAAAGTAAATGCATGAGCAATGAAAATATGTGCATGGACCAAATTCACCCAAAAAGCTCCTATAAACAAAAACCACACATGAACAACCACATATCCATGCACACAATAAAACACCATGCAAACCAACATATTTTTGGGTGATACAAGATTGCACAACCCCTAAGATGCTCATGCATTAGTAAGAAGGACAAAAAACCAAAATGAAGCTATCTATAATATTCTTACACATGTACAAGATTATCTAGGAAAGTTGATATAATAACAATTTATTTCATTGTATAAGTGCATTAATAACAACAAAGATATAATAAAACCATAAACCACAAACTTAAACTAATATCTTTATGTCTCCCAAAATATATTTTTTCCTTTATATAACACTTTTGATATACCAAGCCAAGTCTAATATACCAAAACTATCATATATACCAAACCTTTTAGTATAATCATAATTATGTGGAAGCAGAATGGTATAGGGGAGAGATTTGTACAGGGAAGTAGAGTGGCCCATGTAAGCTATTTTATATGTTCAAAAGGTTTTAAGTCTACAAAAGGATTATTTAAATTGTAGTCATATTACTTCTCACTTCACTGGACCCTTTATGGGGAATCTAAGTGATCCAAAAACAACATATCATGTGAAGAAAAAGAATAAAGAAAAATAATTGTAGGGCAAAGTATTTGTAGTTTCCTTATCACTCCAATCGCTATAGCCCTCAAATACACCTTGAGGTTATCACTTCCTAAGATACAAGAGGGTAATCTTTCTTAATGTTTGGTTTAGTGCATTACAAAGGAGATTAAACTAATATGATATTATAAATACTTTTAACTAGTCTTTAAAAAATCCTACTCTATTACATTATATAATTTATAGTCTTTTCAATTGAAATGAATCCTTTCCACTAGGATTATTTATTGTTAAGAAAGGTGTCTCAACCTTGCAATTACAAAAGGTTACTATTTATAGTAAGTTTGCATTTGAGCATGTATGAGTCCAAAAATTTCCCCAAAGCTATGGAATTATCAAATAAATATTTTGGGTGATTTTTGACCCAAGTTCATGTTTGGATGTCAAGTTATTAAATTTTCTATTTTTTGAAATACCTGAAAAAGTTTCAAAGTCAACTTTGAGGCATCTAGATGCTATTTTTAACCCCAAAAGTTGTTAAAAATAACCAAGTTATAGGCATATATATCTCTTCATGATATTTCCAACTCATTAAATGGTTCATCAATTGGCCTCTCAGATCAAAAGTTACGGCCTCTGAAAGTTGGGTCTCCCATATTGGAAAATGTGAAAACATGTTTAACACAAAAAAGAGTTGTAATGGGGAGTTACACATGTTGGTGTGTGTTTTGACACATCATAGGGCATCTTTTATTAGAGATAATTTGTACACCACCTTTTTGGGTGGTTTTAGCTCATGGTTTTGTAATTACTATTTGGAAATTTTATGTATTGTATCTCCTATATATTAGGTGCTTGAGATGGAGGTTGTGTGAGAGAGTTCTATAAATGTTGAGCTTCCTTTAGATCTTTGGTTGGTGATAGTCTTGTGAAAGCTTTCTCTGCAAGTATGTTGTAATCTTGTTGACTTTTGAATAATATATTAGGAAGCTTTTGGAGTGTGGGGTTTTTCTCCTGAAAGGGTTTTCCCACATAAATCACCGTGTTGTGGTATATTGATATTTATGCTTATTTCTATATAATTTTTGTAACTATTGTAAAGATCTGAATTTTTTTTCATAACCCTCCTCTGAAGATTAGTGTAGGAAGTTGTTTCGCTACCTTAGCTTCCTTACATCTATAACCTTAACTAGTTGAGTCAAGTAGCCCATAGAAGTTGCTAATGATGAAAGTAATAGACAACTAAATCTCTCATTCGCTATATGTGGTGTTAGGTCAACTAACTTCAATTTATAGATATCTACCTATTTTTAAATAATTGTGATATTTATAAAGTACTTCCTTATAAGATAGAAAAGGCTATTATACAAAATAAACCTATGTACATAATTTTCTAAATCTCAAAAAACACTTCCAAAGTTGAAGGGTATATTATTTGCATGAATGGTATTTAAAACCACCCATTGTTGGAACAACTATGAACAAATTCACCATATTCTATCATATTCGAGGTTGCTTGGCCAGATCATGTTGCAACTTCATTATTGGAAATTTTATCACCCTTGTAAAACTATTCTTAGACATATTTTCTACTTATGGACTTCTCTCACTTTACGTATTTATTATTCTTTGTGCTTGAAGATGTGAATTACTATTAAAAGCCCATCCTCATGTCCTTGATATAGATAATATTTCCTTCTCACTTGATTTCTCTCCTTGCCATGATGATTGCCTCTTTTGCTCAAAAATTTTAATATCAAAGTTTGTCAAACCTCATATAATGTGGTCTAAGAAACACTAAACAAATAGGTCAAGAATGACCAAGCTCTTGGTGGCTTGCCCCTAATGATCTACTCCTAGATGGTGCAATCTCAAATTCCCAAGTCTTGGATGGTCTACTTCTCCACTCAAATGATATTGATAGTATGTATGTATGTATGTATACATCAAACAAAAAAGAAAAGAATACAAGCCCAAAATTAGTGCCTACTTCACAAAACAAGTCAAGTTTGATTGGGTTTTTGTTGGTTCAATAAACTCCCCTAATTTTCAAATAGAAGTGATGCCATCAAATTAGTAATGTTGTTAGGGTTAGCCGACAGAAGATGTCAATTAAATGTAAATAAAGATTTAAACAGAGGAATGAAAAAACACACAGAAATAATAACAGTGAGAGACAATTCTAACGTGGTTCACCCAAACTCGGGCTACATCCACCAACAGAGAGTCCAATATTATTATGCAGAAAATCAAATCGATTACAACCAGCAATCCCTGCAACTCAATACCACTGCAAATTCTACAATACAATCTCAACAGAAACCCTAACCCTTAGTCATTTTTATCACGACTTATGTCAGTTACAAAATAGGGTTTTCTTATGTCAGCCAATAAAAACTAACTCCTGGCACTGCCCCTTGACATTTTCCTTGGCATTTTCCTTTCTTAGTCTAATTTACTTTACTTTACTAAAAGCAGATTCTGAGTCCCCATCTATCATATCAATGTCCTCAGTATGCCATTTAAATCTAATCTATGCAAACGTCCTCTTCTCCTCAACTATACAGAAAAAAGGGTTGGTCAGTCTGGCAAGCACTGAGGAGATGTTGATGTATACACATCAATGTCCTCTCTGCCCTACCACCTATTTCTTCACATCTTCCACTGCCCCCACACAGATTGCTCATCAGTGTATAAATCGGTATTCTCTATAGTTAATATATAATAACACCTAATTTCCCATATAAATCAACGGCCTAAGGGTTTGAGGTTCTCAGTCAATGTCAAAGTTAACAATCCATCGTATGGACTTCACACCTAATTCACTTCGTTCCAAATCCAAAAGTTTAGTGCGCATTAAAAGTAGATTCTACTTAGACTGCTCTTCTTGACTGGCAATATTCAAAATACTGCAATATTCAAAATATGAAAGAATCCGTGTAATAGATGATTCAGTTTAAAATATTAGAGAATACGGCTATTTTCCTATTTTTCTTGAGATTCCCAAATCAGTGAGCGTGTTTGACAATCCAAAAGTTTTGCAGCGCGCATTAAAAGTATGCGCTTCAAATCTTATCTATGTCAATGCCTCTTCTTCTCATCTGTAGAAAAACGGGTTGTCATCTTGATGGAATGTGATGAACATATACAATTGTAGACATTATAGGCTTCCAAACATTTCAATAATTAAAAGACTTTAAACTTTGTTGTACAGACAGTGTTTTTTAAAATGACCCCACAAAGATAATGTTTGATTTCACATGTAAAACTTCTTCCATTTTCTAATGACACGTGATTAGATTTTTCTTCTCTAAATGAATTATCTCTATTCTCCTATAATGTCCTACAATTTCAGGATAATTGGATGGGAGCTGTCATGAAAATAGAGAGATAACAAAAATCAATTATGAATTAAAAAATATTATAAGGAATAAAATTTGTTTTATATAAATCTAGGTTAATTAAATAAATATAAATAATAAGTGTATAATTAATTTTGTTTTAATTAGGTAGATGTATTACTAAATGATTAATAAATGAGTTTATTTTAGAAAATAATAGTGAAATATTATTATTGATGTTACGTAGAATTTAGTTGTTAGGGTACATAAAATTATTGCTAACGGTCTAATGAATGTCTCAAGCTCTATGTAAGTTTAAAGTTCTTAAACGATCATATCTAAGTCCCTAGGATTCCAACCCAAGTGTTGTGGCCTTGAACTATTGTGTGTGAATGAACAACCCACATGAGAATGGACTAACAAAATGTGCGCATAGGGAGCTATTTTCTTTCATCTTCCTTGTGTCTAACTACCAAGGTGATGTTTACAAATACCTTAGGGGAGATTCTAGATCACTAGGGTCAAGTTCTCCTAAGTCAACCCCCTATTTAGAGTGACTTTACGATTATGGGCAAATGGTTAAAGACAACATGCACAAACTTGCAAATGGCCTATATGATTCTAATGCAGATTAAGTTTCATTATCTCTTAGCAAATGAAATGTGCTCTACTACTCTTCTCCTTATACCCTCATGTTTTTCTAATATTTTAAATTGCACAAATCAGTGTTTTTAAATAGTTGAGCTCTAAGAGGCAAAAAATGGAAGGGAAGATATAAATTAAGTATTTGCAAAGGTTGATGAGTGGGGCAAGGGCAATGTGTAGTGGGGCCACACTATTGGTAGGTGGCGACTGGTCAGGAAAGTACTGTACACTAGCCATGTATCCTCGCCAGGGTTCGAGCCGACATAAAAAATCTTATTTTTGTGACCGACATAAGAAAACCCTTTTTTTTGTAACCGACAAAAAGGGCTTGATAAAAAGCGGCTAAGGGTTAGGGTTTTTTGATATATTGTATTGTAGCATTTTGCAGCGGTATTGAGTTGCAGGGATTGCTGATTGTAATCGGTTTGATTTACTAGATAATAATATTGGACTCTCTATTTGGTGGATGTAGCCCGAGTTTGGGTGAACCACGTTAAAACTTGTCTCTCGCTGTTATTATTTATGTGTATTTTCATTCCTCTGTTTAATCTTTATTTGCATTTAATTGATATCTTCTGCCGGCTAACCCTAACACACACCCTTGCAATGGCTATGATGCACATGAGTCATGTCCCAATCCAATGATTAGCATTAGTAGGGGAGGGCACAACCCTTTGAGCAATTATTTTGTTGATAGATTCTTTTTAGTGCTTCAATTGAAGTGTTTTTACAATTAGTGTTTCTTATATGCTCTAGGAATTCCAATGATTATTGGATATGAATTAATGTCCCAATATTCATATTTTTAAATACCACTACTTGGCGATAATAATGCTTGAGATATGTACCAAGTTGGCTCATTGCAAGAAGGAAATTCAAGTAAGAGTTAGGAAAAATTGAATTAGAATTTCTAAATTTTAGAGGTCAATTTTGTGTATTGTGAGATCAATCTAATGTTGTGGGATTGACCCAGGATAATGAAATGCTAATGTTGATATAGGTAATGAATGACTAGATATAAGGGTCAATAAAAGATATAATATATGGGTAAAGTATTGTTGATGGATGTTTTTCACACAACAACTTTGATAAAAATACTAAGTGTTTTATATCTCTTGAAAGGAATCTAATCCCAATGAATCAAAAAAAGACTACCCCAAGATTTCTCCTAGCCAGGTCTTGGCCTTAAAAGATAACTCAGTTTGTGATGTTCCTTTATGTTCCAATCAAGGGGCCTTAAGTTTTGGAACTTAGGAGGATGGGTTTTGGAATGGATATGCTTTAGAAAATACAAAAAACCCAAAACATTATCTTTAGATCAAAAATCTAAAAACTAACTTGATCATCAAATTTGCAATATGATTGATGTTTTTTTCTAACCTAACTTCACTATTTTCACAAAGTTCACAAGATAGGGGAGATAGAGAAGGTTTAGAAATTCCTAAGGACAACTATAGATATGATGCACTGATTCACATATACGAATCACAATGCCACAGAAACAATGCAATCTTCAAAGGAATTAAGATTTTCAAATTATGGAAATTCATTAAACACTGGAACATATCTAGCGCAATTTAATCAACTTCTCATAATCAAACTAAAATTTAAATAAGTGTTCAGACTAACCATACACAACAACTTAGAGTCAACAATTTGCTAATGGTATGAACATGGAATCCATCAAATATCTCAAATGTACAACAAAATTGTAACTGAACTTTATCTCAATGGATGAAATAAACCATCAAAAGAAAACTCTTAATCAATAACACAACACAATTAGATAGCAACATTTGAATTTCTATTTGTATTGATCAAAAAATGGCAAAGTCTCAACAATTCTGTATTTTCACCTCTAACCTATACAAGAGAGAGTGATTGCATGTATATAGAGGAGGGAAGAGCACTTAGTATACAATGAGTAGTAAGGATTAGTCTGACACCAATGGTTTAGATTTCCCAAGCATTTAATATTTATGGAAAAAGTTGTTACAACTCATTTCTTACTCTTATCTTTTAGAAAAATGATAAAATTTCACTTTTGACAAGTCAGATAGGACAAAATAGCTCCTTTTTGGATGAGTTGACACAAGAAAATGAAAATGTGGCATGTTTTTGGAGGAGACATTCCAGCTGAAGACTCTTTAAGTTGATTGGATGACTATGATTAGCAAAAACTAAGCTTCAGGGTGTGGGCACATCATCTTCTATGGCAACCTCAAATTGACTTGTTCTTTCCTTCTATACTTCATGAATGAATTAAGCACTAGATTTAAATCTTCTGGAAGCGGATATTTTGTAAAGTAAATCATGAAATTATGTGTATCAAGGATTTTAGCATGAGTGTTGTAGGTAGATACTTGGGCCCTCAAGTTCTTTTGGAATTCTCTAATCTTTAACCTTTGAATTTGGTAGCAACGTTCATACTCTTCACATCAAAAATATAAGGTACTACATCCAAACCTCCCTACATAGTAACTACTTCCAGCACTACTTGTATAGATCAACATTCATTTTAGCCTTTTCATCTATATACTGCCCAATTAGAGCACTTAGCAAATCAACACAGCTATATGAAACATCCAAAATATGAGTTAGTGCAAGTGACGCATCCTCCTTAGCCTTGTCAGATTCCTCCCTCCAATACTTCATTGCCTCCGCCCAATTAAAAGGCATTTTCAATCTATCTTTGGTCACAATATATCCTCTTTTAATAAGATCTCAAGAGATAGTTTATACCTCCTTTCGAACTGAGGAAGTACTTCAAAGTAGTATTCCTCATTTTCCTCACAATCCTCAACAAGAATATCCCAGTCTTCCTTTAGAGAGTGAAAATCCTTATACATTTGAACTAGGTACCTCATCAATGACCTAGCATTCATCTTTGTATATTTCCTTCAACCATTCCTTGATTACTTGAGCCACATGCTTTATTTTGTCAAATTCTTCAACTTCTTATTTAGAGAGGATGGCCGGAGGAAATAAGTGCCATCATCCTTCTGCAAAAGGCCTACTAGATTATTGATGTAATCTTGTAACTCTACAATATACTCTTTTAATTACCTTTTATTCAACTCATCTTTATTCATTCTCTACACAATGGTGTTGATAGAACCCTAAAATTCCTCAATATCTTGAGTTTTGGTTGTTGGGCCGAGATTGACTGTGGATATCTAAAAATCCTTAGCTTGAAGATTGAACTTATATCTTTATCAACCACTGAGATTGCAATCTCTACAATGCTTGAACCTAGGCATCCCTTTTAATGCAAGATTGAATTTTTGCTTTATTTTTCTCCTTGGGTCTTTTGAGTCTAGTGAGAAAGATTGCAAGGTCTAGGGTAGGAACCTCTATCTCTGGCTGCTTTTCTTTCAACCTTATTTGTAGCCACTAAGGGGCTAGAGAATCATTACCAAAACTCACTACTTGCTGCTATGGAAGAGAATACACAAGAACCTCCTGTTGTTTTGTACCTTTATTTATTTCATCTCCTTCCTTCGATTGATCCTTAGGATCAATATCCTTGTTGTGTTGGGAGTCAAGTGGTTCTTGTGTAAACACTTGCTCAATTAATGGCACTTCAATATGTTCCTCAACCATAATCTTTTCATGCTCTAGTTCTTTTGAGAGGTTTATTATGTTCTCACCAGTCGTCTTAGGAAATTATTTAGTTATTATTTCTTCTTATTGATCAACTTTAAAGAATCATCACTCTGATCAATATCAATTACAACATCTACCCTTATTTCCATAGTAGCATCATTTTTTAAGATCTGGGCAGATTCAATATTCTTATTAGAAATTGGGTCACCAATTCTTCATATACTTTTTCTATGCCTTCTAAGGATGGAATCTTGGGAGATGAGGGAACATCTAAACTGATATTAACTTGGGGCACCATAACTTTATTCACATCAGAAAGAACTAAAGCTACATTCTTTGGTAGACAAGCTTCAGTAAGATAGGAGTACCTGAGGAAGATGGAATGATAATGGGAATGAAAGGAATGGTGGATAGGATAGGCATGGTGGTAGGAATAGGCATGTGTAATTTCTATAGAGAGGAAGATAGCAACGAAGTGGTAAAAGATGAAATGAGAGGAGTGGAGGTGAATGCAAATGTTGGTGAAAATACTATAGAGATAGAAGAAATAGGGGAAGAAAAAGGAATGGTAGAAGACACCGGTATGGAAGGTGTAGTTGAGGTGGTGATGGTGGTGGAGATAAATGAGGAGATGGGAAGTAAGGTGTGAACTTGAAGAATAGAAGGGGAAGAAGCAATTACGACAATGGAAGATGAAGGGATGGTAGAAGAGATTGGAATGAATGAAGTGGAAACAATGGTAGCAGAAGAAATGTAAGGAGGAGGAGGTGACAGTCTAGAAGGTGCCTGAGAGGTTTGATCTTTTTTACTGCTCCTAGGTCTTTTCAGTCCTTGACCCTTAGCCTTCTCATTTTCTTTCCTCTTGTAGACTTGCCTAGTGGGAGGAGGTTTCTAACTCCCCCTCATCCTTTTCTCTTTTACTTTCCCTTTATATTTGGTAGGAGATGCCACAACCTCATCTTCAATTTCTTCACCATCCAAATCTACTACTTTTCCTTTTGGACCTGATGTGTCCTCTCCTCCAGAAGGCCCTACTCTAGTAGAATCTTCAACTATTATTCTATTCTTGGGTTGCAGTGGAGTGTATGTTAAAGGTATATGTTGAGCAACCAATTGGGCCACCTGTACATCTACCCACCTTTTACTATACCTGATTTGTCTTTCATTATTTCATCCAACGATATAACTTCTTCTTCAGCCCAGTTTGGAGGAAGAATTGGTTGTTCAAAGATTACCCTCCATTCAATCTCTTGAACCAATTCTCCATCAACCACTACCTGGTGTGGTACTATAGAGATCTGAAACATCTTAATAAAATCAAGTGGGCACCTAGAGAATTTCTTCTTTCTGACCTCATGTTCATCATTGCAATTAGCCCAGAAATTTTCTAATTGTTCCTCATGAAAATAGTTTTTTCTCTCACATGCTTCTTCATCTTATGAAATAGATCAAAATGCTTTATATATCTGTGTAAGAGAATATGATACATCTGCAACTCAACATTTGACTCTTCAACAACATTGGGAGTAGGACAAGACAATAAACCCCTTCAATGAGGGGAAATGGTACTGAATCTTTGTGTAGCCCTTTTAACAATTTGTGTGTTGTGTAAATTTGCCTAGTAAGCTCTAACAACACAATTATATCTGTGGGACATTTTGGCAATCAATAAGGCATTCCTATGAAGCCTTAGATCCTCAAATATGTAAACCTAGGGAATTGAATAAACCAATATGGCCCATGTTTCCTAACTAGATTCATAGCTTGGACTAATAGTCTTCTACTCAAGTCCCCTTGCAACATCCTTGTAATGTGCATAGTAAATTCATCATTCACTCTCTTGAAGTGTGCCAAGGAATTATCCTTTTGCAACTAAGGATAGCAATCATAGACCTTATACTCACTAGCAACATGCCCAACATTTCCAAGCCTAGTCAACCCAAGGAAAGGCAAGGTTTGGGCTAGCATGTAGACTATATAGGAAGTTGTGTAGAAGATCCTTGTCTCGGGTAAATCCATGAAAGTTTGCAAGTGAAGGTTATCACTGATTAACTTATCCCATAGGCTAAAGACATGTTTTCAATTTATTATTTGTGCAGTCTAGACTCTTTGTTTGTATTGAAGACTTATGCTCTTCTTGTGATCTCTATACAACTTGTTTTTGAAATTAATACAATGGGAGTGGCCTCTCTGACCACTACCAAAAAAATAAATCAAATAAAATAAATCTTAAATTAAAATTAAAAATTTATGTGTAAAGTAATATAAAATAACTCTTAAATAATTAAATCTTTTATTTAAAAATATAGTTACGTATTTAAGATATTAACATAGATATTTTAAGTACATATATTTAAAAGATGTAGAGAGATATTAAATAAATGTATTTAAAATATTTGAAAATAATTATTTTCTTTTAATTAATATATATATATATATATATATATATATATATATATTCAATAAATCTACTTTTCTTATAAGTCAAAAATAATATAAAATTAACATGAAAACTCAATTTATTTTTCCATTGAAAACTCATCTTTCTTCATTATTCATTTATTTAATATTTAATATTTAATATTTAATATTTGTAATCTATTACACACCTCAAAGCTTTGAAGTTAATAATTTTTATTGACCAATACTTTATAAGAAATAGAAATCACATGTTAAAAAAATGCTTAGATAGGATTGACTATTCATATCATTTGTACACATACATTATTTCTTAAAACATATTTTCCAACAAAATGCTTTGAAAACAATAATATATTAGGAAGCTTGTACGTCCACTAAATGACAACTAAATGCTTGGACAACACTAACACATTATCTTTTATCACTGCTCTCACAAACTGCTCTTCCTTGGAACAAGTATTAGTGTCAAGTAATCATTTCACTGGTGTACTACCCCCATCCATAGGCCAACTATCTTCCAGTCTCTCTTTGTTGCATTTATCACACAACATGATAAGCGGCAGCATACCACAACAGATCACCAATCTGACAAACTTAACCTCCTTAAAATTAGCCAATAATCTTTTCAGCAGCAATAATCCATCTGAAATGAAAAGACTCCATAAGTTGGAAAGATTGTATTTAGGTGGGAACCTATTAGAAGGAAGCATTCCAAGTGAGATAGGTCAAATGCAACATCTCGGACTCTTAATTCTTTGTCACAACCAGTTATCTGGAAAAAAACCAGATTCTCTTGCTAGCCTCCTAGGCTAAGGCGTCTTCATCTTTAGCACAACAAGTTGTCAGGGGATATCCCTGTTAGTTAAGAAGGATGCCAGAAGTTGGAACTTCTTGACTTGTCTTACAATAGACTAGGGGGAAGGATACCTGGTGAAGTCATTGCTAGCCTTAAAAACCTGCAATTCTACCTCAATCTTTCATGCAATTCTCTGCAAGGGTCCTTGCCTCAGGAGATAAGTAAAATTGTTATGGCTCAAGCCATAGACATCTCTGGAAATTGACTTACTGGGGTGATTCACTCTCCAAATTACAAAATCTCCAAGAAATGGATCTTTCTGCCAAATTTTTATCAGGTTCAATACCAATGTCCCTTGAAAGACTAAAAGTACTTCACTACATGAATGTTTCTTTCAATAATTTGTCAGGGTAGATTCCACAAGGAGGGTTGTTTCCAAATAGAACTGTTATAACATTGTTTATGGGAAACCTTGGCCTATGTGGCCCAACAAATTATTCATTGCCTCCATGCCCAAATCAAACCCCAGAAAAACATTCACTGCTCAAAAAAATTGTCTTATCAGTTGTTGGAACCATTGCAATTATTTTATGCTCCTTCATTATCAGAATGCTATGGAGGCATAAACATTCAAGACAACTATTCCATCCCTCAAACTTTATTTTTCAAAGGCTCAGCTATCCAAAATTTTCTTATCAAGATCTTGTTATTGCAACATCTGGATTTGATGAGTCCAACTTGCTTGGAGTGGGTAATTTTGGATCAATCTACAAAGGCATTTTGAGGGATGGTAATATAGTTGCCATCAAGACTCTTAATTTGCAGATGGAAGTGTTAATTTTAATAATCAGATTGACAGTAAGAACAATAAAACACAAATGCACACATAACACACATATACCCTGGGAAAACCTCCCTCTTGGAGGTGAAAAACCCAGCAAGAAAATCTCAGATCCGATTTATATTATGAGCAAAAATAGATTACAACTTCGCCTAGCTAGGGGCACGAAACATAGATATCAAAATTACAACTTATCTGAACCTGAACCAAACTGGTCAGAATGAAGCTTGCTTGCACATCAGAGTAATTTGTGCAGTAACACAGAGGTTCGGTAGTCTTAGATGAGATAGGTCCGCTTCAACAAGTAACAGGTTCACTGTTGAACTGATTGAATCGATGAACTGATGAACCATTGAACCGGTGAACCGGTGAACCGATGAACTGGTGAACCGGTGAACCGATGAACCTGTCGAACGGTTCAATTGTCGATGCCCTTACATTGTCGAACCTTTGAACCTGTGGAACCGGTTGAACCGATTGAACTGTTGAACCTCTCGAATGGTTCAACTATCGACAGAACTCCTTGAGCCACCGAACCCTTTGAACCTTTGTAGCATGATGAACTCGTTGAATCGTTAAACTGATGAACCTGTCGAACGGTTCAACCAACGGCGAAACTCCTTTGAACTATTCTTGCAGTAGATCGCTGATAGATAATTTTTGCAGAGCAGAATTCGGTGAGTGATTACTGTGTGTTGTGACTCCCAGTCACTTTACATTTATATGAGATCGAACAACCAATTTGGCACCAAATTACATACACGTTACATTTCAAATAGGTCCTGACCTACTTGTAATTCCAAGATGCATTGGGGCCTGCCTTAATCGAATGATATAGCTGAGTTCTCAAAATGCTAAGGCTGATAGGCCATTCAGCATTTTATGACTAGGTCGGTCTCTAGAAGGGATCCGACCTAGCTACCAAAAAATCAACACTCCCTCTTAGCTAGGGAGGATTCCTTCATAAGGATCAAGTCACATAGTGACTACCACCATGACTACTCTGATGGATGAAAACATAAGTGCTTATTGTCATCTCCACATGACGTTTACCATAGATACTCCCAGAGGGTGAACAAGCACATCATGGAATTTCTCCCATGATATCCACCATACCTACTTGCAGAGGGTGGCTCCACCATGCCTACTCACAGAGGGTGGAAGAGGGCTTTCACCTCAAACTTCTCCCAGAGAAGAGTGCATTACCACCATGCCTACTTGCAGAGGGTGGATCCACCATGCCTACTCACAGAGGGTGGAAGATACAGTATAATGTATCACTAATGCTAAGACTCCCTCTCAGCTAGAGCTTCATTCTCTACAACTCCAAGCTTGTCTCAAAAATATGCAATCTTCACTCAAGCAAGGGGTTTGGTGAGAGCATCTGTTGTTTGCTCATCAGTGCTGATGTACTTCAACTGAATCACATTCCTTTGCACCATATCCTGGATATAGTGATACTGAGTTTCCACATGCTTTAATCTGTCATGAAACACAGGATTGGCAGAGAGCTTCACACAGCTCTGGTTATCATTGTGAATAACTGTAGGCTCCCAAGGTTGTCCAAAAAAACCTGCAAGGAGTTTTTGAAGCCACACTGCTTCTCGAGATGCCACACAAACTGCAATATATTCTGCTTCAGCAGTACTCAACACTATTGAAGACTGTTTCCTACTGCACCAGGATATCATGGTGGATCCCAAGCTAAAGCAAACTCCAGAAGTGCTCTTTCTATCAATGACACTTCTTGCCCAATCAGAATTAGAATAGCCTTCCAAGGTAATGACTATATTGGAAGAGTACTTCAATCCATATCCAATTGTGCCAAAATATCTCAAGATATGCTTGGCTGCAACAAGATGAATCTGCCTTGGTTTGCACATGAACTAGCTGAGGGCACTCACTGCATAGCAAATATCAGGTCTAGTGTTAACTAGATACATCAAGGATCCAATCAGTTGCCTGTATTCAGTAGGATCCACAAGATCAGACCTAGCTGTAGATTCACTCAACTTCTTTAAGTTAGTTTCCATAGGAGTGGGCATAGGTTTACAATCTAACATTCCAAATCTCTTCAAAATATCAATGGTATATTTTCCTTGACTTAGAATAATTTCATTGGGTCTTTGCCATACTTCTAACCCTAGAAAGAAATGCATGAGACCTAGATCTTTCATTTCAAATTCTGAAGTCAATTCTTCCTTACATCTAAGAATGAGATGATCTTCTCCAGTAGGAATAGGTCGTCAACATATAAGACCAAAATCAACATTTCACCATTGAATACCTTAAAGTAAAGGTTAGGATCAGCATCATTCTTATAGAATCCTAGACTTACCAAGTACTTGTCAATTCTTTCATACCAAGCATGGGGGGCCTGCTTAAGGCCATATAATGCTTTCTTCAATCTGCATACATGAGATTCTTTCTTATGGATCACAAAGCCTTCAGGTTGCTCAATGTAGACTTCTTCTTCAATAACACCATTGAGGAAGGCTGTCTTTACATCCATCTAATGCAACTTCCATTTCTTAGCTGCAGCAATAGCAATGATAGTCTGGATAGAGGTATATCGAGCAACAGGGGCAAAGGTTTCCTCATAATCTATGCCTTCTTTCTGAGAGAAACCACGAGCCACAAACCTAGCTTTGTATTTCTCAATACTTCCATCAGCAGCATGTTTAATTTTAAATAGCCATTTGGAAGATACAACTGACTTACCTTTGGGTCTAGATACAATATCCCAAACATCATTCTTGATAATAGATTGATATTCTTCATCCATAGCATTCTTCCATGCTTGCTGGTTCATGGCCTCTTCAACGCTGGAAGGTTCAGTCTCAATGATGTTGCACATCAATGTAACATAGTTGGAGAACTTCTGAGGTCTCCTTCTTTCTCTAGATGTGCCACTTGGAGCTGCAAACTTTTCTACCTCTTGCATCCAGAGAGGTCTCTTCTTACTCACGATAATGTCCCTAGGCCCATCAGTAGGATCCAAAGGTTCACTTGGATCATCATGATTTTCAGATTCTGTAGACTTTCTCTGAATCTCAGTATTATGCTCAATATCCATGTCTTGAGGGTTATCATGGACTTCATTATCAATCTCTATACTTGAGCCTTTAGATCTTTTGAGTGCAATATTTTCTTCAAAGGTGACATCTCTACTAACCTCAATAAACTTCTGACCTGGAATGTAAATTTTGAAAGCTTTGGATGTTTCGTTGTAGCCCACAAGAATGCCTCTTTTGCCAGAAGGTTCCAACTTGGTTCTCTTTTCTTTGGGTACATGGACATATACTGGACTCCCGAAGATCCTCAAGTGACTGATATCAGGTTTGATCCCTGAAAATGCTTCTTCTGGAGTCATATCTTTCAATACACAGTGAGGGCATCTATTCTAAATGTAGACCACAGTCCTAGATGCTTCGGCCCATAGGAAAGTCTGCAGATCCTGATCATGAATCATAGCTTTTGCTGCCTCAACAATGGATCAATTCTTTCTTTCTACAACCCCATTTTGCTGAGGGTTGTAGGGAACACAAAACTCCCTCTTGATCCCTGCCTCAACACAAAAATCATGAAAGCTACCTGAGGTGTATTCACCTCCATTGTTAGACCTTAAAACTTTAATTCTTTTCCCAGATAGATTTTTAGCTAAAGCTCTAAATTCTTTGAATCTACTTAGGACTTCATCAGATTCTTTTGATTTGAGAAGGTAAATCCAAGTTTTCCTAGAGTAGTCATCTATAAAGATTACATAATACAAGAATCCACTTGGGGAAGCAACAGACATAGGTCCACATAAATCAGAATGCACAAGAGCTAATTTCTCTTTAGACCTACTTTCACTTTGATGAAATGGACTCTTAGTGTTCTTACCCATAGCGCAACCTTTGCATGTATTATCATGAATATGACTAAGTTTAGGCATACCTTTAACTATCTTCTCAAGTGTGGGGAGAGCTCGGAAATGAAGATGTCCAAGTCTTCTATGCCATAGCTCGCTTGACTCAGGTGCTTCATGAATGAGAGCTTGAATTGGACATGTTGAAAGCTTATATAGGCTCTCATACCTATTCCCAATGACACAAGCTGATTTGATGCTGGACTTCTTAGGCCATGCAAGCACCCTTCCCTCAGAGAATGCAATCTGATAACCCTTATCTTCTAGTGCTGATATGGAGATAATGTTTCTTTTGATTCCCGGCACAAACAAAATATCACTGAGGTGAAGAGAAATTCCAAAATCTAAATTAAGGGAAGTAGTACCAAAACCTCTCACAAAATAGCGAGCATCATCACCAATGACCACATGAAGATTAGACTCTTTCTCCACTAAATCTGAGAGGTGCTCTCTATAGCCAGTGATGTGTCTAGATGCACCACTATCAATCAACCAAGTATCACTGTCTGAGGGTACATTGCTTGACAGAGCAGAAATGAAAAGGAAATCTTCAGTATTAGACTGATTTGAGACTTCATTTAAGTTTGCTCCTTGATGCATAGACTGGGATAAACAGTCCCTTGCATAATGACCGAATTTGTCACACCTGAAGCACTTGATGTGAGACAGGTCCTTTTTCTTTTTCTTTGAATCATGAGATGGATTAGACCCTTGATCTCTATTCCTCTTGAAATTTTTCTTCTTCCAATAGCCTCCTTTCTTCTTGAAAGACTGGGCAGCAAGGACATGATTGTATTCATGAGTGTTTTTGATAACTCCTCTAGCAGCCAGTCGAGACTCTTCTTGGATACAGTCAGCTCTTGATCTGTCAAACTTGGGCAGATCAACTCTTGCACTAATTCCTTGAATATAGGATTCCCAAGATGCTGGAAGACCATTGAGGGCTAGCATAGTTAAATCGTTTTCATCAACAATCTTTCCAACAGATGAGAGTTGATCTCTCAATTCAGAAATCCTCATGAAGTAAGCCATGATGGATTCACCTTTAGCCATCTTGATGTGATGAAGCTACTGCTTTAAGGCTAGAATATGACTAGTGTTGTTGATTTCATACATCTCCAAGGTTCTGAACATTATGCTTGCTGTTTTCAGCTTGGAGATGATGAGAACAATGTGGTCCTTTACTGAATCAATTAAGATCTTCTGAGCTTGAAGATCATTCTTCATCCATTGGGCCTTTTCTCCTTTTGCCTTAAGCTTGAAAGATTCTTTGGTCACAAAGTCTACAAGATCATTTTCATTCAATGCAAGCATGATACGGACTCTCCATGATGTGTAGTTGGAAGCCCCATCCAATCTATCTTGCACCCTGAGAACCATCTTGAAGAAGAGATAAGAGCAGAAGTAGATAATTGGTTACTACAAATCTGATTATACTAATTCAAACTTGGCTCTGATACCATGTTAATTTTAATAATTAGATTGACAGTAAGAACAATAAAACACAAATGCACACATAACACACATATACCCTGGGAAAACCTCCCTCTTGGAGGTGGAAAACCCAGCAAGAAAAATCTCAGATCCAATTTATATTATGAGCAGAAACATATTACAACTTCGCCCCAGCTAGGGGCATGAAACATAGATATCAAAATTACAACTTATCTGAACCTGAACCAAACTGGTCAGAATGAAGCTTGCTTGCACATTAGAGTAATTTGCACAATAACACAGAGGTTTGGTAGTCTTAGATGAGACAGGTCCGCTTCAACAAGTAACAGGTTCACTGTTGAACTGATTGAATCGACGAACTGACGAACCGTTGAACTGGTGAACCGATGAACTGGTGAACCAGTGAACCGATGAACCGGTGAACCGATGAACCAGTGAACCGATGAACTGGTGAACCGATGAACCAATGAACCGATGAACTGGTGAACCAGTTGAACCAGTTGAACCGTTGAACCTATCGAACGGTTCAACTATCGACACCCTTGAACCGATGAACTGGTGAACCGATGAACTGGTGAACTAGTTGAACCAGTTGAACCGTTGAACCTATCAAATGGTTCAACTATCGACGCCCTTGCACTGTCAAACCTTTGAACCTGTGGAACCAGTTGAACCGATTGAACTGTTGAACCTCTCGAACAGTTCAACTATCTACGGAACTCCTTGAGCCACTGAACCCTTTGAACCTTTGTGGCATGATGAACTCGTTGAACTGTTAAACCGATGAACCTATCGAATGGTTCAACCAATGGTGGAACTCCTTTGAACTGTTCTTGCAGTAGATCGCTGATAGATAATTTTTGCAGAGTAGAATTCGGTGAGTGATTGCTATGTGTTGTGACTCCCAGTCACTTTACATTTATATGAGATCGAACAACCAATTTGGTGCCAAATTACATACACGTTACATTTCAAATAGGTCCTGACCTATTTGTAATTCCAAGATGCACTAGGGCCTACCTTAATCAGATGATATAGCTGAGTTCTCGAAATGCTAAGGCCAATAGGCCATTTAGCATTTTATGACTAGGTCGGTCTCTCGAAGGGATCTGACCTAGCTACAAAAAAATCAACAGGAAGAAGCCAAAAAGAGCTTTAAGACAGAGTGCAAAGTGTTAGGGAGGATTTGACACCGTAACCTCATCAGAATCATAAGTGCATTTTTCTACCTTGGCTTTAAAGGTTTGGTTCTTCAATTTGCATCTAATGGGAGCTTGGAAAAACATTTGCACCCTGACAGAGATGATCAGGACTTTTGTAAATTGGGGTTGAGTGAATGTTTGAGCATCGCTATAGATGTAGCCCATGGCATGGAATATTTACATCATGATTGCCCTTTGCAAATTGTGCACTATGATTTAAAACCTAGCAATGTGCTCCTAGATGCCAACATGACAGCCCTTGTGACTGATTTTGGTATATCCCGTTTAACTACTACAAATTCCATAGATTCACTGAGTACAACAACATTTGCACTCAAAGGATCTATTGGCTATATTGCTCCAGGTAAAGTTTTTTATTCTTTATATTGGCAGTATCATTTCCCTTAATTGCTTTTTAACAATTTCATGAATAAAATTGATTGCAGAGTATGGATTGGGCGGGAGTGTTTCTATAAAGGGAGATGTTTATAGTTATGGAATTCTGATATTAGAGATGGTTACTAGGAAGAGGCCAAGTGATGACATGTTTGAGGGAGACATGAACTTGCAAAAGTGGGTGAGGTCAGCTTTTCCAAACTGACTGGCAGATATTGTTGATAGCAGGCTATTTAGAGATGTGAATGAAAACATGGAAGACAATAGATGTCTTCTATCTTTCATTTATGTTGGCTTGCTTTGTACTAGTGAATCACCAGGAGAACGACCTTCCATGAGGGATGTAGCCAGGGTCTTGGAGAGCCTCAAGACATCTTTCATGGGAGGTGCAGCTGCTTCCAATTTAACACCTACCATATCAGACCTCCTACACAATACCAATCGCACAGAAACATTGGCCTCTGACAGTCAAAGTTCTGCATTTTAGATGTTTATAAGTTCCATTAAGAAGTTTTTGTCCTTTATGTTTGCTAGTTTCAAGTTTGTCTTCCATCAAACGTTAGTCTTCTTTCATGTAAAATTCTCCCTAGGTTAAATTCTAGCTTTTGGAACTTGTAAGTTGATCACATTCATGTGTATGCATTATACTAGTTTGAGAAAGTATATTGTTGTCTATATATACTTACTGAAATGATGCAAAATGTCTAACATATTGCCTTATTTATAGCAATATCTCTCATACTATGCAGAAGTTTAAGAATGTTTTTCCTTGCCTGCCTTGATATTCATTATTTTCTGAGCTCAAAAACATGAGCTCAATCGGGATGCCATATCAAGGGTGACAAATTCATGTCCTGACAGGATAAAGCATGAAAAAGAATTTAAAGGTCATCAATTTTTGAAGTTGTTTGAATAATTTGGAACAGTTAAATAAATGATGGATCATGGAGCTGCTTGCATAATTCATCCAGTTTTTAGACCAATAATCAGATACAGTATAATTGCATATACCCTTTAATTGAGCATTCAAAATCTGACAAAATAAGTCGTACAGTATATCCATTGCATCAAAGTTTTGTAGCTACCATGAGCTTGCACAACATTTCCTAAATATTATCCTTTGGATCTTCTATAGCAGTATTGAAGAGCTGTCTTGATTGCGATGTGATAGAAATCTGCATGTCATTATGCAACACGCTCGATAAAGAGGATAATTTATCATCATCAATATGGTCTGAGTTGATTTAAGGTCAGCCTACTATGAAGATTTCTTAAGTAATCATTTATGCAGGGAGTTAAGTTTTCTCTATTCACTAAGAGGCAGATACTCTCTACCATGTAATATTTTGGCTTTGAGATAGAAGTTGTAATTTTCTAAAGAGGATTAGAAGTTCTAATAAATTTCATTCAATTTCAGTGAGAACAGATTTGTTAAATAGGCTATAAGGCCATATGTAAGATTCTAGGTTTTGTATAAATCTCAATGTTTGAATATTTTCACCTACAAAGTTAATGCTGCACTGATGTCTTGTACCATATCATCCCAACCCCAATGGATATTTATCAAGGAGGTAAAATTTCCTTTAAATTGTGATATAAGTTATCTCTATATCTAGAACTATCTCTTATTAACCATGTTCAGACAGTCTAATTTAATTCATAGGATGCCCATTGAGTATATATTTAGGTGGAGAGTATTGAGGCAGTGAGAGAAGTCTTTGGTGGATTTGAAACAGTCTAATTTAATGCGTAGGGAGCTTCCTCAAATTTCTCTCCCATTGCTACTGATGAAAGGTGGTCTCTTGGAATATTTCAAAGGGCACCAACATTGCATATCAAGCAGAAACTATAATTTTAGAGACAGGACTATCTACAAACCTTAAGAATATTGGCCTCTCGAATCAAATGGATAATAGATTGAATGATAGGATCCTTATCCGCCACTATCAAAACAATATCACTAGCATTCGTAGAATATTGTGATGAATTTAAAGTTTAATCCCCAGTATTGAATCATCTTTTTAAGGCGCTCAGAATCAGATAGGATAACTTTGAATTCCATTAAACGCCACCATACCAAATTATTTCAAACTATTAAGTTTTAAATTATAAATTACCTGATATGATTTCTAGTTTGAATTTAATTTTACATCCACCCATATTTCATGAATATTGTTTAATAGAATATTTCTTTCTTCATTTAACACTCATTGTTTTACGGATGCCATAGGGGCAAAGCAATGAAACATGTGGAAGGTAATGCTTACAGACATAAATGTTGTTGTCATTGATGTCAAAAGGAGTGTTGTCATATGGTGTTGATTGACTAGTTCATTCTCTTGTTCAATATTCAGTATGTGACAAATATCAGGATGTATGTCCTCAGGATATTGTTCAATATGCAGTGTGTGACATATTTCAAGGTATTAGGAGGCCCTGTCGTTTGGAGTTGGATCACCTTGATGAAATCATCAGAAGTGTTTGATCAATAATCAAGATGCTTTCATTCAATGCTTCATTCTCTATACTGGTTTGAAGTTGTTGATGCTGAGTCTTAGTGGTAGAGATGTTGAGTGTGTTGTTGATGTTGTGCATGCAATGATAGTGTTGGATGTGTTGATGGAGTTGTGGAGTTGATGTTGCATGTTTTTCATTAGTGACATTGGTGTGACACACATGGGAATCAGAATTTTATGCCTCTATATGGTTCAGTGATGTGATCCTTGGTAATGGTGTTTGGATTGTTGGTTTGTTGTTCTTACCTCAGTTGTCATGATATCTTCACACTTATCCTATCTTCACAGTGGCAGTGTTGAACAGTGGCATTACAATTTGTTGCCTCATGTTATTGTCTTCAAGTCAAGATCAGGACATTAATACTTTCAGTATCAGGTTCATCTTGTATAAGACACTTCATGTGCTTCATATGTTTCACAATATTGACAAGTTTAATAGGATTGGAGTGGTGGTTTTCATCTTCTTTCACAAAGTTGGCAAAGGGTTTGTTGTTATGATGTTAATAAGATGTTTGTTGCCAATGCTGATCAAGGTGTCTGTTGCCAGTGCTATATTGATCTAGTGTCATATGGAGTTGTTGATATGGAATTGCTAATCAGGGGTTCTTGCTTTAGGGTTCATTTTTTTAGATTAAGGTTTATTGGTTTAACCTTCTTAGGGAACAAAAACTCTAAATGTAATACCTAAGTCACATTGTGTTACCCATATTATCTTTTGTTCTAATTAAAAAGTGACTTGCTAAATAGGTATAGTCATAACTTAAGTAACGACTTAAGGGTCTTAAGATTGTGGGAACACCAGCCCCTCAACCTAGTAGAACTGGTCATCCGGTTATGTTTTAAGACTTAGGTGCCAAAAAGGATATCGATGACCCTAATTAAATGCTTTAGTTGGCATGAAAAGAGATCAAACAGTTGCCTTTTGTTTGCTTTTTGAATGCCAACAGTCATTCAAGGTTATCTAAAATTGACAAGCAAAAGGATATAAAAAGCCCTAAAACGGTCTTTTAAAACTTCTAATGATGCAGAGGACCAAGAAAATTCATTCTGAGAAGTGTGTGATGTTTGAGTTTGTGGGGGTCGATGATTTGGATATCTAGCTGTTAGATCAAAAGGAAAAGTGCTTATGGAGCCCGTAGTGTAAGGGAATGGAACTAAAATTGACATAAAGACAATGCTTATGGAAAGAGTAAACAAAGTGTTATGTAAGAGCTTTCTGCAATAGCACAGAAGGATATACATGTGGTGATGTTGCTTGCAATAATTGTAGATGAAAAAAAAAGTGGTGAGGTTGCTTGTCATAATTATAGGTTATGTTTGAGAAGGAAACTTTGTTGAGTGAAAACAAAAGGAGTTATAAGGTTTTGTGTTGTAGAGAATCAGGGTAATCCCCTGAATTAATTTTTTTTAATTTCTGTATGCAGAGAGTTGGTGCTCTTGCAAACTTACTGCCAATGAGGCTGTGTCAGGGGGTGGGTTCTCCTATTGATATTGGAGTTGGTTCTCTTGTTGGTGTTTTGAGTTGGTACTCTTATTTGTTATTGGAGTTGGTGCTCCATAAGGAATTGGTGCTCCTAGAAACATTTTTGCTAGTGAGGCTGAATAAAGTGAAGGAATTTAAGAGTGGTTTTTTTATCCCTTTTAAGGGTTTTTCCACTCATCAAAACTAGTGTTATGCTTTATGATTGTGTCTATCTGTATGTCTTAATGATTGTGTTATGATGGTCCTGTTCATTCTTATCATCATTATTCCTGTGTATATGTTTTTAATGAAACCTTGAGGTCTCTTGTATTTTTCCTTTCAGTGAATTAAAAGGTGCAAGAATTTTTTATGGTTTATAGACCATTGATTCACCCCCCCCCTCTCAGTGGTCCTGTACTCCAACAAGTGGTATCAAAGCATAGGTTCCCTGTGGAAGTCTAATAGGCTTGGGTAGGTCCTGATAGTGGAGTACCATGGGAAAGTGCAAAAGAAATACAGAAAAGAAAAATGCCAAGTCACATACTGGTCAAAAGGTACCATCTATACCAAACTCAAATGGTGATCTACAATCAGTTGATAGAAAGGTCTCACAAGTTGATTCAGGTATTAAATTAGAGGAAGAGTTTTCTGGAGTTCCTTTCTTTAATGGTTCATATTTCTCTATTTGGTATATTAAAATGCAAGCATATCTATCTTCTTTAGGGTATGGCGTGTGGATGTCAGTTGAGAATGGGTATTTCATTTCCTCTCAATCACCTAATATTACAAGTAACAAAGAGGCTTATGAATGCAATCATACAACAAAGAAGGCTATTCTGCATGGATTATCTAATGAAGTTTCTTGGAAAGTTATGCATTGTGAAACAGCTTAGGATGTGTGGAAGGAGTTGATTAGAATCTATCAAGGTGATGCACTTGAATGAGAGGTCAGCTTGGTGTTTGAGGAAAGTGACAATGAAAGGAGACATTCACATGAAGGAGATGAGGTCTAATTTGATTCAAAAGAACGAGATCACATTATGAGTGATGATGAACAGGAGTGTGAAGTTGATATAGAAGGAGAACTCATGTGTGCTCTGGGTGAGATCAAGAAATACAAAAAGGAGAACCAAAGATTAGAGTTGTAGCTACAACAAGAAAAAGAATCCAAGTACAAAGCATTTTTAGATCTTGAAAGAGTATCTTTTGATCTTGAAGAGGCAAGAAATTAGATTGTGAATTTAAGGACACAAGTTGATGAATTAGACAAATTGATTATCAGCCTAAATACTGAGATTGAAGAGGCCAAGAGAATAATAGAAGTTATTAAGTCTGAATGTGAAATCAAATCTATTAAATGCCTAAAACTAGAGGCTGAAATTGTCACCTTGAGAAAAGATATTGCAAATCTGAAGAGTATGTCAAAGAGAAATCAGGAGTTTGAAGAGAGCACCATCAAGTTATATGAGATGCTAGGTAAACAAAAACAACATAGGGACACTATAAGATTAGGCTATGAAAAGGGGCAAACATCTAAGGTTAGAGAGACTCCTAGAAAGAAAATTGATTTAAGTTATCATGCTGCTACTCCTGAAGGCAAAAAGAAGATTGAAGCTGAGGTGAAAACTAAAGATGAGTTTATCAAAATGTACAACCAAATAAGAAATCTAAGAAGAGCTGCTTCAGCAAGAAAAGCATATATGTACAAGTACAATTACTTATTTTTTGGTTATTGTTTTACTTGTAATCATTTTGGACACAAAGCAGTTAATTGTAGAAGAAGTCAATCTCCTTCAATAAGGAATGTTGATCTAGTGTGTTTCAAGTGCAACAATGTTGGTCATATACAAAGAAATTGTAGAATGCTTGGAAGATATGATCGTGCATGAAATCACAACAGAAGTGGTCATAGGGTGTCAAAAGGAAACTATCATTCGTTTTATTACAATATCATAGGTTATAAGTGCAACTCCCCTAGGCATAGAGCATATTCTTGTAGAAATAGATTTATGGAACCACCTAGACATGTCAAGAAGACAAATACTTTGAGTAAAAGGAAGAAAGAACCTATGACAGTTTGGAGAAGGAAACAAGAGTTATTAAGGCAGGACAATAGAATCTGACAAGAGTTATTATGGGGTTCTGACAAGATTTATTAGGGTAGGTGGCACTTTTGATGCTTTGAAACAAGTGAAATCAGTGTGTTTCAATCTCTATTACTAGTGATGGTAGTGTTTGCTTTCAAAGTAGTGATCACAGTGTTGACTTTGTGATATGCTTAACAATGTTTTGTAGTTGAACAGAGGTGTCACAATGTCTTCTTGCAGATAGTGTTTAACTTTGTATATGACAAGGTGAAAGTGCTATGGATCTTGTGCTGATATGGTGTTTAGGTACTGTCATAGTTTGTAGAGGTGTTGTAAGCTGATGACAGTTGGTTTGATGTTTCCATGTCATAACTAAATCTCAGAAGGTTTTCATGTTCACCTTCATACTATGATTTATCCATGTGATGGTGTTAAGAGTTGGATGGTAGACATTGTTATCTTTTGTTACAAGGTTTATTTCAAGTCAAAGCTTACTTGCTTAGCACACAAGATTGCCAAGGCAATGAAGATGCAAGGAAAGACAAACAAACATAGGAATAGTAATGGTAGTATTTGATCTGTTTTCTATCCTACCAATGAAACATAACAATGTTTTCTACATTTTTGTTGTTGACAGGACTTTATTATCTGCTAACAGAGGAACAAGTTGAGTGTAATGTTTATGAGAGTGTTCCATGCATAGTCACAAATGCATGATTAAAATTTGTTGCTTTGTATGAGTGGAGTTGATTGCTTGTCAAGTGATGAGAATTGGTTATGACAATTGCTTATTCATTTACATAGTCTCAATTCATTAGTATGGTGTTTGCATGATTATGGGAGTTCAGTGATAAGTGATACTACTCTCTAAATGTTCTCTCATGTTTATACATCTCTCTAATGCTCATTCATGTTTAGTCACAATGATGCTACTCTTTGACAGTGATGTTGGCTTTCACAATGCAATGATCTTTCTTTGATAATAGCATTTTTGTAGTGTTTTTGTAATGCATTGAGATGATTAGTAGGCAGTGATTCATTGTTTGTGCTCATATCTCTATGATACTTCATGAAGAGGTTTGACTTGTTGAATGGTTGAGGTTAGTATGCTTCAAGATCATTATGGTGCTTGGTTAGCTTTGATAATCTTGATATAGGAGTTTGGTTGCAGTTGCAAGTACTAAGTTAGAAATGCATAATGCTGATAGGACAGTACCTTTAGCATTGGTTTATTGTATTGGACAATCAAGAATAGTGCCTTCCTACATTCTTGGTAGATGTCATTAGACTTTTAAATGTCAAAGCATTGTTTACATTATAGAGCAATGCAGGCATTATTATGATTGATCAGACTTTGTGTTGATGTGAATCAGTGTAGAGTGCAAAGCATGGAATGCAAACTTGGTTGTATAGAGAAGTGTAGACTTTCATGAGATTTGTGTGTTTAATAGATATTTAGTAAACAACCCTTTATATGTGTATAGTAAGAACTGTGATCTGATCAGGATAGCGTTGGTGCAGTGTGCTTCAAGTAAAACTTGACAGTTGTAATAATACTTGAGTGAAGTGATCTTTCAAGGACCTTGATGTTGATACAAGCGGTTGAGAGAAGTGATTCCCTATTCAAAGTTAACACTATCTGCAACAATGATGTTGAACAATCCTTGACAGTATTTGAGATGACAATACTTTCACTCATATTTATGATGGTGTGGCATTCCTCATGGTAAAAGAGAAGGTTTTGATCAAGTACTGAAGCAAAAATGCATGCTCAATGTAGAAAGGAAGGTGATAAGACAGTTTCTTGTCACATTCTCAAACTTATGACATTGTGGGGAAGTACAGGAGTGCAGTAATGATTTGTAGTACAGAGCTTTTTGAAGTAGTAGACTTTTTGCTTACAGTGGTTATCATCTATGATGCAGTGTAGAATTGAATGTTTTTAGACAGGGCGAGCTACTTTGTCATTTGATGTCAAAAAGGGGGAGTGAGAAATTACACATGGAATAGTTTGGTTTTACCATCAATGACAAAGAGGGAAATTGATGAATGTTGTTGTCATTGATGTCAAAAGGAGTGTTGTAGGAGGAGATTGATGAATGTTGTTGTCATTGATGTCAAAAGGAGTGTTGTCATATGGTGTTGATTGACTAGTTTATTGTCTTGTTTAGTATTCAGTATGTGACAAAGATCAGGATGTATGTCCTCAAGATGTTGCAGTGTGTGACATATTTCAAGGTATGAGCAGGCCCTGTGGTTTGGAGTTGGATCACCTTGTTGAAATCATTAGAAGTGTTTGATCAGGAATCAGGATGCTTCCATTCTATGCTTCATTCTCTATATTGGTTTGAAGTTGTTGATGCCGAGTCTTAGTGGCAGAGATGTTGAGTGTGTTGTTCATGTTGTGCATGCGGTGACAGTGTTGGATGTGCTGATGGAGTTGTGGAGTTGATGTTGCATGTTTTTCATTAGTGACATTGGTGTGACACACATGGGAATTAGGATGTTATGCCTCTATATGGTTCAGTGATGTGATCCTTGGTAACGGTGTTTGGATTGTTGGTTTGTTGTTCTTACCTCAGTTGTCATGCTATCTTCACACTTATCCTATCTTCATAGTGGTAGTGTTGAACAGTGGCATTATAGTTTGTTGCCTCATGTTATTATATTTAAGTTAGGATTAGGTCATTAATGCTTTCAAGATTAGGTTCATCTTGTATAAGACACTTCATATTCTTCATATGTTTCATAATATTGACAAGTTTAACAGGATTAGAGTGGAGTGGTTTTCATCTTCTTTCACAAAGTTGGCAAAGGGTTTGTTGCTATGATGTTAATAAGATGTTTGTTGCCAATGCTTCTCAAGGTGTCTATTGCCAATACTATGTTGATCTAGTGTCATATGGAGTTGTTGATATGAAATTGCTAATTAGGAGTTCTTGCTTTAGGGTTCATTTTTTGAGATTAAGGTTTATTGGTTTAACCTTCTTAGGGAACAAAAACCCTAAATGTAATATTTAAGTCACGTTGTGTTACCCTTATTATATTTTGTTCTAATTAAAAAGTGACTTGCTAAACAGGTATAGTCATAACTTAAGTAATGACTTAAGGGTCTTAAGATCATGGGAACACCGGCCCCTCGACCTAGTAGAACCAGTCATCTGGTTATGTTTTAAGACTTGGGCACCAAAATGGATATCGATGACCCTAATTAAATGCTTTAGTTGGCGTGAAAAGGAGATCAAACGGTTGCCTTTTGTTTGCTTTTTGAATTCCAGTGGTCCTTCAAGGTTATCTAAAATTGACAGGCAGAAGGATATAAAAAGCCCTAAAATAGTCTTTTGAAACTTCTAATGATGTAGAGGGCCAGGAAAATTCATTCTGAGAAGTGTGTGATGTTTGAGTGTGAGGGTTGATGATTTGGATGTGTAGTTATCAGATCAAAAGGAAAAGTGCTTATGAAGCCCGTAGTGTAAGAGAATGGAACTAAAATTGGCATTAAGACAATGCTTATGGAAAGAGTAAACACAATGTTATGTAAGAGCTTTCTACAATAGCACAGAAGGATATACATGTGGTGATGTTGCTTGCAATAATTGCAGATGAAAAAAAAAGTGGTGAGGTTGCTTGTCATAATTGTAGGTTAAGTTTGAGAAGGAGACTTTGTTGATTGAAAACAAAAGGAGTTATAAGGTATTGTGCTATTGAGAATCAAGGTAATCCCCTAAATTATTTTTTTTTATTTCTATATGTCAACAGTTGGTGTTCTTGCAAACTTATTGCCAGTGAGGTTGTGTCAGGGAGTGGGTGCTCCTATTGATATTGGAGTTGGTGCTCTTGTTGGTGTTTTGAGTTGGTGCTCTTATTTGTTATTGGAGTTGGTGCTCCTAGAAACATTTTTGTCAATGAGGCTCAATAAAGTGAAGGAATTTAAGAGTGGTTTTTTATCCCTTTTAAGGGTTTTCCACTCATCAAAATTGGTGTTATGATTTTTGATTGTGTCTATCTGTATGTCGTAATGATTGTGTTATGATGGTCTTGTTCATTCTTATCATCATTATTCTTGTGTATATGTGTTTAATGAAACCTTGAGGTCTCTTGTATTTTTTCTTTCAATGGGTGCAAGAAGTTTTTATGGTTTATAGACCACTAATTCACCCCCCCTCTCATTGGTCCTGTACTCCAACAACATCCACCCATATTTCATGAATATTGTTTAATGGAATATTTCTTTCTTCATTTAACACTCATTGCCTTACGGATGCCATAGGGGCAAAGAAATGAAACATGTGGAAGGTAATGCTTACAAACATAAAGCAGGTCATCTATTCTATTATTGCTCTAGTTTAAGCACTAATTTAAATGGACTTGATTGTGGAAGGAGCTCCATAGTTAAAATACATAGGTGTTAGAGTAATATTGGATAGGTGACCTTCATGTTATGTAAACAAAACTTTTATGTTAATTCAAATTATAAATATTTTTCTTAATAATTATTTGTAGGCAAAAGAAAAATACAATCTTATTGTCATGGTGAAAACTACATACTTTGTACCTTTCCCCTTCATTTTAGGCTCATTTTGACTCATTTATTCCATATGTAATGAAAACTTTACAATTGATGCCATTTATATTAAGAGTTTGCATATAACTTGAACTTTACTTGATTCCATCTGCACTTATTTCCAAGGATCAAGGTCATAATCATTAATTTTTACCAATTCCAATCCCATGGTCTGATTTATGGGCTCTCCTTAAATGTCAATTCTTAACCGCCACTCTTTGTCGTTTAAAATGTCATCCACTAACGATGTTACCCCCTTAGATATTTCTTTTTTCTTTCATCCACTAACGACGTTACCCCCTTAGATGTTTCTTTTTTCTTTTTAGTTCATCCTTAGCAGGAGACTATTGTTTTTAGCTAAATAAATTTGCATTTGTTCTCTTTGATAACTGTGTCAAGTCGAAATATTAAACCAGTTGTAAAGGTTGAGAATTTTTTAAGAATTTTTTTGCTGACTTTTCCCATTTTTTTGATTGGGCACATATTTAACCCCTTTTTTTATTCTCAAAGTAGCAGGCAAGGTTTTCCTCGTCCAATGAAAAATCATCTACAGAAAAATTTCATCCAATTTCTAATATTATGCATGGCTTTGGGCATGTCAGGGTTGTGGGCTCGAAGGTTTATCAAATAGTAGGTGTCCATGGTAGAGGGCCACGCGTGTTTTCATTGTTGAAGAGTATGTGTCTCATTGGGGGACTTTGGCTTCATCTTCATTGTCATTTAGGTTCTCATCAAATACCATGAAATATTTGGAAAAGAGAGGGCCTGTGCTCCTTGCACAAGGATGAAGCTTTTCCTCAGCCTCTCTGGTTGCACAGGGGAGGAAGGGAAGAAAACAAAAGAAGAGGAAGGGAAAATAAAATGGGGTCGTTTCAGCATAATATTCACCATTGGAATTTCCTCTAGTTGAATGATTTCAAACATGAAGAATCTAGAGGAAAGGTTCACCACTGTCATTTGCAACTTCAGCATCTGATATAAAATCCACTGCTTTAATTTATGTCTTCAACCTATCTCAAACTCCCAATGTACGTAAACCAGAATGTATGGACAAACCCTACCTTGTTTCATATTCTTCAAGATGAGAAAGGGGCGGCTAAGGCTTGGGAACCCTAGTGGGTGGAAAAGAAGTTGAACATAGAAAATACATAGCTTCCCCAACAATTTTTAGGTTTTGTCCTTGGAAAAGTTTCGAGGCTTTGCAGGGGAAGGTAGAAGGGGGTGGTAGCAAAGGCAGGGAGCGTTGTGGAGAATGTTGGTGTGAGTGTGGATTTTGATCCTACACAGCCAATTACATTTTCTTGTAAGTTTCTAAAGCCTATTCAACATATACATTTTGTGCAGTCCTGCAATCATTTCATTCCATGAGATGACATCTCTTTAAGAAATTATGTCAAACAATTTTCGTACCTTTCCTGTCTGTCCACATTTCACATATATGTCTACAAGAGCATTTCCAACTATAATATCTGACTAAAATCTACCTTCCATTATGCATTGATGGATGTCCGTAACATGTTCCAAAGCTCCCATTTTGGCATAGGAAGAGAGGATGCTAGAAAAAGGTTGTGGAATCTAGCTTTACACTTGTTGATTGCATTTGCATAAAAGTTTCTAAGGACTTTTCAACAAACCCATTTAAAGCATATCCTACAAACATGGTATTCCATGAGAACACATTTCTTTTAGGTAGATTGTGAAACATATCACAAGACTTGTCTATGCTTAGACATTTTGTGTGCATGTCTACTAGGGCACTTGCAACTACAACATCTGACAAAAATTTTCTTTGCACATTATTAGAGTGCAAGTATGCTTTTCAGTTTGTTTCATTTAGCATCACCCATAATCTCTATGTTAAAACCTTCCCAATTTAAAATGATGGAAATGGTTCACATCTCTCACAACATTTTCTCTTGCAACAATCTTAGAGATAAATTTCGCTACAATGTGGCTTCCTCATGAATCTCTTATGTTGGTCATGCATTGGTTGGATCTCATAGGTATTTTCATTCAATTTTTATGATTATGGAGACAATGGTATCAAGCTAGAACCATTTATCTAACCTTAGGCTCATAAAATGGAAACTATCTGAATGGCAAAAAATAAGTTGAAACAACCATTAAACTTTTCTAAGCAATATAGTGGATTAATTAATTAATAACAAAATGAGATGCTACAATTTTAATGTAAATCAATCATATAAGTTCAGACTCTTTTAGGTTAATCCATGTTCACCATCTGAAACATGTATGGTGAGGATCAAACCCATTGTAGGACCAAAACCAATACAGTGCAATACAAACTACTAAAATTGCATGAAGCTATCCTTAGCCTTTAGTAGAATGTTTATTAACCAACCTGAAACTGATAAGGGGGACCTCTATATTTCATGGACTATTTTCTCAAACTAGCATACATTTTTTCTTTGAAGTTATAAATAATTATACCTATAATTAGCAAATGGCATGCCAGTGTTATTAAGAACAAAATGTAGACAAAATCTTGCCATTGGGATGTGTGCTAATCTTGCACAAATCTTCTAGAAAATGTAGCAATGTGTATTCTACCACTTATATACAATTATTTATTATAAGGTAGTATGTTTGAGTAGTAAGCCTTATGCATAAGCTAGATTGGTGTAAATAGGCCTATTACTAAGATCATATACACAGTATTAGTTGAAATTCATTTCTTATCTACTCTGGTACAATCTCATAGATTTTGTAATTGATGACACCAAAATTCTACATATACTAATATTCAAAGAACAATAATGTTGCTTAAAATTGTGCATGAGTAGGCATCTTATTGGTTGAGTGGCATAAGAGTAGCCTTTATTACTGTTTAGTATTGGTGCTTTAATTGTAGATAGATAATATGACAGATTCTTTTGCAGGTTAGATCTATGATTGCTTTATCTTTATCCAAACATGATACAATATGTTATGTTCCTAAAAAAAGAAATGATATTTTATGAGTTTCCCACACTTGCTTGATCTTCCAAGATCCATTCATTTTGGCATCCAGGACCTTATCTTTGTCCACAACCCAGATAAGCCAATGAGGGGGAAAAGGAACAACTTTGCAAACAAATTAGATGTAAATCAGAACAAAACATACAACTGTAAACTTTGTCTCCTAAGTAGATTTTGTTTCCTTAAATGATCTTTGTATTATATCTTTCCTTATGTGTTGTCCCAAAGCTCTCTTTTATTGGAGCAAACCTTAAGGCTATACAATGACACTACTACATCTCTATGGCTACCACCTACATCAATTATATCTCTTATATAATCATGGAAATATTCATTTTCACATTCATTGCATCATTTTTACATTCATTGCATATTATATCTCATACCCTTATACACTAGTAGTGTCATGTCTTCACTACTCATGAATGGTTCTTTATCTACATCTATTAAGGACTCATTGTCTTACCTTGTGAACCATTATTTTGCATGTTCTTGGATGCCACACTAAGAGTATATGTGTATCCTAGTCGTATGTTCCTACATAGGACTTTCTAGCAATTAAAGGCCATGTCACCACATTTTTGTTGTCCATGGTAGGGTAGTTGTGTGTTTCTTGATTTATATCCATCCCATCTATGCTTATCATGTCTTATCATTTTATATGTTTACATGTTCATGACATGATGTATTGTCACTATTACTTTACATACTTCCATGCTTATCTATAGTTTATATATGGTAATCTCTAATTAGAATAGTGTTGTTTCTTGTAGTAAACACACATTGGACTCCAAGCACATATGTGTTTGAACTTGGGTTGTTTATGTAAGGCACGGTGCCCTGTGTTAATTGCTAGATCAAAAGCAATGGAGTTATTAGAGTTCAAATTTAATATTCACAAAGCTCTGACTGTAATTGCATTTGAACCTGTGCCATTTGTACAAAAGTTGTCGCCATCTCAACCACTAGATCATGGTTGACAGATTTAGAGGTTTAAGTTAAAGTAGTATGATTTGTGGAATACATATTTTTTCTAGATTGGTGAATCTTGGATGAGCTTATGCACCGCCTTCAATGTGATGTTAAACTTGCCACATACTTGTTGGAATTACTAGCTGCCTTATAGCAACTAACAGATTTTAATGAGGTTCACTCTGTTGTAGTTGCCCATTGTTACCATTATAGTAGCTTATACCACAACCCCTTGGATCTATTGGATACAAGTCTTATACTGGAAATTACTGAGTTTATCTAACAAATTTTGGGATTAGCTATATTAGAGTGTTGGATATACTGGCAGATATAGATTTGATTGGTCGATTAACATGTACCTTATTGAAGAATTTCACTTGTGAAAGTGAATTAAATTGCTTTGATATGAAAAATTAGAAAGATCTAGATTAAGTTTCTATGTTGTGTTACCATAGGCATTTTATGTGTTTTTTAATATCTGACTTGACTTCTTTGGAAAAGTGAGTTTAATTTATTTGAAAATGGATGATCCATTGTGTCACTGCATGAGTTGTGCAGTTGTTGTTCTTTGCTTCTCTTGCCTAACTCTTGGAACTGGTGTAAATGCCTTGCTAGATAGTCCTTCTTCAGCCAAGCTTTGAGTTCAACTGTCTTACCTTTTAAAAATCAAAATCTTTCTTTTCACCACCTATGGATGGCTATGATAAAATTTGAGAGAAGTGTATTAACATGTTATATAGTCTCTATTTGTTTTACTTGTAATTCTCAACTATAATATATGTAGATCTATTTGTTTTATGTGGAACTTTAAGTTGAAAACATATATAGTTTAATTGCATTTGTTTGAAAGTTTTGTAAAGCCTTTTCAAAAAATCCATTTTGTGTATTTCCTACAACCATTCTATTTTGTGCTACCACAGCTTTTTTTAGGCAATCTATCAAATAGTTCACGTGCTTTTTCTATGCTTCCACACTTTTTCTCAACAAAATGTAATTGCCAACATTTCACTATGATTGTAGAGAAATAATTCATTTTTTTATCCTCTCCCACAACATTAAGTAAATGCCTTGAATCTAGAAAATAGCATGTTGCCTTCATCTTCCAAAACAATTTCTTCAACTCTGCATAGATTTCCTATTCTTATGAATGTGATATGTCTCTTACATGGGCCTCGCTATTTTTTTGTAGGCTTTTTTATTTGTAGGGAGCAGAGGACAGAGAAGCGCGTTGATATTATTTGTAGTACCTCTAAGCATCTCCTATAATATCACCATGTTCATGGTCATTACCATGTGTCCTCTAACAAAAATACAAGTGTACCTACACTATAATAAATACTTAGAATGACATACCTACAATTATGCAATTGTGAGTTCTCCTTCAAAATGGCTTGAGGTTGGAAAAGAGCGGCATTAGATTTATGTAAGTTTCCATGCTAAAATGCAACACTTAAAACTCATTGCTACCTTCTATAGCTTACTACAAGTGTTTTCTATTCTACCAGATAACTATCAACATAAACCTAGAACAAAGTCCATCAACTTCATTCATGAGAAACCTTACTAGGAACTTTATGTAGGTGATTAATGCACTAAAGTTCCAATAGTAAAATTAAAAGGTTTAAAATACTAAATTGTTTAGAATTAGAAGATGAAGTTTTCTAGGAATTTAGAAGGTTGTGTAAGTTGATTTGTTTGATTTTGGACAAAGGGGTAGCCTAGTCCTTATCTAACACCTATGCTCGTAGCCTAGTCCACTAGGGAGAAACCTAGTCTAGATAGTTTTTATAGGTATAAAAAATTATAAGAGGTCAAGAATAGTATGTACAAGATTCCATTAGATGTGAAACCAACTAAAAAATGGAAGCAAATCATAAAATCCTTTATAATAAATAATGAAAAAGAAAGTAAATGGACAGTCATAGGAGGCTAGTCAAGGACTGCCATAGTTTTAGGGGCAGTTATAAAGTCATTTCTTGTTTGAAACCCTCATCAAGATGGTATTATATGTAGATATGGGATATTTTTAGTTATGCATACCTAAAGAAGGACATGTTGTGCCAAAAATGTCACCATGATGCAAGAGATAGTTTTGATGTCATACATCTTAAGGCTTAAACTATTGATCAAAACTCCTAGCATGAAATCAAGTTTTCAAAAGGACTTCATCACTAGTCTTGGATCACATCTAGAGACCTAAAGTTTGTTGGAATCATTTGCCATTCCACCAAAATCTCAAGCTTTCAATGCTCACTACAAATGCCAGACTTAACCCAAATCCACGAGAGGCTCACTACCATGTCACAAATCCTGAGGTCAACATTGAACGCCTCACTGACAAGGGGGCATCTCATTGCCAACAATCCCCCCCTCAACGCAACCCGAGGGATTCGGACCCGTGACCCATGGCTCTGATACCAATTGTTGGAATTGTTTGCCATTGCGCCAAATGCTCAAGCTATCAACGCTCACTACAAATGCCAGACTTAACCCAGATCCACGGGAGGCTCACTGCCATGTCACAAATCCTGAGGTCAGCGTTGAATGCCTCACTAACAAGGGGGCAGCTCACTACCAACAAAGTTGACTAGCATTATTGCAAATAGGGTATGGACAACCATCAAAGCATAAAAGATATAGGAATTTTGTCAGATGTTGTAATTGCAACTACCATTGTAGACATGTATGCAAAGTGTGGAAGCATAGACAAGGCACATGGATTGTTTGATACAACACCTCAAAGCATAAAGAATATAGGATTTTTTATCATATGTTGTAATTGCAGCTACCCTTGTAGACATGTATGAAAACTATGGAAGCATAGACAAGGCATGTGGACTATTTGATAGAACACCTCAAAGCATAAAGGATATAGGATTTTTTGTCATGTGTTGTTATTACAGTTGTTCTTGTAGACATGTATGCAAACTATGGAAGCATAAAGGAAATTAGAATTTTGTTAGATGTTGTATTTGCACTTGCCCTTGTAGATATGTATCAAAGTGTGGAAGCATAGACAAGGCATGTGGACTGTTTGATAGAACACCTCAAAGCATAAAGGATATAGGATTTTTTGTCATATGTTGTAATTATAGCTGCCCTTGTAGACATGTATGCAAACTATGGAAGCATAGACAAGGCATGTGGACTGTTTGATAGAACACCTTAAAGCATAAAGGATATAGGATTTTTTGCGATGTGTTGTAATTACAATTGCCCTTGTAGACATGTATGCAAACTAGGGAAGCATAAAGGACAACAGAATTTTGTTAGATGTTGTATTTGCACTTGCCCTTGTAGACATGTATGCAAAGTGTGGAAGCATAGACAAGGCACATGGATTGTTTGACCTAACACCTCAAAGCATAAAGGATACTAGAATTTTGTCAGATATTGTATTTGTAGCTGCCCTTGTAGACATGTATGTAAAGTGTGGAAGCATAGACAAGGCATGTCAATTGTTTGACCTAACACCTCAAAGAGATGTTCTGTCATGGAATGCAATGATTATAAGATATGCAAAAAATGGATTTGTTGAAAACACTTTAGAAAATTTCAAGCAAATGCAATTGGCATGTGTAAAGCCAAATTCCAAAACCTTTGCTAGCATCCTCCAAATTAGGATCTTTGGAACATGGTATGGACAACCATCAAAGCATAAAGGATATAGGAATTTTGCTATATTTTGTAATTGCAGTTGCCCTTGTAGACATGTATGCAAAGTGTGGAAGCATAGACAAGGCACGTGGAATGTTTGACCTAACACCTCAAATCATAAAGGATGCTAGAATTTGTCAAATATTATATTTGCAACTACCCTTGTAGACATCACGCAAAGTGTGGAAGCATAGACAAGGCATGTCAATTGTTTGACCTAACACCTCAAGGAGATGTCTTGGCATGGAATGCAATGATTGCAAGATATGCAGAAAATGGATTTGTTGAAAAGGCTTTAGAAACTTTTAAGAAAATGCAATTGGCACGTATAAAGCCAAATTTCATAACCTTTTCTAGCATCTTCCCTATCTCTACCAAATTAGGATTTTTAGAACAAGGTATGGACAACCATCAAAGCATAAAGGATATAGGAATTTGTCAAATGTTGTAATTGTAGCTGCCCTTGTAGACATGTATGCAAAGTGTGGAAGCATAGACAAGGCATGTGGATAATTGAAAAGGCTTTAGAAACTTTCAAACAAATGCAATTGGCACGTGTAAATCTAAATTTCACAACCTTTGCCAACATCCTCCCTATCTATACCAAAATTGGATCTTTGGAATAGCGTATGGACAACCATCAAAGCATAAAGGATATAGGATTTTTGTCACATGTAATTGTAGCTTCCTTTGTAGACATGTATGCAAAGTGTGGAAGCATAAACAAGGCACATAGACTATTTGATAAAACACCACAAAGAGATGTCCTCTCATGGGATGCAATGATTGCAAGATATGTAAAAATGGATTTGTGACATGTATGCAAAGTGTGGAAGCATAAACAAGGCACATAGACTATTTGATAAAACACCACAAAGAGATGTCCTCTCATGGGATGCAATGATTGCAAGATATGTAAAAATGGATTTGTTGAAAATACTTCAAAAACTTCCAAGCAATTGTAATTGGCACGTGTAAAGCCAAATTCTACAACTTTTGCTAGCATCCTCCCTATCTATACCAAAATAGGACCTTTGGAACAATGTATCCAGACAGCCATCAAAGCATAAAGGATATAGGAATTTTGTCACATGTTGTAATTGTAGTTGCCCTTGTAGACATGTATGCAAAGTGTGGAAGCATAGACAAGGCATGTGGATTGTTTGATACAATGCTACAAATTGATGTCCTCTCATGGGATGCAATGATTGCAAGATATGAAAAAAATGGATTTGTTGAAAAGACTTTAGAAACTTTCAAGTAAATGCAATTACCACGTGTAAAGCTAAATTTCACAACCTTTTCCAACATCCTCCCTATCTCTACCAAAATAAGAATCTTTGGAACAGTGTATAAACAACCATCAAAGCATAAAGGATATAGGAATTTTATCACATATTGTAATTGCAGCCACCCTTGTAGACATGTATGCAAAGTGTGGAAGCATAGACAAGGCATGTGGACTATGTAATACAACACCACAAAGAGATGTCCTCTCATGGAATGCAATGATTGCAAGATATGCAAAAAATGGATTTGTTAAAAAGACTTTAGAAATTTTCAAGCAAATGCAATTGACACGTGTAAATCCAAATTCCACAACCTTTGTCAGCATCCTCCCTATCTCAACCAAAATGCAGCTGCCCTTATAGACATGTATGCAAAGTGTGGAAGAATAGACAAGGTACGTGAATTGTTTGACATGATGCCTTGAAATGAAATGCCATTTCATGGAACGCAATGATTACAAGACATGCAAAAAATGGAATTTTTTTTATAAGACTTTATAAACTTTCAAGAAAATACAAATGGCAGGTGTAAAGCCAAATTCCATAACCTTAGCCAGTATCCTCCTTGCCTATGCCAAAATGGACATCCATCAAAGGATAAAAGATATGGGAATTTTGTTAGATGTTGTAATTGCAACTGCCCTTGAAGACATGTATGCAAAGTGTGGAAGCATAGACAAGGCACGTGAATGGTTTAGCATGATGCCTCAAAGAAACGTCACCTCATAGAATGCAATGATTGCAAGATATGAACAAAATGGATTTTTTGATAAGGCTTTAGAAACTTTCAAGCAAATGCAATTGGCAGGTGTAACAAATTCCAAAACCTTAGAAATGGTATCTTTGGAGCATGATATAGACATCATCAAAGCATAAAGGATATAGGAATTTTGTCAAATGTTGTAGTTGCAACTACCCTGTGGGACATGTATACAAAGTGTGGAAGCATTTACAAGGAGTGTGAACTGTTTGACATGATGCCTCAAAGAAATGTTGTCTCATGGAATGCAATGATTGCAAGATATGCATGAAATGGAGTTTTCATAAGGCTTTAAAAACTTTCACAAATGCACAAAAGAAAATTTCAACCAAACGCAATTGGCAAGTCTAAAACCAAATTGCACAACCTTATCCAACATTCTCCTTGCCTATGCCAAAATGGGATCTGGGGAACACAGTGTGGAAAACCATCAAAGCATAAAGGATATAGGAATTTTGTCACATATTGTATTTGCAGCTACCCTTGTAGACATGTATGGAAAGTGTGGAAGCATAGAAAAGGCGTGTGAACTATTTGACATGATGCCTCAAAGTAATGCACAATCTCATGGAATGCAATGATTGCAAGATATGCACAAAATTTATTATTTGAAAATGATTTATAAACTTTCAAGAAAATACAATTGGCACATGTAAAACCAAATTCCTGTAAAGATAATTGATTATCATATTAAATATTTAATATAAACTATCATATATGTATAATGTCATGAACATAACATCTAGTTTATATACAAATCCATATAGGCATGTCCAAACAAAGCCATATAGGCATATACAAAAATATACATGGGTAACATACAAAAGTACGTATACAAAACCATCTAGGCATACAAAAAATGTCACAAAAACTAGTTTCCTATGGACTTTCATCAAATGATTGGTGGCCCTTGCTTGACAGTGAAGATGGAGAGCCAATTAGTGACTCATCCTCTCTCTGTCATCAAGTAGACCTCCTTGACAGACGTTCATGCAACTCCACCTATTAATACAATCAAACAATATGCACATTAATATAGAAAACATGAAATATATAACATCACATATATAAGCGATCACTTACCACTATCCAATTATCACTCTCGATCATCTTTCCTCTCTCTTTGTCTGTAGTTGGATGGGCTAGAGTTGTGACCTCCTGTGAGAAGCATCAAGAAGAAAAATTGACTAAACATAAATATCATTTATATACATCAAATGAAATGAGATAAAACAAGAAATACAAAATTATGACACTTTCATGTTATTGGCTCATACCTCAGTCAAAGGATTTGAAGTCATCATGGCTGCAACAATGCCTACCTATGCTGACTCATGAAGATGAGGAGTCTCCATACTCAGCATCTGAAAATAGAGTTCAAGATTATTCAACCAAAATAAATACATAACATTATTTAAATGCATAGTGATTAGAAATGGTTAAATTTACCTCTGTATAAGTGGTGGTTTTGCATCCAGGGGACCAAGGAAACCATGGAGGTGCTGGTGAAGCTCCCTATTGAAATCATCAAATTGTCACCAAATAATATTACCATTGATATATGTACAATAATTACTATCATGTGATAAATTACATACCTGTTGACTTGACCTGCTCTCATAATCTACCAATGGATGGCTAACGAAGCTAGGATGAAGACTTTGACCCTAGAATTTCATTGCACAGACAATTACATACATTATTTTTTACTTATAATATAGATAGTCATATAAAATTTATTACAAATTTCAAATAAGAATATATTAAATCAAGTGAAACTTGTAAAAAATTACCTGAGAGTCAATACTAAATGTACGCTATAAGACATCATCGGTGAGAACAATGTCATCCAATATAGATGTGTCTATCATTGGATGTTGCCCCTGCATCATAGCATCTTGCCAAGAGTCCTACCATGATTCTTGCGTACCATAATCACATAAGTTCCCACATGAACTACACAAATGTGGGGACAAATGATGCCTACTGCTCTCACCCTCATTAGCCTAGGTAAGATCATCGATGTGCTACGCTAGAGACTGCATGAGAGTAGTCAATGAATGTAATGTCTCCACCTCAACACTCCCATTCAAAGTCGAAGGGAGTGACACACATTATGGGCTCAACAGGGGTCTAGGTACACAATTTTCATCTTGCTGAGCGCCGTCTCTATCTTGGGTAGAGCCACCACCTCTACCTTGGAACTCTCGAATGTCAAAATAATTGGGAATCTTCTTGAGGACAAACTCACAATAGACTTTCCTGAAGAAATATTGTGGCACCTCATTGTTGTTGCATGGGAACTCATCAAAGACCATGTACCATCTATCCCAAAATTTTTGGAATATATCTTGATTCCTACACCAATGAATAGGGAACTATTTGCAAGTTTCTTCTAATCTTTGGCCAGTTTTAGGATTAATAAAGTATGCACATAATTGAGATTTTGTAATTTTTTCATTCTTCACTTATTCATAAGATAATTTGTCAGCATAGTATTGCCGACACCTCTCCCTATATTCTTGAAATTTGATGATTTGTTTTGTCACCGATTCAGTGTGGGAAATAATCTCCTTTAATGACTTTGCAAGCACTCTCCTATGATCGGTACTTGCACTTAGATTGTTTAACATTTCAATAAGGGTTTGAAGATGTCTTTTGTTTTCTTCTATTTGCCCTAAGTAGTTTTCTTGAGTATCTCTTACATTGTGAGGACATTAAGGTGGGTTTTGAGGGTTTTGGGGCTTGTTTTGAACCTCCTTAGTTGGATTTGTGTTTTCTCCTACCTCATTAACTATAAATACAATATAAAAACTAATCAATCATTGCAAAACTCAAAAAGTCTTTTCAAACTCACAAAAATTAATCAAACCTTACCTTCTTTAGCTGCTAGACCCTCCAAATTTGCTTCACGACATCTTTGGGAGTGGGTTCAGCAAGGTGGCATCATGAAAATGTCAATTTCTCTCTTGCACTTGCTTAGTTTCACTTTCCTTGAACGCGCTCATGCTTTGATCCCTAGTTTTTATGCAAACTCACTCTTTGGCCATGGGTAATGGTAGAAATGCCCATTTTTTACAATTTTAAAGAAAAAGAAAATGCGAGTGCGTTATAATGCACTCGTATTTTGCTCTATTTTGGACCAAAAAGTCCCATGGTGGTGACTTTTTGGTTCCCCATATTTGTGCACTTACCCGAGAAGATGAAGCCAAATCTGTAATAACAAACACAACAACACAATACTGCTCTACAATACAATGAATGCCTTGAATGTCTAAAATCATAAGTTTGCCAAAATCTCATAATCATCTTCTAGTTTGCAAATGAAATCCTAAACATTCTTATATATGCATTCCCGCTTTAATTTCATAATTCAAACTTAAGATGCCGACAAGGAACACCCTTAATGGTAATTCTGTTGATATTGAAATTTGGGACCCTGCCAAAATAAGGTAGGGCAAGGACGCAGGTGCCCTTGTCCTGGGACCTATTTTGGGTGAGGGTTAAGCTCTATAATGTCCCCTATGTCCCATTTATCATGGGTTTCAGGGCATTTTGTCTCAAGATTTATTTATAACATGCATGATGAAAATTAAGGGACCCGGGAGCCAAACTTATGAGGTAGAAGTCCTAGGAGTACATTTTATGACATAAAAAAATATAGATAAGCATCCCTTTCAAGAATATTTTTTAATTAATGTGGTAAAATTTTCCTTTATTAGTGCAACACCATGCAAAAAATGATAAATTGGTTTACAAAAACCATTTTTTTCCACCTCAACAATATTAAAGCTCAAGTGTTTTATGTCTATTCAATCAAATTTGTTATATTAGGAGTCATCTTCCTTCCTATATCATCACCTTAATTTTATATTCATTACTATTTGTCATGGAAAATTGGTCACACATAAAAAGAAATGGACATGTATAAATTCTTTCAGGGGTCCACTCCTTTAATATCCATAAAAAGAGAATGACTATTCCCACATGTATGCCACTTCTTATCTTCAATGTAAGGCTAGCTTGAAAATCTAATTGTATTTGTATTATTAAAAACGCATTTTGTTTCCAATATCATTAACTTTATTAGGATATTCATACCATTTGTTGCATGGCCTTCTTATAAAAATCTTCATATAATGTTAATAGAACAATAATGTGTAAATATGCACATATTAGATGAGCCTCACATGAAAAGAAATGGGCATGAATAAATTCTTTGGGATCATGCTAACTCCTTTATTTTCCATATGGAAGGATACACCAGAAGATGACTAAAGGGATAAGTGCTCACATGCATTCCACTTCTTTTAGGCAATCAAACCTAGAAAAACAAACATAAGACAAAAGAATCCATTTATCACCAAAAAAATGGTCATACATGGAAAAAAACATGTAAATATAATTTATGGCCCACTCCTAGATATAAAATAATTTCATTGTTTTTGTTTAATTTGGCAATTTTTTTAAAATAATTTTTTATTTATTATGAGAAAGTTGGTGAGACTCAACTCAACACATTTATTTATTCATTTAATGTAACTTTGAATTATATAAATGAAAAAAAAATGTTTATTAGATATGGTAGACTTTTCTTCTTGAGTATAATGTTGTTTATATAGTTAATAGATTTCTCTTTGAAAACTAATCCATTCTTGTTTAATTAGATGTAATCTATAGTAGTACTAAGGGGAGAGCCATCAAAATTTTAAAATATATTATTTTATTAAGGGTAAAGGTGAGTTTTTGAAAGGGCACCCTTGTACAAACATGAGACAGAAAAACATGAGGCCCAACAAGATACAACCTAATAGACAGACAAACAAGGGAAAACATGCAACAAAGCAACTAGATTGCAACAAACTAATAGCTTGGTGAGACTAACTAGGCTTAGACATTCCTTAAACCCAGTCTACAACCTTTTGATCCCCTATACTAAGATTATTTTAGAAAATTTTGATTTTGGGATGACTTTAGATGGGGCTTTCGACCTCTTTTGTACTAATGTCCAAGAAGCATCATCAAACTCCTCTAAAGGTTTTGAGGAAGTAGGAGGGACTACAACCAACAATGCAACAAACAAAACTAAGCAAGCAAGAGTGGGAAGAGATTGACAATCTAGGAGAGAGGCATCATGACCAAGTATTGATGTGAGATTTACTATTGGTAAATCAAAGGTATCCTAGTCGAGCACTATAAGATTAAGTGAGGGATCTAAATCAATAGATAGTAGCTAATTTTAAAATATATATTAAGGCCCACAAATAGAGTTATTTAAAAATTACAGAAATATATAATATGTACTACACTTTTCAAAGAAAAAAATTATGGAAATAAAAAATGGCAGATTTTATAAAAGTAGGTTAAAAAATTATATATAAATATAAAATATATATTATTCTTTTTAAAACAAAAGTAAAAGAAATGTATTAACAAAAATAAACTTTCAACAAAAATAAAGCAAATAATTAATACGAGAGGCATTCTACAATGGTAGCAAGGGGTGGAGTGTAATGGTGTGAGTGTATTAAAAAAAACACTTACCTTTTACTTTAAAATTGACAGCGATTTACATGTCAAATTATTAATTTTGCCGAGAGGCATTCTACAATGGTAGAAAGGGGTGGAGTGTAATGGTGTGAGTGTATTAAAAAAAACACTTACGTTTTACTTTAAAATTGACAGCCATTTATGTGTCAAATTATTAATTTCGCCGAGAGGCGAACTACACTCGCAGTGGGGGTGGAGATGAGAGTAGTACATCTGGGAATCACAGGCTGGGGTGTCACTCACTATTACCAGGGATGTCAGTGGTGAGCCCCTCAGCAAAGGAACCAAGATCACTCTCTTGATGAAAGAGGACCAGGTAGGGTTTGTTTTAAGATTAGATTCATTGGATTCTCTAGGGTTTCTGGCTTTAGCCTTGATGGGGATTTGATCTTGCAGATGGAATATCTTGAAGAGAGGCTCAAGGATTTGATAAAGAGGCACTCAGAGTTCATCAACTACCTGATTTATCTGTGGACTGAGAAGACCACGGAGAAGGAGGTGAGTGATGACGTAGAGGAAGAGGAGAAAAAGTGGTAAGAGGAGGGTGATATTGAAGAAGTGGAGGAGGATAATGAAATGGACAATAAGAAGAAGAAAGTAAAGGAAGTCTCTCATGAATGGACCCTGGTTAACAAGCAGAAGCCCATCTAGATAAGAAAGGTAGAGGAGATTATGAAAGAAGTCTATGCTCCTTCTACAAGAGCTTGACCAATGAATGGGAAGATCACTTGGCTGTCAAGTATTTCTCTGTTGAGAGGCAACTAGAGTTCAAGGCCTCCATTCAACCTGTGACCAAAAGTTGTAGATGTTTTTAGTTTTCTCTTCAAAATTTTGATGTGACCAAAAGTTTTGATGTTTTTATTTTTCCTAAATACAAAGTAGAGAACAGTGCTGAGAGGCGTTCCTACATTCAATGGAGAACAAGAGCTAAAAGATTTGTAAACAAAATTAAAAATAGGAAATAAGATTCCACAATTTAAAAATATACTAGCATACCTATATTTAAAAAATATATCTAAAGTCCACTGAGAGATATCTTTCTCAAGGTGCCTATTCCACCTATGTATGATAAATTGATAATTAAAAAATAGGTGCCTCAAGGAGGATGTCCCTCGACGTACTTTAGATATATTTTTTAAATATAGGTATGCTAGTATTTAATAATAAATATATATAAATCCAAAATAATTACACTGTAAAAATGAAGATATGTTGTAAAAATATAGATATGTTCTCATCTGCTTGGAAATCTCTCCTCTCTTCAATCCCTAGACCTCTCAAACAATGCCAGCATTCCACCCAAGCTGAGTCTCCTCGTAAGTTTGAAGATCCTTCATTTGGGAGCAAACAATCTCACGGGTACTATTGATGTGTTTTTCTTGCACATGCAAACTCAAAATAAAATACTAAGTATTCTATCCTCTCTTGAACAAAGTATCTCGAATGCTAAACAATGTGATCAATCAAGACAACTCCAAGGTTCCTTATTCATGTTTTTCTATGGATAGACTTAGTAGTTGATGTGATCATGTTGGTAATCACAAAGGGAATTACGTTGAATATACTCCTTACTCCACTTCAAATTTTTTACTTCTTCCTTATCAAATGGAACTTCTTCTAATTGCATACGAAAGAAAATGCAAAAGGAAAAGGTTTAGAAAACTATTCTAAGGAAAATGAAATAATGAAATATACATAGATAGACAAATTCCTTGAAAACCTAGCTTTGCTTCGCCATGAGAACCAACAACTACATGAAGCCAGTGCAATCTTCTAAGGAAACTCAATGATTTTACTGTAAATCTCCATCCAAACACCCACAGTTGGCACAGCTTGAACAAGTATTCACAATTGAACAGGATACCTTTGCAAAGTGAGTTGTCTTCGACAATCCACAAAAAGTATGAAACATGAAGGAATTCATCATATATCTTAACATATAAACATTATATCAATGAATTTTATAATCTAATTCTACTCTACTTGGAAACATCTCTCCCTCACATCCAAGAAATTAGAAATCATTTTGACATTTCGCAACCACACAAAATTACCATGAAACGACCAACAATGAGCTTGTATTGATCTTAGAAGTATTTTTACAACAATTTCAATGTCTCTTCAATGACTTTAAGAAATCTCCTCTACTCTACTTGCTATCCTACTCTCCTACAACAACTCTAATTCTAATGTATCATCCCTTTACAAATGAGAAGAATGAGCTTTATATAGAGCTCAAGAATTACATGAACAACTAGGATTGATATGCAAATCAATGGCCAAGATTTAGACAACACAAGGTAGTTACAACAACTTTTACTTTCAACCAATGAGATGTTTACAACATGATATTCTAGAAAGCTCCATCCTTATCCTCATCTTGGATGCTCAAGTTTAATGTATCTTGACATGATGAGGTGGCGCGCTTGGATTGGATGATAATGACTTGTTGCTAACTCAACATCTTACAAACTGGTTTATCCTTTTTGTGTTCACATTGCTTGGAACAACTTCTTAAATTTCAAAGTTTTCACTTCCGAAACTTGGCTTCTTGAACTTGAAACTTTTCAAATTTCCTCTTGTTGTCTTGATGTAATTCATGGATTTTCTTGATGTACATGCTCATTCTCATTTTTGTTGAATTCATGTTCTTGTGCAGGATTCTTGTTCATGCAGGTAGAATGATCTTATAGATGCTTGGATGATGAAACTTGTAGGATGATGATGAACTTCTTCCTTCTCTCCGGCGATGAAATTCTCCTCTAGAAGCAGGATGAATGACGACCTTGATGATACTTCGATCCTCTGGATGTTCCTTTGGATAGGTTGCCTCCACATACTTTGATCTTTCACTTGATCTCGCTCTCCTTCAACATTCATCGCTCCTTCAACGTGCATAATCAACCTACAAGAAAAACACTTCAAGTCAGTACATCAACATGATACATGATATAAAGGAATTTTTACCACTAAATTCACCTTCCTCATGAATGTGGGACAAATAAAACAATTTCCTCATATCCATAAGACAATTTTCAATTTAAGCCGACTTATTCAATTATGCAAAGTGATTTTGTTTTCTATGAAAATTTTCAAAAAGAGTGGAAACTGTTTGGGTCCATGTAATATGCGCCTTAGGAATAGCACAAAATGTAAGCTCTAGAACATTTTACCCTATTTTGAATTTCAACACTTAGAATTTTTTTTGTTTTCTCCTCCCAATTCCCTCTTGGCGAACTTCAATTGTGGTATTGGATCTCGTTGATATTTGAACAAGTTTTTGTTTGGGCAGAATTTCCTCCTCCTTGCATGGGCGCAAATTGTAAGGTGCAGAACATTTTGCTTCACATCATCACCACCTTCGATCAACTCTTGATAAACTACTTCATTGCATTCTCCTAAGTTTGAAGTGTCTTAAAAATTGATCCTCATGAAACTTGGGAATGTCACTTCAACTTGTATGTCAATGGATTCTCCTCCTCCTTGGGTACATATTGTAGGGTTGAGAACATTTGGCACCCTCCTAGTAGGGCGCATTTTGCAAGTTCTAGAACAATTTCCTTACTTTGGCACTTTTCTTACTTCACCAAACTTTAACATTTTTTCCAACTCCATCAAGCAATTCACCATGTTCTTACATGTATTGTTATGAATTTATATAAGGCAATCAATGTTTATCATGTTCACTCCAAAAGGGAGACTTTCAACTAGGGTGCATTTTACAAGAACAAGAACAGTTTCCCCACTTCAAACTCATCCTCTAGCTAGGGCACAAATTGCAAGGTCTAGAACAATTTCCTCCATTTTGTATTTCCCAATCTTAGTCAAATTTTCACTTCGTCATCCTGAGCACACATTGTTGATAGGTGAACAATTTCCTCCATGTTAGCACTTCAACAATTCATCAAACTCTAAGCCGTCAAACAAGTATTCTCATAAATCATCTAAGGCAACCACAAGTTTCATGTTCATTCTAGAAGAAGACTTCTAACACAAGCGCATAATGCAAGGTGGAGAACATTCTCCCCATATCAACCTCATTTTCTAGGCAGGTTATTACATGAAGTAGAATATTTTCCCCACTTTTATTTCTCTTAACTTAAGCATTTTTGTCTCAAAAATCCATCATTTGGCATATTGAATTAGGTTCTTCTTGGAGGTTATTTGTTGAGGATTTTCTTTGGAATGTAATTCACCATAGGGAAATTTTCCTTACTCATGAACATTCTCGCTCATCTCTTGGGCACATAATGCAAGGTCCAGAACATTTTCCTCCATTTGGACTTTGACACTTCACCTAACTTTAGCATCCCTCAAAACTTCCTCAAGCAATTTGTCATGTTTTTCACAAGTATTTTCAAGAATTTTTCTTAAGGCAATCATACATTTCATCATCTGCATTCAAAGGGAGACCTCAAACTAGGGCACAAATTGCATGGTGGAGAACATTTTCCACCCTCAAGCCCATATTCTGGGGCGCATAATGCATGTGTGAGAACATTTTCCCCATTTGTCAACACTTAGCCCAATTTTCACGTTTTGATCTCCTTTGTTGCTCGAATTGACGAAGTCTCATTACTTTTGCTTGGGCGCATATTATTGATGAGCAAGGAATTTCCACTCATCCTGGGCGCATATTGCATGGTCATAGGAAATTTCTGCACAAGGTCCAAGACTTCAACTTTTTTCACCTGATTTTGACTTGTCGAGGATGGAAGTATATTTAAAAATATATTTAAGTATATGCTCATATATTACTTTAAATATTTTGAAATATACTTCCAGGATGTTTGAGATAGGTCTCAGATCCATGGGATTTAACATGCAGATTCTAGATTTTTGATGATCCACTTGATTTCAGACTTAGTCAATTTTTAGGATCTCAGAACATCAGGATGGGAAGATACAGACTCCATAGCCAGAATATGTCGAGACTTAGGAAAAACAACACTACCAAAACCCTACACGCTCAGAGAAAAACTAAATCTAAAACAAAAGAAAAGAAAAAAGTAGAACAAAGAGGGGTCCCCATTTGCAATGGGACGATGTGTGATTACGTCACATCTAACGCCAATCTGAATAAATGTTCCTAAACATTTCAAAGAAAAAGACTCAATCCAAACCTAGAAACTTTAGATAATTAACCCTAATTCCATCACTTAGCTGGGACATATACTCGAAAGGGAAAAGAATGATGAATTGGATCAAGACACTTCGTCCTTTGATTACCACCCTGTGTTTAGTGTTCAACAAACATTGATTCTCCCAAGTACTCCAATGATAAACAGGAATCAATGAATCGAAACCTTCTTTGTACACCCACATGTTAGGTTGAACAAACATGAATACATGATCAAGAAATTGGAATCAAAAGCTTAGTACAACTATTCATAATTCAAAGACCCAAGTGTGTGCTTGTACATTCATTTCCGTCCCTTAGAAGCTAAGATCATCCGAGTTCACTTGTCTTAAGCTAGGTAAGTTCATGGACAATGGACGAATGAAGGGAGTATGCATATACGGGCGTAATGGATAGTGATGGTATGTGTTGATGTATAAAATTGTGTAGGTTCTAACACCAACATGGGAAGTTTTAAGAATGTGGAACTTGCTACTTGAAACGACCTCCAGATTTTAAAGAAGCTGGCTCTTCTCTATTTCAAATGGGTTTTGAGCAAAGGGAAAGAAATTAACATGATTACAGATACATTTAAGCAAATCTAACTATGGTGATGCACCTAAGTAAAATTATCCCTTCAATTCAAGCACAGTGAAGCTGTTCTCAAGATACAGTTATATTAAAGAGAAGATACTGCATGATTAACATAAATAGATAGAATGAATATTATCAAAGGCTAATAACTAGACACTTTACAATGACACAGATGATATCAACCAAGGCACAGAACAGAGTTCTTACTAATCTTCCAGCAACATAAAAAGGCACAGATACATTTACTTTCTTATCAAGAACAACAAAATAAAGGCAAAATGACATAAACTGGTCACATCAAAGTCTCGGACTCCTCTTTTAGATTTCTGATTAAAGCTTATCAAAGATTAATGAATCTATCCCCATGAATGAATCAATTCTATTACAAATACTGCATATTTATAATCATTGATTTGACTCAAGATTGCCTCTAACAACCCGAATCCTTAACGGCCCAATAGAACTGAAGATTACTGGAAGTTCATGGCGGTTATGATCCTCTAAATCTGCAATGGTTGTCCCTTCTCCGCGCTCATTGGCTAGAGCAAAATATTATGTGGTACACCTCCTGTACTGAGACACAGACACCTAACGAGACCTGCACGCTTATAACTAAAAAGAAATATGACAGATGGTAGCATCCGCTTCAAACCCAGAAACTCCTTTGTCTTTTTAGAAAACAAAAGGAAAATGACACTTGTCGCATTCTGCAAACTCCAAAATATGATACGTGTCTTATCCCGCACAGCCTTTCAAAACCTGTGTCTTTATACTTGGGCATCCTCCTTTTATGACATCTGTCACAAGCCACTTCATTTATAAATTGAGACATAATAAAAATGGGAACCACAACCTTTATAACTCACTACCCTTCAAGGGAATAGAATTGGGACAGATGGCGGGGCCCTCGCACTCATGCTAGCTAACACACGGCAACTCCCGCAACACTGCTGAAACAAATAAAACCTTTGAAAGGCCCTGTAGAAGTTGACACTTGGTGCAACCCACTCACAAATCTGTGACTTAAAAGTTTCTCGCCACAAGAGTTATGAACAAAGTAACTCCCTCTCTGCATACCACCACGTAGCATCCTCTGCAAGCTTGAAACCAAATAAACTGTGGCCAACCCTTATTTATGTTGTCATCAATATTAACACGGAAAGAGACACACGGCATCATCCACATAAAACTCAAAAGACACATGGCGCCCTCCACACAAAATGTAGCAAGAAAGGAAGCTTTTGAGACTACCTCCGCATGCAACACATGGCACCGTCTGCATCATTGAAACAAAATAAACTATTGATGCTACTTGCTACATGGCGTGCTCCGCATAATATCTAATACTAGAAACATTGTTGTGGCTTTGACACTTGGCGCAACCCGCACACAGAAACATTTGACATCCCACACAGTAACATTTGAAAACCCACGCAGATATTAAGTTGAAATTGAAACAAAATGTAGAGTTTACTCTACAGTTCTTCGTGACCATCAGGACTTCTGAGCCTACTCTGAAAGAACCCAAAACTGACAAAAAAGATATATATTGAAAATAAAACATTTTGAATCATAAATTTTGCAATGTTGTCTGCTACATAAACCATTCTAAATCTAAGAGCCCATGTCTACTCTGTAAATCTTGAAAAGCAAAATCAAGATTAATTATATCTTTATGAGAAAATGTTTGCAAAATTTGTACCATGGCCTTTAATTGAAATTCTAGCTGGGCCATAGGTATCAACACAGTTTCAACTTCCTTCACTGTTGATGAATCACTTAATCCCTGGAAAATTGTCTGATCATTTTGCTTAGTCAAAAGAAGGGCCTTAATGTCATCAATCATCAACACTATGTTTCTATCTGGGAATGGTGAAGGGATCCCCAGTTGCACCAAATCCTCTATATGTTTCTTCATATTCTTTACTCCCTCCTTTACTATATCCAGGAGCTCCTGACAATTTGTGGACGTAGAGTTACAACTCAAAACCTCATTGACTTTCTTAGCAACAACCATTCTATCATTGATACATGCTACTGATAATGTCTCATCTATTGTGTCATACAACTTTTTTAACAAAAGTTGAGAGTCAGAAACCCTCAATGAAACAGTAGACAAGGTGGCCTATACTGAAGTCTCTACTTCCTCGTACAGCCGCTGAGCATTTAACAGGAAAGTCAAAGATGGCTTTAGCTGGATAATCTCCTCAGAGATTCTCTCCCATACTGAAACATATAGCTCTTTTACCAAATTTAGAACTCTGACATTTTGTGGCCTATTAGCCAGCTTAATTGTCAGTTGATTTGTTCTTTGTTGCTCAGCCATGACTTGTGCCTGAACTGCACTATTGGCATTTTGCTCATTCAATAATTTTTGTTGCAAGTGTGTGGCCTCTTGCAATTTATCCTGATATTTCTTTTCTGAAGTGGCTTTTTCCTATCTTAAAATAGTTATTGTAGCCTTTTCTTGTGCCAACTCAGTCTTAAGAGAAGTAATCTGAGCCTGAACAACATGATGTAGCTGCAATGAAACAGTATTTTGCAATTGTTTGTTCAGATTATCAATCTCATTTTTCTTCGATTGAATCTCTGCGGCAAGATTGTTGCTATTCACTTTCTCTTGAGCCAAATTATTTTCTACCCTTTGCAACTTCTTGGATACTTTCAAATAGTCTATTGTCATAGCAGATGCAGTTTCATTTAGCAGCTCAACCCTGTCCTGTGGCCTAAAGAGAGACATATCCATGGCCACGGCATTCATAACATAATCCTAGGGCTGCATTTACTCATTTGGTTTCACCACATTTGGAGACAAATGTGTAATTGTCAATGATTGCTGAATAGGGTCATAAAGTGACCTCATGTGTGCCACATCAGGGCTTTTGTTTTCCTTTTTCCTCTTCTTGTCCATCCTGGCCTCTCTAGCCCTTTTTTCTGTGTCTGCTTGAGCTTGGAATGTAGGAGGAGATGCAATATAACCTCCAGCAAAGGGTTCACCTTGAGGCAGGCCATAGGGAATAGCAAATAATTGCTGGCTAGGAGAAACTTGAGGAGGGGTACATTTTGGCACAAATGGAGAAAATAATGGCAATGTAATGGTCTGTGAGGACATGGCCGATGTACTGGCAGTAGTGGCAAGGGTTGATGTAAGCACAGTAGAAGTGGCAGGGGACATGGCAATCTAAATACTTGGGATTGCCACTCCTATAGAAGAAGAAAGAGATATAGTGGAGAAAGGAGAAGAAGTACTTACTTGAGTGACTGAAGAAGTGATTGACACTTGTTGCTGTTGTGGTGCTATTTCTTCCTCCTCTTCCTCTTGCAGGAACAATCTCCTATGTTTCTTAGGCCTCTCTCTTGTTTCCTCTATTTCTTCATCTTCAATATTTACAACCACTAGTGATTGCAAAAGGACCATTCTGGAACCCCCAGATGCTGAAATTGTTTGGGTCCCTAGAATTGGTGATGACAACACACCTTTTTGCTTCTCTAAGGTGCTGAGGGATTGAAGCCATGAAGATATAGGAGCAGTAGATGATGCATGTCCTATTTCTTTCATTATTGGGGCTGACTCTGTTTCTTCCCCTAGCTCCTCACGTTCCTTTGAATTCTGCTTGTGTCTGGACTTGAGACTAGGGAGGGATGCCACTCATCCCAGATTGATTCCCATATTTCATCATTTTCAACATTCCCAAATGAATGTGTAATCTTTGAAGTCTCTGGCCTATATTTTGAATAGGCTTCAATCTTTTATGTTCTCTAGTCTTTTGCTTTTAATGCTTTCCTCAGACTAGCAGTCATCTTCAACTTAGGGTCAAACTCCTCTTTGACATAAAAGTTTTCCCATGGCCTAGGCCCCTCATAGGGCAAATCAGTTAATTCCACATATAGATCTAGGTTGTCTTCCTTTGGATTCCTCCTATCCTCCCAGAAAGGATGACCTTCATGTACCATCTTGACATGAACCTTATTATTTATAATCTAGGAGGCTAGAAAACTATCTGGGTCATACTTCCATCTATCCTCTATGATGAGGAGTCCAAGGGTAGCTAACTTTCTTAATAAGAGGCCCTCTGCACCTCTAACTTCAAGTGTCATATTTTTACTGGCCCATGGGACATCATACATCTTCTTCTTTCTTTTCTTGTGGCCAAAGTCATTATCAACCATAGATACTTGACGGGTAACTTCTAAGAATACGACCCTAGGGGTCAATACTTTAGGCAATAGCATGGGTTCCCCACTGAAACCTTGGACTCTAATTATTGTATTATGTGCCCCAAAGAAGTAGTCACAGGTAATTGTGTAATTGGCTATAAAACCCCTAATACTCTGTGTCATCCTATGTTCCATAGGCTCAGGGCTTAACTGGCAAAAAGCGGGGGTAACAAAATGCTCCCAAAACTCATAGGGGTCAGAGGTTTCAGATAACACATGTGTCCATGCAGACACAGGGATGGTTTTACCATGACCAAAATTTGGATCATACATATTTAAATGCATATGCTGTGCAAAAAGACCAAATTTCTGATACAACATAAGATGAAACAGGAAAGTGAAATACTTGAATACTCGCTTTGTTTTGAAATTTGTGAGCTGATCAATCATGGCAGCAGCAATTTGTTCTGAAAAATCTAGCCGGTATTCCTGTGATTTATCCACAATTTTCATTCTGAAAATGATTGCCAATTGCCAGTCATGAACTGTGTTGTCTTCCTTCATTCCAAAAATGAAAGCTATCATTGAAATTGCATCCTAAACATTTTGGTTAAATTGTGCCCGCCGAGTGGGTAATGTGGGCATCTAAGTATTATCCTCACCCAGTTCCATCTCTAAATTCAGGAATTTCAGTTTGTTATGTAAATTTTTCCATGTGCCTTGCATTTGGCAATAGTTGGAAATGTGGCCATTCTATCATACTACAGGGCCATCATGTCCCTTATGGCCTTGGGCGTAATATGCACTACGAAAGGGCCCTATTGGATAGAATTTGATGGTGCATGAAACATCTCTGTACACAATTCGATTAGCTCAGGGCACAGGTGGACATTTGGGACCAGGAACTGTGCCAATTGAGAGGTCCATATCCTCATACTAAAAGTCTCAAACTGCTCGTTGTTCGCCTGAATGAGACACCTCTTATGTACCCCCTCCTAGAGATTCTTGGTGTTTTTTTGAAGGGGAGTATCATATATGTCATCTGCATAGTCCTTCACCTATTTCGGGTCAATAGATAACCCTACTTCAGGAACTCTAGTTCTTGGATAGGACTTCCATGGTTGTGTAGGTGCCGAAGCATATGATTTGTTGTTCAACAGTTTGTCCGTTGACTCAAAAATTCCAAGTCCCTCCCATGGTGACTGTGTCTCAAACATATTTGTATCTTTGTGAGAAGAATGCGAGAAGCTTTGACACATAAAAGAATGAAACTATTTTATCAGAGTGATACTTAGCTGAAAGGCACTTGTTAGGAACAGTGTTCGGATGCAACAATAATTCAGAGCAGAAAGATAGAAACAAAATGATGGCTACACTTTAAAGGACTTAAAACCTAGCTCATTGGGATTGATGGAGATAATAAATGATACATCCCATCTTCTTAATGGCATTAATGCCGAGAAACAACTAGTGTATCCTTTTGAAATCTGCATTGAATGGAGTGTCAGATATGTTATGAGACTGGCTATCTTTTTGAAAAAGCGTGTACCTCCGGGAATTTTAGGGATTACCGAACAACCTTAATAAATGCTAGGCTAAAAAAGAAGGGGCTTTGCGCTACTTGACACATGTTCACCGAACACTTATTTAAAAGGGAAAGCAGGAAAAGAAAGCGGGAAAATAGAAAAGTGAGAAAAAGAAACAAAACTAACTAACTATGATACATGATGAGCCCCTTCTTAATTGAAATGTTTCAGAAAGATCCCATTTACCAAAATCTCTTCAGGTTCTCCATTCATGGTCTCCAGCTCAAATGAATTTTGTTGCTTGCAAGAACAAACTCTATAAGGGCTAGTCCATAATGATTTGAATTTGTTGTGTTGACCAGGCTTGGCAGCTCTTTCATCCCATTTCAATACCAGAGAGCCAACTTCAAAATTGGGATTAGAAGTCTTTTTATCAAACCAGTCCTTAACCATTTTCTGATCTTTCATTAGTGACTCATGTGCCTTTTCTCTCTTTTCTTAGACTTCTAATAGTTCAGCAAGTCTGACTTGCATGGGGCCATTTTCTTCAATTTCTATCTGTTTTAACAATTGCAAAGCAGGAATCTCTAAACTTAGTGGCATTACTGCAGGTTTACCATAAACCAACTCATAGGGAGACATTTTAGTCACTTGCTTTGGCGTGATCTTGTTAGCCCACAATGTTGTATTAAGTAACTTATGCCACTCTCTATGATAATTAGTCCCTATCCTTTTTATGAGTCTGATAAGGTTTTTGTTAGTAGACTCTGCCAGACCATTACCTTGTGGGTAATAATTTGAAGAAGTATTCAAATATATCCCATTTCTTAATGCAAAATTAGATAATTTGGTTCCCAAAAATGCTTTAGCATTATCTAATATGATGGTACGAGGAGGACCAAACCGAGAGGTTATGCCTTCTAAAAATTCTAGTATGACCTTTTATGTTGCCTCTTTGAGTGGTACTACTTCACTCCACCTAGTAAAATAATCTGTTGCTGCGAGAATCCATTTGTGTCCCATATTTGACACTGGATTGATCATACCAATAAAATCCAGACCTCATTAAGCAAAGGGTTCATCCACAACTATGGGACTTAGAGGCATTGTTGTGTTTCTCCTTTTGCCAGTATAAAACTGGCAAACCTAGCATTCCTTAACCATTTGATGGCAATCTGTAAACAGAGTGGGCCAAAAATACCCTACTTGTGTTACTTTGATTGCAATGGTCCTTGCTGAAAAATGTCCACCTGAGGCTCCATGATGTAATTCATGTAATATTCTTTGGGCTTCATCCTTCTCTATACATCTTAAGAGTATACCATCAACATTCCTTCTAAATAAAATATGATCAATTATTATAAAATGGGTTCCTTGCTGCCTATAGTACCTTTTCTTATCATGGGAGAGCTTATTTGGGAATATCCCATACTTCATAAACTGTATCCTATTTTTGACCCAAGAATCTTGGTCAACCTCTTAGAGTTTCAATACATTTTCACTTTCTGTTTCTCCAGTCACTGTTCTTTCCATGTCTTGGGTCATGTATTGGCACAGTCCTTTACCTCTGACCAACTTGGTGGGTCTTACTTCTACATCATATTCTAGAATCTTTGTTATCCAATTGTCTCTTTTCTCAGTGATCTCACCCTCCATAATATATTCTCTTACATTGGGGTGAGCCACTAATATTAGAATCTTATTTCCTGTTACCAAATGTTTAAATTTTTTAAGGGCTTTTACCATGGCGTATGCTTTATTCTCCACAAAATTATATCTAGACTCATATTCCCTAAGAGTTTTGGAGAAAAAAGCTATTGGATGCTCTCCTTCCTGTTGATCATCTTTCTGAGTTAGAACAGTAGCAACACTGAATTCTCTCCCATACACGTACATTATAAAAGCTTTAGAGAAGTCTAGGTTTCTGAGTACTGGGGTTGTTGAAATGGCTCTCTTGACTTCTTCAAAATCCTGTCTCCCTTCTATGGTCCATTTGAAAACTAGATCTTTTTTAAGTAACAATGTCATTGGTCTAATTAGACCTGCAAAATTAGATATGAATCAGCTAACAAAGTTAATTTTTCCTAGAAAGGATTGAACTGCTTTCTTGTTGACTGGTAGAGATAGGTTCATTATGGTTGTGACCCTTTCTGGATCAATGGAGACCCCTTCCTTTGACACTATGTGCCCTAGAAGCTTACCCTAAGGTACAACAAAGATACATTTCTTGGGATTCAGAGATATTCTAAACTCTTGACATTTCTTAAAAACAACTTCTAAATGTTCAAAATAAGCTCTAGCATTCTTAGAAAAAATAGTCAGGTCATCTAGATAGATCAGAATAATCTTATTTATAAGCTCCCCGAATGCTACATCCATTGCACACTGAAAGGTAGCCCCAGCATTTGAAAGGCCAAAGGGCATTTTAGCATATGCAAATGTTCCCCACTTTGTAGTGAACGCGGTCTTATGTTGATCTTCATTTGCTAACCAAATCTGATTGTATCCTGAGAAACCATCCAGCAAGGAAAACCTTTCTGACTCAGCCACGGTCTGTAAAATCTATTCCATAGAAGGTAGGGGATAATGATCTTTCAAAGATGCTCTATTCAGGTCCCTGAAATCTACACAAAGTCTTATGTCACCATTCTTCTTTCTTACAGGCACTAGGTTTGACACCCAGGTTGAATGCTTAATTGGGAAAATAATCTTTGATTCTAGGAGCTTTTGCAGTTCATCCACCGTTAGAGGTTCAATTCTAGGATTCACTGGCCTTTGCTTTTGTCAGACTGGTTTGGATCCTTCAGCAAGCTCTATGGTGTGTTGGATGATATCTCTATTATAGCCATACAGGTCTTCAGAGGTGCAAGCAATCACCCTATCATATTTGTCACATAAAGCAATTAGCTTTTCTTTTTCTTCTTGGGTTGTAGAATTACCTATTTTCAACTTTCTTCCTTCACTAACTTGGATCTCAGAATAATTCTCCTTATTTGCCTGGACCCTCCTCTTCTCTAGGCTTGCATCTTCTAGATTAAACAAATTTTCTAGAGTAATCATTCCTTTAGGGAGTTTATTTGATTTCAGCTAGATAATTTGATCACCATATGCATCCTCAATTTTGGGATGTAATTGATCAACAAATTCACTTGATTGTTGTAAGAATGAAAGTATTTGCAAATCATTGTCAAAAACTTGCCAATTTTGATCATTGTCTGGAATTGTTGGTCTTACTATAACCTTAACTAACTCATTGTTAACTAATAGATCACTTGCTGGGTCAAAATGTGAACCAATTTGTGTCATTCTATCTGTTTCTAAATTTTGGGCTATGGGAACTACCTCAATATTGAAAGCCTCAAAACTATCTATCAGGTTCCAAATCCTGTGCCGATAGGATCTCATTCTTACATTTTTTTCTACTGTTTTCTCTCTGATTTGTTTTACCACCAATTTTGAGTCTCCTTTTACTATTAGATTCTTTATTTCCTTTTTCTTTGCTAACATGAGTTCATGCACCAAAGATTCATACTCAGCATCATTATTGGTACAGGCGAACTGGAAGCGAATGGCTCTTAGAATTTTCTCACCATTTGGGGCAGTAAGGCAAATACTTGCTCCAACCCCATCAAAGTTTAGGGTCCAGATTCCTAAATCTCTTTTAGCCTCTCCACTTTCTGATATTTCTTTCCTTATAATATTAGGGATTTCTTGGTCTTCTTCAAAAATAATATAAGTGCCTAGACCAGTAGAGTCATAGTTTCCATAGGGATCACTCTGCATCATGGTCAATAGGTGATTGTTCTCTTCTTCCTATTGGTCATGTTCAGTCCAGTCACCTAATTCTTCAACAAAGACTCTCTCCTCTTTATTCAGCATGGCATGGGATGCTTCTAATTTTGGGATTGGTTCATTTGTGATATGGTCTTTGGATAATGGTTCAGACAATACTTTCATCTTTGTCCCATATTTGGTTCTCAGGATGAGGTGTGACCAATCTAGTGACATGTAACCTCCTATTTTGGTTGTGAAATCTCTAGACAAGCATAAACCAAATACAAGGGGAATATCTATGACTACCACATCCTGATTAACAATTATATTGGGACAGGTATATAGTTGTAATGGAAGTTGTATGATTTTTCATATTGTTTGAACATATTTCCCATCCAACTGCATGACCCCTCTTGTAAGTGGTTCATACTTTATCTTTAAAGCATCTACTATCTACTTTGGCATTACTATAGTACTAGCCCTAGAATCTATCATTGCATTATGCAGCAGTTTTTTCCCAACTATTAGAGTCAAATAAAAGGGATCTGGTTTAGATTTACCTACCTCAGGTGCATTGTTCAATAGAGCTGTTGTTTGTAGAGGTACAGTATCTTTATGTTGGAGTTTCCCTTTATCAGTAGCTCCTCCTTTAGCACTAGTGTATTTAGAGGCTTCTTGACCTTGCAAAGCTTCTTGTAACAGTGTCTTCTGCTCGAGAATAGCTAACATATCCCATATTGATACATGTGCTGGAGTTCTTTTCAGCTGGTCCACCACATTTACAGTTCCTAATGCTTGTGTCTTTGAATAATAAGGGTACCTTGTCTTTTCTAGCATGTGTCCTGAGGCTACTTGATTCTGCACAGGCTGGGGCATCTCTTGCCTAGAGACTAGATTGTGATGATTTTGAAATGGAGGAGTTCCAATAATTTCATTATCAGTGACTTCAGGCTGCTCCATCATTCTCCTCTTTGATCTGGTGTAATAGTCTGACTGCACCAATGGTTTCTTTAAAGTGGATGCCTCATTCAAGAACACTGAATCTTCCTCTTCAATCCATGAAAATAAGGCATGTTCGGGGGTTATTGTCTCTTCTTGTTGTATGGACATACCTTGCATCTGGGCCACCATTACTGCATTTTGAACACCAGGGGACTGATATGGTGGAGTATTAGAGGTTGAGAATTGTCCCTCTAACCCTCTCTGTTCTGCTACTTTTTGCTGTAAATTACCCCTGGGACAGTCTCTGGGCATATGGGCATTGTTGCAGGGAAAACACCAAGCATTGTGTCATCTGCTAAGTTATTTTTCCCTAGAACTATTTCTCTATTAGGATTATGAGGAATAGTTTGTAGAGGTGTAAGGACTGAAACCAACTGGTTTGAAGGTTGAGGATTAGTTTGCCTTTGAGGGCCTTGATATTGATTTGGCTGAAAGGGGGGTCTATTTCCTTGGAAACCTTGATAAGGGGGCTTTGAATATAGATTTTGTTGTCTCTTTAGGTTGATTATCTCATTTCAGAAGGTCCTTAGAATGTTCTTGACATCATCCATTTCAGACAGTTGTTTCAGAGGTGGTTGCCCTAGCAGGTTGTTGAGGTACTAGAAAGGAATACATGGACATAGGTGGAACTGTAAGGTTAGGAGCCTCTTGTGGCAAAGGTAGGGTAATTTCTGGGAACATGGGCATAGGAGGCCTTGGGGGAAATTTTCTAGCATCTATCAAGTTATTTTCAGCCTTGACTACCAACTCATATGCTTCTGGTAGTGTCTGACCTCCTAGAGACTAAATCATTACTGATATGTTAGAGTTAAAAGCTTTGAGGTAGAACACAACAGCCATACCTGGTAATGGTCTTACTGTAGCAGGAATTCTATCCCAGGTCTTTTGAAATCTTGAGTTGAAATCAGTCATGGCTTCTTGTGGTGCCCTTTTGATGGTGATTAATTATTGCAGCAGGGAAGATTTATCACCTTTCTCTTCAAATCTTGCAAAGAAAGCGTCACCAAGTTGATCCCATGTAGATATTATATTTGGAGTGAGAGATCTATACCAGTCTAGAGCCTTTCCTTTGAAAGAAACTGCTAGCAGTCTTATTGCCACATTATGTTCAGTAATAACATGTATTGCACACACATCAGATACATCTTGTAGATGTTCCCCAGGTGTCTTGAAATCTTCTCCACTGAACTTAGGTAGAGCCTTCAAAGCATTGGCTGAAATAGGATCCCAAGTTGCTGGTGGTACTGGGAGAATGAGGGGGCTACTAGTATTCTAATTTACATAGTTCCTTGGAGGTATAGGTGCCCCCATGTTTGCTCTTTGTGCTACTGTAACCTGATTCACTCTTCTCCTTGGAGTAGTTACTAATGGTGGTAAAAGAATGCCCAGATTAGCAGCAGACTGAGTTCTTGTTGTAGGTCCACAGCTTTGGCTTCTTATTACTCTCTGGCTCATACGATCTTGACAGAAACTTCAAGAAAGGTCCCACCGGGCGTGCCCAAAATGCTGATGTATAAAATTGTGCAGGTTCTAACACCAACATTGGAAGTTTCAAGAATGTGGAACTTGCTACTTGAAATGACCTCCAGATTTTAAAGAAGCTGGCTCTTCTTTATTTCAAATGGGTTTTGAGCAAAGGGAAAGAAATTAATAGGATTACAGATACATTTAAGCAAATCTAACTATGGTGATGTGCCTAAGTAAAATTATCCCTTCAATTCAAGCACAGTGAAGCTATTCTCAAGACACAGTTATATTAAAGAGCAGATACTGCATGATTAACATAAATAGATAGAATGAATATTATCAAAGGCTTATAACCAGACACTTTGCAATGACATAGATGATATCAACCAAGGCACATAACAGAGTTCTCCTTATTAATCTTCCAGCAACATAAAAAGGCACAGATACATGCACAGATACATTTACTTTCTTATCAAGAACAACAAAATAAAGGCAAAATAACATAAACTGGTCACAGCAAAGTCTCTGACTCCTCTTTTATATTTCTGATTAAAACTTATCAAAGATCAATGAATCTATCTTCATGAATGAATCAATTCTATTACAAATACTGCATATTTATAATCATTGATTTGACTCAAGATTGCCTCTAACAACCTAAATCCTTAATGGCCCAATAGAACTAAAGATTACTAGAAGTTCATGGCAGTTATGATCCTCTGAATCTACAATGGTCATCCCTTCTGTGCGGTCATTGGCTGGAGCAAAGTATTATGTGGCACACCTCCTATATTGAGACATAGACACCTGGCGAGACTCGCATGCTTATAACTAAAAAGAAATATAACAGATGGCAGCGTCCACTTCAAACCCAGAAACTCCTTTGTCTTTTCAGAAAACAACACTTGTTGCATTCTGCAAACTCCAAAATATGATACGTGTCTTATCCTGCATAACCTTTCAAAACCTATGTCTTTATACTTGGGCATCCTCCTTTTATGACATCTATCACAAGCCGCTTCATTTATAAATTGAGATACAATAAAAATGGGAACCACAACCTTTATAACTCACTACCCTTCAAGGGAATAGAACTGGGACAGATGGCGGCCCCCACGCTCATGCTAGCTAACACGCGGTAACTCCCGCAACACTGCTGAAACAAATAAAACCTTTGAAAGGCCCTGTGGAAGTTGACACTTGGTGCAACCCGTGCACAAATCTGTGAATTAAAAGTTTCTCGCCACAAGAGTTATGAACAAAGCAACTCCCTCTCCGCATACCACCACGTGGCATCCTCCGCAAGCTTGAAACCAAATAAACTGTGGTCCACCCTTATTTATGTTGTCATCAATATTAACACAGAAAGAGACATGCGGCATCATCTTCATAAAACTCAAAAGACACACAGTACCCTCCGCACAAAATGTAGCAAGAAAGGAAGCTTTTGAGACTGCCTCCACATGCGACACATGGTGTCGTTCACATCATTAAAATAAAATAAACTATTGATGCTACCTGCTACATGGCACGCTCCGCATAATACCTAATACTAGAAACATTGTTGTGGCTTTGACTGTGGCTTTGACACTTGGCACAACCCGCGCACAGAAACATTTGAAGACCCGCGCAGTAACATTTGAAAACCCGTGCAGATATTAAGCCGAAACTAAAACAAAATGTAGAGTTTACTCTACAGTATGATATAAAATGGAACTGATAATGGCAATGGAAATGACAAAATGGATAGGTGGAATGAGATAGTGTGTCTCTATGCATGACGCCTATTTGCCAGGTTTTCATCATGATACTTATCCAAGGTGCCACTAGAGGTGGTTTTCGCCTGTGGATGAAAGGATTTCTCTTTACTATTTTCTTTTCTTTTTTTTTCTTTTCTTTATGGGATGAAGGATATGAACAGAAGGGAGTCAAGCATCTAATTCCATGAAAAATGATAGTCCATACAAACCATGTCAATTTATTATACTTACTAATGCTGGTAAGGAATGACAGATATGATACGAATGGATGGAAAAGTGGATGGAGACAGTGGACTATGATGTGGATTATGCAAAACCAGGTAGGTGGAGAGTGCATCCAAAACATAGACTAGGCGAGTGGTGAAATATGCATGCTAGCGGGAGATGGAGTGGAACGGATGGTATGTATAATGAAATGGGATGGAATCACGATCAACATTTGCATGTACCAAACTAAACTTCAAAGCTTGCAAGTGGAAGGGAGGTGTATTTAGGAACGGGAGCAATGGCTAGTGAATATATGAAGCAATAACTTTATGACCTCACAAACTTAGAATTTTCCTTTTGATATTATTTCGTGGAATGAAGTGATGTAAAACAATGGATGGAATGGAAATGGAATGGGATGAGGTGAATGTGGATTTCTTTGGATGTGGAAGCCTCTTTGGATTTGGATTTTTAGACTTAAGTACCCAAACTTTTGCCTTTTCATTTGAGAATATGGAATGGAATAACCTTTGAATATGCTTTTCTTTGATTTCTGGCATTTGTGCTAAGGCATAAAGATCTTAAGATTTTTAGGAATTTCTTTGTTTCATGGGTAAAGGCATCCAAATATTTATTTCATAGAAATATGGGATGGGCAGATGGATTGCAAGCTTCTCATTTAGATGACACTTACATTCACTGATCATGATTAGGAAACGAGTAAATAGATAAAGGGATATGGTGAAGGGAGTTTGAAAAGTGAAGGTAAGATGGATGGCGGAAGGTATGTGTAGTCATATGCTTTCAAAATTTGCATAGTAACGAAGGTGAAATGGATACATATATAATGGCTGGAAAATAGAAATCAATGGATTTATGCAAAACGGATGAAAATACCAACATATTTGACCCTGCTTTCTGTGTAGTGGCCAAGGTCATATGAATGGATATTGACATGGATGAACTCCAAATGCATTGTTCATAAAGGACTTCAACATTTTACCTTGACAATTTGTCCTTTTGGAGTATGCAATGAACAACAGGACGATATGGATGATTAGGACATTAGACTTGAGTTCATTATTCAATGGAAATGGTAAGGTGGATGGAGGCTTTTATTGCATTTATGTGGGGTGATAAGTGGAATGGGATACATAGATATGCAAAAATGTGATATAATGGAATGGAATCCATGAACTTTCTTAAGACTTTCACTTAATTCAAGTTCACCAAGACTCACTTAGAAACCTCAGGATCATTAAGATGTGTAAAATTATAAGGCCTTTAAATACTTCAAGTCATGCTAAACAATGGATTCTTATTCCAGGAACAAGCAGTCACACTATTCAACTCTAACCATGGAGTTTGCAATAAACTTCCAATTCATAACTCAAGTTTCTCAAAAGAAGACTGAAAGATATCAAAAATTCAATAGAAAAATATGTGTGATCGCAAGATATCAATGTTAAGACTCAATTCATAATTCCTTTCCAAGTCAAGTATGGATCCTAACGTTATGAAAAGGTTAGAGAAAATCATCCTTAGATTCTAAAGACTTTCATGAATATTTATCAAAGAAATGAACTTAAACATATACCATATTATGTTTCTTGAAGCTTGATCACCTTTTCACAACTTGGGAACCCCAAAAACCAACTAACCACTAAAGCAACAACTAAACTACGAAAGCAAACAAAAATAAAGACCAACTGAACACAACAAAACTACTATAAAGCAACATAAAGGAAAACCTACTCTAAGCAAGCTATGTACAAAGAGAAAAGATGACTCAAAAGACCCAAATATATACAAGACCTAGCATGGTTTCTCAAAATGAACAAGAGTAACAATGTGCAAGTCACTGTACGAAATTTTGCAAATTTATCTTTGAATTCAGAAAAAACATCTTTCACAATACACTTCTCATACTTAAGCAAAATTTCACACAAGATTATCAATTGTGGCAATTCATTAGGACCATGATTAATCCAAACACATGTTGTCTTTCCCAAATTTCCATAGTCAAATTCATCATCAAGAAATTCGTAATCATCAAATTAAAAATCTTTCCAATTAATAGCAGGGAAAGATACAACCTGGTGGTCTTCGTCTTTCATGCACACATCAGGAGGTTAGAGTTGGTGATGAATTATCCCACTCACGTCCGCAATATACAAATCAACATTATAATCAATAGTGGGCATATCAAAATGAAAAGGTGAAAACAATTGAATTTTGAAAGCATGGAACATTTCACCTGTTAGCTCGTTGTGGATCTTCAATAAAGGGCCTAGCACTAACTTGAATTGCTTCATGTTCTTGACCTCCATTTCCTCAATTTGTTCATCTTGAGACAACTTCGGCTGGAACTCCTTTTGTATTTCTTGGATAGAAGCATCTAGCGCCCCTCTGAATTGTTGTTCATTTGATGGCTCTTCGATGATGGCTTGAAGTGCTTCTTGTAATGCATCTAATTGATTATCTTCCAACAACTCTTTTTGTACTTCCTACAACTCATTTTCAAGGATCTCCCTATGTAGCATGAATGAGTGTTTATCAAGGAATTCTTCTTCTTGCAATGAACCTGGGTCACTTTCTTTTGTGATGGGGGAATCAACATCTTGTTCATCAATTACCTTCGTTTGAACGTCGTTCACTACCTTTTCAACTTTTTCTTCAATAGGCTCTTTCTTACATGGAAGAAGATATGCAAATATGCTCTCTACCTGATCATCAATCTTATTCGTGCTATCTTCACTTTTGAATAACATGGAAGTATCTTCTCCTTTGGATGGTGAATTGATTTCTTGAATACATTTGTTCCACAAGTTGTCCAATCTCAATTATATTTCATATTTTCCTTCCAACCTTAATTGTTCCTTGACCTGATGAATAGCTTCCTAACAAGATGGACATGTGAGTTTCGAATGAGCAGTGTTATGAATCATGTGCCAACCACCTAGAATCAAGAAGTCTTCAGCAAGCAAGTCCTTCTCAATGCTTAGTCTCTTCTTGATCATTTCTTTGAAGCTTATGAAGAATTCTCTTTCATCAAATAAGGCGTTGGGAACCACCTTTGCAACAACAATCGGATCAGCAAATTTTTCCTTGCAATGCTAATTCCATTCTTGATAAAAATGTTAGGCAATATAACTCCTCGTGTCCATTGGTGTCATGAATTCTACATCTATTCCTTGATGCAAAGTCGTCCAAACTCTTAGGACGAAGTTGTGCATTCAAAGTCCACCAAAGCTGAAGAATATCATCTTGAGGATGATCCATCTTGAATTGCCTTGAAGATCTTGAGAAATCCATGTCTAATTTGTATTTTTCTAATTTTTTACTTTTTTTGTAGTTTTGATTTTTCTACTTTTTTTTGCATTTTCGACATAAGAGAGATCTTGAAATATCAAATTTAGCTTTGAAAACTCACTTTTGTTCCAATTCCACAATTCAGGGTTCATTCACGTGCTTGGAATGAAAGAAGCAATGCAATTCCTTATTCATGCCCTTTTATCCTGAGTTAAGATGTGAGAAATTCTGTTGAGTGGTATGAATGATAAAACACCAGAATATCTTTTGTATGCATGGAACAAATAGAGAAATTCGTTGTTCTTTCCCTCCTTCTAGTGCCAATTTTGTTGATGTGTTTTTCTTGCACATGCAAAGTCAGAATAAAAAACTAAGTATTCTATCCTCTCTTGAACAAAGTCTCTCGAATGCTAAACAATGTGATCAATCGAGACAACTCCAAGGTTCCTTATTTGTTTTTTCTATGGATAGACTTAGTAGTTGATGTGATCATGCTGGTAATCACAAAGGGACTTACGCTGAATATGCTCCTTACTCCACTTCAAATGTGTTACTTCTTCCTTATCAAATGGAACTTCTTCTAATCGCATACGAGAGAAAATGTAAAAGGAAAAGGTTTAGAAAACTATTCTAAGGACAATGAAATAATGAAATATGCAAAGATAGACAAATTCCTTGAAAACCTAGCTTCGCTTCGCCATGAGAACCAACAAATACACGAAGCCGGTACAATCTTCTAAGGAAACTCAAGGATTTTCATATTGTAAATCTCCATCCAAACACCCATAGATGGCACAGCTTGAACAAGTATTCACAACTGAACTAAAGCAAATGTGGTTCAGGCTAACTTTGCAAAGTGAGTTGTCTTTGACAATCCACATAAAGTATGAACCATGAAGGAATTCATCATATATCTTAACATATAAACATTATATCAATGAACTTTCTAATCTAATTCTACTCTCCTTGGAAACATCTCTCCCTCACATCCAAGAAATTAGAAACCATGTTGACATTCCGCAACCATACAAAATCACCATGAAACAACCAACAATGAGCTTGTATTGATCTTGGAAGTATTTTTACAACAATTTCAATGACTTTAAGAAATCTCCTCTACTCTACTTGCTATCCTACTCTCCTACAACAACTCTAATTCTAATGTATCATCCCTTTACAAATGAGAAGAATGAGCTTTATATAGAGCTCAAGAATTACATGAACAGCTAGGATTGATTTGCAAATCAACGGCCAAGATTTAGACAACACAAGGTAGTTTCAACAACTTTTGCTTTCAAACAATGAGATGCTTACAACATGATATTCTAGAAAGCTCCATCCTTATCCTCATCTTGGATGCTCAAGTTCAATGTATCTAGACATGATGAGGTGGTGTGCTTGGATTGGATGATAATGACTTGTTGCCAACTCAACATCTTGTAAATTGGTTTAACCTTTTTGTGTTCACATTGCTTGGAACAACTTCCCAAATTTCATATTTTTCACTTGTGGAACTTGGCTTCTTGAACTTGAAACTTGTCAAATTTCCTCTTGTTCTCTTGATGTAATTCATGGATTTGCTTAATGTACATGCTCATTCTCATTTTTGTGCAATTTGTGTTCTTGTGCAGGATTCTTGTTCATGCAAGTAGAATGATCTTCTAAATGCTTGGATGATGAAATTTGCAGGATGATGATGAACTTTGTCCTACTCTCTGGTGATGAAATTCTCCTCTGGAAGCAGGATGAATGACAATCTTGATGATACTTTGATCCTCTGGATGTTCCTTTGGATAGGTTGCCTCTACATATTTTGACCTTTCACTTGATCTCGCTCTCCTTCAACATTCATGGCTCCTTCAACGTGCATAATCAACCTACAAGAAAAATACTTCCAATCAGTACATCAACATGATATATGATATAAAGGAATTTTTACCACTAAATTCACCTTCCTCACGAATGTGGGACAAATAAAACAATTTCCTCATATCCATAAGACAATTTTCAATTTAAGCCGACTTATTCAATTATGCAAAGTGATTTTGTTTTCTATGACAATTTTCAAAAAGAGTGGAAATTGTTTGGGTTCATGTAATATGCGCCTTAGGAATGGTGCAAATGTAAGCTCTAGAACATTTTGCCCTATTTTGAATTTCAACACTTAGAATTTTTTTTGTTTTCTCCTCCCAATTTCCTCTTGGCGAACTTCAATTGTGGTATTGGATCTCGTTGATGTTTGAACAAGTTTTTGTTTGGGCAAATTTTCCTCCTCCTTGCATGGGCACAAATTGTAAGGTGCAAAACATTTTGCTTCACGTCATCACCACCTTCGATCAACTCTTGACAAACTGCTTCATTGCATTCTCCTAAGTTTGAAGTGTCTTAAAAATTGATCCTCATGAAACTTGGGAATGTCACTTCAACTTGTATGTCAATGGATTCTCCTCCTCCTTGGGCGCATATTGTAGGGTTGAGAACATTTGGCACCCTCCTAGTAGGGCGCATTTTGCAGGTTCTAGAACAATTTGCTTACTTTGGCACTTTTCTTACTTTACCAAACTTTAACATTTTTTCCAACTCCATCAAGCAATTCACCATGTTCTTACATGTATTCTCATGAATTTATATAAGGCAATCAATGTTTATCATGTTTACTCCAAAAGGGAGACTTCCAACTAGGGCGCATTTTGCAAGGCCAAGAATAATTTCCTCACTTCAAACTCATCCTCTAGATAGGGCGCAATTTGCAAGGTCTAGAACAATTTCCTCCATTTTGTATTTCCCAATCTTAGTCAAATTTTCACTTCATCAGCCTAAGCACATATTGTTGATAGGTGAACAATTTCCTCCATGTTAGCACTTCAACAATTCATCAAACTCCAAGCCGTCAAACAAGTATTCTAAAAAATCATCTAAGGCAACCACAAGTTTCATGTTCATTCTAGAAGAAGACTTCTAACATGAACGCATAATGCAAGGTGGGGAACAATCTGGACCCCATATCAACCTCATTTTCTATGGCAGATATTACTTGAAGTAGAACATTTTCCCCACTTTTATTTCTCTTAACTTAAGTGTTTTTGTCTCAAAAATCTATCATTTGGCATATTGAATTGGGTTCTTCTTGGAGGTTATTTGTTGAGGATTTGCTTTGGAATGTAATTCACCATAGGCAGATTTTCCTTACTCGTGAACATTCTCCCTCATCTCTTGGGCGCATAATGCAAGGTCCAAAACATTTTCCTCCATTTGGACTTTGACACTTCACCCAACTTTAGCATCCCTGAAAACTTCCTCAAGCAATTTGTCATGTTTTTCACAAGTATTTTCAAGAATTTGTCTTAAGGCAATCATATGTTTCATCATCTACATTCAAAGGGAGACCTCCAACTAGGGTGTAAATTGCATGGTGGAGAACATTTTCCACCCTCAAGCTCATCTTCTAGGGTGCATAATGCATGTGTGAGAACATTTTCCCCATTTATCAACACTTAGTCAAATTTTCTCGTTTTAATCTCCTCTGTTGCTTGAATTGAGGAAGTCTCATTACTTTTTCTTGGGCGCATATTGTTCATGAGCAAGGAATTTCCACTCATCCTAGGTGCATATTGCATGGTCCTAGGAAATTTCCACCCAAGGTCCAAGACTTCAACTTTTTCCGCCTGATTTTGACTTGTCCTGGATGGAAGTATATTTAAAAATATATTTAAGTATATGCTCAGATATTACTTTAACTATATGTCTCAAATCCATGGGATTTAACATGCAGATTCTAGATTTTTGAGGATCCACTAGATTTCAAACTTAATCAATTTTCAGGATCTCAGAACATCAGGATGGGAAGATACAGACTCCATAGCCAGAATATGTCAAGACTTAGGCAAAACAACACTACCAAAACCCTACATGCTCAAAGAAAAACTAAACATAAAACAAAACAAAAGCAAAAAGCAGAAAAAAGAGGGGTCCCCATTTGCAATGGGGCGATGTGTGATTACATCACAACATCTAGCACCAATCCAAATAAATGTTCCTAAACATTTAAAGAAAAAGACTCAATCCAATCTTAGAAACTTCAGATAGTTAACCCGAATTTCACTTAGCTGGGACATATACTCGAAAGGGAAAAGAACGATGAATTGGATCAAGACACTTCATCCTTTGATTACCACCGTGTGTGTAGTGTTTGACAAACATTGATTCTCCCAAGTACTCCAATGATAAACAAGAGTCAACGAATCGAAACCTTCTGTGTACACCCACATGTTAGGTTGAACAAACATGAATGCACGATTCAAGAAATTGGAATCAAAAGCTTAGTACAACTATTCATAATTCAAAGACCCAAGTATGTGCTTCTGCGTTCATTTCCATCCCTTAGAAGCTAAGATCATCCGAGTTCACTTATCTTAAGCAAGGTAAGTTCATGGATGGCGGACGAATGAAGGGAGTATGTATATACAGGCATAATGGATAGTGATGGTATGAAATAAAATGGAACTAATAATGGCAATGGAAATGAAAGAATGGATAGGTAGAATGAGATAGTGTGTCTCTACGCATGACGCCTGTTTGCCAAGATTTCATCATGGTACTTATCTAAGGTGCCACCAGAGGTGGTTTTCACCTGTGGATGAAAGGATTTCTCTTTACTATTTTTTTTTCTTTTTTTATGGGATGAAGGATATGAACGTAAGGGAGTCAAGCATCTAATTCCATGAAAAACAATAGTCCATACAAAACCATGTCAAGTTATTATACTTGCTGATGCTGGTAAGTAATGACAAATATGACACGAATGGACGGAAAAGTGGATGGAGGCAATGGACTATGATGTGGATTATGCAAAACTAGGTAGGTGGAGAGTGCATCCAAAACATAGACTAGGCGAGTGGTGAAATATCCAGGCTACCAGGAGATGGAGTGGAACGAATGGTATGTGTAATGAAATGGGATGGAATCACGATCAACGTTTGCACGTACCAAACTAAACTTCAAAGCTTGCAAGTGGAAGGGAGGTGTATTTAAGAACGGGAGCAATGGCTACTGAATATATGAAGCAGTAAATTCATGACCTCACGAACTTAGAATTTTCCTTTTGATTTTATTTTGTGGGATGAAGTGATGTAAAACAATGGATGGAATGAAAATGGAATGGGATGAGGTGAATGTGGATTTCTTTGGATGCAGAAGCCTCTTTAGATTTGGCTTTTTAGACTTAAGTACCCAAACTTTTGCCTTTTCATTTGAGAATATGGAATGGAATAACCTTTGAATATGCTTTGCTTTGATTTCTGGCATTTGTACTAAGGCATAAAGATCTTACGATTTTCAGGAATTTCTTTGTTTCATGGGTAAAGGCATCCAAATATTTATTTCATAGAAATATGGGATGGGCGGATGGATTGCAAGCTTCTCATTTAGACAACACTTACATTCATTGATCATGATTAGGATACCGGTAAATAGATAAAGGGATATGGTGATGGGAGTTTGAAAAGTGAATGTAAGATGGATGGTGGAAGGTATGTGTAGTCATATGCTTTCAAAATTTGCATAGTAATGAAGGTGAAATGGATACATATATAATCGCTGGAAAATGGAAATCAATGGATTTATGCAAAATGGATGAAAATACCAACATCTTTGACCCTACTTTCTATGTAGTGGTGAAGGTCATATGAATGGATATTGACATGGATAAACTCCAAATGCATCGTTCATAAAGGACTTCAACATTTTACCTTGACAATTTGTCCTTTTGGAGTATGCAATGAACAACAAGACTATATGGATGATTAGGACATTAGACTTGAGTTCATTATTCAATGGAAATGGTAAGGCAGATGGAGGCTTTTATTGCGTTTATGTGTGGAATGGGATACAAAGATATGCAGAAATGCGATAAATGGAATGGAATCCATGTTCTTAAGACTTTCACTTAATTCAAGTTCACCAAGACTCACTTAGAAACCTCGGGATCATTAAGATGTGTAAAATTATAAGGCCTTTAAATACTTCAAGTCATGCTAAACAATGGATTCTTCTTCTAGGAACAAGCAGTCACATTGTTCAACTCTAACCATGGAGTCCACAATAAACTTCCAATTCATGACTCAAGTTTCTCAAAAGAAGACTAAAAGATATCAATAATTCAATAGAAAAATATGTGCAATCGCAAGATATCAGTGTCAAGACACAATTCATAATTCATTTTTGAGTCAAGTATAGATCCTAACCTTATGAAGAAGTTAGAGAAAATCATCCTTAGATTCTAAAGACTTTCATGAATATTTATCAAAGAAATCAACTTAAACATATACCAGATTATGTTTCTTGAAGCTTGATCACCTTTTCACAACTTGGGAACCCCAGAAAGCAACTAACCACTAAAGCAAAACTTAAACTATGAAAAGCAAAAAAACCAAAGACCAACTGAACACGACAAAACTACTCTAAAGCAACATAAAGGAAAACCTACTCTAAGCAAGCTATGTACAAAACAACACTTTAAATATTTTGAAATATACTTCCAGGATGTTTGAGATAGGTCTCAGATCCATGGGATTTAACATGCAGATTCTAGATTTTTGAGGATCCACCAGATTTCAAACTTAGTCAATTTTCAGGATCTCAGAACATTAGGATGGGAAGATATAGACTCCATAGCTAGAATATGTCGAGACTTAGGCAAAACAACACTACCAAAACCCTACACACTCAGAGAAAAACTAAACCTAAAACAAAACGAAAGTAAAAAACAGAAAAAAGAGGGGGTACCCATTTGCAATGGGGCGATGTGTGATTACGTCACAATAGGTACCATTCCCCTCTCTTTCAAAAATCTGTCTACCTTAGTTGAATTGGATTTGGGAGAAAATAATCTCACAGCTACCATTCCTCCTGAATTGAGAGCCCTGTCTCAACTAAAGGTGCTCTACCTTTATGCAAATCTGTTGTCAGGCCCCATTCCTAGCTCTTTAGGAAATCTCTCAAAATTAAATAAATTAGCTTTATCTCAAAACCAGCTTAGGGGAAATATTCCATGGGAAATTGGTACCAAGCTCTCTAATTTGCAACTCCTCAGTTTATGGGGAAATCAGCTTAGTGGAAACATACCAAACTCCCTTGGAAATTGTTCCTGTCTCACAAAAATTTCTTTAGTCAAAAACCAACTCAGTGGAGTGGTGCCAGTGGAGCTGGGTAAGTTGAAACTCCTTACCAAACTTAGCATACGGCATAATCAACTTGTAAGTGACAGCAGTAATACAATGTCTTTTCTCAGTGCTCTCACAAACTGCTCCTACTTGGAAGGATTATCAGTGTCAGAAAATCATCTAACTGGGGTTTTGCCTCCATCCATAGGCCAACTGTCCTCCAATATTTATGTATTGAGTTTATCAGACAACGTGATAAGAGGAAGCATACCACAATAGATTGCCAATCTAACAAACTTAACCTACTTAGATTTAGGCAATAATCTTTTCAGCGGCAATTTTCCATCTGGAGTGAAAAGATTCTGTAATTTGGATTGTTTTTCGGTGCGAACAAATTAGAAGGAAGCATTCCAAGTGAGATAGGTTAGTTGCAACATCTTGGACTCATAAGTCTTGGACACAACTAGTTATCTGGAAAAATTCCAGATTCTCTTAGTAGCCTCCAACAGCTAAGGCATCTTCATCTTCAGCACAAGAAGTTATCAGAAGAGATCCTTGTTAGTTTAAAAGGATGCCAGAAGTTGGAACTGCTTGACTTGTCTTACAATAGACTAGGGGGAAGGATACCTCATGAAGTCATTGCCAGCCTTAAAAACTAGCAATTCTACCTCAATCTTTAATGGAATTCTCTGTAAGGGTCCTTGCCTCAGGAGATGAGTAAAATTGTAATGGCTCAAGCCATAGACATCTCTGGAAATCGACTTACTGGGGTGATTCCAAATTCTCTAGGAGACTGTACAGAATTAGAGCACCTAACTCTATCCCACAATGCCTTTGAAGGTCCAATACCAGATTCACTCTCCAAATTACAAAATCTCCTAGAAATGGATCTTTCTGCCAATTTTTTATCAGGTTCAATACCAATGTCCCTTGAAAGACTAAAAGTACTTCACTATATGAATGTTTCTTTCAATAACTTGTCAGGATAGATTCCACAAGGAGGGTTGTTTCCAAATAGAACTATTATAACATTGTTTATGGGAAACCTTAGCCTATGTGGCCCAACAAATTATTCATTGCCTCCATGCCCAAATCAGACCCAAGAAAAACATTCACTGCTCAAAAAAATAGTCTTATCAGTTGTTGGAACCATTGCATTTATTTTATGCTCCTTCATTATAGGAATGCTATGGAGGCATAAACATTCAAGACAACTATTCCATCCCTCAACCTTTATTTTTCAAAGGCTCGGCTATCCAAAATTTTCTTATCAAGATCTTGTTAATGCAACATCTAGATTTGATGAGTCAAACTTGCTTGGAGTGGGTAATTTTGGATCAGTCTACAAAGGCATTTTGAGGGATGGTAAGATGGTTGCCATCAAGGTTCTTAATTTACAGATGGAAGAAGCCCAAAAGAGCTTTAAGACAAAGTGCAAAGTGTTAGGGAGGATTCGGCACCGTAACCTCATTAGAATCATAAGTGCATTTTTCTACCCTGGCTTCAAAGGTTTGCTTCTTCAATTTGCATCTAATGGGAGCTTGGAAAAACATTTGCACCCTGACAGAGATGATCAGGACTTTTGTAATTTGGGATTGAGTGAGTGTTTGAGCATTGCTATAGATTTAGCCCATGGCATGGAATATTTACATCATGATTGCCCTTTGCAAATTGTGCACTGTGATTTAAAACCTAGCAATGTGCTCCTGGATGCCAACATGACAGCCTTTGTGACTGATTTTGGTATATCCCATTTAACTACTACAAATTCCATAGATTCACTGAGTACAACAACATTTGCACTCAAAGGATCTATTGGCTATATTGCTCCAAGTAAATTTTTTGAGTCTTTTTTTATATTGGCAGTATCATTTCCCTTAATAGCTTTTTAAGAATTTCATGAATAAAATTGATTGCAGAGTATGGATTGGGCGGGAGTGTTTCTATAAAGGGAGATGTTTATAGTTATGGAATTCTGATATTAGAGATCCTTACTAGGAAGAGGCCAAGTGATGACATGTTTGAGGGAGACATAAACTTGCAAAAGTGGGTGAGGTCAGCTTTTCCAAACTGACTGGCAGATATTGTTGATAGCAGGCTATTTAGAGATGTGAATGAAAACATGGAAGACAATAGATGTCTTCTATCTTTCATTTATGTTGGATTGCTTTGTACCAGTGAATCACCAAGAGAACGACCTTCCATGAGGGATGTAGCCAAGGTCTTGGACAGCCTCAAGACATCTTTCATGGGAGGTGCAGGTGCTTCCAATTTAACATCTACCATATCAGACCTCCTACACAATACCAATCCTACAGAAACATTGGCCTCTTACAGTCAAAGTTCTACATTTTAGATGTTTATAAGTTCCATTGAGAAGTTTTTGTCCTTTATGTTTGCTAGTTTCAAGTTTGTCTTCCATCACAGGTTTGTCTTCTTTCATGTAAAATTCTCCCGAGGTTAAATTCTAGCTCTTGGAGCGTGTAAGTTGATCACATTCATGTGTATGCATTATACTAGTTTGAGAAAGTATATTGTTGTCTATATAAACTTACTGAAATGATGCAAAAGTGTCTAACATATTGCCTTATTTAAAGCAATACCTCTCATTCTATGCAGAAGTTTAAGAATTTTTTCCTTGTCTGCCTTGATATTCATCATTTTCTGATCTCAAAAACATGAGATCAATCTGGATGCCATATCAAGGGTGACGAATTCATGTCCAGAAAGGATAAAGCATGAAAAGGAATTTAAAGGTCATCGATTTTAAGTTGTCTGAATAATTTGGAACAGTCAAATAAACGGTGGATCATGGAGCTGCTTGCATAATTCATTCAAATTTTAGACCAATAATCAGATACAGTATAACTGCATTTACCCTTTAATTGAGCATACAAAATCTAACAAAATAAGTCTTACATTATATCCATTGCATCAAAGTTTTGTAGCTACCATGGGCTTGCACAACATTTCCTAAATATTATCCTTTGGATCTTCTATAGCAGTATTGAAGAGCTGTCTTGATTGCAATGTGATAGAAATCTGCATGTCATTATGCAACACGCTCGATAAATAGGATACTTTATCATTATCAATATGGTCTGAGTCGGATTTAAGGTCAGCCTACTATGAAGATTTCCCAAGTTATCATTTATGCAGGGAGTTCAGTTTTCTCTATTCACTAAGAGGAAGATACTCTCTACCACGTAACATTTTGGCTTTGAGATAGAGGAGGTAATTTTCTAAAGAGGATTAGAAGTTCTGATGAATTTCATCCAATTTCAGTGAGACCAGATTTGTTAAATTGGCTATCAGGCCATATGTAAGATTCTAGGTTTTGTATAAATCTCAATGTTTGAATATTTCCACCTATAAAGTTAATACTGCACTGATGTCTTGTACCATAGCATCCCAACCCCGAGGCAAAATTTCCTTTAAATTTTGATAAAAATTATCTCTATATCTACAACTCTCTCTTATTAGCCATGTTTAGACAGTCTAATTTAATGCATAGGCTGCCCATTGAGTATATATTTAGGTGGAGAGTATCGAGGCAGTGCGAAAAGTCTTGGGTGGATTTAATGCGCGGGGAGCTTTCCCAAATTTCTCTCCCATTGCTACTGATTAAATTTAGCAGTTTCTCTGAAAGGTGGTCTCTTGGAATATTTCATATCAAGCAGCAACTATAATTTTAGAGACAGGACTATCTACAAACCTTAAGAATCTTGGCCTCTCGAAGCAAATGGATAAAGATTGAATGATACGATCCTTATCTGCCACCATCAGAATAATGTCACTAGCATTCCCAGAATATTGTGACGAATTTAAAGTTTAATCCACAGTATTGTATCATCTTTTTAAGGCGCTCAGAATCAGTTAGGATAACTTTGAATTCCATTAAACGCAACCATACCAAATTATTTCAAACTATTAGGTTTTAAATTATAAATTACCTGATATGATTTTCCAGTTTGGATTTAATTTTACATCCACCCATATTTCATGAATATTGTAATAGAATATTTCTTTTTTCATTTAACACTCATTGCGCAAAGCAATGAAACATGTGGAAGGTAATGCTTACAGACATAAAGCAGGTTATCTATTCTAATACTACTCTAGGTTAAGCATTAATTTAAATGGACTTGATTGTGGAAGGAGCTTCATAGTTAAAATGCATAGGTGTTAGAGTAATATTGGATAGGTGACCTTTATGTTATATAAACAACACTTTTATGTTAATTCAAATTATAAATATTTTTAAAAAATTATTGGTAGGCAAAAGAAAAAAAAAACAATTTTATTGTAGTAGTGAAAACTGCATACCTTGCACCTTTCCCCTTCATTTTGGGCTCACTTTGATTAAGTTACTTCATATGTAATGACAAAGTATAAGTAATGTGATTTGTACTAAGAGTTGGTACATAACATCTGCACTTATTATGAGGGATTAGTCCTAATCAATAATTTCAACGATTCATCACCCAAGGCCAAATTTGTGATGGGTTAATTGTGTGATTTGCAAAAATGAGCCTAATTTTTTTTAATTTTCAAATTTAAATGTAGGGCTGGCCTAACCCTTCCAACTAGCCACTATGTGCTGATTCAAAGTGCGAAATGCTTCACTTGCCACCTTCGGAGTTGTATTTAAGGACTAACCATAGTTAATTTTTACACATCTAATACATAAAACTCAAAAGAGACTCTCATACCTATAACCATTCAAGCATTAAACCAAAGCATTCATTATCTGCTTTCATCATCATCTAAGGTATCTCTGGCATGTTTGCCTATTGTCTTTGATCATTTCGGAAAGTTCTTGACTCAGTATCCTAGGAGTTTGACAAAGGGGAGACATTTTCCTTGCATTAACAAACTCCCAACCACACAACCAAGATTTTTACGTAAAACAAACACAAACATTTAAGACAAGCTAAAGACAAATATCTAAATATTTACATAGATCAAATCATCGCATTTAGATTAGACTTGCACTTGTGTAGGTTAGATCTGCAAGTGCATGATCGGTCCTAAAATTACAGAAGTGGCATGTAGTGATAGATGATGACTTTATAAATCCTAGGTATTCATCTAGTCAATCCATTTTTTTTTGCATACCAACAAGTCATCTTTAGACATCTTGTACACCATATCAATATCAAAGTTCTAGCTAAGTACACTTTTTTTATTAATAAATTGAAAGATGTATGACCTCACCGTTTAAATTAACCTTCAATAATTTACATTTCAAGTATGAAATCACCGACTAATGGTGATAGAGGAAAGGATCAAAAAGCTCTAAACACCTACCCCTCTAATAATTATGTATGTGTTGAACTACCAACCATCTAAACAACCCACTAAATAGAATAGAGAAAAATAAACCATCTAAAAAATCCCTACTCCTTAACACATGGGAGAATCCATCTTCATCTTCATCTGAAGAGGTGTCTAACTTTATAGCTTAGTTTCTTTTTTGAGATTTAACTTTGAAATCCAATCTATCTCAAGTGGAGACATTAACTTATTACCCAAATTGACATCCAACCCCCCAGTTCTCCATCCTTCTCACACTTCACAAATTTTAAATACAATTTTAGATCCAACCCCTTAGATAACTCAAGACCATATTTTACCCAAATTGACATCCAACCCCCCGGTACTCCATCCTTCTCACACTTCACAAATTTTAAATACAATTTTAGATCCAACCCCTTAGATAACTCAAGACCATATTTTTTATTAATAATCTACCATTTTTTATTGAAACTACCAATTCAACTCTGACTCATCAGGAGTATTTTTCAGAGGAGGAGGTGGATTAAATTGGGTGGGAGACCCCTCTTGAGAATAATTTTTAACCTACTTATTTGGAATAATTAGATGATGGAATGGGGATGTACTAACTCAATGCATGGGCTTAAAAGGTGTCATCAATCCTTTCCCTCCTTGGTCATAAACAACCTGCTTGAAATTTAATTTATTGAACTAGGAGGTTGATTGCATAAGGGAAAAACACCACCTATATCTTGAACCAAATTTTTCATAATCACCTATTTGTCTATAGCTTCTATCTCCAATTTCAAGAGAAATTTCATCTAGAAATCCTTTAGGGATGCCCATATCCAAACAAAGTCAGACAAAGGTAGTACAAGTTTTGTTAGCAGTCTCATTATAAATATAATTATAAAACTTCTCCAGAGCATTCCCTCTTTCTATAAGTGTTAAATTTTCCTAATATTGCAAGTCTAATTAAGGAAGTCTTACCTGAATAAAAGCATATGAAAAAGGCTTTGTTCGAGGAGTGGGAGTTGGGGGACCAAGGTTTAATGTACAAAAAATTGTCCTTCAAATTTTAGGGACTATAGTGACCTCCTTCTCCCTTAAAGAATCTTGAACTCAAGAATTAAAAAATCCACAAGCATAATAATAAGTATAAATTTCATCATCCAGATACTACTTCAATTTCTCTGAAATCCACATATAGCTTGGATAACTTGGGCCATAAATTCTCTAGTAGATAATCTACATGCTCAACTATGTTATAATCCATAAGGATTTTGTAGAAATCAAGAACATTGAGTGAATGCAAGCATCGAATCTAGCCACTTGAGACAAACAAGAGCACGCTCAACTTGCAAGAAAACAAGTATTACAAACAATGGACAATTGGAATGCAAAAATATGGGATAGTGAATTAGCTTCCAAAAGGTAGCACATATAGGGAATAATTGACTAAGAATAGTTGAGCTAATAATAGGAAAAGCTCACTAAGAATAGTGGTGCTCCAAGAATAAGAAAGGCAACCATTTAACTTAGACAAAGCTAATCTAGGCATGCCAAGTATAGCTCGAGGCTAAACATAGACTAATGTGAACACCTAAGTAAGCTTAATATACACCAACACCCCCTTTAAGCAAAGCTTAGGTGAGGAAATGAAGGTTGGGTCCCGACAACTAGGCCTGATTAGGTACCCATGAACAATGCAATCTAGATCATAAAGCGAAGAAAGGTAGAAAACCCAGTGGGAAAAAACTACCCCCTAAAAGAGAGAAAAAGAAAGTGAAGAAGAGGACTAGGAAGCCTCCTCAAAGATGATAATTCTAGATGAATCTTGAAAACATGTCGCTCTGACTACGATGATGTAGATATGATCCCCGCATAGGAGAGTGAAAGAGACTATGTAGCCCCCCATAATGAAGTAGCCCCTATGCCAAAAACGAATGCTCGTGTATGAATGATGAAAATGATCCATTTGTGGAAAATGACATTTCTCCTCTTAGGAAGAAACAACTCCAATGGTGAATGCTCAAAGAAGCAAGGTGAGGTGGTTAGTCTCATGAAGTACCCTGTCTCAAAATAGTGCTCAAATATTGTCATGCTGATGTCAAAATGAGTCACAATCAAATCAAGAGGCTTAGGCCTAACTAAAACAAGTGACCTCTCAAAAACATGTGAAGACTGATGAAGAATAGGATCCAAAGAACTAATTATGAAAGTGGAATGTTAATGCATGCCATGTGGCTACAAAGCAAATCCCACGAGATGTCCTATGAAGAATCACTGGAAGCCCTTGGAGAAGCCTCTTTGCACTCTGTAATAGTAGAAGATATATGCATACTATCATCAAATAGTAAGATGAGATCCTCCAAGGTGTCATCAAGATCCAATAAATGAGACTCTACAAAAAGCCAAGAGATGTCTGGTAGAAGTGTGTCCCAATCAAGTGAATCTTGAGTATGAATGTGAGCGTGATGCAAAGAATCACTGTAAACTCTCGAAGGAGCAACACTAAACTTAGAAGTAGCAGTAGGTAATGTACTATAGATGAAAGAGATGAATTCTTGATGTCCTAGTGCAAAGAGTCACTAAAGGCTCTCTAAGGAATGACACTGAAGTCTATCGAAGCAATAGGTATAGAAGCATGAAGAGAAGCATGTATGTCATCTGACCATCTAAGACTGGGAATATACTCAAACTCCTTTGAAGTATCATCATCAAAGGGTATGTTGTGTGCTTTAGGAAGAGGAAGAAGACAATTTGCAATAGGATCATTTGGGAATGGAGAGATATCAGGATCTCCGTGAATCTCTTAGATTCTAGTCCAAAGTGTGCGAGGACACTCAATGTTTGATACAACACTGAGAGTGTCAGAATCAACATTAAGACAAACCAAACCCACTACATGGTCAATTATATTTCTCCAAATAGATTTTCTCCTCAGTGTGTCTAGTTCAAGCATGAGTGCATAGGGATAAGGCAAAAGATTAAGCCATCTGAGGTGTGTCAGGATGCCATTTTGCCAAGACTCATAATTGGCCTTCTAGGTAAGTGCACAAAGATGAGGGACCAAAAGGGGGTCTTAAAATGCCACTTTTTTTTAAATTAGGAAAGACTAATGATGGATGAGAAATTGAAGATAGTTACACTCAAAATTTAAAGATACAATAAAAACAAGAGTCGTAGTACTCTGAATCTAGTTTCTAAACTACTAATTTTTTTCAAAAATGGTTGAGATTAAGGGGTTCAAAAAGGGGGAGAACACAAATTGGTCATGTTTTATCAAAAAAACATAACATAGCGTCTAGTGTGCTCCCCCTAAAATGTTAACTTTTTTTTAGTATTTAAAAAATTGCTTCAATGAGAAATTAGCTAACACCATGTAATTTATCCCTATTTTTCTACTAGTTTTTCATGGAAAATTAATTTTTTACTAATTTTCAAAGTGGACACATCCTGAAAAATAGAAAATTGAGCGTGCTCTCCCCTAAAGAATTTGAAAACCAATCAAAAATTGATTTTTTTTAATACGTGTGTAGAATGGAGTCTAGTTTCTAAAAATGTAACTTATTTGAAATTTTGATAAACGGTTAGAAAAAAAGTCAAAAATACCAGACACTGGTTTTTGACAAAAAACGGATACACTAACAAAAGAAATTAAAGATGAAACCCTTAACATACTCAAAATGTGAAAAAAATTATATGGTTGGATAGGTAACAGAGAGCTTAAGATTATAGTAGTATTTTTTTCAACTTTTCATTGAAAAAGTGCAATCTCGATGGGTAGCACACTCCAGATTATGTTGTTTTCGTTAGAATCTAGGAAAATACATCCTTGGACGAGGGTAAATGCAAAGAGATGGAGGACCAAAAATTTGCCACCATGTCCAAAAATAAAGAAAAATGTGAGTCTGTTATAACACGCTCATGTTTTGCTTTGCATAAAAGAAAAAAAAAACTCATTTCTCCTCACTCATAGCTATGACCATTGCAAGCTTAGTAGCCAAAAACTCAAATGAAGCACGATCGTGTTGAAAAAAAGGCTATCCAATCAAGTGTAAGAGATAAAATGATAAATCTACGATGCCACCTCACTACCAAAGACGTCATCATGTGAATTTGGAGGCTCCAGCATAGGAAGAAGGTAGGGTTTGACTGATTTTGTTAGTTTAAGAACAATTTTTGAGTTTTCAATGTTTAATTTGTTTTTATATTGCATTTACAGTTATTGGGGAAAGAGAAAACCTAAATCTAGCTGAGGAGGGTGAAAAGAACCCCCAAAACACTCCAAGCCCTCAAAACCCACCTTCACCTCCTATTAATGTAAGGGATAGTCAAGAACACTACCTAGGGATAATAGAATAAAACAAGAAACATCTTCAAACAATTATTCAAACCCTAAACAATCCAAGTGGAACCACTGATTGTAGGAGGGCACTTGCAAAATCACTAGAGGAGATTGTTTCCCACATGGATTCGGTGACAAAACAAATCACTGAATTCCAAGACTATAGGGAGAGGTGTCAGCAATATTATGCCGATAAGTTGTCATATGAACAAGTCAAGAATGAAAAAATCACAAAATCTCAATTATGTGCACACTTTATTAATCCCAAAACCGGCCAAAGGTTAGAAGAAAGTGGCAAACGGTTTCCTATACATTGGTGTAGTAATGAAGAAATATCTCAAAACTTTTGGGATAGATGGTACATGGTCTTCGATGAGCGTCCATGCAACAATGATGAGGTACCACAATATTTCTTGAGTAAACTCCATTACGAGTTCATCCTCAACAAGATTCTAAATTATTTTGACATTTGTGAGTTCCAGGGTAGAGGTGGTGGCTCTACCCAAGATAGACCCGGGGCTCAGTGAGATGTAAACCATGTGCCTGTACCCTAAGCGAGGTGAATACATAGGTCACTCCCTTTGGCTCTAAAGGAGATTGTTGAGGTGGAGACATTACATTCATTGACTAAGTTCTCACCCAAACTCTATCACAGCATGTCGATGATCTTACCCAAGCCAATGAGGGTGAGAGTAGTAGGCGTCATGTGTCCCCACATTTGTGCAGTTCATGTGGGAACCTATGTGATTATGGGATGCAGGAGGCATGACAGAACTCTTAGCAGGATGTTGCGATGCAGGGGCAGGATGTTGTGACACAGGGGCAGGACATATTGGATGAACTTGTTCTCAGTGACTATCTCTTACAACATACATTTGGTATTGACTCTCAAGTAATTTGCTACAAGTTTCATCTTGATTTAGTATATTGTTATTTGAAATTTGTAATTAATTTTGTATGTTTATCTATATTATAAGTCAAAAATAATGTATGTAATTGTCTGCACACTGAAATTCTAGGGTCAGAGTCTTCATCCCGCCTCCGTTAGTTGTCCATTGGTAGGTTATGAGAGGATGTCAACTCAACAGGTATGTAATTTACAACATAATCATAATTATTGTAGATATGTCAATGGTAATATTATTTTGTGACAATTTGATGATTTCAATAGTCACCGGCACCTCTACAGTTTCCTTGGTCCCCTGGATGCCAACACACCACTTTCATAGAGGTTAATTTAACCATTTCTAGAATCATTATGCATTTTTAAAATAATGTTATGTATTTATTTTGATTAAATAATCTTGAACTTGATTTTCAGATGATGAATACAATGGAGACTCGTCCTGATCTTTGTGAGTCAGCACAGATAGGCATTGCTTCATCCATGATGTCTGCAAATCCTTTGACTAAGGTATGAGCCAATAACATGAAAATGTCATAATTTTGTATTTCTTGTTTTATCTCATGTCATTTGATGTACATAAATGATATTTATCTTTAGTCAATTTTGCTTCTTGATGCTTCTCACAAAAGGTCACAACTCTAGTTCGTCCAAGTATGGAAGTAGAGAGAGAGACAAGATGATGGAGAGTGATCATCGAGTGGTAGTAAGTGATCGATTACATATGTGATGTTATATATTTCATACATTTTCTATATTAATGTCCATATATTGTTTGACTGTATTAACAGGTGCAGCCAGATCGACTTTTGTCAAAGAGGTCTACTCGACAATAGAGAGAGGATGAGTCAATGATTAGCTCTACATCTTCACGGTCAAGCAAGGGCCGCTGATTATTTCATAAAAGTCCGTATGAAACTAGTTTTTGGGACATTTTTTGTATGCCTAGATGGCTTTGTATACATACTTTTGTATGAACTACCGATGTATATTTTTGAATATATGCCTATATGGCTTTGTTTGGACATGCCTATATGGCTTTGTATATAAACTAGATGTTATGTTCATGACATTATGTATATGACATCGTATATTAAATATTTAATATGATGATCAATTATCATTATAGGAATTTGGTTTTACACGTGTCAATTTTTCATTTGCTTGAAAGTTTATAAATCATTTTCAAATAATCCATTTTGTGCATATCTTGCAATCATTGCATTTTGTGGGACTGTACATTTCTTTGAGGCATCATTTCAAACAGTTCATTTGCCTTGGACCTATGCCTCCACACTTTCCATACAGTTCATGGGCCTTCATGAGGTGACATTTCTTTGGGGCATCATGCCAAATAGTTCATGTGCCTTGTCTATGCTTCCAAACTTTGCATACATGTCTACAAGGGTAGCTACAATTACAGCATGTGACCAATTTCGTATATCATTTATGCTTTGATGGATGTCCATATGCTGTTCCAAACATTCTATTTTGGTGTACAGATAGGGAGGATGTTGGCAAAGGTTGTGGAATTTGTCTTTACACGTGCCAATTTCTTTTACTTGTTCAAAATTTTCTAAAGTCTTTTCAATAAATCCATTGCGTGCATATCTTGAAATCATTTCATTCCATGAGACAATATTTCTTTGAGGCATCGTGTCAAACAGTTTGAACGTTTGTTGTATATGCTTCCACACTTTGCATACATGTCTTGCAGGGTACTTACAACTACGACATTTTACAAAATTCCTATATCCATTATGCTTTGATGCAAGATAACTCCATAATTAATGGTGGTTGATTTGTTTTGGTGGGGATGAGGGTATAGGGGTGGGGCAAGGTGTTGCAAGACATGGCATCACTAGGAAAAGGGTCTTTGTTAACCATAGCATTGGTGACAATAACATTCTAATTAGACTTTTGTCTAACAAGTGGAAATTATGTCAACCTATATTGTGAAATAAGAAAGTGATGTAGAGCAGGGTATCAAAGATCAAACTCACTCAGTCAATCCTTGGCTAAAGTCTTAACACCTCAAACAAAGTGATTTTCTTCACAATCTTCCAATATGCCTTGTAGGATAGCAAAAGGGGTATTTTTGACATAATTTGGAGGAAACAACTCCAACCCATGAACTAAAAATTGTTTTGGATACCCATTATCCTCTTACAAAACATACTTCAAATGCAGATGGGGGTGTTTTATAACACAAGGGTCAAAATAGTACTGTTACGCTGCAATTTAGGCCTAATTATGCTAGTTTAGATGGGTCACCACAGGGTTTTCTAATCCTAGACTTCAAATCTTCACACCAACACCTCAAACATGTCAAAGATGTTATACCCAAATAATTCCAACCATTACAAACCTTTTCCCAAGAGCTTTTCTACAAGCCCTAGCTCATTTGCACATTCTATACCCAAAACCATGAGATTTTCAACCTACGACATCAACCAAACTTGCTTTTATCACTCTCCCCTGCTCTTGCAACATTGTAGACACCTAAAATATCCTAACCCCATCCATTCCACCAAGTTTCATGAGATTTCACCGGATGGAATGGTGGGTTTTACATTTTTCTTGCCTTTAAGGTAGTTAAACATGGGTTCCAAACCAGTTTTAGAAAAATTGCTCTAAAAGTCATATTTCAAAGTTCATAATTGGTGGAATTAGTTTTAAGTGACAGGAGTGGGTTGTTATGAGAAATAAGACAATATGGACTAGGTTGATAGCTAGTATGCATGTGACTTGTATGCATTTTAAATAGCACTCAATGAAAGACTTTAACCTTTTTTCATAAAGGCATAGCTTGTATTGTAGACAGTCATGCTTAACTTGATTCAAATAGTGCCATGTTGCAACATCATAGTGTTGATTGATATTGACAAAGATGTTACTTATTGCCTACCCAAACATGTTTTGTCTTTGCCTTTCCTTCTCTCTTAGCATTTGTAATGGCACCATTAATTTTCTTATTATATGACTGGCTTTCTTTCGAGGAATGAATTTTCTTTTTTCACTTGGATCAATAAAGTTGGAAGTGTGTCTGTTCATCTAAATGTGCATTGAGATGTACTTTCTAGGTCTTTTGAATTTTTGGACCAGGGAGATGGTATTTGTTGAAGAATAGCATGATTTTTCTTTATGTGGTCACATTCAATGCTCATTCACTATCATGTTGGCAATTGAATTTTAGTGCTTTCTTTGGTGTGTGATTTGAATGTTCTTGTAGTCTTATAGCAATTGGGATGAGTAGGAAAGAGTTAATTTCAATATTTGTTGGCACATGAATTGTTCCTAGGATTTGTTGGCACAATAGGTCTGATATTTGGATGTATTAGACTATGGATTCCATGAGATTGTTGGAACTAGATAACTGAGAGGGGGGGTGAATCAGTTGTCCCACAAAACTTATAACCTTATTTATTATCTTACTATCAGATAAGTGATGTAAACATTAAAGCATTAATCAACAGCATAAGAGCAGAAACATAATCAACACACTTGACACCAAGATTTTGACGTGGAAACCTGGTTAAGGGAAAAACCATGGTGGGGGTTAACCCACAAAATGCATACCCTGTTAAAAGTACTTAGTAAAATAGAAGGCACATGCCTTCGGGCACACTGCCTAGAGCTCACTGCTCAAAAGAGAGGCTCACTGCCTATAGAATTTATTTAGAAAGAATTAATTGAGAAATAGCATCTACATCATGCCTGATTCAGTTTCAATGAATGCTCAAGAACTTTTTCTTTGCCTCAAACTCTTCTTCACATTCTACACTACTCTCACTTCTTTTCTTCTTTGCTCTGCTCTTGATCCTTTCTTCAGATTATATCTGTTTTGCACAAGGATGATTTCAATACCTCTTCAACAAGTATTTATATACTTCATCAACCTTGGAATGATCAACAAGGTTGTCTAAACTTGATGCAAATCATCATACTGTTGGCCAAACACAACTGAGACTTGAATATGCTTCTGCAACCACTCCATGCTTCATAAAACTATTTTTAAGGCATCTGCAACAGGCTAGGAACATCCGGTCGGCCAAGACTGGGAAGAGCATCAACTCTAAGAAGAAATCTTCAATCAACAAGTTCAAACCTCAATACGAACCTCCAACGTAGTAGCCACACGATCCAGAGACCTCCACAAGCACATTGAATTCACAAATAACATCCATTCTAAACCAAATTATCAAAAGTAATTGAATCTTCCCCCGAAACCTCAAGAACACTCTCTGCCATGACTGTCAAACTAGAAGGATAGCTTACGGACCTCCAAACCACAAACCACTGGTGTTGATGTTACAAATTGACTTCCCAAACATTCCTTCAAATCTGTAGATCACAATTTTATATTACTGGAGCAATCTAGACCTCTTTTATGTCACTCTGTCTTTCCTGAGTATCGCAGGAACTGATTCTACTCGGATGGCCATAACTCATTCAAATCTTCATGTGGACTTCTCAAATCTTAACTAGAGCTATCTTTGACAATCCTCTACACAGCCACATGATCTGCATACATTGATTATCATTAATTTTCTCAATATCCTCAACAGTCTGGTCTTCTATGTAGACAGTAAAACAGGATACAGTTGACACCAATGGCAACAAGGATATGTTGGCATCAATGACAACCCACTTAGGCATTATTTGCAATAATCTCCCCCTTTGTCATTGATGGCAACATATGATGTGAAAAATTGAATCTAACCATCAAGGCAAGAACTTTTCCCCCTTTCTCTTCTCACTTCTGCAACTACTTTCTTTACTGCTTACATCAGCAACTAGTTTTTCACATGACTTCTCTCCCCCTTTGACATCAATGGCAAAGGGCACATATTTGCTATCTTTTCTCCCTTTTTGCTTCAGATTGATCCCAAAATTTACATATTGACTACTCTCCCTTTGAGTAGCACCTTCTTAACATCAATCTGGTTCACAAGATATGAATGTGAGTTCCATTGGACTAATGCACCTTAGTGCATCTTAGTTCTACTCAGGAGGGGTAATAACCCCTAAATTCTCTCTAAGATACTCAAAAGTATCCTTGGGAAGAGGCTTAGTGAAGATGTCTGCAATCTGATCTTTGGAAGGCACAAACTCCAACTTGAGTTCATTCTCATTTACTTTCTCTCTCAAGAAATGAAACTTGATAGATATATGCTTTTTCTTTGAATGCAATACCAAATTCTTTGAGATGCTTATTGCATTAGAATTATCACAGAAAATTGTGACTAGCTCCTCAAACATAATTCTTATGTCCTTCAACATTTGCTTCATCCACAAAACCTGAGTGCAATTATTTGTTGTTGCTTCTGCAGTAGACAAGGATATTGCCTCTTGCTTTTTGCTTATCTAAGAGACCAATATTATTCCCCAGAAGAATGCACCACCACTAGTACTTTTTCTATCATCCACATCTCCTGCCCAATCAACATATGTATATGCATGAAGAGTGAAGTTATTGTCCTTTGGATACCACAGTCTATAATCAGTTGTCCCCTTGAGATATCTAAAAATTCTTTTGACTTCCATAGCATGGGATTCTTTTGGATCAGCTTGAAATTTGGCAACAAGTCCAACTACATTCATGATGTCAGGTCTGGTCTGGGTTAAATAAAGCAATCCTCCAATCATTGGTCTATATATTTTCTGATTTGCCTTGGGAGAGTCATCATCTTTACTTAGCTTGCGTCCAGTTACCATAGGTGTACCTATTGGCCTTGAGTCTTCCAATCCAAATTTCTTTAGCAATTCTTTTACATACTTGGACTGAGATATGAAGATACCTTTATTTGATTGAACAATTTACAGACCTAGGAAGAAATTCATCTCACCAAACATTGACATCTCAAACTCACTTTTCTTCTGATCAGCAAATGCTTTACATATGCATTCATTTCCACTAAAAATGATATCATCAACAAAAACTTCAACAATTAGAATGTCCTCATGATTAATTTTGAAGTAGAGATTACTATTAGCAGTACCTTTGCTAAATCCTAGCTTAAGCAAATGCTTATCCAATTTGGCATACTAGGCTCTTGGAGCTTGTTTGAGTCCATACAAGGCTTTTCCCAATCTACAAACCATATCTCCCTAATCAGACAACTGAAATCCTTCTGGTTGCTCAATGTAGACTTCTTCCTCCAAGTCTCCATTCAGAAATATTGATTTTGCATCCATTTGATCTACTTTAAAATATTTGAAAGTAGCAAATGCAAGGAATAATCTAACTACCTCTATCCTTGCCACTGGAGTAAAAGTTTCTTCCAAATCAATTCCTTCTACTTGAGAGTAGCCTTTACATACCAACCTTGCCTTATTCCTTACCACCTCACCATCTTCATTCAGTTTATTCTGGAAGACCCATTTGGTTCCAATCACATTTTTGTTCTCAGGTCTAGGAACTAGATCCCATGTGTGATTCTTTTCAATTTGCATCAATTCCTCTTCTATTGCTTTGACCCAGTTTTCGTCATTGCAAGCTTCACTTACTGATTTAGGTTTAATACTTGAAATCAAACAAATCTCTTCTTGATCTTCAGACATTTTTCTCCTAGTTTGAACACCTTTACTCTTATCTCCTATGATCTGATCTTCAAGATTATTTAATCTTACATACCTGGGAGTTTTGGAGATTGTTTGAGCTTCTGTTTCTTGAACTTGTTCCTCATCATCTGTGATAACCTCTAGAGTCACCGTTTCAAACTCAATCTAGCTCTAAACTTGAACTTGCCTTCCTTGATTTTGACTTTCATCTTGATCATCTAAATCATATCCGGAGTACTTGGAGAGTCCTTCATTGCTTTCATCAACATTAACATTCACACTTTCAACAATCTTCTTCAATCTTTTATTGAAGCACCAGTAGGCCTTACTTTGAGTTGAGTATCCCAAAAATATTCTTTCATCACTTCTTGCCTCAAACTTACCTAAGTATTCATCTCTTTTGATATAACATTTACTAACAAAGACTCTGAAGTATCTCACAGTAGGAGGATGACCAAACCAAAGCTCATAAGGAGTCTTACCAGAATTTCCTTTGATTTGCACCCAGTTACGAGTGTAGACAGCAGTACTCACGACTTCTCTCCAATAAACTTGAGGAACATTTGTTTCCATTAGCATGGTTCTGGAAGCTTCTTGAATGGTCCAGTTCTTTCTTTCCACAACTCTATTTTTTTGAGGAGTCCTAGGAGCATATAACTGTCTTTTTATTCCATGCTTTTCACAAAAAAGCATCAAACTCACCGGAGGTAAATTCTCCACCTCTGTCAGATCTCAGACACTTTAGTTTCCCACCAATCTCATTTTTAACCATCATCTTGAACACCTTAAACTTGTCAAGGGCTTCTGATTTTTCTCTCAGAAAGGTTACCCATATCATCTGGGAGTAATCATCAATTAGCAGCATGAAATATATGTCTCCTTGAACACTCCTAATTCTAGCAGGACCATAGAGATCAGTATGTACTAGTTCCAGTCTCTCACTTGAACCTTGTTCCTTACTCTTGAATGAAATTTTGTTCTGTTTGCCCAATTGACATTCTCTACCTATGTTATTAGGTTTTATAAGTCTTGGAAGATCTCTTACAGCTTGAGTGGAACTTATTTTAACAATGTTGTCAAAATTCACATGACACATCCTCCTATGCCATAGCCAACTTTGATCTATCTGAGCAATCAAACAACTTTTCCTAGAACTACTTAAGTGAAAGATGTTACCTTTGGTTTGAGTATTGGATACAATTTCAATTCCGAAGCTTTTCTAGGATTCTGCATTTTCCATCCTTGAATTGAAGATCATAACCCTTGTCAACCCACTGTCCAACACTGAGAAGATTATGTTTTAGTCCTTCCACATACAAAACATCATTGGTGTTGTTCTTTCCATCAAAAGAGATGGATCCTCTGTCACGGGTTCTACCAGTTGAGTTGTTTCCAAATTTCACAAGTCTGCCTTCATAGTTTTCAAAGTTCACAAACTTACTGTTGTCACCAGTCATGTGATGAGAACATCCACTATCAATCACCCATTCATCTTTTTCAATAACTTGAGCAGCCAAGGCACTTTCCACATTTTCACAACTAGCAGATTCAGTAGACACTAGATCTTCTTCTTTGATAGCAATAAACACCCAATCATTTTCAGAGGAGCCTACATGATCAGATTCATCATCTATTACCCTTTCTTCTCCATTTTCTTGGACATAGTAACATTTCTTCTGACCTTTATACCTGTTAGGGTTTGGTTTTGAAAATCTTTTTGGACATCTTGAGGCAAAGTGACCAATCTTATTACAAGCAAAGGATTTGAGTGGTAATTTCCCTTCATACTTACCGGATCCTCTTGGCATTCTTCTGGCAATAAGAGCTTCAAGATCTGTTGTTTCTATTTCAACATCTTCAAGATCCTTTCTTGTCTTGACAAATCTGTTTGATCTTGTAGAAGAGCTTTCACCCAAATCATATCTTTTTTTTCCATACACACTAGCCTTGAATGCAGATTCAGACTTGGGAAGAGAATCACCAAACTCACTTAATTTGAAAGCTGAAATTTTGCCAACCAGATGAAATCTTGTAACCTCTGAGACTGTCTTGATCTCTTCGATAGCTACAACCTTATGTTTGTATGAATATGGTAAAGATCTGAGTACTTTTGACACAATTTCTGATTCTTCCAAAGTTTCACCAGCACACCTAATGCCACACACAAGTTCATTTATCTTTTGCATGTAATTTGTGATGTTTTCATCTTCGCTCATCCTCATAGTTTCAAATTTTCCTCTCAGACTTTGCATCTTTGCACATTTGACATATTTATCACCTTCATATAGATACTCCAATTTTTTCTAGATTTGATAAGCAGTTTTTAGACCAAAGACATTTTTCATTTCTAAATCAGTCAAGGCACTTAACAAGCCTTCTTTAGCTCGAAGATTATTTTTAGCATCTTTGACTTGATCAGGAGTTGAAGGACCTTTCTCTGGAGGTTTGTACTCAACACTGGTTATTGCCCAATATGAATCACCCATGCATTCCAAATGGCACTCCATGCGATCTTTCCAAAGAGAGTAATTTGTTCCATCAAATCTTGGATTATCCTTCTTGTAGGTCGACATCCTAGATCTCCTCAAGTGGTTAGGCTTTTATGAGAGGATCTAGCTTTGATACCAATTGTTGGAACTAGACAACTGAGAGGGGGGTGAATCAGTTGTCCCACAAAACTTATAACCATCTTTATTATCTTACTATTAGATTAGTGATGTAAACATTGAAGCATTAATAAACAGCATTAGAGTAGAAACATAATCAACACACTTGAGACCAAGATTTTGACATGGAAAGCTGATTAAGGGAAAAACCATGGTGGGGGTTAACCCACAAAATGCATACCCTGTTAAAAGTACTTAGTAAAATAGAAGGCACATGCCTTCGGGCACATTGCCCAGAGCTCACTGCTCAAAAGAGAGGCTCACAGCCTATAGAATTTATTTAGAAAGAATTAACTGAGAAATAGCATCTGCTTCATGCCTGATTCAGTTTCAATGAATGCTCAAGAAATTTTGCTTTGCCTCAAACTCTTCTTCACATTCTACATTGCTCTCACTTCTTTTCTTCTCTACTCTGCTCCTGATCCTTTCTTTAGATTATATCTATTTTGCACAAGGATGATTTCAATACCTCTTCAACAAGTATTTATATACTTCATCAACCTTGGAATGATCAACAAGGTCGGCTAAACTTGACGCAGATCATCATATTGTCGGCCAAAAATAACTGAGACTTGAATATGATTCTACAACCACTCCATGCTTCATAAAACTATTATTAAGGCATCTGGAACATGCTAGGAACATCTGATCAGCCAAGACTAGGAAGAACATCAACCTCAAGAAGAAATCTTCAATCAACAAGCTCAAACCTCAATACGAAACTCCAACATAGTAGCCATATGATCCAGAGACCTCCACAAGCACATTGAATTCACAAATAACTTCCATTCTAAACCAAATTATCAAAAGCAATTGCATCTTCCTCTGAAACCTCAAGAACACTCTCTGCCATGACTGTCAAACAAGAAGGATAGCTTATAGACCTCCAAACCATGAACCACTGGTGTTGATGATACAAATTGACTTCCCAAACATGCCTTCAGATTCGTAGATCACAATTTTATATTACCAGAGCAATCCAGACCTCTTTTCTGTCACTCTGTATTTCCTGAGTATTGTAGGAACTAGTTCTACTCAGATGGCCATAACTCCTTCAAATCTTCATGTAGACATCTCAAATATTAACTAGAGAAATCTCTAACAATCCTCTACACAGCCACATGATCTGCATACATTGATTATCATTAATTTTCTCAATATCCTCAACAGTCTGGTCTTCTATGCAAACAACAAAATATGATACAGTTGACACCAATGGCAACAAGGATATGTTGACATCAATGATAACCCACTTAGGCACATATTTGCAACAGAGATTCCATTTCTTCAAGGCATCATGTCAAACTATCCACTTGCCTTATCTATGTTTCCACATTTTGCATACATGTCTCCTAAGACAGTTGCAACTAAAACATCTTTAAAAATTCCCATATCCTTTATGATTTGATGGATGTCCATGTATTGTGTTCCAAAGATCTTACTTTGGCACTAGCAGAGAGGATGTAGTCAAAGGTTGTGGATTTTAGCTTTACACCCACCAATTGGTTTTGCTTGAAAGTTTCTAAAGCATTATTTGCATATCCTGCAACCATACCATTCCATGAGACCACATTTCTTTGAGGCATCATGTCAAAAAGTTCACTGACCTTGTCTATGCTTCCACATTTTGCATACATCTCTTCTAGGGCAGTTGCAACTACAACATTTTTCAAAATTCCAATAGACCACATTTTCTTGAGGCATCATTCAATGCAACTACAATATTTGATAAAATTCCCTTATGCATTTTGTAAGAATACATGAGATACTATACATTTCCTTATGATTACCCTAATTAGTAAGAATTAATAAGAAAGAATCATAATGACAATAATTAACATTCAAGGATTTCTAATGAAGACCCAGGGTTTGGGTGCCAATGGGAACTCAACAAACCCTCGCATCAATATTTATTTGAAGATATTTTATGATTTAGACTAATACAAATGCTTGGGTATCTCATGATCATATTGAGATCTAATCATTGCTTTGTTTCTTGTAGGGTTTGTTTCCATGCTTCTAATCATAATAATCAAGGATATGGGACAACAAGGTTATGGAATAGCTCTTTTCATGTCATATGAGAAGTTCATCTCCACAATACCATCAAGATGTTTTGAATTTCAACAACAAATTTCCATCTGTCCAAACCCTACCATCGTACACACTCAAGAAGGCTTCAGTTTCATGCAATAGAAAGGTGTTAGGAGTGACATTTTGTATTCCATAGATCATGGGGCTGAATGGACTATTCCAAAACATCAGGGTGGGTGGTTAAATGCCAAGAGAGGTCTTGTTTCATGTACCAAGTGCCCCAATCATTCGAGGTAGTAGGCTACCGGTAAAGTCCCTTAAGATCCCTAAGATGAAAAAATTGCCAAACTTTGACAGAGCAGTTCTTAGAATTCATGGAAGCTAGGAATGCTTTTTTTAGATCTACAAGTGCATGTGGGGTCCGTCTACAATAACCTCTCTTGTTTTCATTGAACTCTTCTTTGTTTGACCATGTCAGAATCAAATGCATTCTTGCAAAATGCTTTAGTTCCATGCAGTGGAAAGGTTGCTATGTGCCATATTTTTTGTTTTGATCATCGTGGGGCCGAACCAACTACGCCAACATGTCCGAGTGGGTAAGTAAATGCTAGGGGAGGTATTGTTTTGTGTGCCAAGTGTCTCAATGGTTCCGGGCTGCACGCTACCGGCAAACACGAAAGGTGCTAGGTGTCAGTAGCTTGTAGGCTGAAATGACTGGGACACTTGGCACATGAAATGAGACCTTCCCTACCATTTACCCACCCACCTGGATGTGTTGGCACAATTGTTTCACACCCAAGACCTGCGGAATGCAAAATTCTAGTGTTAGCAACTTTTTACTTTATCAATAGCATACAGCCTGGAATGACTGGGATGCTTGACACACGAAATGAGACCTTCTCTACCATTTACTCACCCACCCCAATGTGTTGGTGCAGTCCATTTCCACAATGAGTAGAACAAAAAATATGGCACCTGGCAACCTTTTCACTACATGAAATTGAATCATTTTGTAAGAATGTGTTTTATTTCGGAATGGTCAAACAGATAAGACTTGAATGAAACTGAGAGAGGTTATTGTAGATGGATCCCACATGCAACTCTGTCAAAGTTTGGTAATTTTTGTGTCTTAGGGATCTTAAGGGATTTTGCTGGTAGCCTGCTGCCACGAATAATTGGGGCACTTGGCACACGAAATGAGACCCCCCTTGGAATTTACCTACCCAACTCGACATGTTGGCATAGTCCATTTGGTGCCACGAGCTATAGAATACAAAATGTCACTTCTAGCACCTTTCTACTGCATGAAACTAAAGCATTTTGCAAGAATGCATTTGATTTTAGCACATCAAATAGACTAGAGTTGACCAAAACTGAGAGAGGTTATTATAGACAAACCCCACATGCACCTGTAGGTTCAAATGAAATGTTCCCAATGAAAGGAAACAAGGTATGTGGAAAACGCTTCCTAGACTGATCTAATGAGGAAAGACTTATGCAAATTTTTACTTTTACAGTTATAGATTAAGACGCACATTAATAGAAAGATAATAACAACTTCTAAATGCAAACACAAAACTCGCAACACAAGATATATGTGGGGAAAACTCTTTTAGGTAAAAAACCCCACACTCCAAAGCTGCTCAATATATAATTCAGAAATCATGAAGATTACAATATACTTGCAGAGCAAGGTTTTACAAGAGTATATCCAACTAGAGATCCAGGAGGTAATTCGACATCTATAAGATTCTACATGTAACCTCCATCTCAAGTTCCTGATATATAGGAGATACAATACAGCACACCGCCAACAATAATTAAAAAACCATGAGCCAAAACCACCCAAAAAGTGGTGCCCAAATTATCTCTAATCAAAGATACCTTGTGATGTGCCAAACCACACACCAACACGTGTAACACTCCCCTTTATAGCTCTTTTATGTGTCCAACAAGTTTTTACATTTCCCAAAACAGAAGGTCCAACTTTTGGAGGCCATGACTTTTGATCCGAGTGTCCGATCGACGAACCATTTTATCCTTGGAAAGCTACGTCGATTATCCTAATTTCAGGATGTTTAGAGAAGTTTTGAATTCGGTATTTGAGTTCAAAGACTTTTTCCTGCAGTTTCAAAAAATAGAAACTTTAATATCTTGCGATCTAGATATGATCTTGAGACAAAACTCACCTGAGATGTTCACTTAGCTATTCTGCTCCTTCTGGGAAAAAATTCAGGTCAACCCAAGCTCAATCGAAGAACTTACTAAAAATAGTAAGACTCGCTATTTTTAGCTCTCTTGGAAACTTTTGGAAACTTTGAAAGTTCCAGACCATTATCCAAGATAAAGGGTATTCAAAAAATACCAAAATTGGGAAGAATAGTAATCTTTCAAAGTTGCAAGGTTGAGACACTTTTCCTCACACCCAACTGCCACGAATTCTGAGAACTACTCCATCAAAGTTTGGCAATTTTTACATCTTAGGGATCTTAAGGGACTTTACCAGCAGCCTGCTGCCATGAATGATTGGGGCACTTGGCACATGAAATGATACATCCCCTAGCATTTACCCACCCACCCCAACATGTTGGCACAGGTCGTTCAGCCCCATGAGCTATGAAATGCAAAATGTCACTCCTAGCACCTTTCTATTACATGAAACTAAAGCATTTAGCAAGAATGCATTTGATTTTGGCATGGTCAAATGAGCTGTAGTTGACCAAAACTGAGAGAGATTATTGTGGATGGACCCCACGTGCACCTATAGGTCCAAACAAAGTGTTCTTAGCTACCACAAATTCTAAGAAAACCTTTATCAAAGTTTGGTAGTTTTTCTGTCTTAGGGATCTTAAGGGACTTTGCCGGTAGCCTGCTGTCCCAAATGATTGAGGCTCTTAACACCATATTTTGTGATCAACATCAACATCATGAGGACACTGAATAAATCTTTGACACATGAAGACACTGAGAACATTGAAGACATGGAGGACAAAGAAGCATGAAGACATAAACAAACTCATGTCATGAGGAAGAATCACAACCCAATCCAACTCCTAAAAGCATGACATGTTATGATGAAGAACCACAACCAAATCTAATGATCCAATGGAATGAACCAATTGGTTTCATTTGATTTCATTAAGTTCTGAGTAAATTAGAGCATTTTTTTCTCCAGACTGCTTGAAACCCTCATTAGGGTGAGTTCTGACTGAAAAACATGGATTTCTCCTCATTCCACCATTGAATAAACTTTAAACTTGGTGCAATAAGGGTAGACATGTTGTGTTTTTTGCTCTTGAAGTGGCAAGAGCAGGGGATGAATATTGAGGCCAATTAGTTGATGCCCTAGGCAGAAAACCTCTTATTTTTGGTATATGAGATGCATAGGTGTTAGGGTTTGTAGAAAGGCTCTTGGGAAATGGTTTGAAGGGATTTGAAACTTAAGATAGACTATTTGGGACATGTTTGGGCTGTTGGCATGAAATTTTAAGGTCAGGGTTGTGAAAACCTTATTGTAACCTAGGGGAATAAGCCTAATTAGGCCTAAATTAAAGCCTAGCAGCAGAAATTAGCCATCAGTGTTCCAAAACAACCTCACCTACAAATTTGGCATGTTGTCAAATGCCATAATGGGTACTCAAATCTGTATTCACATTTTAGTTATGAGGTTTGGTTAGGAATTTATGTTGGAAAAATTGGTTGTGGAGTACTACAAGAAGAATGGGAAGCTTGTGAGAGAAACCCATCAAATTAGAGTTCTATATTTGTAAAGGTTGTTTGAATGAGTTAGGTAGAAGTCCTCCACCCTACTCTACATCAATCCACCACTGCTTGTCAAGCTCATACCACTGCTTGAAGCACTACAACTCATGCCTTGTCTTGAAGCAATATAACTCTGTGCATCACATCACATACTCTATGAAGAAGCATAATGGTATCATCAAACAATAGACAACCAATTTAGACCTGCACAATTATGCATTCCTTACTTTCAAGGAAATGCAATTGGCACATGTAAAACCAAATTCATATAAGGTTAATTGATCATCATATTAAATATTTAATATAAACTATTGTATACATAATGTCATGAACATAAAATCTAGTTTAAATACAAATCCATATAGGCATGTCCAAACAAAGCCATGCAAGCATATATACAAAAATATACATCGGTAACATACAAATGTATGTACATACATCGGTAACATAAAAAAAGTGCAATCTCGATGGGTACCACACTCCAGATTATGTTGTTTTTTTAGAATCTGGTAGTGCCCACCTGGAGTTACAGTTTCGAGCATTTACACTAGCAAGCCTTTTCAGAGAAACCCAAAAAAATTCTAAGTCCCTCAGCCTCCAGTTGTATGCATGTATCTTTGTGTGTACTGTTGTCATATTTTTGCCTGGCCCCAAAATATTCTTTTTTCCCTCCTTCTATCAATGAAATCCGATCAGAGAAAGCCTGATTAGAAGGAGAGAAAGTTTAAATCTTTCAATTACCCATGCTCTGCCTTGCCAAAAAGTCCCAAAATCTCACCTTGAGAATCTTTGCCAAAAACGCAGAAAAACCCAGAAATCTTTTATCTTCAAGTATTTTCATCGCAAGGATTTCTTAGTTTCATCCTTTGTATTTGTGTATGTATTTTTGAATGTATATTCACAGATACATTTGCCATTGTATGTTTCATATACAAGAGGCCGATATACAAAGCGTCATCGGTGAGACAAGCCTCATTGGCAGCTAAGACTAAGGTTTCTCCGATCGGCCGATGAAGATACAAAGGAAGCATGCAAGGGACCATATACAAAGCAGAATATACAAAGGAAAGTGGGGTCCCCTTTCATACAAAGGCGATTGTATCTCATATACAAGTCACACATGCAAGGAAACATGTCAGAAGAGATACAACGCCTGGACCCAATTGAAATTTCAAATTGATTCATAATGATTTGGGGTCCGCCCTTGTATGTGGTGATTGTATGTATATACAATTGCACATACAATTTCAAATGCAAATGAAGATATAATGGCTTGCCGATGGAGATACAAATATTCAGCGATGGCGAACCAATCAGGTGCTGACACGTGTCCAAGGGCATTTGTATGTATATACAACTGCATATACAAAGATTTGAAGGCGAAAAAGGCAAAAATGTTTGTTCGAGTTGTGAAAAGTCTGCGATGGGAAAAAGCTGCCTGCGTGGTACGTTTTAATTGGCCAACGACTTTTCAGTACGGTTTGAAGCCATTGATCTTGGCGATGAGGAGGAAATCGATGGCCCTGTTTCAAAATTTCATAGGAAGGTTTTCCTATGCATTCGCAGCTACATTCCAGGTGGGAAAAAATTCTTGAACATGCAAACTGCAACGTTTCCAGAAGTCGTGGGTAGGTTGGCCATTAATGGCAAAATTGCAAAGGTATGGGTCTGAAGGGACAAGCCAGCTACCATTTTTAATGAAAGATCTCCAGACGGCGGCACATCCCCCAATCTCCCCTGCTTTTTCCTCTGTTTATCTTGGCTGCATTGAATGTTTAAGGAGCCATTCAAAAGCTGCATTGTATCTGGAAAAATTTTGAAATAACATTGTACTTAATGCTGAGTACACGTTCTTGTATATAAGTGAACTGTGTTACTCATTTTTTGGGTTGTTGAAGACTTGGGCAGATTTTTTGGAGAAATAACGAAAAACGAAGCTTTTTGGTTGTTCTATCTCTTTTGTGAGTTTATGAGTTGCATTTGAGTGCACGCTGCACATATTTTCAGTTTCATGTTGTGTTTATATGAAAAATGCTTCTTTGCATGTGTTTAGTTGTTTGTCTCCATTTGTTGTATTAATCCCTTCTTTTGAATTTGGTTGCTAAGGGTTCCTCAGATTCTAGAATATAGACTTTCTGTATTGCATGCTTGATCTATGACTTCCATTCAAGGAGTGGATTAAACTGTTTTAGGTTAAGTATGAAGAAGAATGTATGTCAGCTGGGATATTTGTAAGTAGAGGCAGCTAAATACTCAGCCTTGGGTGGTGTTTGTAAGGCAAATACCAATCCTAACCCCTTGAAATTTGAATGCCAGTGCAAATCATTCACTTGTATACATCTAGTTGACTCCTTGCCCTGAGATAGGCACTGGTCTGCTCCTTGTGTGATGTTACAATCCAAAACCCCTGTCTTGCATCCAAAATATCAAAACAAATCATTTCAAATCTACAACCTGTTAGTTTGTAGGAGTAGAAATAGGACCCATGCATACTCTCATTCCTAACCAATTAGATATGTCCAAGAACACTGCCAGCCTAGTGACTTATCATGCAAATCTTGGTCCAAACATGAGAGTATTCTGCCTTTATTGTAAAGTTAAATCTTTCTATTGGGACTGAGTCAAAGACAAATCTTTAGCAATAGGGATACCTCCTTGGTGCAGCAGAACCATAAGTGAAGGGGAGGCATCTCATGCAACCTTTTGTGTTTGTTGGCCGAATCTGCCCATGCATTGGAACTAGAAAACCATTTGCTAATTCAAAAAAAACCCCAACAAAGTAGGGACTCCACTGGGGATAGAGTCGAATGATTTAAAGGCTAGAAAATCTAGTTTCCAGTGAAGTTGTAGCAATACAAAAGAACAACCATGTGGTGCTCTGCTGGCGTGATGAATCCAAAAAACAAAAGTGCCTTGTTGATATTCTGTCCTCTCCATGAGAGGTGGCGACTCTGTTGATTGAACCTATCAAAGCTCCAACATATTTCCAGGTATTCATCTTTTGATTCAAAAATAATGAGTCTAGAGCAGCAGTCTTGGTTGTGCTCTCTGAGAAGGCCATTTTTTATTGAAAGATATAAAGCTCTGAATTTCACAGGAATAAGTGGTTACCCAAATGTTATCCCCAATAAGATTAGAAAATGTTTGCCAAAATATAGTGGATTAAATTTTGAGTCTACAAACAAACATCTGCAAAAATTTTGTAATTTGATAGAAGATTATGAGGTAGAGGCTGAAGATGTAGTAATGAGACTTTTTGTTCAGTCATTAGAGGATGATGCTAGGGTCTGGTTTTCAGACTTGCCTGTGTGTTCAGTTTCTTCATGGGTAGATTTAGAAATTGCATTCCTAGAGCAGTTTGGTGAAAGATTTGATTTGGCCTCATTGATCATACATTTCATGAATATTCAAAAGGAAGAGGAAGAACTGGTTCCAGCTTTTAATCTTAGATTTATTAAGTTGCTCAGGTGGATCCCTGAATATATGAGACCCAATGATGCATTGTGCTTGACAATTTATTTGGCTGCATTTGATGAAGAAATGAATTATTTATTGAGAGATAAGAAACTAGTCACACTTCACCAGGCTTACAAAGTTGCTATGGATATTGAAAACAATCAGAAATATGGAATTCTAGTAGGTTTCATGGCTACAAGTTTTCAAAATAGTTATCAAAGTGAATATATTTCAGCTATCCTAATGTGCTCATTTAAAGATGATTTTGTAGAGGGAAATATATTTCAGAACAGTATGTGTAGTCATGATGTGATGCATAAACATGAAGAAGATGTTGTAGAAAATGTAGGCACATCCTATAATGGTGAAGACAAAGTTTGTTATCAGCCTCTAGAAGAAAGATCTACAGACGTAAAATGCCCTTCAAATGATCAAATGAAAGATATACATGAGGTTGTGTCTTGCAATAATAGGTATATCCCAGTTATTCCTGATTATTTATATGAGGCGGATATAGAGAGCTTCACTCTAGGTATAGAAGATGCAGATTCAAGGGACGACAGTGAATATGTTAGTGATTGTCAGCATTCAGATGCATATGTGAGCCTTTCAGATGATGAAATATATATGGATGCTGAATATGAGTTTTTCCTTGAAAATTTTGACTATATGTACAGTGTAGAGGTTGAAACTTTTACTATTGATTATTAGTGCATTAGTGAAGAGGAAAAATAGGGTCACTATTCAGATGTGAATGGACGAGTTGCAGATGTTCATGATGATACAGATGGGGATAGTGTTGGTTGTAGGGGTGACTATGAAGCTTTTAGCATAGGGTTGCACTCTAAACTATTTATGCCTTCTCTTGAGACATTCCAGGTGGACATTAATGATAAAATTGTTGAGAGCAATGATGATGAATATCTGAATGTTTATAAAAATGAATATGATTATGAGATGTTGCTTTTGTCTGAATATTGCATGTTTGATACAGAGGAGGTCTTATTTTATAAAGGGCAAAATTCTGATGTTGATTCATTTGTTTCATGTGAGTCTGTTATTTTTCCAAGCAACATCAGTGACTCATATGATCATGACAGTCTACTACTGAGAATGGTAAATGCTTATGAATCTTGTTGTAGATGTGTTGAAGGAGAAAGAAGCAACACCACAAATAATTGCAACGTTGGGTACTACAGACAGCCAAGTGTTTTTCGGCTTCATTTGAAGAAATCAAAAGAAAATTAGATATTTGACAAAGGAAAATACTGGTTTTTCCTTTTTGGTGACCCTAGGCCACCAAGTAAATTTTAAAAAGTGTGATTTGTGATGCAGGTTGGTGCAGCTTTGACTCTGTGCCCAACGGATAAGGCCCGGTCTGCATCCCAGAGTTCTGGAGTTCTTGCCATGCCTGCAAGAGGCATCCATCCCCAGATAGAGCCAATGGTGGTGCCCACCTGGAGTTACGGTTTCGAGCATTTGCATCTGCAAGCCTTTTCAGAAAAACCCAAAAAATTTCTAAGTCCCTCGGCCTCCAGTTGTATGCATGTATCTTTGTGTGTACTATTGTCATATTTTTGCCTGGCCCCAAAATATTCCTATTTCCCTCCTTCTATCAAAGAAATTTGATCAGAGAAAGCCTGAATAAAAGGAGAGAAAGTTTAAATCTTTTAATTACCCATGCTCTGCCTTGCTAAAAAGTCCCAAAATCTCACCTTGAGAATCTTTGTCAAAAACCCATAAAAACCCAAAAATCTTTTATCTTCAAGTATTTTCATCGCAGGGATTTCTCAATTTCATCCTTTGTATTTGTGTATGCATTTTTGAATGTATATTCGCATATACATTCGCCATTGTATTTTTGCATATACAAGAGGCTAATATACAAAGGGTCATCGGCAAGACAAGCCTCATCGACAGCTAAGTCCAAGGTTTCTCCAATCGGCCGATGAAAATACAAAGGAAGCATGCAAGGGACCATATACAAAGCAGAATATACAAAGGAAAGTGGGGTCCGCTTTCATACAAAGGCGATTGTATCTCATATACAAGTCGCACATGCAAGGAAACATGTCAAAAGAGATACAACGCCTGGACCTGATTGAAATTTCAAATTGATTCATAATGATTTGGGGTCCACCCTTGTATGTGGTGATTGTATGTATATACAATTGCACATACAATTTCAAATGCAAATGAAGATACAATGGCTTGCTGATGGAGATACAAATATTTGGTGATGGTAAACCAATCAAGTGCTGACACGTGTCCAAGGGCAGTGGTATGTATATACAACTGCATATACAAAGATTTTAAGGCGAAAAAGGCAGAAATGTTTGTTCGAGCTGTGAAAAGTCTACGATGGGAAAAAGCTGCCTGTGTGGCACGTTTTAATTGGCAAATGACTTTTCAGTGTGGTTTGAAGCCATTGATCTTGGTGATGAGGAGGAAATCAACGACCCTGTTTCAAAATTTCATATGAAGGTTTTCCTATGTATTCGCAGCTGTATTCTAGGTGGGAAAAAATTCCTGAACACGCAAACTACTGCATTTCTAGAAGCCGCAAGTAGGTTGGCCATTAATGGTGAAATTACATAGGTATGGGTCTGAAGGGACAAGCCAGCTACCATTTTTAATGAAAGATCTCCAGACGGCGGCACATCCCCCAATCTCCCTTGCTCTTTCCTCTATTTCTCTTGGCTACATTGAATGTTTTAGGTGCCATTCAAAAGGTGCATTGTATCTGGGCAAAGTTTTAAAATAACATTGTACTTAATGCTGAGTACACGTTCCTGCTATATAAGCGAACTGCGTTACTCATTTTTTGGGTTGTTGAAGACTTCGGCAAAATTTTTAGAGAAATAACAAAAAATAGAGCTTTTTGGTTGTTCTATCTCTTTTGTGAGTTTATGAGTTGCATTTGAGTGCACGTTGCACATATTTTCAGTTTCATTTTGTGTTTATATGAAAAATGCTTCTTTGCATGTGTTTAGTTGTTTGTCTCCATTTGTTGTATGCATTCCTTCATTTGAATTTGGTTGCTAAGGGTTCCTCAGATTCTAGAATATAGACTTTTTGTATTGCATGCTTGATCTATGACTTCCATTTAAGGAGTGGATTAAATTGTTTTAGGTTAAGTATGAAGAAGAATGTATGTCAGCTGGGATATTCGTAAGTAGAGGCAGCTAAATACTTAGTCTTGGGTGGTGCTTGTAAGGCAATTATCAGTCCTAACACCTTGAATTTGAATGCCAGTGCAAATCATTCACTTGTATATGTCTAGTTGACTCCTTGCCCTGAGATAGGCACTGGTCTGCTCCTTGTGTGATGTTATAATCCAAAACCCCTTGTCTTGCATCCAAAATATCAAAACAAATCATTTCAAATCTACAACCTGTTAGTTTGTAGGAGTAGAAATAGGACCCATGCATACTCTCATTCCTAACCAATTAGATATTTCCAAGAACACTGCCAACCTAGTGACTTATCATGCAAATCTTGGTCCAAACATGAGAGTATTCTGCCTTTATTGTAAAGCTAAATATTTCTATTGGGAGTGAGTCAAAGACAAATCTTTAGCAATAGGGATACCCCCCTTGGTGTGGCAGAACCAGAAGTGAAGGGGAGGTAGCTCACGCAACCTCCTATATTTGTTGGTCGAATCTGTCCGTGCATTGGAACTGGCAAACCCTTTGATGATTCAGAAAAAACCCCAACAGAATCTAGGAAAATATGTCCTTGGACGAGGGTAAATGCAAAGAGATGGGAGACCGAAAAGTTGCCACCATGTCCAAAAATAAAGAAAGACGTGAGGACATTATAACACACTCGTATTTTGCTTTACATAAAAGCAAAAAACAACTCATTTCTCCTCACTCACGCCATGACCATTGCAAGCTTAGTAGCCAAAAACTCAAGTGAAAGTGCGATCACGTTGAAAAAAAGGCTATCTAATCAACTGTAAGAGATAAAACAATAAATCCACGATGCCACCTTGCCACCAAAGATGTCATCATGCGAATTTGGAGGCTCCAGCAGAGGATGAAGGTATGGTTTGACTGATTTTGTTAGTTTGAGAACAATTTTTGAGTTTTCAATGTTTAATTTGTTTTTATATTGCATCTACAGTTATTGAGGAAAGAGAAAACCTAAATCTAGCTAAGGAGCATGAAAAGAACCCCCAAAACCTTCCAAATCCTCAAAACCTACCTTCACCTCCTTTTAATGTAAGGGATAGTCAAGAACACTACCTAGGGATAACAGAAGAAAACAAGAAACATCTTAAAACTATTATTCAAACCCTAAACAATCCAAGTGGAACCACTGATCGTAGGAGGGCACTTACAAAATCACTAGGGGAGATTGTTTCCCACACAGGTTCGGTGACAAAACAAATCACCGAATTCCAAGACTATAGGGAGAGGTGTCAACAATATTATGCTGACAATTTGTCATATGAACAAGTCAAGAATGAAAAAATTACAAAATCTCAATTATGTGCACACTTTATTAATCCCAAAACCAGCCAAAGATTAGAATAAAGCTCCAAATGGTTTCCTATACATTGGTGTAGGAACGAAGAAATATCTCAAAACATTTTGGATAGATGATACATGGTCTTTGATGAGCTTCCATGCAACAATGATGAGGTACCAGAATATTTCTTGAGGAAACTCTATTGTGAGTTCGTCCTCAACAAGATTCTAATTTATTTTGACATTTGTGAGTTCAAAGGTACAGGTGGTGGCTCTGCCCAAGATAGACCCAAGGCTCAACGAGATGAAAACTGTGTGCCTATACCCCAAGCAAGGCCAAAACGTAGGTCACTCCCTTTGTCTTTGAAGTAGACTGTTGAGGTGGAGACATTACATTCATTGACTACTCTCACCTAAACTCTATCACAGCATGTCGATGATCTTACCCCAGCTAATGATTGTGAGAGTAGCAGGTGTCATGTGTCCCCACATTTGTGTAGTTCATGTGGGAACCTATATGATTATGGGACACAGATGGCACAACAGAACTCTCAACAGGATGCTACGATGTAGGGGCAGGATATTGCGACACAGGGGCAAGACATATTGGATGAACTTGTTCTTAGTGATGATCTCTTACAACATACATTTGGTATTGACTCTCAGGTAATTTGTTACAAGTTTCATCTTGATTTAGTATATTGTTATTTGAAATTTGTAATTAATTTTATATGATTATCTATATTATAAGTCAAAAATAATGTATGTAATTGTCTGCATAGTGAAATTCAAGGGTCAGAGTCTTCATCCTACCTCTGTTAGCTATCCATTGGTGGGTTATGAGAGGAGGTCAACTCAACAGGTATGTAATTTATCACATAATCGTAATTATTGTAGATATGTCAATGGTAATATTATTTTGTGACAACTTGATGATTTCAATAGTCACCGGCACCTCCACGGTTTCCTTGGTCCCTTGGACGCCAACCCACAAATTTTATGGAGGTCAATTGAACCATTTCTAATCATTATGCATTTTTAAAAAAAATGTTATGTATTTATTTTGTTTCAATAATCTTGAACTTGATTTTCAGATGTTGAATACAGTGGAGACTCCTCCCGATCTTTGTGAGTCAGCGCAGATAGGCATTGCTTCAGCCATGATGTCTGCAAATCCTTTGACTGAGGTATGAGCGAATAATATGAAAATGTCATAATTTTGAATTTCTTGTTTTATCTCATGTCATTTCATGTACATAAATGATATTTATGTTTAGTCAATTTTTCTTCTTGATGCTTCTCACAGGAGGTCACAACTCCATTCTATCCAAGTATGGACATAGAGAGAGACAAGATGATGGAGAGTGATCATCAGGTGGTAGTAAGTGATCGATTACATATGTGAGGTTATATATTTCATACATTTTCTATATTAATGTGCATATATTATTTGATTGTATTAATAGGTGGAGCCAGATCGACTTTTATCGAAGAGGTCTACTCGACGATAGAGAGGATGAGTCAGTGATTGGCTCTAAATCTTCACGGTCAAGCAAGGGATGCCGATTATTTCATAAAAGTCCATAGGAAACTACTTTTTGGGACATTTTTTGTATGCCTAGATGGCCTTGTATACATACTTTTGTATGAACTACCGATGTATGTTTTTGAATATATGCCTGTATGGCTTTGTTTGGACATGCCTATATGGCTTTGTATATAAACTAGATGTTATGTTCATGATATTATGTATATGACAGCATATATTAATTATTTGATATGATGATCAATTATCATTATAGGAATTTGGTTTTACACGTGCCAATTACATTTGCTTGAAAGTTTATAAATCATTTTCAAATTATCCATTTTGTGCATATCTTGCAATCATTGCATTCTGTCGAACTGTGCATTTCTTTGAGGCATCATTTCAAATAGTTCATGTGCCTTTGACCTATGCCTCCACACTTTTGATAAAGTTCATGTGCCTTCATGAGGTGACATTTCTTTGGGGCATCATGCCAAACAGTTCATGTGCCTTGTCTATGCTTCCACACTTTGCATACATGTCTACAAGGGCAACTGCAATTACAGTATATGACAAATTTCCTATATCATTTATGCTTTGATGGCTGTCCATATGCTGCTCCAAACATTCTATTTTGGTGTATAGATAGGGAGGATGTTGGCAAAGGTTGTAGAATTTGTCTTTACATGTGCCAATTGCTTTTACTTTTTCAAAATTTTCTAAAGTCTTTTCAACAAATCCATTTACTGCATATCTTGCAATCATTGCATTCCATGAGAGAATATTTCTTTGAGGCATCATGTCAAACAGTTTGAACATTTGTTGTATATGCTTCCACACTTTGCATACATGTCTTGCAGGGTACTTACAACTATGACATTTTACAAAATTCCTATATCCTTTATACTTTGATGCAAGATATCTCCATACTGAATGGTGGCTAATTTTTTTTTGTGGGGATGAGGGTGTAGGGGTGGGGCGGGGTGTTGCAAGACATGGCATCACTAGGAAAAGGGTCTTTGTTAACCCTAGCATTGGTGACAATAACATACTAATTAAACTTTTGTCTAAGAAGTGGAAATTATGTCAAACTATATTGTGAAAGAAGAAAGTGATGTAGAGCAAGGTATCAAAGATCAAACTTACTCAATCAATCCTTGGATAAAGTCTTAACACCTCAAACAAAGTGATTTTCTTCACAATCTTTCAATATGTCTTATAGGACAGCAAAAGGAGTACTTTTAACATAATTTGGAGGAAAAAACTCCAACCCATGAACTAAAAACTGTTTTGGATACCCATTATCCTCTTACACAACATACTTCAAATGCAGATGGGGGTGATTTATAACACAAGGGTCAAAATAGTACTGTTACGCTACAATTTAGGCCTAATTAGGCTAGTTTAGATGGGTCACCACAGGGTTTTCTAATCCCAGACTTCAAATCTTCACACCAATGCCTCAAACATGTCAAAGATGGTCTGCCCAAATAATTCCAACCATTATAAACCTTTTCCCAAGAGCTTTTCTACAAGCCCTAGATCATTTGCACATTCTATACCCAAAAGCATGAGATTTTTAGCCTAGGGCATCAACCAAACTTGCATTTATCACTCTCCCCTTCTCCTGCAACATTGTAGATAGCTAAAATACCCTAACCCCATCCATTCCACCAAGTTTCATGAGATTTCACCAGATAGAATGGTGGGTTTTACATTTTTCTTGCCTTCAAGGTAGTTAAACATGGGTTCCAAACCAGTTTTAGAAAAATTACTCTAAAAGTCATATTTCATAGTTCATAATTAGTGGAATTAGTTTTAAGTGACAGGAGTGGGTTGTTATGAAAAATAAGACAATATGGACTAGGTTTATAGTTGGTATGCATATGACTTGTATGAATTTTAAATAGCACTCAATCAAAGATTTTAACCTTTTTTCATAAAGGCATAGCTTGTATTGTAGATAGTCATGCTTAACTTGATTCAAATAGTGCCATGTTGCAACATCATAGTGTTGCTTGATGTTGACAAAGATGTTACTTATTTCCTACCCAAACATGTTTTGTCTTTGCCTTTCCTTCTCTCTTAGCATTTATAATGGCGCCATTAATTTTCTTATTATCTGACTGGGTTTCTTTCGAGGAATGAATTTTCTTTTTTCACTGGACTCAATAAAGTCAGAAGTGTGTCTATTCATCTAAATGTGAATTGAGATGTGCTTTCTAGGTCTTTTGAATTTTTGGACCAAGGAGATGGTATTTGTTGAAGAATAGTATGATTTTTCTTTATGTGGTCACATTCAATGCTCATTCACTAGCATGTTGGCAATTGGATTTTAGTGCTTTCTTTGGTGTATGATTTGAATGTTCTTGTAGTCTTATAGCAATTGGGATGAGTAGGAAAGAGTTAATTTCAATCTTTGTTGGCACCTGAATTGTTCCTAGGATTTGTTGGCACAGCAGGTCTGATATTTGGATGTATCAGACTATGGATTCCATGAGATTCCATTTCTTTAAGGCATCATGTCAAACTATCCACTTGCCTTCTCTATGCTTCCACATTTTGCATACATGTCTCCTAAGACAGTTGTAACTACAACATCTTAAAAAATTCCCATATCCTTTATGATTTGATGGATGTCCATGTATTGTATTTCAAAGATCTTACTTTGGCACTAGCAAAGAGGATGTAGTCAAAGGTTGTTGATTTTAGCTTTACACCCACCAATTGGTTTTGCTTGAAAGTTTCTAAAGCATTATTTGCATATCCTACAACCATACCATTCCATGAGAACACATTTCTTTAAGGCATCATGTCAAATAGTTCACTCACCTTGTCTATGCTTTCGCATTTTGCATACATATCTTCTAGGGCAGTTGCAACTACAACATTTTTCAAAATTCTAATAGACCACATTTTTTTGAGGCATCATTCAATGCAACTACAATATTTGATAAAATTCCCATATGTATTTTTTAAGAATACATGAGATACGATATATTTCCTTATGATTACCCTAATTAGTAAGAATTAATAAGAAAGAAGCATAATGGCAATAATTAGCATTCAAGGATTTCTAATGAAGACTCAGGGTTTGGGTGCTAGTGGCAACTCACCAAACCCTCAGATAAATCTTTATTTGAAGACATTTTATGATTTAGACTAATACAGATGCTTGGGTATCTCATGATCATATTGAGATATAATTATTGCTTTGTTTCTTGTAGGGTCTGTTTGCATGCTTCTAATCATAATAATCAAGGTTATGGGAGAACAAGGTTATAGAATAGCTCTTTTCATGTCATATGAGAATATCATGGCCATAATACCATCAAGATGTTGTGAATTTCAACAACAAATTTCTCTATGTCCAAACCCTACAATCGTACACACTCAAGAAGACTTCAATTTCATGCAGTAGAAAGGTGTTAGGAGTGACATTTTGCATTCCTTAGATCATGGGGCTGAACGGACTATGCCAACACATCAGGGTGGGTAGTTAAATGCTAGGGGAGGTCTCATTTCGTGTGCCAAGTGGCGCAATTGTTTGAGGTAGTAGGCTACCGGTAAAGTCCCTTAAGATCCCTAAGATGAAAAACTACCAAACTTTGATGGAGCAGTTCTCAGAATTCATGGCAGATGGGAACGTTTCATTTGGACGTATAGGTGCATGTGGGGTCCATCTACAATAGCCTCTCTTAGTTTCATTCAACTCTTCTCTATTTGACCATGCCAGAATCAAATGCATTCTTGCAAAATGCTTCAGTTCCATGCAGTGGAAAGGTTGCTATGTGCCATATTTTTTGTTTTGATCATCATGGGGCTGAACCAACTATGCCAACATGTTTGAGTGGGCATGTAAATGCTAGGGGAGGTCTTGTTTTGTGTGCCAAGTGTCTCAATTGTTTCGGGTTGTAAGCTATCTGTAAACACGAAAGGTGCTAGGTGTCGGTAGCTTGCAACGCAAAATGACTGGGACACTTGGAACATGAAATGAGACCTTCCCTACCATTTACCTACCCACCTGGATGTGTTGGCACAGTTATTTCACACCCAAGACCTATGGAATGCAAAATTTTAGTGTTAGCAATTTTCTCCTTTGTCGATAGCTTACAGCTCAGAATGATTGGGATGCTTGACACATGAAATGAGACCTTCTCTACCATTTACTCACCCATCCCAGTGTGTTGGCACAGTCGGTTCAGCCCCACAATGAGAAGAACAAAAAATATGGCACCTGGCAACCTTTCCACTGCATGAAATTGAAGCATTTTGCAAGAATGTGTTTGATTTTGGCATGGTCAAACAAATAGGACTTGAACGAAACCAAGAGAGGTTATTGTAGACAGATCCCACATGTAGCTATAGGTGAAAACTAAACGTTCCCAGCTGCCATGAATTCTAAGAATTACTCTATCAAAGTTTGGTAGTTTTTTCATCTTAGGGATCTTAAGGGACTTTGTCGGTAGCCTACTGCCCCAAATGATTGGGCCACTTGGCATATGAAATGAGACCTCCTCTAGCATTTACCCACCCACCCCGACGTGTTGGCATAGTCCGTTCGGCCCCGTGAGTTATGGAATGCAAAATGTCACTCCTAGCACCTTTCTACTGCATGAAACTGAAGCATTTTGTAAGAATGCATTTGATTTCGGCATGGTCAAACAAACTATAGTTGACCAAAACTAAGAGAAGTTATTGTGGATGGACCCACATGCACCTGTAGGTCTAAATAAAATATTCCCATCTACCATGAATTTCGAGAACTGCTCCATCAAAATTTAGAAGTTTTTTCATCTTAGGGATCTTAAGGGACTTTGCTAGTAGCCTACTGCCCCAAATGATTGTGGCACTTGGCACATGAAATGAGACCTCTCCTAGCATTTACCCACCCAACTTGATGTGTTGGCATAGTTCGTTCAGCCCCATGAGCTATGGAATGTAAAATGTCACTCCTAGCACCTTTCTACTGCATGAAACTAAAGCATTTTGCAAGAATGCATTTGATTTCAGCTTGGTCAAATAGACTAGAGTTGACCAAAATTGAGAGAGGTTATTGTGGACGGGGCCCACGTGCACCTGTAGGTCCAAACAAAATACTCCCAGCTGCCACGAATTCCAAGAACTGCTATGTCAAAGTTTGGCAATTTTTGTGTCTTAGGGATCTTAAGGGACTTTATTGGTAGCCTATTGCCCAGATGATTGGGGCACTTAGCACATGAAACAAGACCTCCCTTGGAATTTACCTTCCCACCCTGACGTGTTGGCGCAGTCTGTTCAGCCCCACGAGCTATCAAATGCAAAATGTCACTACTAGCACCTTTCTACTGCATGAAACTAAAGCATTTTGCAAGAATACATTTGATTTCAGCATGGTCAAACGGACTAGAGTCGATGAAAAACTAAGAGAGGTTATTGTGGATGGACCCCACATGCACTTGTAGGTCACAACAAAATGTTCCTAGTGAAAGCAATCAAGGTATGTGGAAAATGCTTCCTACACTGTCTAATGAGGAAAGACTTATGCAAATTTTTACTTTTATAGTTACAGATTAAGATGCACATTAACAGAAAGATAATAACAACTTCCAAATGCAAACACAAAACTCACAACACAAGATATACGTGAGGAAAACCCTTTCAGGTAAAAAAACCCCACACTCCAAATTTGCTCAATATATTATTTAGAAATCACGAAGATTACAATATAGTTGCAGAGCAAGATTTTACAGGAGTATATCCAACTAGAGATCTAGGAGGTAATTTGACATCTATAAGATTCTACATGCAACCTCCATCTCAAGTTCCTGATATATAGGAGATATAATATAGCACACAGCCAATGGTAATTACAAAACCATGAGCCAAAACCACCCAAAAAGTGGCACCCAAATTATATCCAATCAAAGATGCCTTGTGATGTGCCAAACCACACACCAACATGCGTAACTCTCCCCTTTACAGCTCTTTTATGTGTCCAACACGTTTTTACATTTCCCAAAACAGAAGGTCCAACTTCCGAAGGCCATAACTTTTGTACTGAGTGTCTAATTGACGAACCGTTTTATGCTCGAAAAGCTACGCCGGTTATCCCAATTTTTAGGATGTTTAGAGAAATTTTGATTCTGGTATTTGAGTTCAAAGACTTTTTCCTGCAGTTTCAAAACATAGAAACTTTAATATCTCATGATCCAGATATGATCTTGAGATGAAACTCACCCGAGATATTCACTTAGCTATTCTACACCTTCTGGGAAAAATTTCAAGTCAACCCAAGCTTAATCGAAGAACTTACTAAAAATAGTAAGTCTCGCTATTTTTAGCTCTCTTGGAAACTATTGGAAATTTTGAAAGTTACAGACCATTATCCAAGATAAAGGGTATTCAAAAAATACCAAAACTGGGAAGAATAGTAATCTTTCAAAGTTGCAAGGTTGAGACACTTTTCCTAACACCTAGCTGCCTTGAATTCTAAGAACTATTCCATCAAAGTTTGGCAATTTTGCATCTTAGGGATCTTAAGGGACTTTGCCAATAGCCTACTGCCATGAACAATTGGGGCACTTAGCACATGAAATGAGAAATCCCCTGGCATTTACCCACCCACCCCGACATGTTGGCACAATTTGTTCAGCCCCATGAGCTATGGAATGCAAAATGTCACTCCTAGCACCTTTCTATTGCATGAAACTGAAGCATTTTGCAAGAATGCATTTGATTTTGGCATGGTCAAATGAGTTGTAGTTGACCAAAATGGAGAGAGATTATTGTGGACGGACCCCACGTACACCTGTAGGTCCAAAGGAAGTGTTCCCAACTAGCACGAATTTTGATAAAACCTCTGTCAAAGTTTGGTAGTTTCTCTGTCTTAGGAATCTTAAGGGACTTTGCCAATAGCCTGCTGCCCTGAATGATTGAGCTGCTTAACACCATATTTTGTAGTCAACATCAATATCATGAGGACACTGAAGAAATCTTTGACACATGAAGACACTGAAAACATTGAAGACATGGAGGACAAAGAAGCATGAAGACATGACCAAACTCTTGTCATGAGGAAGAAGCACAACCCAATCCAACTCCTGAAAGCATGACATGTTATGATGAAGAATCACAACCAAATCCAATGATCCAATGGAATGAACCAATTGGTTTCATTTGATTTCATTAAGTTTGAGTAAATTAGAGCATTTTTTCTCTAGATTGCTTGAAACCCTCATTAGGGTGAGTTCTGATTGAAAATCATGGATTTTTCCTCATTCCACCGTTCAATATACTTTAAACTTGGTGGAATAAGGGTAGACATGTTGTGTTTTGTGTTCTTGAAGTGGTAGGAGCAGGGGATGAAGATTGAGGCCAATTAGTTGATGGCCTATGCAGAAAACCTCTTGTTTTTGGTATATGAGATGCATAGGTGTTAGGGTTTGTAGAAAGGCTCTTGGGAAATGGTTTGAAAGAATTTGAAATGTTAATATAGACTATTTGGGACATGTTTGGGCTATTGGCATGAAATTTTAAGTTCTGGGTTGTGAAAACCTTATTGGGACCTAGCGAAATAAGCTTAATTACGCCTAAATTAAAGCGTAGCAGCAGAAATTAGCCCTCAGTGTTCCAAAACAACCTCACCTACAAATTTAGTATGTTGTCAAATTCCATAATAGGTACTCAAATCTCTATTCACATTTTAGGTATGAGGTCTGGTTAGGAATTTATGTTGGAAAAATCGGTTGTGGAGTACTACAAGGAGAATCGAAAGCTTGTGAGAGAAACCCACCAAATTAGGGTTCTATATTTGTAAAGGTTGTTTGAATGAGTTAGGGAGAAGCCCTCCACCCTACTCTACATCAATCCACCACTTCTTGTCAAGTTCATACCACTGCTTGAAGAACTACAACTCATGCCTTGTCTTGAAGCACTATAACTCTGTGCATCACATTAGATACTCTATAAAGAAGCATAATGGTATCATCAAACAATAGACAACTAATTTGACCTGCACAATTATGCATTCCTTACTTTCAAGAAAATGCAATTGACACATGTAAAACCAAATTCAAGTAAGGATAATTGATCATCATATTAAATATTTAATATAAACTATCATTTACATAATGTCATGAACATAACATCTAGTTTAAATACAAAGCCATACAGGCATCTATACAAAAATATAGATTGGAAACATACAAAAGTATGTACATACATTGGTAACATACAAAAAGTATAATCCCAATGGGTAGCACACTCCAGATTATGTTGTTTTTGTTAGGATCTAGGAAAATATGTCCTTGGACGAGGGTAAATACAAAGAGATGGGGGACCAAAAAGTCACCACCATGTCCAAAAATAAAGAAAAATGTGAGCGTGTTATAACACGCTCATGTTTTGCTTTTCATAAAAACAAAAGAAAACTCATTTCTCCTCACTCACAGCCACGACCATTGCAAGCTTAGTAGCCAAAAACTTAGGTGAAAGCATGATTGCATTGAAAAAATGGCTATACAATCAATTTTAAGAGATAAAATGATAAATCCACAATGCCACCTCACCGCCAAAGATGTCGTCATGCGAATTTGGAGGCTCCAGTACAGGAAGAAGGTAGGGTTTGACTGATTTTGTTAGTTTGAGAACAATTTTTGAGTTTTCAATGTTTAATTTGTTTTTATATTGCTTTTACAGTTATTGGGGAAAGATAAAACCTAAATCCAGCTAAGGAGGGTGAAAAGAATCTCAAAAACCCTCCAAACTCTCAAACCCCACCTTTACCTTCTTTTAATGTAAGGGATAGTCAAGAACACTACCTAGGGATAATAGAAGAAAACAAGAAACATATTCAAACTATTATTCAAACCCTAAACAATCCAAGTGGAACCACTAATCGTAGAAGGGCACTTGCAAAATCAATAGAGGAGATTGTTTCCCACACGGATTTGGTGACAAAACAAATCACTGAATTCCAAGAATATAGGGAGAGGTGTCGACAATATTATGCCGACAAGTTGTCATATGAACAAGTCAAGAATGAAAAAATTACAAAATCTCAATTATGTGCACACTTTATTAATCCCAAAACTGGCTAAAGATTAGAAGTAAGTTGCAGACGATTTCCTATACATTGGTGTAGGAATGAAGAAATATCTCTAAACTTTTGGGATAGACGGTACATGGTCTTCGATGAGTGTCCATGCAACAATGATGAGGTACCACAATATTTCTTGAGGAAGCTCCATTGCAAGTTCGTCCTCAACAAGATTCAGAATTATTTTGACATTTGTGAGTTCCAGGGTAGAGGTCGTGGCTCTGCCCAATATAGACTCTGGGCTCAGCAAGATGAAAATCATGTGCCTGTACCCCAAGTGAGGCCAAAATGTAGTTCACTCCCTTTGGCTTTGAAGGAGATTGTTGAGGTGGAGACATTACATTTATTGACTACTCTCACCTAAACTCTATCATAGCATGTCGATGATCTTACCCAGGCTGATGAGGGTGAGAGTAGTAGGCATCATGTGTCCCCACATTTGTACAGTTTGTGTGGGAACCTATGTGATTATGGGACCCAGGAGGTGGTGGTGTTCACCTAGGGTTAGGTTTCTAAATTTGTGTTTGTAATTTCCTATGTTTATTCCTTCAAACCCTTAGTGCCTTGGTTTAAATTATTCCTCTACCTACATGCAATGTTCTACCATTTTTTCCCATCGCACGTGAGAAAAATGATAGGTTTTTGTATGTGCAACTGGTCATGTATGTTATCAGGCTTGTGAAATCTCAGTCAGCCTCCAAAAAATGATAAGGAATTGAGTTATATGTATTTTAGATGCATATCGGGTTGCATATGCAAAGGGGGAATTTATCGCAGATTCCTGAGTATATTCCGCAGTTGTATGCATTTCCAAATGCATATCGGGCTTACAAGGAAAAATATACAAGGCTGGAATATACATCGCAGATCTCCAGAGTATTCGCTGCTTGTATAGCAGGTCTGTGTGTATTTTTTGGTTTGTATGTTCAGACATACAATGGTTAGATACAATGGCAACATGCAAGGAAAAGATACATTGTGGGCATATTCCAGGGAAGATTCCTTGTTTGTATGTGAAAGGGTGAATGTATGTTCAGACATACAAAGGTCATGTGCAAGGAACAATATACAAGGCAACAAAGATACATTTGTTGGGGCCCTCAGGTATATACAAATGAGTTTGTATATTCGGCATACAAAGGGAAGGTGCGGAGGTGTTTTCATATACAAGGATTGACATACAAGCAGGATATACAAGGTGGACGCGACCAAAGGATTTAGTAGCATTTTGAAATATTTTGAGATCCGCTTTGTATGTTTGGGATTGTATATTCCTTATATACAATCAAATGTACAAGGTAAGGCATGCAAACAGGTCAGCGGCGGTCAACGTCAGGAATGGGGCCCACCAGTTGTATGTGCATTCGCTTGTATGTTTGCACATACAAGTCGATATACAAAAGAAGATATACAACCCAGACGCAGAGGAGGTATCAAATGCAGTGAATGAAATTTGAGGTCTATGGGTTGTATAAAGCACTTGTATATGCCGATATACAAGCTGATGTGCAATGAAAGGATACAAGCCGGACTTCAAAAGGAGGTACATTCTGATGCATAATGATTTGAAGTCCGCAGCTTGTATGTATGTGTGGGTTGTATATCGCGGATATACAAAGGAGTGAGGTGCAGGCCGGACCCAAGTAATTTTTCAATTCATTCTAAACTGGCATGGGGTCTGCCTTGTATATCAAGCTATTGCATGTATATGTATTTTGCATATACAAGGGATTTTGAAAGGCGAACAGTGGCAATTGTATATGCATCCGTTCTTGCATATACAAGGGGTGAAATGGCAAAATGGAGAAGGTGAAAAGTCAGCGATAGGAACATGGAGTGCCTACATGGCACATAATCATTGGCTCTCTAACTTTTTAACAGTTTTTGGCGCTGATGATCTCAGCGATGGAATCAAAATCAATGGCCAAGTTTTAAAGTTGTGGAGTTGGTCTTCCTTGCTTCCTCAGGCTTGTTTTGAGCAGGAAAACTTCAGATGTGTTCACTCCTGCATCCCGCGGGGGGGTGAGCCATTATTGGCTACTTGCAGAGGCGCGATGGATTGAGTGACGGGCCAACTACCAGTTTTATGAGGAGTGTCCCCAAACGGCGGAACGGGGCTCGAGTCCAACTCTTCCTCGCCATTCCTTATGCCTGTTGCCTTCAATATTTTGGGCGCCATTTTATGGTACACAGTATCTTGCAGAATTTTTGATGTGCCATGTAATTAATTTGCCGAGTACACTTTCTTGCTGTATTAAGCAAACTGTGTGACTCATTTTTTCGTTGCTGAAAACTGGACAACTTTTTGGTGCTGTAATAAGATACAATCTCATTGGTGGCTCTATTCTGGGTATTTTGTGAGTTTATGAGTTGTATGTTGAATGTCTTATATACAGAATTTATCAATTTTATGTCAATTTAAATGAGTAATGCTTTATAGCATGTATTTTGTTATTTGTCTCCAAATTGAATATGTTCTTCTTCTGAATCTGAATATCTAAGGGGTATTAGTGATTCTAGGATATGGGTTTCCTATGTTGAATGCTTAGTCTTTTACTTCTGCTCAAGGAGTAGATTAAATGTTTTGGGTTAAGTATTGAGAAGAATACATTGCAGTAAGGATGTTTGTAAGCAAAAATAACTAAATACTTTGTCTTGGGTATTGTCTGTAAGATAGACATTGCATAATCCCCTTGAAATCTGATTGGTGTTTTAGGTCTGTGATAAACATTCACATATATATGTCTATTGACTCCGAGCCCTGGATAGGCACCGATCTGGTTTTGTTTCTTTTGGTTGCAACCCAAAGTCTCAGTTTTGCTTCCAAACATAAAATTGAACTCAAACTTCAAATACAAACCTTTAGGACATATTAGAAGTAGTTTTAGGACCATAATCCTCTGTCTACAACTGAACATAGGCCTAAAGCTAGCCCCTTTGTACTTATTCCATAGTTTTGGTCTCCATAAGAGAGGATTTATCTGCTTTGTGTCAACATCCCAGCTAATACATAGATGTTGAGTAGGGAATACCCCCCTTGGTTTTGCAGAGCCTAAAGAAGAAGAGGAGATATCTATAGAGTCTATCTCTTGTACTGTTGGCCCCTGGCCCGGGAATCCTGTTGATCAATTATGGCTGCCTTGTAGGGATAACTAGGAATAAGCATCCAGTCTGGGAAAAACACCAACAGATTTGGCGACTCTGCTGGGGACTTTATGAAAGAACCCTGGTTTAAAAGTAATCAATTCCTAGTTATAGGTGGCGACTCCGACCAATCTCCCAACCGGTAAAGGAAAATCTTATATGCTAGGGAGAAGATCCATGCGTAATTCTTTGTCTGAAGAATTACCTAGAAAAATGATGTACAGGAAAAAGGGGACTGTTCAAGCCAGTCAAGAGGGTTCTCCCAAAAGTAATGATAATATTCAAGATAATCTAGGATCTTCAAAGCAGACAATACCTTATTTTTCAAACATTGAGGCTAAAATCCAGAACGTTTATGAAAGACAGCAAGGTGGTGGATTAAGGATAAGGTCAGAGGTTTTTCAGGAATACCCTTTCTTGGATCCCAGTGATAGATTTGAAGAGGCTAAGTCTCCAAGGGATGAAGATGATGATGACCAGAATGGAATGGGACCATCCTCCTCTATGCCCAAAGAGGAACAATTAGCTTAAGAAATCAAAAGCCTAAGAGCTGAATTAGAATATTTACAGGCTATGAAGATTAGAGATGACATGAGACAGAAAGTGCAGGCTCTGAGAACTGCTTAGAATGATGCAGTTCCCATCCTTGAAAATGCAAATATGCAGAGAAATCAGCACAGAAATGAAGTGCAGGATCAACATAATGATCAGAGACAGAATGCAAATAATGCTAGAGTACCATTAAATAATGTAAGAAATCAGAATGCAAATAGAAATGCTAATGTTAATCAATTTGGTAGACAGCCTATGTAGCTGGACAGATTCAGACAACTGGTTTTTGATGGCATTCCTGGTTACCCAAATCTTATTGACAAACATGTGAGGCCGCAAGTGCCAAAGTTTTCAGGAAATAATACTGTGTCAGGAGAAGACCACTTAAAAGCTTTTTAGAATGTCATGGACAACTTTAAGGTTGAGCATGAGGATGTTTTTATGAAATTATTTATGCAATCTTTAGTTGATGAGGCTAGAGAATGGTACAGAGGTTTGCCTGATAGGAGTATTTCATCATGGGATGACTTCAGAAGAATCTTCAAAGAACAATATGGTGACAAAACTGATCCAAGTTTCTTCATTAATGAATTTACTGGCATTACCAAAGGATCAAATGAACAGGTTGCTGACTTCAATGCTAGATTCACTAAGGTGTTGAACAAATTGCCACATCACCTGAGGCCTAATGAACCTATGTGCATAGTGTTATACATAAATGCTTTTGATGCCAAAACAACTTATGGATTGAGAGACAAGGGACCTCACAGCCTCAGAGATGCTTTCAAAATAGCAACAAATATTGAAAATAACAGAAAAGTGTCTGGTAAGACAAACAAAAGAGATGATGTAAAAATTTTGCAAAATCTAAAAACTAAATCTCAAAGTGTTCAAGGCAATGCATCTACTTCTGAGGATAAATTAGATAAATTGACAACTGTTGTTAAAGACCTAAGCTATAGACTTGCTAAAAATGAAAAGGGGATAGGTCCTGACAGACAAGTTTACCAAAGGCAAGAAAGAAGACCATCATTACATGATATGCCATATAACACTAATTGGCATAATGGTAAACCCATTCTCCCACATAACAACAATGCCAATCAAAGAGCTCAGAATGCAAAAGAAACACCTGATGCTTTGAAGAAAGCTGTTAATATTGTTGATGGCACCCCATGGTGCATAATATGTCAAATGCCTCACTCACAGTCACAATGTATGATTGCTCAGTCTCTATACAATAATGTTGTTGCCTGTGATGAATGCAATGAACTGCATTGCATGGAAGAAGACAGTGTCAATATGCTGTCTACGAACAGGGAGTATCCTTCTCATGATGTTGATGCAAGCACAAATAATGAGATTCAGGTCTGCCAGCAGTTTCCCTGTGATGAAGATGATGAAGATAATTATGCTTATGCTCAAGATTCACATATCTTTTTGAATAACTTGAAGAGGCCTTCTGATGAAGAGATTAGAGCCCTCACAGCTGCAGTAGTGGCTCAAGTCAAAAGCAATTACAACCTAAGAGGTAAAGTTCAGGTTAGTAACTCGCACCAACCAGAGAATACTTTTGCGAGCCAGCCAGTGCACAGTCATAGAGGGACTGAATCACAAAAGAAGCAATGGAGCAATAATAAACAAAATTTTAAGCAAAAAATTGGTCATGATTCTCAAGGACCAGAAAATAGAATTCCCCAGGTTGACAATCAAAACAAAAAAATTCAGATCAAAGATGACAGTTAGGGAGCCATAAAAATTAGAGTTGGATCATCTCAGGATAAAAATAAAACTGTGGATCATGCTACAACTGTTATACAAAATTATGCTCCATTCGACATTTCTTGGGTCTTGTCCCAGGTAAAGATCTCTGTTCCATTGATGGAGCTGATGAAAGTTCAGGAATTCAGAAATAAAACATTGTCCCTGATTTCAGGAGTACCCTTTCAAGCTAATCAGAATATTGAGACTCAGGGTAAGAAACAAGACTTGTGTTTTGATGAGGATGAGACTCCTGAAGTATATCTGGGGGTAACCATGACAAAGTGCCCTTCACAGGTGGAACCATTTTATGTCTCCCTTGTCATAAATGGAAAAGTGATTAAGAATTGTATGCTTGACTCAGGAGCATCAACAAACATCATGCCTCTGGCTATTATGCAGCAAGCTGGGTTAAAGATAGATAAGGCATGCGGGAAATATTATGCCATGGATGCAAGGGAAGTACCTATCATTGGAATTATGAAAGATGTGGATTTCAGGCTGGTAGCATATCCAGAAAAGACTTACAAAATGAACATAACAGTTGTTGATATCAAGCCACAATATGGCATGCTATTATCAAGAAGATGGGCAGCATTGATTGGTGGGAGTATGCAATTAGACTTGTCATATGCTATGATCCCTATGAATGGCAGGGATGTCAAACTGATCAGAGAAGAAAGATCACTAGACACAGTTGAGGATCAAGAATAAGAGGAGCATATATGTTTTGTGGACACTAACTGTGAAAATTTCAAGGTTGTCTCAGATGATAAAGGAGGTGAAGGAAGAGACATGTGCATTCAAGAGCTTGACCAGCAGGGTCTTTGGACCATGTATTTTGATGGAGCTTGTTCGAAGGAAGGCTTTGGTGCTGGAATTGTATTTCTGTCTCCAGCTGGTAAGCTTCTAAAATTATCATTCTTGCTGAAGTTTTCTTGTATGAATAATATTGCAGAATATGAAGCTCTATTGTTAGGATTGGATGTTGCTCTGAAGCATGGAATTAAAATGATACAAGTATTTGGAGATTCAGAGTTAATTATTTCCCAAGTCAGAGATAGGTATGCATCAAAGAATAAGAGGTTAAAACAATACAAGCATCCTATCTGGGATACAATTGAATTGTTTGATGCATTTTCAATAAGCTGGGTAGAGAGATCAAAAAGGTCATGGCAGATTTTCTAGCCAATGTAGCTTTAAGGCCAGATGATATCACCCTGTCAGATGTTACAAATGTTGAAATCAAACTTAGACCTGTAGTACCAGATAACGTATGCAGCTGGCAGGTATTTGATGATGACAGAGATTTGCTGAGATTTCTACATTGTATTGATGAATATGAGAACCAAGAAATAGATTTTCAGAACCTTGTAGAAGTTGTAAATGGGAAAGAAACTCTCTTAGGGAAGGAGGTAATTCAACTCAAGACAAATAAAATCCCTAGAGGGTTGGTTGCTTTAGAGAGAGCTTTTGACAATAGGGACCAATTTGTTACAAAGGCATCTCCAACAAACTAGAATGACTTGGAGGAGATAAACTTGGGGACATCTCATGCCCCTAAAAAGGTATATATTGGTAAACAACTCAAACCACACATCAGAGTTATGCTGATTGCACTACTAAAAAAATATAAGCATATTTTTGCCTGGTCATATGAGGACCTGAAAGCTTATAGAGAGGATTTATTCCAGCATGAAATCCCTTTGAAGCCTAGAGCTAAACCATTTAGACAAAAACAAAGACCTATCAACCCAACTTTGGCTCCTAAAATGCAAGAAGAGCTTATGAAGCTTAGGGAGGCTAAAATAATTATGCCCATCAGACAATCAACTTGGGTGTCCAACCTTGTCCTAGTTAGAAAGAAGAATGGTGACATAAGGCTTTGTGTGGACTTTAAAAATCTGAATGTATCTTCTTTGAAAGACAATTATCCATTGCCAAACATGGAAGCCATGTTGCAGAAGGTGACTGGCTATGGATTTTTATCCTTGATGGATGGATTTTCAAGGTACAATCAAGTGAAAGTAAAAGAATCTGAACAATTCAAGACTACTTTCACCACTCCATGGGGAACCTATGTATATGTGAGAATGCCATTTGGACTGACAAATGCAGGTGCTACATTTTAGAGGGCTATGGATGTTGCTTTTGCAGGATTAATTGACTCAATCCTAGTCATATATCAGGATGATTTGACAGCTTATTCAGAAAAGGAGGAGCAGCATTGCATGCACTTAGAAAAGATCTTTATTAGAACATTGGAGTATGGCATCTCACTCAACCCAAAGAAATGTGTTTTTGGGGTAGTGGAAGGAAAATTGCTTGGTCACATTGTTTCCAAGGATGGAGTCAGGATTGATCCTGAAAGGTGGCTGCAATTGATAAAATTCAGATCCCTAAAATTGTGAAAGGTGTTTAGTCCTTTTTTGGACAAATTAATTTCGTTAGGAGATTTGTTCCTAATTTTGCAGAGACCACAAAAGATATCTCCAAGATGTTGAAGAAAGGTGCAACTGTCAAATGGGAAGATGAAGCAACTAAATCATTTCAGAACATAAAAGAGGCTATAAAGATGGCTCATGTGCTAAAATCTCCTGATTTTTCTAAGCCATTTCAGTTGTTCTCATTTGCTTCTTTCCATACTATTGCTGCATGTTTACTGCAAAAAAATGCATAAGGTTTTGAACAACCTATAGCTTTCTTTAGCAGGTCATTGCAAGCTGTTGAGTTGAAGTATGACATCATGGAGAAGCAAGCATATGCACTGGTTAGAGCAGTCAAAAGTTTCAGGCCATATTTGGTAGGCTCTCAGATAATTGCAAATGTGCCTCATGTTGTAGTTAAAGATATTTTTACTCAATAGGAGGTAACTGGAAGAAGATGCAGATGGATAAACAAATTGCAGGAGTTCAACATTGAAATACAGATCACAAAATTGGTAAGAGGACAAGGTTTGGTAAAATTGATGACATAGTCAAATCTAGAGGCATGCCAAGTGAATGCAGTGGATAATGAAGTTATAAATATGTCAGAATCTGAATGGTATAAGGACATAGTACATTATTTACAGAATTTGAACTGTCCTTCCCATCTCAGTGATAATCAAAAGAGGACTTTGAAACTACATGCTATTAAATACATCATTGTTCAAGGAGAGTTGTATTGGAAAAATCCTGATGATGTATTACTCAGGTGTGTAGATGAAAATCAGGCCAAGAATATTCTAAGTGACATGCACAATGGAGTGCGTGGTGGACACTATACTACCTAGACGACAGCCCATAAAATTCTCAGAGCTGGCTACTGGTGGCCAACTCTCTTCTCAGACGCACAAGGAATGGTAAGAAAATGTGATCCTTGTCAAAGGTTCTCAGGAAAGCTAAAATATGAAGGTGCATTGCCCCTTAGGACTATAACTGTAGAAGCTCCATTTCAGCAATGGGGGATTGATTTTATAGGGGAAATCTCAGAAAAATCAAGTGGAGGACATAGTTGGATTTTGGTTGCTACTAATTACTTCACTAAATGGATTGAAGCCATTCCAACTAAGAAAGCTACAAGCAAAGTGGTGATGGATTTTATTCTAGAAAATATTGATATCAGATTTGGAGTACCAGCCAAAGTGATCACAGACAATGCTATGTGCTTCAGGTCTGGAGAATTTATTGATTTTTGCAACAATTATGGAATAAATTTGTTACATGCATCACCATATCATCCACATGGAAATGGTCAAGCATAGTCAAACAACAAAAGCCTCATGAAAATTGTCAAAAGGATGGTAGGCAGAAACAAAAGCGGTTGGGATTCAAAGCTGAAAATGGCATTATGGGCTGACAGAGTAATAGTGAAGAAAGCAACTAGAAGGTCACCTTTTGAATTAGTATATGGTATAGCAGCTAAATTTCATGTGAACAACATCCTGCCAGTTTATAAGTTCATCCAAGAAAATGATGAAGAGGTTGAAGACTCAATGACTGAAAGAATAAATCAGCTAGTCGATATGGAAGAAATGAGAAGGGAGGCACAGAAAATAAACATCAAAAGGCAACAAAAGGTAAAATATTTGTTTGATAAAAGGGCTACGGAAAGAAAGTTTCAGATAGGTGATTTGGTCTTTGTATGGAATGCAAGAAACCAAGATAAGGGCAAGCACGGTAAATTTGAGCCCTTATGGGTAGGCCCGTACCAAATCAGTGACACTGATGGAGAGGATTCTTATTTTCTCCAAGCCTTAGGTGGTGAATTGTTGGAATTGCCTATGCATGGTCAGTTCCTGAAACCCTACTTCTCATAAATGCTTATCTTGTGTGCACATTGTAAATTAGATGTGAAATTCTGTACATGCCTTATATAGTCGGCTGTGTTTTGAGTTTTGTGTTTTGTCTGGTCTGCCCCGGAGTTGCTTGGTTCTCGCTGCAGTCTTGTGTCTGCACGTCCCCAGTCAGAGCCACTGGTGGTGTTCACCTAGGGTTAGGGTTCTGAATTTGTGTTTGCAAGTTCCTGTGTTTATTCCTTCAAACCCTTAGTGCCTTGGTTTAAATTATTCCTCTACCTACATGCAATGTTCTACCATTTTTTCCCATCGCACATGAGAAAAATGATAGGTTTTTGTATGTGCAACTGGTCATTTATGTTATCAGGCTTGTGAAATCTTAGTCGGCCTCCAAAAAATGATAAGGAATTGAGTTATATGTATTTTAGATGCATATCAGGTTGCATATGCAAAGGGGGAATCTATCGCAGATTCCCAGGTATATTCCACAGTTGTATGCATTTCCAAATGCATATCGGGATGACAAGGAAAAATATACAAGGCTGGAATATACATCGCTGGAATATACATCGCAGATCCCTAGAATATTTGTTGCTTGTATATCAGGTCTGCGTGTATTTTTTGGTTTGTATGTTCAGACATACAATGGTTAGATACAATGGCAACATACAAGGAAAAGATACATTGTGGGCATATTCCAGGGAAGATTCCTTATTTGTATGTGAAAGGGTGAATGTATGTTCGGACATACAAAGGTCATGTGCAAGGAACAATATACAAGGTAGCAAAGATAAAATTATTGGGGCCCTCAGGTATATACAAACGAGTTTGTATATTCGACATATAAAGGGAAGGTGTGGAGGTGTTTGTATATACAAGGATTGACATACAAGCGGGATATACAAGGTGGATGTGACCAAAGGATTTGGTAGCATTTTGAAATATTTTGAGATCCACTTTATATGTTTAGGATTGTATATTCCTTATATACAATCGAATGTACAAGGTAAGGCATGCAAACAGGTCAGTGGAGGTCAACGTCGGGAATGGGGCCCACCAGTTGTATGTGCATTCACTTGTATGTTTGCACATATAAGCTGATATACAAAAGAAGATATACAACCCGGACGCGGAGGAGGTATCAAATGCAGTGAATGAAATTTGAGGTCCGTGGGTTGTATAAAGCACTTGTATATGCTGATATACAAGCCGATGTGCAATGAAAGGATACGAGCCGGACTTCAAAAGGAGGTACATTCTGATGCATAATGATTTGAAGTTCGCGGCTTGTATGTATGTGTGTGTTGTATATCGCGGATATACAAAGGAGTGAGGTGCAGGCCAGACCCGAGTAGTTTTTCAATTCATTCTAAACTGGCATGGGGTCTGCCTTGTATATCAAGCTATTGCATGTATATGCATTTTGCATATACAAGGGATTTTGAAAGGTGAACAGTGGCGATTGTATATGCATCCATTCTTGCATATACAGGGGGCAAAATGGCAAAATGGGGAAGGTGAAAAGTCAGCGATAGGAACATGGAGTGCCTACGTGGCACATAATCATTGGCTCTCTAACTTATCAGCGGTTTTTGGCGCCGATGATCTCAACGATGGAATCAAAATCAATGGCCAGGTTTTAAAGTTGGGGAGTTGGTCTTCCTTGCTTCCTCAAGCTTGTTTTGAGCAAGAAAACTTCAGATGTGTTCACTGTTGCATCCCACGGGTGGGTGAGCCATTATTGGCTACTTGCAGAGGTGCGATGGATTGAGTGACGGACCAACTACCAATTTTATGAGGAGTGTCCCCAAACGGTGGCACGGGGCTCAAGTCTGACTCCTCCTCGCCATTCCTTCTACCTACTGCCTTCAATATTTTGGGTGCCATTTTGTGGTGCACGATATCTTGCAAAATTTTTGATGTGCCATGTAATCAATTTTCCGAGTACACTTTCTTGTTGTATTAAGCAGACCGTGTGACTCATTTTTTTTCGTTGTTGAAAACTAGACAACTTTTTGGCGTTGTAATCGGATACAATCTCATCGGTGGCTCTATTCTAGGTATTTTGTGAGTTTATGAGTTGTATGTTGAATGTCTTATATACATAATTTATCAATTTCAAGTCGATTTAAATGAGTAATGCTTTATAGCATGTATTTTTTTATTTGTCTCCAAATTGAATATGTTCTTCTGAATCTGAATATCTAAGGGGTATTAGTGATTCTAGGATATGAGTTTCCTATGTTAAATGCTTAGTCTTTTACTTCTGCTCAAGGAGTAGATTAAATGTTTTGGGTTAAATATTGAGAAGAATACATTGCAATAAGGATGTTTGTAAGCAGAAATAACTAAATACTTTGTCTTAGGTATTGTCTGTAAGGCAAACATTGCATAATCCCCTTGAAATCTGATTGTTGTTTGAGGTCTGTGATAAACATTCACATATATATATGTCTATTGACTCCGAGCCCTGGATAGGCACCGATCTGGTCTTGTTTCTTTTGGTTGCAACCCAAAGTCTCAGTTTTGCATCCAAACATAAAATCAAACTCAAACTTCAAATACAAACCTTTAGGACATATTAGTAGTTTTAGGACCATAATCCTCTGTCTACAACTGAACATAGGCCCAAAGCTAGCCCCTTTGCACTTATTCCACAGTTTTGGTCTGCTTTAGAGAGGATTTATTTGCTTTGTGTCAACATTCCAGCTAATACATAGATGCACTTCATAGATGTTGAGTAGGGAATACCCCCCTTGGTTTTGCAGAGCCTAAAGAAGAAGAGGAGATATCTATAGAGTCTATCTCCTGTACTGTTGGCCTCTGGCCCAGGAATCCTATTGATCAATGATGGCTACCTTGTAGGGATAACTGGGACTAAGCATCCAGTCTGGGAAAAACACCAACAGGATGCATGACAGAACTCTCAGTAGGATACTGCCATGCAGTGGCAAGATGTTGTGACATAAGGGCAGGACATATTGGATGAACTTGTTCTCAGTGACGATCTCTTACAGCATACATTTGGTATTGACTCTTAGGTAATTTGTTACAAGTTTCATCTTGATTTAGTATATTGTTATTTGAAATTTGTAATTAATTTTATATGATTATCTATATTATAAGTCAAAAATAATGTATGTAATTGTCTACACAATGAAATTCCAGGGTCGGAGTCTTCATCCTACCTCCGTTAGTTGTCCATTCACGGGTTATGAGAGGAGGTCAACTCAGCGGGTATGTAATTTATCACATAATCGTAATTATTGTAGATATGTCAACGGTAATATTATTTTGTGACAATTTGATGATTTCAATAGTCACTAGCACCTCCACTATTTCCTTGGTCCCCTAGACGCCAACCCACCACTTTTAAGGAGGTAAATTTATCCATTTCTAATCATTATGCATTTTTAAAATAATGTTATGTATTTATTTTGTTTGAATAATCTTGAACTTGATTTTCAGATGCTGAATATAGTGGAGACTACTCCAGATCTTTGTGAGTCAGCGCAGATAGGCATTGCTTTAGCCATGATGTATGCAAATCCTTTAACTGAGGTATGAGCCAATAACATGAAAATGTCATAATTTTGTATTTCTTGTTTTATCTCATGTCATTTGATGTACAAAATTGATATTTATGTTTAGTCAATTTTGCTTCTTGATGCTTCTAACAGGAGGTCACAACTCTAGTCCATCCAAGTATAGACATAGAGAGAGACAAGATGATGGAGAATGATCATCAGGTTGTAGTAAGTGATCGATTACATATGTGATGTTATATATTTCATATATTGTCTATATTAATCTGCATATATTGTTTGATTGTATTAACAGGTGGAACCAGATCAACTTTTGTCGAAGAGGTCTACTCAACGATAGAGAGAGGATGAGTTAGTGATTCTCTCTACATCTTCACGGTCAAGCAAGGGCTGTTGATTATTTCATAAAAGTCCATAGGAAACTAGCTTTTGGGACATTTTTTGTATGCGTAGATGGCTTTGTATACATACTTTTGTATGAACTACCGATGTATATTTTTGAATATATGCCTGTATGGCTTTGTATGTAAACTAGATGTTATGTTCATGACACTATGTATATGACAGTGTATATTAAATATTTAATATGATGATCAATTATCGTTACAGGAATTTGGTTTTACACGTGCCAATTGCATTTGCTTGAAAGTTTATAAATTGTTTTCAAATAATCCATTTTGTGCATATTTTGCAATCATTACATTTTGTGGGACTGTACATTTCTTTGAGGCATCATTTCAAACAGTTCATGTGCCTTGGACCTATGCCTCCACACTTTCTATACAGTTCATGGGCCTTCATGAGGTGACATTTCTTTGGGGCATCATGTCAAATAGTTCACGTGCCTTGTCTATGCTTCCATACTTTGCATACATGTCTACAAGGGCAGCTGCAATTACAGCATGTGTCAAATTTCCTATATCATTTATGCTTTGATGGCTGTCCATACGCTATTCCAAACATTCTATTTTGGTGTACAGTTAGGGAGGATGTTGGCAAAGGTTGTGGAATTTGTCTTTACACATGCCAATTGCTTTTACTTGTTCAAAATTTTCTAAAGTCTTTCAAACAAATCCATTTTGTGCATATCTTGCAATTATTGCATTCCATGAGACAATATTTCTTTGAGGCATCATGTCAAATAGTTTGAATGTTTGTTGTATATGATTCCACACTTTGCATACATGTCTTGGAGGGTACTTACAACTATGATATTTTACAAAATTCCTATATCCTTTATACTTTGATCCAAGATAACTCCATAGTTAATAGTGGTTGATTTGTTTTGGTGGGGATGATGGTGTAGGGGTGGTGTGGGGTGTTGCAAGACATGGTATCACTAGGAAAAGGGTCTTTGTTAACCATAGCATTAGTGACAATAACATACTAATTAAACTCTTGTCTAAGAAGTGGAAACTATCTCAACCTATATTGTGAAAGAAGAAAGTGATGTAGAGCAAGGTATCAAAGATCAAACTCACTTAATCAATCCTTGGCTAAAGACTTAACACCTCAAACAAAGTGATTTTCTTCACAATCTTCCAATATGCCTTGTAGGACAGCAAAAGGGGTATTTTTGACACAATTTGGAGGAAACAACTCTAACCCATGAGCTAAAAAATGTTTTAGATACCTATTATCCTCTTACACAACATACTTCAAATGCAGATGGGAGTGTTTTATAACACAAGGGTCAAAACGGTACTATTACGCTACAATTTAGGCCTAATTAGGCTAGTTTAGATGGGCCACCACAGGGTTTTCTAATCCCAAACTTCAAATCTTCACATCAATGCCTCAAACATTTCAAAGATGGTCTGCCCAAATAATTCCAACCATTACAAACCTTTTCCCAAGAGCTTTTCTACAAGCCCTAGCTCATTTGCACATTCTATACCCAAAAGCATGAGATTTTTAGCCTAGGGCATCAACCAAACTTGCATTTATCACTCTCCCCTGCTCCTACAACATTGTAGACACCTAAAATACCCTAAGCCCATCCATTCCACCAAGTTTCATGCGATTTCACCAGATGGAATGGTGGGTTTTACATTTTTCTTGCCTTCAAGGCAGTTAAACATGGGTTCCAAACGAGTTTTAGAAAAATTGCTCTAAAAGTCATATTTCAAAGTTCATAATTAGTGGAATTAGTTTTAAATGATGGGAGTGGGTTGTTGTCAGAAATAAGACAATATGGACTAGGTTTATAGTTGGTATGCATGTGATTTGTATGCATTTTAAATAGCACTCGATGAAAGATTTTAACCTTTTTTCATAAAGGCATAGCTTGTATTGTAGACAGTCATGCTTAACTTGATTCAAATAGTGCCACGTTGCAATGTCATAGTGTTTCTTGATATTGACAAAGATGTTACTTATTGCCTACCCAAACATGTTTTGTTTTTACCTTTCCTTCTTTCTTAGCATTTGTAATTGCACCATTAATTTTCTTATTATATGACTGGCTTTCTTTCGAGGAATGAATTTTCTTTTTTCACTTGGCTCAATAAAGTTGGAAGTGTTTCTATTCATCTAAATGTGCATTGAGATGTGCTTTCTAGCTCTTTTGAATTTTTGGACCAAGAAGATGGTATTTGTTGAAGAATAGTATGATTTTTCTCTATGTGGTCACATTCAATGCTCATTCACTAGCATGTTGTCAATTGGACTTTAGTGATTTATTTGGTGTATGATTTGAATGTTCTTGTAGTCTTATAGCAATTGGGATGAGTAGGAAAGAGTTAATTTCAATCTTTGTTGGCACTTGAATTGTTCCTAGGATTTGTTGGCACAGTAGGTCTAATATTTGGATGTATCAAACTATGGATTCCATGAGATTCTATTTCTTTAAGGAATCATGTCAAACTATCCACTTGCCTTCTCTATGCTTCCACATTTTGCATACATGTCTCCTAAGACAGTTGCAACTACAACATCTTACAAAATTCCCATATCCTTTATGATTTGATAGATGTCCATGTATTGTGTTCCAAAGATCTTACTCTGGCACTAGCAGAGAGGATGTAGTCAAAGGTTGTGGATTTTAGCTTTACACCAACCAGTTGGTTTTTCTTGAAATTTTCTAAAGCATTATTTGCATATCCTGCAACCATACCATTCCATGACACCACATTTCTTTGAGGCATCATGTCAAATAGTTCACTCACCTTGTCTATGCTTCCATATTTTGCATACATATCTTCTAGGGCAGTTGCATCTACAACATTTTTCAAAATTCCAATAGACCACATTTTTTTGAGGCATCATTCAATGCAACTACAATATTTGATAAAATTCCCATATGCATCTTGTAAGAATACATGAGATACTATATATTTCCTTATGATTACTCTAATTAGTAAGAATTAATAAGAAAGAAGCATAATGGCAATAATTAGCATTCAAGGATTTCTAATGAAGACCCAGGATTTGGGTGCCAATGGAAACTCACCAAACCATCAAATCAATCTTTATTTGAAGAGATTTTATGATTTAGTCTAATACAAATGCTTGGGTATCTCATGATCATATTGAGATCTAATCATTGCTTTGTTTCTTGTAGGGTTTATTTCCATGCTTCTAATCATAATAATCAAGGTTATTAGACAACAAGGTTTTGGAATAGCTCTTTTCATGTCATATGATAAGATCATGGCCACAATACCATCAATATGTTGTGAATTTCAACAACAAATTTCTATTTGTTCAAACCCCACCATCGTACACACTCAAGAAGGGTTCAGTTTCATGTAGTAGAAAGGTGTTAGGAGTGACATTTTGCATTCCATAGATCTTTGGGCCAAACAAACTGTGCCAACACATTAGGTTGGGCAATTAAATGCCAGGAGAGATCTCATTTTGTGTGCCAAGTGCCCCAATCATTTGGCGCAGCAAGCTATTGGCAAAGTCACTTAAGATCCCTAAGATGAAAAACTGCCAAACTTTGACGGAGCAGTTCTTGGAATTCATAGTAGATGGGAACATTTTGTTTGGACCTACAAGTGCATGTGGGGTCTATCTACAATAACCTCTCTCGGTTTCATTCAACTCTTCTCTATTTGACCATGTCGAGATCAAATGCATTCTTGCAAAATGCTTCAGTTCCATGTAGTGGAAAGGTTGCTATGTGCCAAATTTTTTATTTTTGATCATCGTGGGGCCAAACCAACTATGCCAACACATTTGAGTGGGCAAGTAAATGCTAGGGGAGGTCTTGTTTTGTATGCCAAATGTCTCAGTTGTTCTGGGCTGCAAGCTACCGATAAACACAAAAGGTGCTAGGTGTCAGTAGCTTGTAGGCTAGAACGATTGTGACACTTCGCACATGAAATGAGACCTTCCCTACCATTTACCCACCCACCCGGATGTGTTAGCGCAATTATTTCACACCCAAGACCTGTGGAATGTGAAATTTTAGTGTTAGCAACTTTCTACTTTGTCGATAGCTTATAGCCCGGAATGACTGGGATGCTTGACACATGAAATGAGACCTTCTCTACCATTTACTCACCCACCCCAATGTGTTGGCATAGTTGGTTCAGCCCCACAATGAGCAGAATAAAAAATATGGCACCTGGCAACCTTTCCACTGCATGAAATTAAAGCATTTTGCAAGAATGTGTTTGATTTCGGCATGGTCAAATGGATAGGACTTGAATGAAACTAAGAGAGGTTATTGTAGATGGATCCCACATGCAGTTGTAGGTTAAAACAAAATGTTCCCAGCTCCCACAAATTCTGAGAACTGCTCTATCAAAGTTTGGCAGTTTTTTCATTTTAGGGATCTTAAGGGACTTTGCCGGTAGCCTGCTGCCCCGAATGATTGGCCCACTTGGCACATGAAATGAGACCTCCCTTGGAATTTAACCACCCACTCCGACGTGTTGGTGCAGTCTGTTCAGCCCCACGACCTATGGAATGCAATATGTCACTCCTAGCATCTTTTTACTACATGAAACTGAAGCATTTTGCAAGAATGCATTTGATTTCAGCACGGTCAACCAAACTGGAGTTGACCAAAACTAAGATAGGTTATTATGGATGGACCCCACATGCACCTATAGGTCTAAATAAAATATTCCTAGCTGCCATAAATTTTGAGAACTGCTCCATCAAAGTTTGGAAGTTTTTGCATCTTAGGAATCTTAAGGGACTTTATCGGTAGCCTACTGCCCCGAACGATTAAGGCACTTGGCACACAAAAAAAGACCTCACTTAGCATTTACCCACCCATCTTGACATGTTGGCATAGTTCATTCAGCCCCATGAGCTATGGAATGCAAAATCTCACTCCTAGCACCTTTCTACTGCAAGAAATTGAAACATTTTGCAAGAATGTATTTGATTTTGGTACGGTCAAACAGACTAGAGTTGACCAAAACTGAGAGAGGTTATTGTGGACGGTCCCCACATGCACGTGTAGGTCCAAACAAAATGTTCCCAACTGCCATGAATTTCAAGAACTACTCTGTCAAAGTTTGGCAATTTTTGTGTCTTAGAGATCTTAACGGACTTTGCTTGTAGCCTGCTACCCCGAATGATTGGGGCACTTGGCACATGAAATGAGACCTCCCCTAGAATTTACATACCCACCCTGTCATGTTGGCGCAGTCCATTCAGCCCCACGAGCTATGGAATGCAAAATGTCACTCCTAGCACCTTTCTACTGCATGAAACTAAAGCATTTTGCAAGAATGCATTTGATTTCAGCACGTCAAACGGACTAGAGTTGACCAAAACTGAGAGAGGTTATTGTGGATGGACCCCACATGCACCTGCAGGTCCAAACAAAATGTTCCCAGTGAAAGGAAGCAAGGTATGCGGAAAACGCTTCCTACACTGATCTAATACAGAAAAACTTATGTAAATTTTTACTTTTATAGTTACAGATTAAGACGCACATTAACAGAAAGATAATAACAACTTCGAAATGCAAACACAAAACCCGCAACACAAGATATACGTGGGGAAATCCCTTTCAGGTAAAAAACCCCACACTCCAAAGCTGCTCAATATATTATTCATAAATCATGAAGATTACAATATACTTACAGAGCAAGCTTTTATAGGAGTATATCCAACTAGAGATCCAAGAGGTAATTTGACATCTATAAGATTCTACATGCAACCTCCATCTCAAGTTCCTGAAATATAGGAGATACAATACAGCACATCACCAACGGTAATTACAAAACCATGAGCCAAAACCACCCAAAAAGTGGTGGCCAAATTATCTCCAATCAAAGATGCCTTGTGATGTGCCAAACCACACACCAACACGTGTAACTCTCCCCTTTACAACTCTTTATGTCTCCAACACATTTTTACATTTCCCAAAATAGAAGGTCCAACTTTCGGAGGCCATAACTTTTGATTCGGGTGTCCGATTGACGAACCGTTTTATGCTCAAAAAGCTACGCCGATTATCCCAATTTTCAAGACGTTTAGAGAATTTTTTATTCTGGTATTTTAGTTCAAAGACTTTTTCTAGCATTTTTAAAAAATAAAAACTTTAATATCTCGCAATCCAGATATGATCTTGAGATGAAACTCACCTGAGATGTTCACTTCATTATTTCGTACCTTCTGGGAAAAATTTTTGGTCAACCCAAGCTCAATCGAAGAACTTACTAAAAATAGTAAGTCTCTCTATTTTTAGCTCTCTTGGAAACTTTTGAAAACTTTGAAAGTTCCAAACCATTATCCAAGATAAAGGGTATTCAAAAAATACCAAAACTGAGAAGAATAATAATCTTTCAAAGTTGCAAGGTTGAGACACTTTTCCTAACACCTAGCTGCCACGAATTCTCAGAACTGCTCCATCAAAGTTTGGTAGTTTTTGCATCTTAGGGATCTTAAGGGACTTTGCTTGTAGCCTATTGCCATGAATGATTGGGGCACTTGACACTTGAAATGAGACATCCCCTGGCATTTTCCCACCCACCCTGACGTGTTGGCCCAGTCTGTTCAGCCCCATGAGCAATGGAATGCAAAATGTCACTCCTAGCACCTTTCAATTGCATGAAATTAAAACATTTTGCAAAAATGCATTTGATTTTGGCATGGTAAAATAGGTTATAGTTGACCAAAAATGAGAGAGATTATTGTGGATAGACCCCACGTGCACCTATAGGTCCAAACGAAGTGTTCCCAGCTACCACAAATTCTAAGAAAACCTCTGTCAAAGTTTGGCAGTTTTTCTATCTTAGGGATCTTAAGGGACTTTGCCAATAGCCTATTGCCCTGAATGATTGAGGTGCTTAACACCATATTTTTTGATCAACATCAACATCATGAGGACACTAAAGAAATGTTTGACACATGAAGACACTGAGAACACTGAAGACATGGAGGACATAGAAGCATGACAACATGAACAAACTTTTGTCATGAGGAAGAACCACAACCCAATCCAACTCCTGAAAGCATGACATGTTATGATGAAGAACCACAACCAAATCCAATGATCTAATGGAATGAACCAATTGGTTTAATTTGATTTCATTAAGTTTTGAGTAAATTAGAGCATTTTTTCTCTAGACTACTTGAAACCCTCATTAGGGTGAGTTCTAATTGAAAATCATGGATTTCTCCTCATTCCACCATTGAATAAACTTTAAACCTGGTGGAATAAGGGTAGACATGTTTTTTTGTGTGTTCTTGAAGTGGCAGGAGTAGGGGATGAAGATTGAGGCCAATTAGTTGATGCCCTAAGTAGAAAACTCTTGTTTTTGGTATATGAGATGCATAGGTGTTAGGGTTTGTAGAAAGGCTCTTGGGAAATGGTTTGAAGGAATTTGAAACATTAAGATAGATTATTTGGGACATGTTTGGGCTATTGGCATGAAATTTTAAGGTCTAGGTTATGAAAACCTTATTGTGACCTGGGGGAATAAGCCTAATTAGGCCTAAATTAAAGCGTAACAACAGAAATTAGCCCTCAGTGTTCCAAAACAACCTCACCTGTAAATTTGGTATGTTGTCAAATGCCATAATGGGTACTCAAATCTGTATTCACATTTTTGGTATGAGGTCTGGTTAGGAATTTATGTTGGAAAAACTAGTTGTAGAGTACTGTAAGGAGAATGGGAAGCTTGTAAGAGAAACCCACCAAATTAGGGTTCTATATTTGTAAAGGTTGTTTGATTAAGTTAGGTAGAAGTCCTCCACCCTATGCTGCATCAATCCACCACTGTTTGTCAAGTTCATACCACTGCTTGAAGCACTACAACTCATTCCTTGTCTTGAAGCACTACAACTTTGTGCATCACATCACATACTCTATGAAGAAGCATAATGGTATCATCAAACAATAGACAACCAATTTAGACCTGCACAATTATGCATTCCTTACTTTCAAGAAAATGTAATTGGCATGTGTAAAACCAAATTCATGTAAGGATAATTGATCATCATATTAACTATTTAATATAAACTATCGTATACATAATGTCGTGAACATAACATCTAGTTTAAATACAAAGCCATATAGGCATGTCCAAACAAAGCCATACAAGCATATATACAAAAATATACATTGGTAACATACAAAAGTATGTACATACATTGGTAACATACAAAAGTATGTCCCAAAACTAGTTTCCTATGGACTTTTATGAAATAAATGGTGGCCCTTGCTTGACCGTGAAGATGTAGAGCCAATCCATGACTCATCCTCTCTCTGTCGTCAAGTAGACCTCTTCGATAGTTCAAGCTCATGCAGCTCCACCTATTAATACAATCAAACAATATGCACATTACTATAACAAAATGTACATGAAATATATGACATCACATATATAATCGATCACTTACCGCCATCTGATGATCACTCTCCATCATCTTTTCTCTAGCTTCTTTGTCCATAGTTGGACATACTGGAGTTGTGACCTCCTATGAGAAGCATCAAAAAGAAAAATTGACTAAAAATAAATATACTAGAGGGAAGCAACTCATACTACTATTTATATACAAAACAAAGTACAAGTAACCATGTAGAAAAGTTTTATGCATATTTACAAATTAATCCAACGAACCATTTGGGTCTTATCTACTCTTGATTGTGTCAAGTATTGCCTCATGGTTAGACTCACGCACCTTCCACAAGGTCTTGTTCAAAGGTCTACCTCGATATTGTATCAAATGAACATTGGTTTCCATGACAAGGTTGGAGTAATGAAGAATCTTCGGATGCACGTCAAAGTCCTCTAACAGCCAAACATTAACACTCTTGTGTGGGTACCTTCTAAGCCATGTTCCAACAATAACCACTGAGCCTGTAGGGTATTCGATGTTTTCTCCATCTGTAACTGGGGCCTCCAATTTCTTTTTGACCTCAACACAATGACACAAGTAATAATTTTTTCCCTCTTCATTATCTTTATCTGCAATAACTGCATAAACATGCCCTACAATGATATGTGCAGCAAATTAGATGAAATTAGTCAACATTACAAAAACACTACAAAGTTTAAGATAACATTAGGAATTTCAAAAACTATGCAAGTAGATATATTACTTGGTTGAACTAGATCTAATATGTGGTCAAAGTCAACTAATGATTCCATCTATGTTAGTTCTAGTGCTATCAGGGGTCGATACGTGTCAAGTGGGCTAAGATAACTTAACCGCCATTCTTCAACCCACTCCTTTGACTCGCACTTATTCCAATCTTGAATTATACATGAAGAACAAAAGCATGCCATCTTCCGCATATGGATACTCCATGAACCTACAATTAAGCTTCTGAAAGAGTGTAGCTCACTTGATCCTATCAGTGTACAATAGTCCTCATATGGTGCAATGTTAGTATCACCTATCAACCAAAAAACCCTACAAACTGAAGACTTACCTTCATTACCTAGACCCATCGAACCATTACACCACTCGACAATTGATTTTGCATCTGTCAACTTTGCATTGTCTTTATACTTTAACTCTTCTTGTGCTATGGCTCTCTTAATACATGCTCATGTACCATCATTGGTGCAGGAACACCCCTTTAACAAGATAAATATGCACAAGAGGGAGAAGAATAAGGCTTTAATATGTTTTGGACATTTCATGTTATCATGTAGAATTTGCATGTCATTGTCAAATGTAGCATTTTGTGTTGGCATTTCATGTTTGTAAACATCAAATTTGACATTTTAGACATATTGGGTTATGTGGAGAATTAGACCAAGGTGTCCTATCATTAGGTGTTTTGTTGTCTTATGCAAAATAGGTGGCGTGGGATTAGTTAGGGTTTATGACTATAATCTTGGTTTAATCAAAATCCCAAAAATAGAGGAGAGGTGGAGTCGGTAATAAAACAGAGAAGGTGGTCGAGGAATGTAGTTTTTTTTCCTTCTAAAATTCTGGAATGAAAAGAATAAAAATTTTGCCAATTGTGTTTCACAAATTCTAAATTCTGTGTGAACTCTCTGTATATCAATTTGCTCTGTAAATTATCTATATAGCATTGTTTTGAATTCAACTTAGTTTTTATGTTGTCATGATGCACGATTAAATCCATTCCACTGGTGGATTTCTATGAAATCAGTGGAATGGATTGTGTATATTAGTTTTCTATTTGTTTTCCTTTTATTTGATGGACATGGCAGAATAGAAAATACGGAATCTGTTGCAAAAGAAGCTATCATTGGGAAACTCAAATGTACATGTGATGTGTTTGCATCAATTGTATGTGGAGACAATCTGTGAATATATTGCATTTGCATGCGAGCATCATCCTGTGTATTTGCTGTGAAGAATGGTATGTATAAAAGTTTGTTTGGGTCAAGTTTGTGTTGTTCACTGAATATACAATTTCTATATATATCACAAATGTATGAAGGTACATTTCCTGTGTATATCGCTGTCGCATCTGAGTATCACCCTATGTATACCTTGTGATGAAATGTATGTGTAAGAGTCCATTCAGGTTAAACTTATGATTATGTATCGAATATACAAACATTGTGTATATCGCTAATGTACCTGAGCATATTCCGTGTATATCCTCCACTTGCATGTAAAGGTTCGTCGCCTATGTATATCGCCAAAGTATATCAGGCAAACAATTCCTATGTATGTCGAAATGGTTTGAGGAGATACACATCGTGTGTATATGTCTAATGTATGTCGCAGACAGTTTGTGAGTATATCGCTATTGTATGTGAGTGTCTGTTGTGTGTCTACTGCAATCACATATCGTGATTGTATGTTGTGAAGATACAATGAAACATACATTTCATATGGATACAAAAGATAACCTATTGAGGTGGTAACTAGAATGTATGTTAGAAGGATGTCTGCCTGCAGATACAAGGATTGACCGGTAATAGTAGGTGAGGAGAACTGGCGCAGTAAGTCAACAAATGTACATCGAAGATTGTATATTGGAATGTACATTGTTAATGTACATTTCGTGAGATGCAAAGGATGACAGGCTGTAATGGTCAAAGTGGGTGAAGATGCAATGGATTACTGGTGATAGAAGGTCATAAGTTGTATATACAAGCTGAAGCCATCAGTGTGAGGGGAACCCATCGGGAAAGGTTTTAGGAGTCACAGCGAAGGCAAGGTGATGCCGATGGAAAGCACATCGGTGGGAGAAGAAGCTTCAGAGTAACATTTCAAAGGGAGGCTGATGATATAATGTTCGGTCGATGCATAGGAAAGTATCGGTGTGAAGGAAACCATCGGGGAGACAGTAGATAGTCAGGCCGACAAGGAAAGAGAGCAAGTGTTTCAGTGAGACATTTAAGATCTCTTGCCAATATTGACAGACAAAAGAAACATTGTGCTTGTGTTTACGTTGTGTACAACCGCTCTGCATCATATTGGTATCAGAGCTCAGTAAAAGATTTGGGTGGCAGGTAAAATTGAGGAGCTGTAGGTGTATTGGCATTTGGGTACTATCTGTGAATGTTTATGTCTGACAGAGAAAGCGAAGAAGGGGCTAGCGAGATGCCTCCAAATGGGATGACCACTGAAGTGGCCAAGAAATTTAAGGAGATGGAGGATATGATAAAAACTAGAGTCAAGAAAGCACTCCAGGCTGAGTTGAAAACCTTAGGAAAAGGCAAGAAACCAGACGAGGAGTCTGATGGAGAAGAAGAAGATGGGGAAGAGGAAACAACCTCAGGACAGACAGATCTATCTACGGATCAGAAACAATTTCTGGAGGCCATAAAATCACTTGGTAAGGAGTCATCTGAATCAAGAATGGAGATTCCAATGTTCAGCAAAAAGATGGATGCAGAAGAAGTCATTGAATGGATCGAGGCTTTGAACAACTACTTCGAGTACAAGGAGGTACCAGAGAATAGAAGAGTCAAGTTTGTAAAAACAAAATTGAAAGGCACTGCACTCACATGGTGGAACTACACCCAGGGAGAAAGGGTGAAGAGTGGCAAGAGCATGATCTCATCCTGGAGTCAGATGGTAGTGAGGATCAAGGCTCAGTTCTTACTAGCAGATTATGAAGTGTAGATATACAGAAAAATGTAGAACCTCAAGCAGAAGGATATGGATGTATCCACCTATACAGAGGAATTTCATAAATTGTCTCTAAGGTGTGGGCATGCTGAGGATGAGAAAGGAAGAGTTGCCAGGTATATTAATGGCTTGAAGTACAGTATACAAGATGAGATTACCATCTTGACACCAAAAACCATCGACAAGTGTTTCCAGGTGGCACTGAGAGTAGAAGAGAAATTGAAAAGAAGAGAACTGCAGAACAAAGGAAGAGGGGGAAGAAGTCCTTTCAGAGGTAGAGGAAATGAATTTGGACACCAAGGCGAATCCAATCAAGAGAACAACAAAGGAGATAACAGTTAAACTCAAAGGGGAAGTTACAGTCAAAAAGGAAACTTTAGGGGAAGAGGACCTCTCAGATGTTACAATTGTAATCAAGAAGGCCACATAGCTAGTAGATGCCCAGAAAAAGCAACAAGATCAATGGGAGAAAGAAGGACAAATCTGATCCAAGAGTCTGACTGCCAAAGTTCCACAAGCTCAAACACTTATCAAAGTATGCATGCTCCTGACAGTTATGGATATCCTGAGAAGGGAGAATCATTGATGCTTATGAGAACACTCTTGAAGACATCCAAGGAGATGATACAAAGGGGGGCACTTTTCAAGACCAATTGTAAAAGCAAAGGTAAAATATGGAAAGGTAGTAATAGATTCTGGTTCAACAGATAATATGGTATCTCAAGAAATCGTGGATAAGTTGAAACTAGAAAGGATTCCACATCAAAACCCTTACAAAGCATCTTGGGTAAGTGATAGTCAATCACTTTTGGTATATGAATAGGCATATGTTGATTTTCAGATTGGAGAGTATCAGGATAGAGTTTTGTGTGACATATTGCCCATGGAATGTTGTCACCTACTGTTGGGTAGGCCATGGCAATTTGATAGGAGAGCATTGTATGATGGGTATGCTAACACCTACACCATCATGAAGGATGGGAGAAATTTTATGCTAATACCGTTGCAGGAGGATACTAAAGCAAAGAAGGCAGGCAAGATTATTTTGGTAGGTAAGAAGGAGTTTGTGTAGATGCTTACAAAAGAGTCAAAGGCAATTGAGGATATCTCTAGGAGAGGAGATCAAAGTTTGAAGAAGATTTTAGTTATGACTGATAGTGATCAGGTGGATCAGTAGAAAGTTAAGAAGCAGGTTTGTACACAGCCATGGGCTGATTGGCAAGACAAGGATGCAGTCATAGTAGGGACTATTGTTTGTCCTCTAAGAGTTGAAAAGCAAACCCACTCTACCATAGTGGTAAATGAGGTTTCCACTGTCCATGTTCAGACAGAGATGATGGTCAAAAAGAATGACCAGTAAAGAGTGAGAAGAGCCTACAGTACTAGGCATGAGTATTTGGTTCCATGGCAGCAAGTTGCAGTCCAGAGATCATGGAGCAGACATGAGATAGCAGGAGATAAAGGTGGATTCAATCAAAGACTTAACTCATGGGACATGATTTCTTTTCAAGGGAGGAGTATGGTGTAGGAGCACCCCTTTAACAAGATAAATATGCACAAGAGGGAGAAGAATAAGGCTTTAGTATGTTTTGGACATTTCATGTTATCATGTAGAATTTGTATGTCATTGTCAAATGTAGCATTTTGTGTTGGCATTTCATGTTTGTAGACATCAAATTTGACATTTTAGACATATTGGGTTATGTGGAGGATTAGACCAAGGTGTCCTATCATTAGGTGTTTTGTTGTCTTATGCAAAATAGGTGTCGTGGGATTAGTTAGGGTTTATGGCTATAATCTTGGTTTAATCAAAATCTTGAAAACAGAGGAGGAGAGGTGGAGTCGGTAATAAAACAGAGAAGGTGGTCGAGGAATGTAGTTTTTTTTTTCCTTCTGAAATTCTAGAATGAAAAGAATAGAAATCCTGCCAATTGTGTTTCACAAATTCTAAATTCTGTGTGAACTCTCTGTATATCAATTTGCTCTGTAAATTATCTATATAGCATTGTTTTAAATTCAACTTAGTTTTTATGTTGTCGTGATGCACAATTAAATCCATTCCACTGGTGGATTTCTGTGAAATCAGTGGAATGGATTGTGTATATTAGTTTTCTGTTTGTTTTCCTTTTATTCGATGGACATGGAAGAATAGAAATTGCAGAATCCATTGCAGAAGAAGCTATCGGTAGGAAACTCAAATGTACATGTGATGTGTTTGCATCAATTGTATGTGGAGACAGTTTGTGAATATATCGCATTTGCATGCGAGCATCATCCTGTGTATTTGTTGTGAAGAATGGTATGTATAAAAGTTTGTTTGGGTCAATTTTGTGTTGTTCGCTGAATATACAATTTCTGTATATATCACAAATGTATGAAGGTACATTTCCTATGTATATCGCTGTCGCATCTGAGTATCACCCTATGTATACCCTGTGATGAAATGTATGTGTAAGAGTCCATTCAGGTTAAACTTATGATTATGTGTCAAATATACAAACAGTGTGTATATCGCTAATGTACCTGAGCATATTCCATGTATATCCTGCACTTGCATGTAAAGGTCCGTCACCTGTGTATATCGCCAAAGTATATCGGGCAGACAATTCCTGTGTATGTCGAAATGGTCTGAGGAGATACACATCCTGTGTATATGTCTAATGTATGTCGCAGACAGTTTGTGAGTAAATCGCTATTGTATGCGAGTGTCTATTGTGTGTATACTGCAATCGCATATCGTGATTGTATGTTGTGAAGATACAATGAAACATACATTTCATATGGATACAAAAGATAACCTGTTGAGGTGGTAACTAGAATGTATGTTAGAAGGATGTCCACCTGCGGATACAAGGATTGACCGGTAATAGTAGGTGAGGAGAACCGGCGCAGTAAGTCAACAAATGCACGTCAAAGATTGTATATTGGAATGTACATTGTTAATGTACATTTCGTGAGATGCAAAGGATGACCGGTTGTAACGGTCAAAGAAGGTGAAGATGCAATGGATTACCAGTGATAGAAGGTCAGAAGTTGTATATACAAGCCGAAGCCATCGGTGTGAGGGGAACCCATCGGGAAAGGTTTCAGGAGTCACAGTGAAGGCAGGGTGATACCAATGGAAAGCACATCGGTGGGAGAAGAAGCTTCAGAGTAACATTTCAAAGGGAGGCCGATGATATAATGTTCGGTAGATGCATAGGAAAGTATCGGTGTGAAGGAAACCATTGGGGAGACAGTAGATAGTCAGGCTGACAAGGAAAGAGAGCAAGAGTTTCAGTGAGACATTTGAGATCTCTTGCCGATATTGATAGATAAAAGAAACATTGTGCTTGTGTTTCCGTTGTGCAACTGCTCTGCATCAATCATGCTCCCCCTTTCCATGCCTGGCCTCACAGAAGTAACACATATGCTGAACACCTATAATATTATGCCTCTTGCTCAACCAATAGAAATCCTACAAGTTCTTGAATTATGATGCACAGTTATCTGACCATATGATATGTTGACTGAATGATATGCCCCTTCTAGCCAAATCATTGTAGAACACCTAAAAGCAACCCTGTACGAACTCTGTGGAATGCGTACGATCAACGCTTATATAAAAATGATACTCCCTTATGATATTTCTATCATCCTCTGTACTATCATTCGCATGAATGAATGTGATGTGCACAAATATAGAAACTTATGTCAAGTTGTAATATTGGGATTGCACCTCACACTGTGGCTGTAGACTGTAGTTCTCTATAAAGTCGATGACTGAAACATTGCTATCAACTGGAAATATATCCTTGCATAACTTGAATTACAAGTCCAACCATCGAGCTCTATGGGCATGTATTACATACTCATACACTATACTATCATGAAATATAGACATAAACTGATACACTAGAATCTTTTGAATAACATAGATACACCTCTTTGCTTCTTTACCATCTTTTGTATTGTATGTCATTATTTTATACTTGTTGAACTCTACTACTTCATTTTCAACCGAATTTGTTCTCTCCATATGATCACATATTGGCATATGTTGCAAGCCACCGCAATGCTGACATGTGCCATCCAAGCATAATTTCCTATAGAATATTTTACCTTCCTCTCTATCACATAAAATTATTGATATGAAGTCTCTTGAAGTAGTTGGTAGGGCACATATGCCACAATCCTGCAAAACATTGTTAGTATGCAAATCTAAACATATGGACCGATAAACATCAAAATGGTTAGAAAATTCAATACGTAATCTACAACAAGTAGTGCAGGTGTGTTTTATTTTGGCAAAGAAAGGTTTTAGCATTTCAAAATATCTTTAAAAAATTTTAATTTGAGGATACATCTCTAGAAATTTACCAAAAAACTGTGTTTGAGTCATATCTAAAACTGCTTTGGATGTGGCTCATGGCTTCGACTACAGATTCTCCTTCTTACCACATCCCTTTGATTCAGAGATACCCTTGTGTAATTCTTCAAAAGTCTTCAATTAGTGATCTCAAAGCTTCAACAAGAACTTTGTCTTTATGTGGGAGTCTCACAGAGAATGCCCACAATTCATTAGTGTTTGGATCCTCAACTCTTTGACATCTTCCAACGGTTCTCATTAGTGTTTTTCTATTTATTTTCAATGCTTGACTTGTCTTTCTAATGAAGCGAGCTTTTTTTGTTTGTTGGCTTACTATTATCAATGTAATGACACATTGTGTAACATTACTATCCTTTGTGCATGAGGTGGAACCTACACTCTCATATGCACTCATTAGATTCTTGACAATTGATTTTTCACTTGAGGCATTTGATGTTCTTAGGCCAAGAATCTATTGAAATTAGGGCAGACAACTGAGAGGGGGGTGAATCAATTGTCTCAAAACTTTATCTTTTACTGCATTTAATCTTCTTTACCACTTAACAACAAATTAATGATATAACCATGAAAGCATGAATCAACAACACATGAGCAGAGATACAATCAATCACACATGACATTAGGATTTTTACGTGGAAGCCTAGTTAAGAGAAAAACCACAGTGGGGGTTAACCCACAAGATTTATTCTCTGTTAAAAGAATAGAAAAATGGGAAGGCACTTGCCTTCGGGTGCACTGCCCAGATCTTACTACTCCAAGAGACACACTGTCTACAAATTATTCACAAGATTATCACAGAAAGATTGAATTAAGAAATAACATCTTCTTTATGCCAAGTTCAGTCCCATTGAAGCTCAAAACACTTCTACTCTGCCCTCAAACACCTCTTCACTACCACCACATCTTCACATGGATGGGCACATTTACATGACTTCTTTACACTCATTTATACATGAAATCAACTTTGGAATGAGCATCAAAGTCGGCCTTACAATCATCTATCTGAAACATTCTCCAAGATAGGCATTACAAGAAATTTCAACCACAAGACTTTACTCGATACAAAATATTACATGTGGATTGCTACACTGTCGGCCAAACATAGCTGGCACTTAAATCTGCTTTGAACAACATGCCACATTCCATAGAACTTCTCTTAGATCATCCACAACACGCACAAAGCATCCGGTTGGCCAAGACTGGAAAGAAAAGCAACATCCAAGGATAAATCTTCAACCATGAGCTAAATCCTCAATGCGGACCACCAACACAATAGGAACACGATCCAGAGACCTCTACAAGCACAATGAAATCAACAAGAATAACTGCACCACCTCAAATCATCAGAATCACTTGCATCTTTATCCAAGAACTTAAGAACACTAACTGTCATGACTGTCACACTAGAAAAATTACTTGCAGACCTCCAAACCATAAACCACTTGAGTTGAGGATACACACCAATATCCCAAACATAACTCTAGAACACCAGATCATAATATTCCAATGCGGAGCAATCTAGACCAAATTCCTATCACTCTATTATCTCTGAACAACTGCAAAACCTGGTTCTTCTCAGATGGCCATAACTTCACCAATTCTCCATGTGAACCTCTCAAATCTTGACTGGAGAAACTTTAGACAATCTTCTACAAACCCTTTAATCTACAGACTCTAATCTTCATCTCACTAGAAATGCAAAGCAATCTACTACACTGTCTTCACTGTCTCTGACAAAGAGATATGTTGACATCAATGACAACACATCATGGCACATATTTGCAACAATCTCCCCCTTTGTCATTGATGGTAACATATGATGTGAAAAACTGATTCAACCATCAAGACAAGAACTTCTCCCCCTTTCTCTTATCACATCTGCAACCACTTTCTTCACGGCTCCCCCTTTCACCAACAACTACTTACTTCCAAGGTTTTCACATGACTTCTCTCCCCCTTTGACATCAATGGCAAAGGGCATATCCTTGCAATCATCTCTCCCCCTAAACTCTAGAATTAGCATACATACTACTTCCTTTGAGTAGCATCCACTTAACATCAATCTGGATCACAAAATATGACTATGAGTTCCACCGGACTGATGCACACTATTACACCTTAGTTCTGAACAAAAGGGGTAATAACCCCTAGCTTCACTCTGAGATACTCAAAAGTATCCTTAGGCAGAGGCTTAGTGGAGATATCCGCAATCTGATCCTTTGAAGAAACAAACTCCAATCTGACTTCATTCTCATTTACCTTCTCTCTCAAAAATTGAAACTTGATGGATGTGTACTTTGTCTTTGAATGCAACACCAGATTCTTTGAGATGTTTATTGTACTTGAATTATCACAAAAGATTGTAATAGGCTCTTCAAACACAATTCTGATATCCTTCAACATTTGTTTCATCCACAAAAGTTGAGTACAATTGTTTGTTGCTGGTATATACTCTACCTCTGTAGTAGACAGAGATATTGCCTCCTACTTTTTGCTCAACCAAGAAACCAATCTCTTTCCCAAGAAAATTATACCTCCACTAGTACTCTTTCTGTCATCCGTATCTCCTACCCAATCAGCATCTGTATATGCATGAAGAGTGAAATCATCATCCTTAGGATACCATAAGCCATAATTAGTTGTCCCCTTTAGATATCTAAAAATTCTTTTGACAGCTACAACATGAGATTCTCTAGGATCAGCTTGAAATCTAGCAACAATGCCAACTGCATTCATGATAACAGGTCTGGTTTGAGTTAGATAGAGCAGTCCCCCAATCATTGATCTATACCTTTTCTGATCTGCCATAGGGGAATCATCAACTTTACTCAGCTTGCATATGGTTATTATTATGGGTAAAATAGGGTGAATAAAACTAATTATAAAAACCCAAAACATCAATGGAATGTGTAGATAAAAAGGATTTAAAATAAGAGAGATACTTACAACCTTTTTACCTTTGTGATTTCCATTGTTCGCCTATTCTTTCTTGATCTTTTGGTGATGAAGATGGCCCTTAGGAAGCTTGCTTCCTTTCTTCGATTCCTCAAGATGACAAGGAGAAACAGCTCGGATACTTGTTGTGTTGAAGATGAGTTTCAACACAATATGGAATAGATGATATATGAAGTGATGTGAAAGTGGGGTGCCAATGGCGCGCTATAGATCCTGCAGTATAAGTTTACTCGAAAGTTGGATATGTGAAATAGAAGAAAAGGGTTGTATTTATAGAGTTGTGTGAGAGAAGATCAATGGTGGAGAAGAAATAAGAGGATCAATGGAGGAGAATGTTTGAGAGAACATGCTCGAATAGAAGGACATGTGTCATTCAAAAAGATGCTTTGTTGAGTTAACTGCTTTCTTGATGAGGATGAGTTTTTATTTCTTAAATTAGAATATATTTTTCTAATTTAAGAGCTTTGTTGATAGCTTTAAATCAGTTAACTCAGCTTTTGCTTTTGTGTGACAAGAAGAATTTATTTTTAGAAGATTTAAAGATTTTCTAGAAGATAAGAAAGCATAATTAAATAAATAAATTTATTTAATTACTTGTAGATAATTTGAAAGAATAAATAAAATATTTAAATATATTTTATTTTTTGGAGATTTAATTTAAATAAATTTGCATTTTATTTAAATTTAGAAGAATGAAAGATTTAATTAAATAATTAAAATTATTTAATTGTTTAGAAGAATAAAGTTGATATAGATGGAATTAATTAAATAAACGTAATTTATTTAATTAAATGGGAGGAAATGATTCAAATAAATAAATTTATTTATTTATTTATTTATTGATAGAGGAATATGAAGATGAAATAAATATTTAAAATATTTATTTAAGTAGGGTCATGTCATTTTTAGGTGTATACATTTTGCCCCTCTTTGATGCAATGTGTTTTATCACGTTGTTTCAAAGAATAAGAATTTTTGACAATGATACATGCCCCAGTTTGCCCCTGGTACAAGTTTAATGACAGGATGCCCCCTCGGGAGATTGGATGGGAAGACGGCAGAAAGCGTGAGACGGATAATCTCATGAAGAAGAAGGTGAAAAGCAGGTTAGGATGGAGAAAAACAAGACATTGTTTGGAGGAACAGACATGGGAAGTAGTCACAGTTGCCACATAGTCAGCTATGGTTCACTTGCTATATATAGGAGCTGGGTCTACAAGTCCTATTCATTTGTACAGTTGTCCTTAGTTGATTGGTTTTGAAGAGCTTAGGAGAGCAGAGTGACAAGGTGTCGTTGTACCTCATCATTTAATCATATTTCAGATGTCAAAATCTAGGGTTGTGTCCTCGGCTGTCTGCAACTAGGGATTCTACAGTTACCAGTTTTCTCTAACTAATTCTAATGGCTTTCACTAATTAAAAAGATTGATCTATCTACTTATGAAATGAATTCAAAGAATACTAGAAATAGAATTAAACAGTAAATTACTCAAAGCAAATTTACAACTACAACATGCATCTATCTATCCAAATCAGTAAGTATCTATAAAGCAAAATTTGAAACAACAAAACAGTGGTACTAGCCTTCTGCCTTGGTGGTGAGAGTGGGCCCTTGCTCCACACCCTTAGGGTCGAAGGCTATAGTGAAGAATCAATACTAGAGAATAAGATCACAACTAGATTCGGTCTTATTCCATTCGCTCTAAAAAATTGATATCTTAATTGAAAATTATACAAGAATAATAATCATCCCCTTTCTCTATTACTTTAGTAAAATATATATATAATGAGTGATGACATATCACTCATCTTATCTATCAATTCTTCTATGAGATGTTATCCATCTCTTTATTATACTAGTTATGTAACTATGAAAGATAATCATGCAATAAGAATAGAATGAGTGAAACAGAAGTCCACTCTAAATTCTAAGTCTGAGTTTTAATACATTTGGGCAATGAGGCCCTGAAAATATGGATATTAAATCGGTCTCATTGGTAACTCATACAAAAACTAAAAAGAGACAAAAACTCTCAGCAGTTAACTAAAGATGGCCCCTTAATTACTCAGGTGATGATTTGAGTTATAAAAGGAGGGGTATAACGATTGCCACTGAAAGTGCCTGACCGACAGCTGCTAGAAATCTGCCCTGTTGTGAGGAGGCGCCGGAGATGTATGTCTCTGTCTGCAGCTCTAGAGATATGTTTGTTGCTCCGGAGATATAATTGTAGCCTTCTTGCTCAGCTCCAGAGATGCTCTTCCTCTTACTTCAAAACTTCTGCTATCATGAGATTCTGGTATAGTCTTCGGAGATATTTAGGACTACCTCCGGAGATGTACAAAATTGCCATTTTGAGCATCTACACCTGTTGATTCAAAAAGAGAAGTTTTTCTTCATATTTCCATCAATCCCATGCACATTAGTCCTTAAATCATAAATCATGATCCTAAGTAATTTATCTTCAGTTAATCATTATTTAGAACAACCTTGCTAGCCTATTCGGGTGCAGACATCAAGAAGTTGGGATCAGAAAGGAGAAAAAGAGGGAAAAAGATGTATTTTATGGGTGTCAATTGGCACTCATCATAGAGGAGCTAGAGCAGTCGATAGAGATATGGATATTGAGCACCAGTTTGAGTGAGTTCGATGGTTCAATTGGCCACCCAAGGCAGGACCATCGGTATGTAGTTCAACAAAACTCATTAAAAGTCATTTATTAGGTCAATAAATGCTTTGGAAAAAAAGCTAAGATAGATGCGGCGAACTACAGTTTAGTGCATATGCCTCCGAAATGGCGCATATGCTACAAAGTTGCACATTTGAGATATCTTACGGCGCATATGATAGACGTGCGCATATAGGCTAGGAATTGGCACATCCATTGGGGAACGGTGCATGTGACACTAGAAGCGGTGCATGTGCTAGAATCGCGCATACACGTCAAGGATTGGTGCATTCACAGTGAAGCAGTGCATATGATATGAATCGGTGCATTTGCCACCTAGTTTGGCACATTTGCACTAGGATCTCAATTGACTTAACGAAATTAACCCAATTGGCACCTTGATCAATGCGTCAATTGATAAGTGGTCTCCGAGATTGCTGAGAATCTAGTCAAGAGATGATATGTTGTTTTGATTAATTTGATATGCTAAGTCAATGATAGGATAGTTTGATTGCTTTGAGTAGGTTTGCTTGGCTATGGATTTCTTTGACACTATGCTTTGCCTGATTGCAGGAGGATATCCGGGATACCCTGATGTCATGAGAACAGTTCCCTTTGCCGTTGTTGCAACGGTATATGTTGACAGAGATGGACCACGAGGTTCTTGGTGCTATTGGTCTTTATTACGTTTGTTTCATGCCAGATGTTCATGCGAACCATGAGTTGTTAACTACAGTGGTGGAGCGATTCCACAGCAAGGATGGTACATTTCATCTACCGACCAGGGAGATGACGATTACTCTAGAGGACGTGTACATGATTCTTCACCTCCCTATTCAGGGAGAGTTGGTAGAGTATGAGTCACATCGTGACGCTGGATTCGTTGAGTGCAGATGAGTGTTTGATGACCTAGAGTTGGTTGAGCAGGTGATTTCATGGTAGGACATTCATGACTGCTATGACTACTTCCTAGGTATAGTGGTGGGACTGATCAGTGGCGTAGTATGCCCCAATAGGAGGTCACACGGGTTCCTGATTGGCTGGGGGAGGGTGTTGGAGAGCATGATTACTGATGGGACATAGTATGCATGGGGTGTGTACGTGCTAGCACACTTATATAGGGATATGCATGAGGTAGTGTATCACAGAGGGGCCAGTTTGTCAGCAGGTGTGTCTCTTTTGCAGTTTTGGTTGTGGGAGCACATAGCTATCACATGGCTGATATGTCTTTTTCACAGGCAAAGAGGTGAGCCCTACAGCTATGGTTATGCAAGAGTGATTTCCCAACACAAGCTAGGGAAGCTCGAGTATTGGAAACATGTGCTGGATAATGTGGATCTAGTTATTTGGCACCCATACCTAGACTGCGAGGTATGGGAGGATGAGGCTGATGAGTTGCCATATTGTTTCTAGACTCGGTGGCTCATTGGCAGGACGAGGTACATACTGGAGTGGCAGATTGTTAGCAGAGTGCAGAGGTAGTTTGGTAGAGCGCAGGGCAGGCCACAGGGGTAGGCATGATTCGCGAGGACCCATGCAGAGAGATATAGGTGGGGTCTTGTGGCATCATATGAGGAGGCCTTGACAGACTTTCGTCAGATCCCTCATGCAGCTTGGCCAATGAGGAAGGACATAGTAGATGAAGGTATGACACCTGACTATGAGGAGTGGTTCGCCGCTCATCCATTTCCTAGATATTCAGGACCTGGAGAGTTGGCTCCTCGTATAGACGAGGAGGATTTAGATGATGAGGGTGGAGCTGGTGGGAGGAGGAGGAGACAGAGGAGGGGTAGAGGAGGTCAGGGAGATGATGGAGGAGATGGAGGAGGAGGAGGAGCTGGAGGAGGAAGTGGCAGGCCAAGACAAAGGAGGAGGTCTGGGGAGGGACCTTCGGGTCAGCAGGAGGTTGTGCAGCCGCAGGTTATAGGATAGGTGCAGGTGCTAGTTCAACAGGTGGCACAACAGAGACAGATGTCACCACCACAATAGGTGGCACAATAGCAGGCGCAACAGGCACAGGGACAGCGACAGGTTCCGCAGCCTAATTTATAGTAGCAGGCTATGGTTTCTTTACAGGGTTAGATTAGGCAATTGAGAGCCCACCTGAGAGCAGTAGAGTCATGGAGAGAGGAAGATGTAGGATAGATATCTGAGATCTCTAGAGAGCAAGACGCAGCCTTGGCTAGTGTGTGGGCGATTAGAGCGGAGAGAGATATAGCAGTGGCAGCCATGGGTACAGATGGTACTTCTAGCTTTTTGGTTTCACAGGTGTAGCAGGCATAGACACAACTGGCCTAGGTACAGGGTGAGCTTGCCAGAGCGCAGGCTCAAGCTCAGTACTATAGAGGATTATATCATGGGGCAGTGTCGGTGAACTAGCATGCTCCTAGTTACAGGAGTCAGTCTGTGGCTAGTGGATCCTGATCTGTTGCATCAGTGAGAGGCCCCCAACAGTCAGGGGGAGACAGAGGAGAGGGCAGCAGAAGGAGCAGTGCTCCACGACAGCAGGGTCATCCAGACTTGGATACTTGTACCAATTTTTGATTTGATGTACACATTTTTGATGGCTGAGATAGCTTGTATATGTATTATTTTGTCCTGAGACATGTATCACTATCTTTTTGTACATTGTATACATTTTATGACTCTAAGAGATGGACAGATATTTTGATATATTGTACATTTGGACATGGTTTTATGCTGATATGATGATGCAGTTATTGGTGTTCTTGTTGTGTGGTTACACAACACACCCCATTTTGACTTGGCAAAACAGGGGCCCAACTCTTTTTGGCTTGGCTTGTGTTGTCTGCTTTCTGGCGGTTTGGTAAAAATAAGTCATGTGCATCATCATGTAGAGTCAGGATGAGGTAGATCACCATTATGAGGTCAGTTTGTCAAAATTCATATTTCACTTCTGTGACCACATATTCTGAAAGAGCATTAAATTTCATACAGGTTTGCCTTTTACATCACCCTGATATTCATCAGGATGTGAGAGTTATGAACAGTCAAAGTTTTGGTCAAACCCGATATTCGCAAGAGGGGGATCATGTTTTCAGTAAGTTTGTATTATCATCATCATATTTGAAACATCTCTGATATGTCATGCAGCTCAAATATCCAGACGTCAATTTTAAATGGTAGTAAAATCTTCCCGTCAAGCGGTTATATATCGCGAGCGTCATGTTTTGGAATGTAACCCGATATTTGATAATATCCTCTTGACGCGAAATATCACCCCTATCAGATATCATGATGACATCATCCGAATTCGATAAACAAAGAAACAAACATGACGATGACATCATCATCACATTTACATTTCGACAGGATATTTTCCAAACATGATCATGTTCGCCTAATATGACGATGATGTCATGATGCATTGCCGATACAAAGAGCAAATATCAGGATGACGTCATCCTGATATTTCGAAAGAGAGATATGTTAAGTTTGTCTCGTCATCATCATATTTGAAACATCACTTGATACATTGAAATATCCTCCTGAGGTAACGTACATAACCAAAGGGTGCTTTTGTCACCTGAATCTTGTCATGATAACCATTCCAACAAGATGGAGGAGGATGATGTTGAAGCTCAACCCGATATTCATGAATATCATCCTGCCTTCATGATATCCTGTCATATGGATATCCCCCCACTCCCTTTGCCGCCATTATCATTTAATGCACGCAGACATGGTAGGTGGTTCCCATCGACCTCGGAACCCAATGAAACACCTGGCAAGATCCTGCATTTTCGCATGAATAATCAAGGAATACAATCTAATTTGTCAGAGTTGCCCTAAAATTACCCTAACCGCGAGGTTAAAAGGTAATTCAATCACCATTTTCACATTTACCTTGCGATAAAATTATTTTACAGAGCACCAGCTTCCGCATCCTCATACAGGCCATTGTTGCGTGATTTGAGCTCACAAATAGAAGGAAGGAAGTGATCATTAGCTGAATCAAGAGCTGTCTTAGCAATATACTGGTATAAAGGAGAAATCTGCATAACCAGGTAAGTAAATGAAACCCTCATCATGTTGTTTCTATTCTGATATGATGACTTAAGTTCTGGTTTATGCATCCATATGATTAAGTAATGTTGAAATTGATGCAGTGGGCATAATGATTTATGGAGTTAATTGTAATATGCATGCATGTATATACCTATTGTGAGATGGGATTTTGTTAATACCAGGTACTCATGGCTGAGAAGCGATTAGTTAAGAGTCAGGAGGAATTCAGTAAACCCATGTTCTCTTCTTAGAGGGGGGTCCTGTTTAGATATGGAGCAATTACAGATACCCATCAAGGAAGCACCAATTTGGAGGCCTGGTCAACTAAGCTGAATAATGGACATGATAAGAGTCCTGTACTGGACGCAGTGTTCATGTCAGGAATGTGGAACGCTGCCAGTTTTCCATACTCCATGGAATCTCCAGAGCTCGTCATTGAGTGTGCCCGGAATTATAACCCTCAGACGAGGCAAGTGGTGAAGCATGGGAGAGTATATGCAGACCTCTCCATCAAGGGTCTCTCCTGGACATTTGGATTTCCAATGGGCAGTAAGGTCAAAAGTGTAGACTTGAAGAAGTCTGAAAGAGAGTATGAAGCCAACAAGAAATCGGCTAGGAAGAACATGTATCCATGGCGGGCTGAGAATAGCACATATAATGCAACGGCCAAGCTTCCTATGCACCTGTTTAAGTTTGATTTCAGTGAGGAGTACCAATACATGATTGCACTCTTGAATAGAGTAACCAGCCAGCCTGATGCTGGTGATTTCAGAGATTGGATGTACGGAATAATAATGATGTGTCTGTATTCAGACATCAAGCCACTATGGGGCCAGATAATAAGTGATGCTCTGCATGAGCAGCTGATGAACCTGGGAGGTTCAGATTGTGTATTTTACATGACATCCTATATTGTTTATTCTTGTGTTTATAGAGGCACTTTTGATGCCTTAGTTACAGATGGAAAGCTCACAGGCACAAATGCTGCATATATCTGGGATCATCATCCCCAACTGCAGAGAACCAACTATCTCAAAGATTACAAACTGGTCAATGATGCATTCTCTATGCATCTGGTAAGGACCATGGAAGAAGACAGAACAAAGAGATTGAGCGAGGAGGCTCAAGAGGCAGTCTACAGGCATGGGGCCTGGTACATACAGTTTGCAACCTTTTCTTATATAAGGGTTGAAGGTTTTGAGGGACATCCCCTGATGCTGCCAAGATATCCTACTGATGCAGTAGTACTAATGGAATTTATCAGGCAGGGCTCCACCATGATACAAATGTACAAGGATGCCAAGAAGCTACCACCAATTTTGTTCCCAGTCAACATTGGCAACTATATGTGCCCTGACTCGAATAATATAAAGAAGGTGATGGTCACCCTGAATAAGATGAATCTACAGCCCTTTCCACTGACAAGACCATATGATCCTTACGGCAGGATACAGAAGATCCTAGGAAAGCCTATTCACCAGAGGCACCTAGAGGATTTTTGGGCTGACTGTGAAGATGAGGCAAAAGCCAGAAGAAGGAGGTATCAGAGATTAACTATGAACCAAGTTAGAACTTTTGAATGCATTTCCATTCCCCAACAGCTGAAGAATGATGATGGCAGGATAATGGCAGATGAATATGAACAGAAGAAGATATATAATGACACCATCTCTACACCTGACCTCACCATGCAGGAGGATATGTCCTTGGACCCATTCATTGCCAGGACCCTACACCTAACCCAAGCTTGGGTTGATGCACAGATAGAGGCATTGAAGAAGAAGGGTGTTGCCATTACGGTGGACAACAAGAAGAAAGGGCCGGATATCCTTGCGGATGAATATGATGACTTCCTGCTTGAGAAGAGGAAGACCAAAGGAGAGAGAGTCCCTCCACCACAACATCAGAGCAAAAGATCCCCAAGGGGCAAGAAGGTGGAAAAGGGACCAAAAGGGATTATAATTGAAAGGGCAGTATTTACAGCTGAGGAGGCGGCAGGGTCAGGATCAGGATCAGAATCAACATCCCCTCCAAAGAAAGAAAAGCCCAAGAAAAGCAAGACAGCAGAGGCTGGAATCACTGAGACCCAAGAAGTGGGTCAATCCTCTAAACAACCAGGAGGAGAAGATATTCTCATAGAGGAGGAGCCAGAAGAAGAAGAGGCTCCACTGATAATAAAAAGAAAGAGGAGAGCTCCACAGGTGCTGGTGTCCACCACACCTAAGAAACCAAGAACCTCCATGAGAGGTGAAATAAGCCAACCCCATACACTATTACAGGGGGCAGGTAGCGAAGTGCTAAAGGAACTTCAGCATAACGTTCCACTTCCTACCATTGTCAAGTTCAAAACTGAACTTGCGGAAGAACAGACGAAAGAAGCTACCCAGACACAAGCAGAAGGACATGTCTCACTGGACGAGACAATAAACTTGTCTGATGATGAGGTTGTGCAGGATGTGGCTGCACAAAATATGGAAACACTGGCTGCTGGTACTAGTATGACACCCCACAAGCCTCCATTAGTTCAATCAGTACTGGAGCAGATGAAGCAAGTGGAAGTAGAGCGAGAAAAGAGCCCGGAGCAAGAAAAGAGCCCAGAGCAAGTAGCTCAGGAAATAGGGCTAGATACATTGATCATAGAGGTGACAAGTCCTGTAGTGGTGGATCTGACAGAGAAATAGGATGCAAGTCCTGAACAGCCAGCAGGATCACCTGATAAGGAACACCCAGCAGAGGAGATAGAGATGGCAGAATCAGAGGGCCATACTCTGGAATTGGGACAACAAAGCCCACAGGATACATCAGCAGGACCTGCTATAGTAGAGGTCCAAGAAGCGAAGGCTGATGAAAAAGAGGAAACAACAGAGGATCCTGCTGCTAAAGCACAAGAGGTAGATAGTGCAGGCACAGAACAAATAGCGGCCACAGAACAGATGCCATCACCTCAAGCGGACCCCATGATAGCCAAGGTGGTGGACATATCACTAGAAATAGAGAAACCAAAGGAGGATGATCAACCTCAACAAGGGGAAGAGCTGAAAGCAGATGAAATAATCACGGAGAAGGATCATGATCATCATGATCAACACATAGATGCTCCGCAAGGGTCCCCACACCAAGAAGATGCTCCTCCAGAGAAGGAAATTCCTCAACAGGAGGAGGCACCACAAGATCAACAACAAGGTGAGCATCACGAGGAAGAAATGAGAAAGTCACCATCTCCACAACACTTGTTGATGGAAACGGGTGAACATCAGGATGATGCTGGAAAACATAATCAGGTGCCTCCGTGGTTAGCAAAAGAGGTAAATATTGAGGAAGAACTTGAGATTCAAGAATTCGATGTCTCCACCCTATTCTCCATGGATATAATGAAGCCAAAGAGGAAGGCCAGAATGACTTCGGCAATCAAGAGAGATCCGGCGACAGGGAGAAGGACCGCACAAATTGCCATACCTGCGGTGGAGAAAGAAAAAGGGAAAATCACTGTGGATGAATTTCAAATTAGTACAGTAGATTTGGGGTTTGTCAATGAGGACCAAGAAGGTCAAGAAGGCAAGGACATCATTGACTCTCTAATTCAAAAGGTGAAAAGAGAGAAGGAGAAAAATAAGCAACATAAAGAGCACATTGCTCAGTTGCATGCCTACATCAAGGGGCTAACTAATCCTGATGATACCACAACTGAACATGCAGTCCCATTGACTGCCATTTCTCAGGAGGAGGTAAATAAATTAGACCTCATGAAGCATGAGGCGTCTGTAATAAGAAAATGGATGTCATCCACATTGGATGATGCAGAAGAAATAATGAAGGCCTCTTTGAAGAGGTGGAGTATTTTGAGTGACTCCAAGACCAAGGTAGACAAATTGCAGATGCAGACCGGGAAAAGGTCTTATAAACTAGAGAGAGTCCTGAGCCTTTTGGGAGAAATAAGGAGGATAAATCCTTAACTGCTTATTAGTAAGCAGATACTGAACAATAATACCGCATTGTTAATAGATATCTGGTACAAGGATGTACAATTTAAATGCGGAGTTCTCAAAAGATGTAATAATAAGCTGAGGGAGATCAGCATGAAGTTGCGAGATTTAATGGGTGTTGAGGCAGAGATGTTAGAAACATTGGAGGGGAAAGTAGAAGGAAAGATAGAGAACCAAGATGAAGACTCTGCCCTCAAAGCTCTGCACAGCAACTTCCAAGTAGAAGCAGATGGTCCACTCATCCACTTGACAGAAGAGGTTATAAATAAAGTAATGAGAATCAAGGTCAAGATGGAAAATTATAATGAGACATTACAGGACAGGAAAAACAAGCTAGATAACAACAGAGATAAGTATGAAGCACATAAGCACACCATTGTCAAAGCAAAGACTCAAGATGGAGGGGGAATAGATCAGGTTGTGCATTCATACGAATAGATCCGGAGCAGCATGCAGCCCCATATGCAGCATCATCATCATCAAGATAGCGAAAGTTCTGGAAGCGATGCACATGATGATGACCCGCATGAATCAGCTGAGGAACATGATGAAGATACATCATAAAGGGGGATATAAGCATAAGCAATATAGATAGTTGCCAGCTGGCAACTTGTGCCATTTTGTGGAAGTTGACAAAGTCAAGAAATGACGACCGTGGATTTGTAGTGATAAATCAGGATCGTAGATCTTTTGTAATGGATTCCTCACCTTATTCTATAAAAGGTGGTGGAATGCCTTGTTGTAAATATGCGAAACTTAATTGAAATCTGTTTGCTGAAGTATTCAGGGCTCATTTCAAAGCTGCTGTATATGTACATGTCTTTTGCATACTTAATGAAAGAGAAGAGTAATTCGATTACAAATCTTCGTAAATCTTGAGTAATCTGTGTTTTAATTCTGGATATGTGCTTTGATTTGCTGCGTCCCTTGGAGTGCTCATCATGTTGCATATATTGTTTTCATTCATTATCCTCTGAAGTTTGCATCAACTGTGTCTAGCTGTCGAATATCCTGGTGAGCATATGGTTTGATTTCTTCTCCTCATGACAGTATCAAGCATGTATGTGGATCAAAAGCTAAAGGTTCAACTTAATTAGAAGTATTTCTTTTAGTTTCTTTAAATTTCAGAGCATCTCGCGATCATAATTGCAAATAACTGATAATCTTAAGCAAACAACACAAAATATGCAGACATCTCATAGATAATTGCAAATATTTAGCATATTTGAATACTAAGCATGCACAATTGAAAATATCATGCAAAGATTGAGGTATTTTTACATCTTTTCATCAAATAACTGCATAATATGACTTCGCTGTAAAGAATTTCTACAGGAACATCATGATGATGACAAATCTTCATGTAAGGCCCCAAAATGGAAACAGCAACTCACATTAACCTCTGAGTAACGTCAGTCGATTAAGACCTAATCACCGGAGACTTGGGATCATGGATTCTTTGAATCCATCATATCTTTCAAGATGAATAAAGGTTAATGTGTACTTTTATTCTATGCTTGTTTGTGACTAACATCATGACCAACAGTTCTACATGCACGTGTTCTATGTTTTTGATTTTTGATATGATATATGGATGCAACCTATCTTATGATGCTTTTTATATGTGATGCATACTAGATGGATTTAGGATGATTTGATATGCTAATACAAATGTGAAACATTTTGATATGATTATGTAGCTCTTATATGTATTTGTCTATATTTTTTTATTTTTGAGATGATGTATGGATGCAAATATATGTGGATGTCCTAATGCACTTATGATGTATGCAAATGATATAATCATGTAAATGACTATCTCAAGTGATATGATATGTTATCTATGCTATGTTTTTGATATGTCCAAATGTTCTCAATCAACACAGAGATGATACAGATAGGCAGAAGAGGAAAAATGAAGAAATACATGCTTTCATTTGATATACTGTAGGATTTTCTTATTGCATGGTTAATATAGATTTTTGGGTATGGGATGGATGTGGATTGTCATCTTGATATTGCAAGTATTTTGCTTTCATTATTGGGCACTTTTTGTTTCTTTTCTCTTTTTGAAATGTTGTAAGGAAATACAAGCATCTAAGTATAATTAAACTGAGATGACCTGAGTATTCCTTACATGGATTTTGATATACCAAGTTGATACAAGCATCTAGTCAAACTTGAATCTAGATGACCTGAGTACTTCTTGTGTTTCAACAGACAAGGATTACCCCTTTTCATGTTTAGACCTCTGAAGTCTTCAATGATCTTTTGCTAATCATGTCGTTAGACAAAAGTCATCACATTACTAAAGTTTAATCCACAAATAGCAGACAAAGAAAAATATTATGCCCCCATCATAGCATCTCTAGCTTTTGGCATCCTCGAGTAGCATAGGAAGACATAATGACAAAAATCCAAGACTTTGTTAAGTTAACCTGTTCACAAAAGCATTCTTGCATTAGATGTGTCTTTTTGCCATAATTGATATAGAATTAGTCTGAGTGTTTCAACATGGTGTTCTTCTTTAGATAGGTTGATGTTTTTGTGCCAAGATTTTTGTTGTTTTTGTTAGATTCTGCGAGAAGCGAGAACCGAGCCAGGATCTCATGTCGGTCGTAGATCATATGCGCCTCTACTCAACAGATGATCGAAGATCAAAATAGCAGAATGAAGAGATATCTGAAATGAGAGAAAAATAGAGACAAATAAAGAAAATTTTGAGAAGACTCTCAATACTCTCATCGAGCTATCACTGAACTGATATTCGAGCTTGTGAACTAGCTACGGTGAGAGGAGAGTGCTGTATATATAGCAAGAATAGGGCATATACATCCAAGAGGTGCATTAACTCCCATATCCCATAAAAGGTGGGAGGTTTTACCTACTTGGTAAATGCCAAAACATGTGGCATAACCTCCTTACATGAAAACAAAAAAGGAGTTATAAGAGGTGGCACATAAAGACAAAAGAGTGTGAGAACTCTAACTACCCCATAACCTACTTAGGTAAGGACAGAATAGTGGTTATGAGAGGTGGCACAAAAAGCCAAAAGAGGATGTGTAACTCAACTACCCATATGTGGGAGAGAGTTACACATGTAGCTGATGTATTTCGCCACGTGTCCTCATATTAACCACTTATAATAAACCTAAGCAAGCTTAATAATGTGTAGGAAAAAGAAATATCCCTAAGGAAAATAAAAAACCTACACTAACACCCCCCCTTAAGTGTAGCTTAGGTGGGTGAAAAGATATGGGTCCCGGCAAGTGAAGCCTAGTGAGGTACCCATGTACAAAGAAAAATCTCTAACAAATGGAGAAAAGGAGAAAACCCAGTGGGACAAAACTCCTCCCCAAAAGAGAGAAAAGAACACCCCCCCTAGAGTAGAGAGAGTGAAGCGAAGGACTAAGAAGCCCCCCCAGAAGTAGACATTGGCCGCACCCTTAGGGAAGCTTGCTTTGCTGCGCAAGCTTGGCTAGTGAAAGGTATCACAATCCTTTATTGGTATCCTCTTAGAAAAAGTGGCATTCAAGAATCCAAATCCACAACTAGGTTGAGGAGTTGCCCCCAGTTTTAGACAAAGGATCGACTTATTATGGGTGATAGGATAAATAGACATGGAGAGATGGACCCTAAGGGACTGACCTAGTGCCTCAGAGGCTCATTACTAAATGGCCTTGCCTATGTGATGACGCAAAGGCAACGTAGTTCAGGGTGAACCTGATGGACCTAAGACCTAGGCGATGGCAAAGATACAGAAACGGTATGGACAGTAGGATAGATGACACTCAAAGAAATGGAGAGGAAAGAAATGGAGTGGAGCGGAGCCTCGGGGGTGCATTGAGAATGGCCTTGCCTACGTGATAGCTCAGAGGTGACGTAGTTCAACAATGGTTTAAAGGACTAGCTCAAGATGAATGATACGATGGACACAAGAGACATGAGGTCACAACAGATGGAGGAAGCGGTTTGTTGCAGATAGCGCCTGTTTACCAGGTTTTCACCACTTGCTTTTATTTGCACGAAAGCTAAAAGTACACATGACGCCTATTTGCCAGGTTTTCATCATGGTACCCATCCAAGGTGCATGTTTGCCAGGTTTTCACTAGAGGATGATTTTTTTGTTATTTTTCCACTTTTTTGTTTTTTTTGTTTATTTTTTTATCACTTTTTTATTTTTTTGATTTTTTAAGGACTCCCTTGCATTGGGGTTTTAGGTGTAGAACTTGTGAAGATGCATGATGTTGATAGGATCATTGAACAATTCACCTTCAGATGTAGCCAATTGATATGCTCCTGACCCATAAGCTGTAATGATGACATAGGGACCCAGCCAGTTGGGTTTGAACTTGCCTTTCTTTTCTCGATCTTGTTGATTTCTAGGATTTTCTTTGAGGACTAGATCACCAACTTGGAATACTCAGGGCTTTACCCTATGGTTGTAGCTTCTAGAGATTTGTTGTTGATAAGATTTTAGATAGTTAAAGGCATGTTGCCTTCTCTCTTCAAGCAACTCTAATTCTTGAAGTCTGGACACTCTGTACTCTTCATCAGATATGAGGCCTTTTAACGAAACTCGCAAGGATGGGACATCGACTTCAATGGGCAAGATAACTTCAGATCTGTAGACTAGGGAGTATGGTGTTGCACCTGTGGGTGTGCAGATGCTTGTGCGATAGGCCCACAACGTGGGATTTAATTGGACATGCCAATCTTGACTGGCATCATTGGTAGTCTTCTTTAGGATTTTTAAAATGGTTTTATTTGATGCCTCTGCCTGGCCATTGCCTTGGGGGTAGTAGGGGTAGAAAAGTGGTGCTAGATATGGAATTTGTCACATAGTTCCCTGACATCTTGATTTTTGAAGGGTCGTCCATTATCCGTGACAATGGATGAAGGGATACCATAGCGACAAATAATGTAGTTCAAGATAAAGGAGGAAATTTGCTTGCCTGTGATATTGGCTAACGGCACGGCTTCAATCCACTTTGTAAAGTACTCAGTGGCGGTGATTATGAATTTATGGTCGTTGGATGAAGGAGGGTGAATCTTGCCCACTAAGTCAAGTCCCCACTGACAGAAAGTCCAGGGAGTTGTTAATGGCTGCAGCTCCTGTGCTGGTGCATGTATTAGGCTCCCATGGATTTGGCACTTTTTGCACTTCTTTACAAAATGATAGGAATCTTGTTCCATGGTTGGCTAGTAATATCCCATGCGTATGAGTTTCTTGGCTAGGGTAGGGCCACTAGAGTGGGTCCCGCATATACCGTCGTGCACTTCATTCAGGGCGGTTTGATATTCCTCACTATCGAGACATCTAAGGAGAGTACTATCGAGACCTCTACGATATAGGGTATTGGTGACAATGGCATACTGGGATGCCTGACGGATGAAGGTTCATTTTTGGTCACTGGAGAGATCGGGCGGGAGGGTATTCTCTTTAAGATAGAAAAATATTTTTCCATAGAGGGGGGAATCAGTTCTGACAATGTGGCAAATGATATGGGATTCTGGGGTGTCATATGTAGGACAGGACACTGGCTCTACCAAGAACTCATAACGTGATTGATTATTTGGAATATCGAGGAGAGATGCAATCATTGCCATGACGTCTGCAGCTTTGTTCTCAATCCTTGGTATCTGCTCAAAAGAGATCTTGACAAAGTATTCTTTGAAGTCGTCTACCATTCATTTGTAAGGGATTAATTTCTCATCTTTTGTCTAGTAGTCATCATTTACTTGATTTATGACCAGCTGTGAGTTGCCATACACCTAAAGTTCTTGGATATTCCATTCAACTGCTAGCTTGATGCCAATGACTAGGGCCTCATACTCTACCATGTTGTTAGTGCAGGGAAACAGTAATCTATAAGATTTAGGAATGGTATTGCCACTAGGGGTGATCAACAAGATACCTGCTCCTGATCCATACTGAGTATATGAGCCATTGAAATACATTTTCCAGGTTGCTGTGGTTACATGAAAGATAGACTCATCTAGAAAGTTGAAGCTCAAAGAGCTATCATCTATTAGAGGTGCATCTACCAGTTGATCTTCAAGTACTTGTCCTTTTATTGCTTTCCTATCTACATATTCAATGTCGAATTCGCTGAGAAGCATGACCCATTTGGACAATCTACCTGTTAAGGCTGCTTTGTTGAGTAAGTACTTGAGTGGATCAATTTTTGCTACCAGTTTGACCGAATGTGACAACATGTAATATCTCCACTTTTGTGAGGCGAAGACCATAGCGAGACATGCTCTTTCAATTGGCATGTATTGCAGTTCATATCCAACAAGTGTTTGATTGATATAGTAGATTGCTTGTTCTTTCCCTTCATAATTTTGCTGTGCGAGGAGAGCTCCTAGAGCTATTGGTGTGGCCAAGATATACAGCAGCAGAGGTTTACCCTGAATCGGTGGCATCAATATAAGTGGTTTCATTAGATATTCTTTTAACTACTGAAATGGTTGCTCACATGAATCATTCCATTTGAAAGGGATATTCTTATGTAGAAGGTGGGAAAATGGGTGGCACTTGTCTGCCAATTGAGAAATGAACCTTCTGATAGATTGTAGTTTTCCCTATAAGGACCTTAGTTGAGTGAGATTCTTAGGAGGCAGAATTTCCATGATGGCCTTTACTTTAGCTGGGTCGACTTTGATTCCATTGGCGCACACTATGTATCCAAGTAGCTTACCAGAGGTAACTCCAAACATGCACTTCTTTGGATTGAGATGCACATTAAACTGTTCCATTCTTTTGAAGATTTTGTCCAGTACTGCCAGGTGTCCTTCTCTTGTGAGTGATTTTGTCAAAATGTCATCAACATAATCTTCCATTATAATGTGCATCATGTCGTGCAAGATTGTGGTCATAGCTCTCTGATATGTTGCGCCAGCATTTTTCAAACCAAATGGCATGACACACCAATAGTAGGTGCCCCAGGGACATGTGAATGCAGTCTTGTGTTGGTCTTCAGGTGTAATTTTTATCTGGTTGTATCCGGAAAAACCATCCATTTGTGACAGCATGGTGTGCCCTGCCGTGAGATCTACAATAATGTCAATGTTTGGCAGGGGGAAATCATCTTTTAGACACGCTTTGTTCAGGTCTCTGAAGTCATTACATATTTGGACTCTACCATCTGATTTGGCAACTGGTACTATGTTTGAAATCCACTCAGGATAGTCTATTGGTCTGATGAATCCAACATCTAACAGTTTCTTCAGCTCTTCTTTCACCATGAGGGCTACATGTGGGTGCATCTTTCTGAGTTTTTTCTTTACTGGCTTAGCTCCTGGAGCTAAGGATAAGTGATGCATTATGAGATTCAGATCTAACCCTGGCATGTCTACATATGTCCATGCAAAGTTGATTTGTTTTCTTTTGAAGAAGTTAGTAAATGCTGGCTTTTCTTGTTCTATTAAAGACTGTGCCATGTGGATCATTCTGGGATTATCACCTGTGCTGACATTGATTGGTTCTGTTGGTTCTATCAAGATTGAAGATCTCTCCTGATGTGTAAGATTGGGTAGAGGGTCAAGCCTTCCATCCATCGGTGCCTCAGCGAGGTTTTCACCATTGGATACATCTATATTTTTACTTTTTTCATGATCTAACACTGCCACAGAATGGTTTTCATCATTAGATCTTTCTTTCATTTTAACATTTTTGAGACTGAAAGGCTTGGTACTCTCTCCAAAATAGGCCTTCTCATTGAGTTTTATGGCATAGCCATATATGTGGTCCCCTACAGGTATATGATCTCTAAGCTCAAGATAGTCTATGATGGCTTCATCATTCTGAAAGGTATCGAGCTCAGGGGTAGTACCTTGTAAGTCTCAATCTATGAGTTCAGGGTACACTAATGGTAGGGGATCATTGGCTTGGTCTGGTTCGATGGTGTTGATGGTTAAGATAGAGTTGTTATAAGCACGGACAAAGTCTGCGATGGTACTCTCTATTAGAGGGTCTATCAAGGGGGGTATCATTCTTTCCTCATGACTTTTACTATCGTTATTACGCGGGACTGACTCTAGTAGTCTAGTCCTTGGACCTTGTCTCTCATTTGCATGGGTTGGGTCATACTCATGGACAACATTGATACCTTTTTCATCACAAGATAGCTCTGAGAGACTATCCCACTCATATTCATTGGAATCAGTCTCACTTCCCAGTTGTAGTTGCTGAATTTGGTCAACCAGATTCTTAGTAGATGTTTCTAGTTGTTTGCCTTTATTCTTATTTTCTCTGTTGGTTCTTGAAGTGCCAATGTAACCTAGCCCTGTAGTGTCTCAGGCTGTTAATGAGGTTGGATGGGTTTAGTGATACCATCTTTTCTTGAACCGAGTGGACCGTGTCCTTCATACCCCATTCTTTGTAGCATTTGGAATCCTTGACCATATTGTTTAGTTTGTATAGTATGATGGTCTTGTTGTGTTGATGAACTGCTTTCATCCTTATATAACCATTGTAGGATATCCTTTTCATCACTCTCATCTTCAAGGCTTCCCCATTTGATAAATAGACCTTTGGTAGATTTATCTGCTTTTGATTTGTTCAGAGTAGGTCTTCCATATGATCTTGGAGATAGGGGGAGTTGTGCCAAACAGAGGGATTGGGAGATTGTGTACTCACCTAAGCCTTTACCTTTGAGTCTGAGGTCAGGTTGGGAAGCCTCTGATGTGGAAGCAAGTGAATCTGGATCAACATGAGATGAAGATGAAGCAGAAGCACAGTTATTAGGGATCACAACTTCAGGTTTAGATTGAATGGAGTTGCAATACTGAAATGGATTGGGATCACCTTGGATGGTGATCTCTTGGCCTTCATAAGGGAACTTGATACACTGGTGGTATGTAGATAGTACTACTTTCAAAGCATGTATCCATGGTCTCCCAAGAAGAATGTTATATGCTAGCTCCATATCAAGGACTTGACAAGCCACATCTTTTACTATAGGTCCCACTCTGATTGGTAAAGTAACAGTTCCCTTAGAAGTTCTCTCCTCTTCATTGTAGGCTTTAATAGTGATTTTCTTTCTTGGATCTATAGCTTTCTCTGCAAACCCCAATGCAAGGATTAGCTTTAAGGTGCAAATATTCAAACTAGCTCCTCCATCGATTAGAACCCTTTTTATCTTGTGTTTGTGTATGAAGGCTTCGATATGAAGAGAGGCGTTATGAGGTTGGGTGATTGACATATCATCCTTTTCAGTGAATGATAGGAAGTGAGGTGAGGTAATGTGACCTACCATGGTTTGAAAGTATTCTTCGGCGAGGTTCATTGGAGTGGAGGCTTCTGATAAAGCTTTGTCAAGTATGGCCTTATGGGACGGAGACAAACGTAGAAGTTCCAGGATGGAGATATGTGCAGGTGTCTTATGGAGTTGATCTAGGATACTGTATTGATTAGCCGGAGAGGTGGAGGCTCCTCTAAGAGTGACTCTATTACTGTGGGTGGTAACATTGCAATCTAGATCTTTGTTTATAGTGATCACATTGATGCGTGACTCACTTTCTGATATGTGGTTAACAACATAGTCAAAGCCGATGTTTGTGTAATTTGCATTGTTAGCTCTACTATTGTTTTGGTTGGAAGGTCCTCCCTGCTCATAGTTGGGAAGAGGATCCTTGAATGCCTGATGATCATTATTAGAGGTATGTCCATCAAGTGACACTTTGTTTTGCTCGATCAAATCTTGGATAGTGTGCTTGAGCGCAATGCAGTCGTTGGTTTTGTGCTCCCTGTTTTGGTGGTACTCACAGAAGTCATTGTCGTTCCACCAAGGAGGTTTGACTTTTGGTTCATATTCCCGCATAGTGGAAGTGTTATGATCTTACTTGTGACTAACTTCCGTAGGGCGGTTTCCAATGATTCTCCCAAAGGTGTAAATTTTCTCCTAGGTTGAAAATTTGTAAACCGTGATTCAGTGTTTCTTGGTTTGTTTTGTGGGGGGTTGTTTTGAGGATTCGACAAGTTGAAGATTAGTTTTTTTGGTGCCACATTATTGGCATCTACCACCCCATCGTTCACAATATTCTTGTTCTTTGTCTAGAATCTTGGTTTATCTACATTGGTATTAGTACTAGGAGTGTCCTTATATAGCTTTATTTGACCCTTTGCGATTAGAGATTTTTTGATGATTAGACCCATCTCAATGACCTTACTAAAAGAAGTAGGACATTGTATTTGTATCTGATAGCTTAGGTCGGTTTGTAAGTTATGGACAAACATTTCCAACATTTGTTTTTTAGGCATTTGATGTGGGCATTTACTTGCCAACTATCTCCATCTTTGTAGGAAGGAGGTGAAAGATTCTCCACCTTTTTGCTTGGTGTTACAAAGCTCTAAGATTGAGGTATCATGCTCAATATTATAGGAGAAGTGTGTGACAAATTTGTCCACAAGTTCGTTAAATGTTCTAATGTTGGGTGGTAGTCTAGAAAACCACTCCATGGCTTGTCCTCCTCAGCTTCTTGGAAACAGTCGCATAAGATAAGTATCATTGTGGGTGACTTCAAGACATGTAGTGTTAAATTCCCTAATGTGGTCTCTTGGATCACCCTTTCCTGGATATTTATCAAATTTTGGCACCTCAAATTTAGAGCGAAAAGGTATCATGATCAAGGTCCTATCAAAAGGATATGGTGAAATATCCTCTAGGGAATAATGCTTAGTTGATGCTCCTATTTGCATGTCTGTGAATTGTTGTTGTAAAGCTTGGATCTGTTGGGTCATTAAGCTTAAGGCATCTGTGGAATCAATGATTGCTTTGATTTTGTTTGTGGGTATTTCCTCATGTGTGCTTCCCTCAGGGTTTCTTTCTTCCTCAGGTTCCTTTAGAGCTTCTACGTCAAAATCTTTAGTGATCCTGACTCCTAGTTGTGCTAGGCGTAGAAAGAATTTGGTAGGGTCTTGGGCAAGTACCTTATCCATTATACGTTGAAACCTTCGGTCTTGCTATGTTTGGAGGACCTCTTCCATAGAGATTTCCTCATCACTTTTGTGAGAGGTTGGAGTAGTTTTATCAGCCATTTCAATCTATTTTTGTTTTTGGGACCTCGTTAAGACCATGCAATTTGACTAGAGATGGGATGGGGTGAGTTGAGCAAGAGGTGCTAGAATGTGGCAAGATTTGAACAAGGTTCTCCTTAGATCAATTGGTGTCAAACAAGTTGGGTGTATAAGACGGTAGTCGAAGTAAGGATGGTAAAAATCCATTTACTTGATGTGGACTAGTCTTGCACAAGCCACTAGTGAAGTTCCGAGAGAAAAGGATAAGTGATCCTTGATAGTGGAGACTCACTAGGCTTGTTTGAGGTTTTGATGCGATCAAGAATAGCTTGGTTCTAACCTTGTTGGATTTTGGAAGAATTTTGTGAGATATTGGATGTTGTAGTGTGGGAAAAGCAGCTATGGTGCGAAAGAAGAGTGAAATGGTTGACTTTCATGATTCTAATCAGATCTTGGAACAAATTGAGATAGGTTTGAAATGGGTTTCTGAAAAGTTGAAAATTTTTCTCTTGGGAAGTACGGAATAGCTCTCTGGTTTGGATGCGCAGCAGTAAATGCGCCGGAATAGAGTGCAAAAGCACCATAGGTAAAAGCAAATGGGCCAATCTGGAAATTTTTTAATGCGTCGCAACAGTGTTCAAATGCACAGCAAGTCTAAGCAAATGTGCCGCAGGTCGCAACAAATGTGTCGTTCTGGTTTTCAATTTGAATTTGCAGAGTTTTTGGCACATTTTTCAAAAAAAAATGATTTTGGTTGAAAACTTGATCTTTTCTTGAATTTTGATTTTTAATTATGGCAAAAGACGCAGCAAGCACATATAATTTTTTTGTGATTTTTATCTTTTGTAATTTTTTTGTATTTTTGGACTTTTTGACACGATAACAATCACAACCTAGGGTGGAAAGGACAGTATTTGTTGAATCCCCTAGCTGTGCATATTCAAAGCATGTAGCTCTAGGATTTGGTAGCACCGACTCCTCTCCACGGCACTCACTTCTCATGCATACCAAATCTGGGTTTCCTTGGGCTCATACCCCCACCAAACCATAGGATTGTCCCTGCTACCTCTACTAAGAATCACATGAATCAGGGCCGCTTCAAAGGTTCCACCTTTTGTGTCAACAAATAGGGGTTTTTGGTATACTAAACAAGTGGCTAAGTAGTCAAGGAAACCATTCGAGTGGTTACACATGCGACAACACTACTCTCCATTATGGAGTCTCCCAGCCTCCAAGGGTTACACCTTGGAGGGTTTTGGGGGAGGTTGGTTGTCGGTGTAACACAGCGGCACTCATTGCAGGAAGCTTTCGCCTCAAGCACAATTTATTTTAAGTGGATTGGTAGGGCTTGGCTTTAGCCTGTTTCCACTCAGGTTCATTCCCACTTGGACAGGAGGGCATCCAAGGGAAAGCCCCTCTAAAGGTTATACACAAGGAATAACAAGTCTAGCATTCTGGTCACCCAGTAAAGGGGAGAGCATAAGTCTATTGTCATTCAACAGTCACAGAAGACAGTGATTAATCCAAACCTATTTAAAAGGAAAAAAAATAAATGTGCTATCTACTTGGGCACTCATGCATTTGTTAACTTTGAAGTGTTTAAAGATAGCAATGTTCTTTCCATTTGTGAGATAGCAATGTTCTAAACTAGGAAAGATAGCAGCGGTTGTTCGTTACTATCCTCCTAGTTAAGGACTACGTGAAATTTGTATGCATGCATTTTTTTTGCTTTTTTTCCCTAATTAATCTAAGATGATTTAATTAGTGCAGCTAAATGATCTATCTAGCCTCTAATCCTGCAAGACAAACGTTAGCATAAAATCCTAAAATAACGAGAAATCCTAAAATCAGAATGAAGATTAGATGCGTCACTTATCAGTCTGTATGCGCAGAAATAGAGACTGTAAGCACCGTTTTACAAATGCGCTAAGACAGATGTCAAAAGTGCGAGAAGAATAGATAGAAGCGTCATTTCTACATATGCACCATAAAAAGGTATATAAGCGTCGTTTCAGAGTGTGTATGCGCCAGACTACCGTAGGTGTCGAAATAGGTGGTAAAAGCGTCAGTTCAGAGGTTGTTTACACTGAACGTTTGTATATGCAGGAATAGGAGGTAAAAGCACCAGCTTAGGAGGTATATGCGCTAGAAGTTTGCATGCACCGGGACAGGTTGTAGATGCACCTCAGGATCGATCAGATGTGCCAACTGAACCTGTTTGAAGCCTGTATGACACCTGTACGACACCTGTATGGAACCTGTCACTCAGAAACTTAAATTTTTGGTTAGATTAGGGGCAAGAGCCCCACGATGGGCACCAGAAATGTTATGGGTAAAATGGGGTGAATAAAACTAATTATAAAAACCCAAAACATCAATGGAATGTGTAGATAAAAAGGATTTAAAATAAGAGAGAGATACTTACAACCTTTTTTACCTTTGTGATTTCCATTGTTTGCCTATTCTTTCTTGATCTTTTGGTGATGAAGATGGCCCTCAGGAAGCTTGCTTCCTTGCTTCAATTCCTCAAGATGACAAGGAGAAATGGCTCAGATACTTGTTGTGTTGAAGATGAGCTTCAACACAATGTGGAATGGATGATATATGAAGTGATGTGAAAGTGGGGTGCCAATGGTGCGCTATAGACCATGCAGCATAAGTTTACTCGAAAGTTGGATATGTGAAATAGAAGAAGAGGGTTGTATTTATAGAGTTGTGTAAGAGAAGATCAATCGTGGAGAAGAAATAAGAGGATCAACGGAGGAGAATGTTCGAGAGAACGTGCTCGAATAGAAGGATGTGTCATTCAAAAAGATGCTTTGTTGAGTTAACTGCTTTCTTGATGAGAATGAATTTTTATTTCTTAAATTAGAATATATTTTTCTAATTTAAGAGCTTTGTTGATAGCTTTAAATCAATTAACTCATCTTTTGCTTTTGTGTGGCAAGAAGAATTTATTTTTAGAAGATTTGAAGATTTTCTAGAAGATAAGAAAGCATAATTAAATAAATAAATTTATTTAATTACTTGTAGATAATTTAGAAGAATAAATAAAATATTTAAATATATTTTATTTTTTAGAGATTTAATTTAAATAAATTTGCATTTTATTTAAATTTAGAAGAATGAAAGATTTAATTAAATAATTAAAATTATTTAATTGTTTAGAAGAATAAAGTTGATATAGATGGAATTAATTAAATAAATGTAATTTATTTAATTAAATGGGAGGAAATGAATCAAATAAATAAATTTATTTATTTATTTATTGATAGAGGAATATGAAGATGAAATAAATATTTAAAATATTTATTTAAGTAGAGTCATGTCATTTTTACGTTTATACAGTTATCATAGGAGTACTCACTGGTTTTGAATCCTCCATTCCAAACTTTTTCAACAACTCTTTCACATACTTAGATTGAGATATGAAGATACCCTTATCTAACTGAATGATTTGCAGACCTAAAAAGAAATTCATTTCACTGAACATGGACATCTCAAATTCACTTTACATCTAATCAGCAAACTTTTTACACATGCTCTCATTTCCACCAAAAATGATATCATCAACAAATACCTCAACAATCAAGATGTGTTCAAAATCAATTTTGAAATAAAGATTACTGTCAGTTGTGCCTTTGCTAAATCCTAACTTTAGCAGATACTTATCTAATCTTGCATACCAGGCTCTTGGGGCTTGTTTAAGTCCATACAACACTTTCCTCAATCTGCAAACCATATCTCCTTGATCAGACAGCTGAAATCCTTCCGGTTGTTCAATGTAGACTTCTTCCAAATCTCCATTCAAGAATGCTGACTTGACATCCATCTGGTAAACTTTGAAATCTTTATAAGTAGCAAAGGCAAGAAATAATCTAACTGCTTCGATCCTTGCCACCGGAGCAAAAGTTTCTTCAAAATCAATTCCCTCTACCTGAGAGTATCCTTTGTACACCAATCTTGCTTTCTTTCTCACAACTTCACCATCTTCATTCAATTTGTTTTGGAAGACCCATTTTGTTCCAATCACATTTTTATTTTTAGGTCTAGGAACAAGATCCCAAGTATGATTCTTTTCAATTTGCATTAATTCTTCTTCCATTGCTTTTACCCAATTTTCATCATTACAAGCTTCATTCACTGATTGGGGTTCAATCTTTGAGATCAAACAATACTCCTCTTGTCCTTCAACAATTTTTCTTCTAGTTTGAACACCTTTATTTTTATCGCCTATGATCTAATTTTTAGAATGATTCAACCTTACATACCTGGGAGTTTTGGGATTTTCTTGAACTTCTGATTCTTGAACTTGTTCCTCAACATTTACACTAGCTTCTTGAGTTACTAGATTCTCCGAAGCAATCTGAGTTTGAGTTTGAGTTTGAACTTGCTTTCCATTATTTGGACTTTCATTTTGATCATCTGATTCATATCCATAGAACCTAGAATGTCTCTCCTTGCTTTCATCAACCTTGACATTAGCACTTTCAACAATCTTTTTCAATCTCTTGTTGAAACACCGATATGTCTTGCTTTGGTTAGAATAACCTAGAAATATTCCTTCATCACATCTTGCATCAAACTTGCCTAGATCTTCATCTCTCTTGATATAGCATTTACTACTAAAAACTCTAAAGTATTTCACAATAGGAGCATGACCGAACCACAGTTCATAAGGTGTTTTACCAGTATTACCTTTGATGTGCACCCAGTTGAGAGTGTATACAGTAGTACTCATAGCTACTCTCCAATAAGCATATGGAACATTTGCCTCCATCATCATGGTTCTAGCAGCCTCTTGAATAGTCTGGTTCTTCCTTTCCACAACTCCATTATGTTGAGGAGCATATAACTGTCTTCTTATTCCATGCTTTTCACAAAATGCATTAAACTCTCTGGAGGTAAATTCTCCACCTCTGTCAGATCTCAGACACTTTATCTTTACACCAATCCTATTTTCCACCATAGCCTTGAACACTTTGAATTTGTCAAGAGCCTCTGATTTCTCTCTCAAGAAAGTGACTCACATCATCTGGGAGTAATCATCAATCAACACCATAAAATATCTATCTCCTTGTAAACTCCTAACTCTGCCAGGACCACACAAATCAGTGTGCACAAGTTCCAACAATCCACTTGAATTTTGTTCTTTATTTTTGAATGTAGTTCTGCTTTGTTTGCCCAACTAACATTCCTTACACATGCTATTAGCATGTTTCACAAGCTTTGGAAGATCTCTCACAACCTGAGTAGTGCTTATCTTGACAATGTTATCAAAGTTTACATGACACATTCTCCTATGCCATAACCAACTCTGATCAATCTGAGAAATCAGACAACTTTTACCAGCACCACTTAAATGAAAGATATTACCTCTAGTCTGTGTACCAGATGCAATCTCAATTCTGGAGCTTTCTAGAATTCTGCATTTTCCATCCTTAATCAGAGATCATACCCTTTGTCAACCAACTGACCAACACTAAGAAGATTATGCTTCAATCCTTCTACATATAAAACATCATTAGTGTTATTCTTACCATCAAAATAAATGGATTCTCTACCACATATTCTACCAGCTGAATTATCTCTAAACTTCACAATTCCACCTTCATATCTTTACAAACTTACAAACTTACTTTTATCACTAGTCATATGATGAGAGCATCCACTGTCAATCACCCATTCATCCTTTTCTTCAACCTAAGCAGCCAAGGCACTTTCCACATTCACAAATCTAGCAGATTTAGTAGGCACCAGATCTTCTTCTTTGATGGCAATGAACACCCAATCATTTCTAGAGGTACTTCCCATATCAGATTCATCATCTGTGACTCCTTCATCAACAACTTCTTGGACATAATAGCATTTCTTCTAAACCCTAGATCTGTTAGGGTTTGGCTTTGAAACCCTCTCCAGACATCTTGAAGCAAAATGACCAATCTTATTGCAAGAAAAACATTTGAAAGGAAATTTTCTTTCATACTTACTGAATCTTCTTGGTAATCTTTTGGCAATAAGGGATTCAAGTTCTTCAAGCTCAGCTTCATATTCTTCAAGTTCCTTCCTCACCTTCTCATATCTGGTTAGTCTTCTTGAAGAGCTTTCACCTGGATCAAATCTTCACTTTCCAAAAACACTTTCCTTAAATGCAAATTCTAATTTAGGAAGAGAATCACCAAACTCACTCATTTCAAATGCTGAAATCTTGCTAACCAATTGATCCCTTGTAACATCTGTCACAGTCCTGATTTCCTCAATAGTAGCAACTTTATGCTTGTATGAATCAGGTAAGGATCTAAGCACTTTTGTAACAATCTCTTATTCTTCCAATTTTCCACCAGCACACCTAATACTACACACAAGTTCATTCACTTTCTGCATGTAGGAAGTGATGTTTTTATCTTCACTCATCCTCAAACTTTTGTAGCTCCCTCTCAAGCTCTGTAATTTAGTGCATTTGACATATGCATCACCTTCATACATATTTTCTAATTTGTTCTAGATTTCATGAGCAGTTTGCAGGTCCAAGATATTTGACATTTATGTATCAGTCAGGGCACTCAACAATGCTTCTTTAGCCCAAATGTTGTATTCATCTTCTTTGATTTGATCTGGAGTTGAAGGACCTTTCTCTAGAGGAGTATACTTATTCTTATTTATCAACCAATATGGATAACCTATGCATTGAAAATGACACTCCATGTGACTCTTCCAAAGAGAGTAATTAGTTCCGTCAAATCTTGGATTGTCCTTCTAGTATGTCAACATACTGGATCTCCTCAAGTGGTCAAGCTTCTTTCAGAGGAACTAGCTCTGATACCAATTGTTGAAATTATGGCAGATAACTGAGAGGGGGGGTGAATTAGTTGTCTCAAAACTTTATCTTTTATTGCATTTAATCTTCTTTACCACTTAACAACAGATTAATGATATAACCATGAAAGCATGAATCAATAACACATGAGTAGAGATACAATCAATCACACATGACACCATGATTTTTATGTGGAAACCCAGTTAAGAAAAAAACCATGGTGGGGATTAACCCACAAGATTTACTCTCTGTTAAAAGAATAGAAAAATGGGAAGGCACTTGCCTTTGGGTGCACTACCCAGAGCTCATTGCTCTAAGAGACTCACTATCTACAAAAAATTCACAAGATTATCACAGAAAGATTGAACTGAGAAACAACATCTTCTTTATGCCAGGATTAGTCCCATTGAAGCTCACAACACTTCAGCTCTTCCCTCAAACACCTCTTCACTACCACCACATCTTTGCATGGATGGACACATTTACACGACTTATTTACACTTATTTATACATGACATTGACTTTCGAATGAGCATCAAAGTCGGCCTTATAATCATCTATCTAGAACATTCTCCAAGATAGGAATTACAAGTAATTACAACCACAAGACTTGACTCGATACAAAATATTACATGTGGATTGCTACACTGTCGGACAAACATAGTTGGGACTTAAATCTTCTTTGAACAACACGCCATGTTCCATAGAACTTCTCTTAGATCATTCTCAATACACACAAAGCATCCAGTCGGCCAAGACTAGAAAGAATAGCAACATCCAAGGAGAAATCTTCAACCACGAGCTCAATCCTCAATGCGGACTACCAACACAATAGGCACATGATCCAGAGACCTCTACAAGCACAATGAAATCAACAAGAACAACCGCACCACCTCAAATCATCAGAATCACTTGCATCTTCATCCAGGAACTTAAGAACACTAACTGTCATGATTGTCACACTAGAAATATTGCTTTTGGACCTCCAAACTACGAACCACTTGAGTTGAGGATACACACCAACATCCCAAACATACCTCTAGAACCGTAGATCATAATATTCCAATGCTGAGAAATCTAGACCAAATTCCTATCACTTTGTTATCTCTGAACAACTGCAAAACCTGGTTCTACTCATATGGCCATAACTTCACCAATTCTTCATGCGGGCCTCTCAAATATTGACAGGAGCAACTTCAGACAATCTTCTATAAACCCTTTAATCTGCGGACTCTAATCTTCATTTCACTGGAAATGCAGAGCAATCTATAGCACTATATTCACTGTCTCTAACAAAGAGATATGTTGACATCAATGACAACACATCATGGCACATATTTGCAATAGAATCTTCATAGTGGGCCTCACTTTCATATTTCTCATTAATTCAACAAAGAGTTGACATCTTCCGGTTTCATTTAAATTCCCAAAGAATAATTTCCATATCTTATTCGCATATCTTTGGCAAGTGCGCATAGGAATCTTATCCTACATGGGCTTCAATACATTCTCATCAATATCAATTAGAAACTGAGGCTTCGTATGAAAAATTCTAGGAGGCATTTTAATTGGTAAAGTAGACTCAACATTAGGATTTTTCAATATTTACTTGAGATGGGATAGATGATGTACCTTCGATTGGAGGTGAAAAGGATGAAAATGACATACCGTCAACTTGAGGTGTGAATGATGGCATGCCACCAACTTGAGAAGAAAATATAGATGTACCTTCTACTTTACATGTGAAAGATGGAGTGTCTCCAATACGAGAAGATAATGATGGTGTTCCTTCAACTTGACCTATGGACGATGGAGTGCCTCCAACTTGGAGATTCACTTTCCTCATTGCACATAGGTTTTGCATTCATTCCCTTTGTGCCGCCAATTCCATCTCTCTTAGCTTCATTAGACGTGTCATGTTCCTCTTTAATTGGCAATGTGGAATGTCTTCTTGTATGGTTGACAATTTCCTACTTTCCTGAATTCACCTCATTCTTTCTCTTTTCCTCTCATTCTCAACTTCACACTCTTTTGGTGTTAGAGTCTTTGCTCGTTTCCTCAGCATGATGTTGATTTCTACAAGCATGATGAATAAGACAATGATAATTAGAACCTTTATAATGACATTGAATAATGGTCACAATGAAAAAATACAAAATAAGTTATCACATGTAGCCACTACTAAGCTTGAAGAAACTATGACATTAGACATGAAGAATGATGTGATTTTGGAGGGAAATGATATTGAGTTGAAGGTCAAGGATGAATTCATTTTGGAGATTCAAGATTGGCTTAAAAGGTATGTTGCTATGAGGATAGGAGAAGTGTTCCATTCATTGCTTGCATAAGGGAATGTTAGTCATTCTGCTTCTTTCAGGACAGAGGTTGATATACAAGTTGCCAAAGTTGTAAAAGCAACTTTTGCATTTTTGTGTCTCAAAGGGAAGTTGAATGGTTGGGTTTTGAAAAATAGTTGGGAAATGATGGGTTATGATTGTAAATTCTTTAAAAATCCATGTATGGTTGATTTAGGGGTGGGTTGATGAAAATTTGAAGATTGAACCAATAAAAGTACTATGTTTTCTGTGTTTTCTTCATTGAATTTGCTGCTACAGAGGTGTGTACGGTCCTGTACAGCCTGAAAGTGGATAAAATTTGAATGGATGTTATGGTACTCTGAATTCTTGTTCTTTTGCAATTGGTTTTACTTTATTTCATCAAGTTAGGAGAAAGTTAGAGTAGATTTACTAAAACTTGTTTGAAACCCCCAATAGGGTGTGCATTGATTGTAAAAAAATGAATTCCTCTCCATTCTACTGATGAATTGACCTCAAACTTAGCGGAATGGATGTAGATGGGGTATATTTAGTGTTCTTCATGTTTGTAGGAGCAGGGGAGGAAGATTAGTGAAGGTTTTTTGATGCCCTAGGCTAAAAACCTCATGTTTTTAGGCAAATAGGATGTATAAGAGTAAGGGTTTGAAGAGAAACTCTTAGCCAATTATTGAATTTTCTTAGAAAAGGTTCAATAGACATCATATGGTGGGTTTGAGCCATTGTCATGGAAATTTGAACCTTGGAGTGTGAAAACCTTGTTGTGACCTAGTTGGATAAGCCTAATTAGGCCTAGTGCCAAGCGTAGCAGCAGATTTTTGACCTTGATGTTCCAAAATAGCCTCACCTGCAAATTTGGTATGTTGTCAAATGCCATAATGGGTACTTAAAACTATGTTTATATTTTGGGTCTGAAGTCTGGTTTGAGAATTATGTTGGAAAAACCTTGTTTGTTGTCCTACAAGGCCTAGTTACAATTTGTGAAGAGAATCACTTTGTTTGAGGTGTAAGGGCTTTGGTAAATATTTGTTTGAGTAAGTTTGGTTTTGAGATCCCCTTCTCTACATCAGAATGTCAATAAAATTGAAGAGCCTGAGTTCTTGTGAGCCATCTTTGGTCTGGATATGTCATTTCCATTGTGTTTAAGGTGTTTCATGTGTTGATTAAGGAGTTTGTGGCATTGATGCCTTATTTGTGCTTTGTAGCCCTTGAGGAGCATGTGTCATTTGGGAAGAGTTTTGAATTTGTGAAAGGTGAATGTGGATTATTGTCGGGAACTCACATTGGAGTGAATCTATGTTTCATTAAAGTCTTGAAGGGATTATTAAGGGTTTGGCATTAGCCTTTTCTCCTGGTTCTAATCATGGTGGCTGCCTTATGCCTAGGAACCTAATGTGCACCTATGGAGTCTATAACCATGGACACTAAGATCACTACCCTATTTTGTCGAAAACTTTTGTGTCTGCCCCTGCTCTGCATAAAAAATCACTGAGAATGATGGGACAGTTATTCATATCTCTTCCATAATAGTTGAAAATGGACATCTTCATAATCATCCATACTCTAATGGATTGGCAAGGCTGCCAATGAGTTGTGAATCACATGAATCTACATTTTCTTCTAAACTCAGACCTACCTCAGTGACCTAAGTGATGTATGTGCAAGGATAGTGATAGGAAGGGGATATTTTTATGCGGATGAGAGGATTTCATGATGGGGTGATGGGAATTTTTAACTCAATCTCAAATTTGATTGCGAAAGGCAACCTATCAAAATTCCATGCTTGGGACTATCCTAACCAACATTTTGAAATTATTTAGCAAATTGTCAATACTCTATCTATGAATAAATCTAGTGCAGGGCACCATGTAGGTCTTAATGTGGAAAAGTTGCAAAGTGTTAAGTATTTTGGTTTTTTTGTGTTTAAGTCATTTTGTGTGTAATAAGGTCTTTAAGACCATTTTTATTGTTTGTAAGTGGCTTGGAGTCATGATGGAGTCAATTGTGTAAAATTTGTAAAAAGTTTCTCTATGTTGCAAAAAGTTACAAAGTTGTCAAAGCAACTTTGCAATTTTTGCATTTGAAGGAAGTTGAACGGTCAAGGGATTTTAAAAGAAGTTGTAGGCGGTTGGTTTTGATGTGTAATGTTTAAATACACCTTGTATTGGTCAAGATAAGTTTCCAATAGTTGTATTGTTTTGAGTGTTTTGAGTGAAGAAAATGAAGTTTTGAGCCATTCCACTAGTGAAATGGCTTGAGAACCGGTGGAATGGAAGTAGATGGGTAGTGTTTTGTGTTGTTGATGTTGTAGGAGTGGGGGGATGGTGTTAAGTGTTATTTTGTTGATTCCCTAGGCTGTAAAACCACATGTTTTAGGTATAGAAGATGTATAAGAGCTAGGGTTTGTAGAATAAGCTTTGGTAGATTGTGTCAATGGTTGAAATTTGTGTGTGTAGACCCCATATGTCATGTTAGAAGCCCTAGAATGAAGAGTTGAAGCTTGGGGATTGAAACTCATATTGTTGCCTTGTTGTTTAAACCTATTTAGGCCAAATTAGTAGTGTAGCAGTCTGAATTTAAGGGTTTATTTCAAAACAACCATATTTGCAAATTGGATATGTTTTCAAATAGCTTAATGGGTATCTAGAATGATGATCAGTTTTGGGGTGTTGGGTCTATTTTGAAAATTATGTGGGAAAAACCTTGTTTGTTGTCCTACCAGGGGAATTGGGGAATTGTGAGAGAAACCCATGAAATTAGGGTTCTAAGTTTGCAAAGTTTGAGTTGTTGAGTTAGTTTGTGATCATCCACCCTACTTTTCATCAAAATCTCTTCACACCTCAAGATTATTCTAGTGAAGTATGGGTCAAGTGAATCATGAGATCCTACAAGCTTGTGAAATAAGGAAGAAGACTATCTTAATTAAGAAGAGATGCCATTCAGCTACTCCCTAGTCATGCCTTAATTGTCACAATAATGGCAAAAAGGAAGATAGCCTCATGAAATATGTTGTGAATAGTAGTGACAAAATTATGCTTTGGATTAGTGTAGAGGGTGAAGAAGGGATGTCAATCTAGACAATTATTGAAGTCAATGCTCATTAATATGACAATGCCAAACTCAAGTAGATAATCATGTGCATAAGCTAAATTGCCATAAAGGCCACTATGAAGAAGGAGACACTCTATTGTCATAACCAACACAAGTAAGATAATCATGAATAGGTACAAATACCTTGCTCAGGAGTGTTGTTGATATTTGCAATGAGAATGAAGGTGAGGATGGGTGTTGCAGAAAGATATCCTAGACAAGTTCATCGCATGGAGACATGACTGTCATATTAAGATGCAAATAAGATTGTCACAGCTATGAGGGCAGTCATAACATTCATAGCAGTCCTAACTTTATTCAATTTAAGGATAGTCATATTCATGAAATTTGGGTTGATTTTAATTTCATTTGAGGTGGTGTGATGGAGTTTAATTATGTTCAATAAGTTTCACATACGACTGTCCTAACACTGCAAACCATTGAAACACACATGAAGGAAATCTAAATTGCTGAAATACATAGTGTGCAATTGATAGAGTAGTCCTAGGGATAGTGATGTAGAGTAGGGTGGCACAACCAAAACTCAATCAATCTTTTATCAAAGCCCTCAAAACATCAAACAAGTTGATTTTCTACACAAACTTCCTTAAACCCTAGTAGGACAACAAACAGGGTTTTCTCAACATAATTTTCAAACTTGAAATCATACCCAAAAATTAATTGCAAATTTATATACCCATTTTCCTCTTTTACAACATATCTCAAATGTAGGTGGGGTTGTTTTGTAACTCAAGCCTCTAAAATTGACTATCCCATTTTGGCAAAGGCCTAATTAGGCTTGTTTCCACTAGGCAACTATTGGTTCTACCATCTCCAACCCTCAACTCTGCATTCCAAATCCATCCACATGTCATATGGGGTCTACACATACAAATTAAATCAACTAGAATGGGTTCCAATCACCTTTTCTACAAAACCCTACTTCTATGCACCTTTTACACCCAAAACATGAAGTTTCACCGCCTAGGGCATCAACAAACTCACACTTACCACCATTCCTTGCTACTACCACTTCATGGACATAATAAACCTACCCATCTACACTCATTCCATCAATTATCTGACTTTTACACCGGTGGAATGAGTTAAAAAAAAACTCATTTCTCTTCTATCAAACCCTCAAAACTAGGGTTTCAAGACAATTTTTAGAAAATCTACTCTAACTCACTCAATACTTGATGAAATTAGATGCAAAATGACAATAATTCAGATCTTCATCAATTCCAATGCATAAATATTCACCTACAGGCCGTACAACCTTCTGTAGCAGCAAGTTTTCTTCAAAAAATGTAGGAAAGTGGAAACTTGTTATTCAAATTTCAAACTTACATCATCAACAACTTGTCCCAATGTTCACATAGGCTTTTAAAGACATTACAAAGCCTTTCCAACCATTTCCCACCAAAAAACTAACACATGACCATTCAACTTCCCTTTACATCAAAAATGCAAAGTTACATTGCAACTTTTAACAAAATGGAGCAACTTTTACAATTTGACCACAACTGACCCAAAAACATCACAAATGGTCTTAAAATACCTTATTAGACACAATAAAAACTCATATTTACAAAATGTGGACTAGGTGCCCCTACACCAGATAGCCATCTAGGGTTATTGTGATTAGATAATTATGGAATGATGAAGCCACTATGACATGATGAATTATATGAATCATGAAGAAAATGATGGAGATCCATGGAGAAAACCAAGGAGGACAAGATAAGACATGAAATTTGTGAAGTTGCCAATGGCAACAAATTTACCACCTAGCTGTCCTTAACTAATTAATGATTGTAAATGGATGTATTTTGGCTTCTATTGACTAAAAGTGACATATTTATGACGAATATAATTCTCAGAATTGTTTCTTGCAAGTCTAAGAAGTTTTAGAAACAAGTGGACATTAGCTAGAGCTATCTTGGAAACATGAATATTTAGACAATTAGGAAATTTTGAAAGATATATAGATGATCAACGTAACCACCATCATGTGCTAACAAAGGACAAATAGGAAATTTTAAAATATTGTTGTGTCACATGTGCATACAAATCATCATGAATAGGTGCATAAGGAATGTCCTAGCCCAAGACACTAAAGAGGTCTCCACATCCTCCAACCTTCTCCAAGAGAATTCATACTATGAAACATGCATGGAGAAGTTATCAAAAGGACACCTTAAAATTATGTCTAAGTGATCAATAGAGACAAATAGGATTGTCATAATAGGGGCATAGGATAGTCTAAGATTCAAGTCATTGCATGGTTCTATTGAATGAATTAAATTATGCATATTAAGGAATAAATCCTTCTATATCATCCTAGGGCAAAAATTAAGAGTCTTCCAAAATCAATTTTGGCTCCATTGATCATGAATATGAGTATGACAAACAATTGTTCACTAAAATTATTTTATATGAAGTATTTGATAATGTTTTTCTCTTGTATAGCTGAAAATAGGTGAAATGAAGGCATGAAGGGTCGAAACAAGGTGGAAACATGAGGAATTTGGAGTCTCTTTGACTGAACTAACTGATATACCTAGACACATATATATCTTAGAACATAAAGACATAAATACATAAAGACATAAAGAACATAAGAACATATATATGTGAATTAAAATGGACATAAGTTGAACATACCTTAGAATTTGATATTGCAGTTGACCAATTCTCCAAAATATGGCTTCAAAATCCTCAAATTCTTCTTTTTTTACAAGTTTGATTATGAATTCTATATAATTCTAGAATATGATTAGTGAAATTTATGCAAAAAACAAACATATATAATCAAATTCAATCTATATATCAATGGTAATTAGCTTTGAAACAATATCACAATGAAACATGAAACTTTCAGTTTAAATAATCAAATTTTCTCCAAAAACATGCAAAATCAGTTCGTCTGTGTTGAAAAAACAAAAAAGGTGGTGGATTGATATAAAAATGATTCTCAATAATTCAAACATGAAAAGCATTTTCTTGTCTGATATACTGCGTGAAAAGCAGGAATAACAATCATGTGGGGTCTGAAACACAGATCCCGCATGTTTTTTTACTGTTTTTCATGCTTCCCAAAATGCGCTCACATTATAATGCGAGCGTGTTCTGGGAAGCATGAAAGCATAAAGGTTCATGCATGCAAAAATTTAACCTTCTCAAGGTTAATACTAGGAGGGACAAATATAACCTTGTATCTACATGGGAGACTCTCTCTCTCTCTCTCTCTCTCTCTCTCTCTCTCTCTCTCTCTCTCTCTCTCTCTCTCTCTCTCTCTCTCTCTCCTATATATAGAGAGGGATCGGGAGACATGGAGAGATAGAGAGGGACATGGACATGGATAGGGAGAGAGCTCAGGGACATCCAGAAATAGATGGAGAGATAGAGATAGATTTAGAGAAAGGAAAAAATATAGAAAGAGGGGCAAATAGAGACATAGAGAGGGATAGGTGGAGATAGAGACGGGGAGAGGGAGAGATGGTGATTGAGATAGACAAAGGGGTCTATAGAGGGAGAAAGATAGAGATACATATATAGAGATAGAGGGGAGATATAGGGAGATAGATCTAGCAAGGGAGAGATAGATAGGGAAATACAAAGAGAGAGGTACAGAGGGATATATTAAGAGATAGGGTTATGCGGATAGATAGAGATAGGGAAAGAGATGGAGAGATGTCTAGAGACATAGGGAGAGAGATTTCAAGAGGTAGAGGGATGGGGAGAGAGATAGAGGGGAGGAGAGAGAACTAGCGAGGGATAGATTAAGAGATAGGGATCTATATGTCCAGAGAGATAGAGATAGGAAAAGAGATTAAGAGATACAACTTCCAGAGACATAGGGAGATAGATTTGAGGTAGAGGGATTGGGAGAGTGATAGAGAGGGGGAGGTGAGATAGTGAGGGAGGGAGAGATAGAAAGGTAGAGTTAGAGAGAGGGGATTGAAAGAGAGAGCAAGATAGAGAGATAGAGAGGTAGGTATAGTTAGAGAGAGGGATAGCGGAGACAGAGATATCTCTCCTAGGCTCAGTCTCCTCTATATCTCCCTATTCTCCTCTCTATCTAAACCATAAACCTAAACCTCTAGACCTTAACCTCTAAACCTTAACCCCTAAACCCTAAATCATAAACCCTAAACCCTAAATAATGCCCCTAAACCCTAACCCCTAACCCCTCAACCCTAAAAATGAGCAACCCTAAACCCCTAAACTCCTAACCCCTAAACCATAAAACCTGGAAGCAACCCTAAACCTCTATCTCCTTATCTCTCCCAATCTCTATTGGTCCCCTCGCTCTATCTCTCTAAACCCTAAACCCTAACCCCTAAACTTGAGCAACCCTAAACTCCTAACCCCTAAACCCTAAACTTAAGCATCCCTAAATCCCTAAAGCCTAAATAATTCCCCTAAACCCTAAACCCAATTTACTTGAGCAACCCTAAACTCATGTAAACCTCAAATAATGCCCCTAAACCCTGAACTTGAGCAACCAGGCTAAACACCTAAACATATAGTTTGATAGGGGATGATGGAGGATCAATGGGAAATGGATGAATTCTTGGATCTTGATTAAATCATTATACTCATTGGGATGTGATTTGATAGGATCCAAGTTATTTGTTTGATTGTCTATGTTTTCTTGGGGACCAAGTGTCTCATCATGGGATATTGATGGATAATGAATAGGACTAGCACGGGATGATGGATAGAAGTGATGTGGGAACTTACTTGCTCATGGATAAGATCTTGATAATAGATAATATCTTGATCACAGGGAGGATAAGCATGGATAGCGTGATATTAGATATGGATAGGGTAAGTGGGGATGCATTGATATTCATTGAATTGGGGAGTAAGGGGTGGTGATGGGGGTTCACTAGGAGATGTTGGAGGATTAATGATGGGATCGATGTACAGAGGGGTTGACCATGAGATGGTAAGGGAACCGAGATGGGATTAGATGGGATGTTTGGATTTAGATTAGGAAGGGTGGTTGGTGTTTCCACATTATTTGAACTAGGCTCTTAATGTATAGCTATTGGGTTTCTTAGATGGATGTGATGGGTTCTTGGATCCAGGATCAATAATCTTTGGATATTTGACAACATGGCTACATGATGGGGTTTGACTTGGACTTATGGTAGGAGTCTCTTCAATGAAATGGATAGACATGGGAGTGGATGATGGTGTTGAAGTGGTATACATGTTATTAGGAGGTTCTTTGTTAGGCTCAAGGGTAGGAATTTCAGTACATGATGTTCATAGATTCCTTGCTAATAGTCCTTGGGTCACATCCTTCATGGATTCATGGGTTGATGGACTAGGATATGTATATAGTTGATGGATAATGATGGAATATGTTGTGGGGTTAGGATTAGGATCAAGTGAATGGATATAGGAGGTCCGAATGGATTATGATTGGTGGTGTTAGAGGGGGATGAAATTGGATTAGTGGATTTGGATGGCTCCATATCTTTTCTTTTATTTTGGATTTTGTAAAAACTCTTTGGAGAAATTTTTTCAAGCGTTAATGGGTTGATGGATTAGAGCTTAGAATATTTGATGGTGGATTAGATAGTGAATTATATGATGGATGGATGATAGGGATTGATGGATTAGGAGATGGGTGGACTAATGCATTAGTATTACGAGGATTGGAGGGAAATTATAAAATAATTCCCCTTTAACTGTAACCCATAAACCCTAAACTCGAGCAACCCTAGAAAATCATAAACCATAAATAATTTACCCCTAAAGGTTTGAGAAACCCTAGGCTCATAAACCCTAAATATGCCCCTAAACCTGAGCAACCCTAAACCTCTCTCTCTCCCAAAACCCCTAAAACCTAAATAATACCCCTAAAATATAACCCCTAAACCATAAATCCAAGAAACCCTAAACCCCTAAACACTAAATAATTCCACTAAACCCTAAACTTAAGCAACCCTAAACTCATAAACCCAACCAACTCTCTCTCTCTCTCTCTCATATGTCAACAAAGAATATGGAAACAAGAAAACTAGGACATGTAAAGAGGGACGAGGATATAAACTAGGATGATGAAATGGAAACAAGATAATTTATGAAATTTCATTGGATGGGAAGAATGATGAGGAGAGGTAGAGAGGGGAGGGAAGTAGAGCATGAGAGAGAGGATAGGAGGTAGAGACAGGAGGGAAGTAGAGAGTGGGAGAGGACTGTAGGAGGTAGACAGGGGAAGGAAGAAGAGAGAGAGGGTAGGAGGTAGATAGGTGATGGAAGTAGAAAGTGAGAGGGTAAGAGGTAGAGAGGGAGGGGGGAGAAGAGAGTGAGAGAAAAGGTAGGAGGTAGAGAGGCGAGGGAAGAGAAGACTCGAAAAGAGGGTAGGAGGTAGATAGGGGAGGGAAGTAGAGAGTGAGAGAGAGGGTAGAAGGTAGATAGGGGAGGGAAGAAGAGAGTGAGAGAGAAGGTAGGAGGTAGAGAGGGGAGGGAAATAGAGACTCAAAGAGAGGGTAGGATGTAGAGAGGGGACGGAAGTAAAGAGTGAGAGAGATGATAGGAAGTGCAGCTGCCCTTGTAGACATGTATGTAAAGTGTGGAAGCATAGACAAGGCATGTCAATTGTATGATGTAACACCTCAAAGAGATGTTCTATAATGGAATGCAATGATTTCAAGATATGCAAAAAATGGATTTGTTGAAAAGGCTTTAGAAACTTTCAAGCAAATGCAATTAGCATGTGTATTGCCAGTTATGCTCATCATAACGCGAGCGCGTTATAATGCACTCATGTTATGTGAAATCACATAACGTGAGCGCATTATAATGCTCTCGTGTTATTGATTTCACATAACACAAGCATGTTACAACACGTTCGTGTTATGCTCAGCTTTCTTTGATGTGTATTTATCAATTTTTAGCAAAATCTGGAGATAATTTGGAGCGTGCTCCCCATCAGGATGGCACTTTTTTCAATTAAAACTCAAAAAAATACCACCATAATCTTAAGCTCTCTGTTAGATATCTAACCATATAATTTTTTTCACATTTTGAATACATTTAGTGTTTCATCTTGAATTTCTTTTGTTAGTGTGTCCATTTTCTGTCAAAAACTAGTGTCTAGTATTTTTGACTTCTTTTTTTAACCATTCATTGAAATTTGAAATAAGTTACATTTTTAGAAACTAGACTCCATTCTACACATATTAAAAAAAATGATTTTTGATTAGTTTTCAAACATTTTAGGAGGGATCACACTCAAATTTCTATTTTTCAGGATGTGTCCACTTTTAAAAATTACTAAAAAATTAATTATTCATTAAAACATTATTAGAAAAATCAGGGATAAACTACATGGTGTTAGCTAATTTCTCACTAGAGCAATTATTGAAATACTAAAAAAAAGTTAATATTTTAGGGGGAGCACACTAGACGCTATGTTATGTTTTTTTGAGAAAAACAAGACCAATTTGTGTGCTCCCCCTTTTTGAACCCCTTAATCTCAATCATTTTTGGAAACAATTAGTAGTTTAGAAACTAGATTCAGAGCACTACAACTCTTGTTTTTGTTCCATCTTCAAATTTTGAGTGTAGTTATCTTCAATTTCTCATCCAACATCAATGTTTCCTGATTTCAGAAAAAAGTGGCAACTTAAGACCCCATTTTGGTTCCCCATCTTTGTGCTCTTACCCATGACCTAAACACAATCCAAGCCTTAGGCTTGGTAATTTCCAATCCAAAGCATAATGTGCTTGTGTTATGTGAATTCACATAACATAAGCATGTTATAATGCACTAGAATTATGTGCATTCACATAATGCTAGTGCGTTATGGTGAACTAAAACATCTCTCTCCCTCACCCTCTCTCTCTCTTTGACCTATCTACCTCCTAGTTTTCCTTTGCCTTTCCAATTTCCATTTAGATCCCCACCAATTTTCCCCTATTTTACTATTCTCCACCTCTCCTCTCATCATTCTTTCCATCCAATGAACTTTAGTTTTATCTTGTTTCAATTTCATCTTCCTAATTTATATCCTCATCCCTCTTTGCATGTCCTATTTTTCTTGTTTCCATTTTCTTTGTCGATAAGGAAGAGGGAGGGAGGAAGAGGGAGAGAGGATGGAGATGGAGGGGAGAGAGGGGAGAGATAGTGTGATAAGGGGGGAGAGATAGAGATAGAAAGAGAGTCCTAGTTTTCTTGTTTTCATTTCCTTTGTCGATAAGGGAGAGGGAGAGATAGACGGGAGAGATAGGGAGATAGAGGAATGATAGCAGAGAGAGAGGAAAGAGATAGGGAGAGATAGATAGGTAGAGAGAGTAGACAGATAGGGAGAGATAGAGGAGATAGAAGGGAGAGATAAGGAGATAAAGAGTGAGCGAGATGTTTAGAGAGATTAAGAGGTAGAGGGATGATAGAGATAGGGAGATAGAGGTTTAGGGTTGCTTGGGTTTAGGGTTTAGAGGTTCTGAGAGAGAGATAGAGTGAGTTGCTTGGGTTTAGGGGTTTGGGGTCAGGGTTTAGGGTCATTATTTAGGGTTTATGAGTTTAGTATTGCTCAAGTTTATGGTTTAGGGTAAATAGGGTTTAGAGTTATATTTTGGGGGAATTATTTAGGGTTTAGGGTGGGTTTAGGGTTGTTTGGATTTAGGGTTTAGGATTTAGAGAGATATAGAGAGAGGGGATAGATAGATATTGGGATAGATAGCGGAGACAAAGGGGATAGGGAGATAGAGATTGAGGGACATGTTAAGAGACATAGGCAGAGAGATTGAGAGGTAGAGGGATGATAGAGATAGGGAGATAGGGGATAGATAGGTAGATAGAGGTTTAGGGTTTCTTGGGTTTAGGGTTTAGTGTTTAGGGGTTAGTGACATTATTTAGGTGTTAAGGTTTAGAGGTTTAGAGAGAGAGGACCGATAGGGAGATATAGAGAAGACTGAGGGGAGAGATAGGGAGATAAATAGTGAGGGACTTGGCCAGAGACATAGGTAGAGAGATTGAGAGGTAGATGGATGATAGAGATATGGAGATTAGGGAGAGATAGGGAGATAGAGGTTTAGGTTTGCTCAGGTTTAGGGGTTTAGAGAGAGAGCTAGGTGTTTAGGGTTTCTCAGGTTTAGGTTTTAGGGTTTAGGGTTTAGGAGCATTATTTAGGTTTTATGAGTTTAGGGTTGCTCAAGTTTAGGTGTTAGGGGTTTAGAGTTGTTCAGGTTTAGGGTTTAGGGTTTGGAGAGATAGAGAGGGGACTGATAGAGATTGGGACAGATAGATGAAACAAAGGGGATAGATAGGGAGATAGAGAGTGAGGGACATGTCCAGAGACATAGGAAGAGAGATTGAGAGATAGAGAGATGATAGGGGGATAGGGAAGAGATAGGGAGATAGAGGTTTAGGGTTTACCGGGGGTTTGGGGTTTAGGGGTTTAGGGTTGCTCGGGTTTACAGGTTAGCATTAGGGTTTAGGGGCATTATTTAGGGTTAGGGGTTGGTTTAGAGGTTTAGGTTTTAGGGTTTAGAGAGAGATAGAGGATCAATAGGGAGATATAGAGGAGATCAAGGGGAGAGATAGGGAGATAGAGAGTAAGGGATATGGCCAGAGACATAGGGAGAGAGATTGAGAGGTAGAGGGAGGATAGAGATAGAGAGATAGAGATTTAGGGTTGCTTGGGTTTAAAGTTTAGGGTTGCATGTCAAAAGAAGTCTCTGAGAGAGAGAGAGAGAGAGTTTTGCTTTTGCAAAACGCACTAGCGTTATAATGCACTAGCATTATGGCTCGATAGTATCGAGCCTGAAATGTGAGCACATTATAACACGCTCGTGTTTTAGACTCGGTAATACCAAACCATAATGCTAGTGCATTATGACTTGTATGGGACCAAAAAGTCATGTGGCAACCTTTTAGTCCCTCATCTTTGTGCATATACCCTTCTCTAGGATTACAATGGAAGGATGAGTAGTGAAACCCATGATGAAACCAAGATCAATAATCTCAATGCATAAGAAAGGCAAGTTAGAAGGAAGTGTTCAAAGACATGACACACAAGACCCTCGCTTGATTCAGTTTTTGAGACCCCCCTAAATTTTAGCACTTTATAATTGAGTGCGTATGCAAAAAATTCAATTTTGGGTTGTGTAGTGGCACTATATAAAATTAGTGCAATTGAACCCAAATTGGTTACAATGTGTTTTTAAATTTACACTCTAATCGAGTTGCCCTTTAATAAGATTACAAATTTTGCCTAAAACCACTCTAATTTAAATGCTCTCTAAAATTATCCCTTTTTCTTTTTCTAAAAAAGCTATTATATTTTAATTTAAAAAAAAAACTTTTTCTAAAAAATGGTTAAAGCCTGTATTAGCCAAAAATAGAAGATAGGGGCTTGTGTTGGATTCAAGCCATGAGATTTTAATTAAAAAAGCTAAAATTCATGAATTCGATGCACGAGTCTTCAAAGACAATCTGTGCAACACTAGTACTTCACTACATGAATATTTCCTCCAATAATTTGTCAGGGCATATTCCAGTAGGGTTGTTTCCAAATAGAACTGTTATAACATTTCTTATGGGAAACCTTGGCCTATGTGGCCCAACAAATTATTCATTGCCTCCATGCCCAAATCAAACCCACGAAAAACATTCATGCTCAAAAAATAGCCTTATCAATTGTTGGAACCGTTGCATTTATTTTATGCTTCTTCATTATAAGAATGCTATGGAGGCATAAACTTTCAAGACAACTATTCCATCCCTCAAACATTATTTTTCAAAGGCTCGCCTATCTAAAATTTTCTTATCAAGATCTCGTCATTGCAACATCTGAATTTGATAAGTCACACTTTCTTGGAGTGGGTAACTTTGGATCAATCTACAAAGGCATTTTTAGGGATGGTAAGATAGTTGCCATCAAGGCTTTTAATTTGTATAATTAAGAAGCTCATAATAGCTTTAACATAGAATACAAAGTGTTAGGGAGGATTCAACACCATAGCATCATCAAAATTATTAGTGCATTTTCCTACCCTGGCTTCAAAGGTTTTGTTCTTCAATTTACACCTAATGGGAGTTTGGAAAAGCATTTGCACCTTGATAGAGATGATTACAAATTTTGTAAATTGGGATTGATTGAGTGTTTTAGTATTGCTATAGATGTAGCCCATGGCATGGAGTATTTACATCATGATTTCCCTTTGCAAATTGTGCACTATGATGTACAACCTAGCAATGTGCTCCTAGATGCCAACATGATAGCCCTTGTGATTGATTTTGGTATATTATGTTTAAATGCTACAAACTCCATAGATCCACTTAGAACAACATTTGTACTCAAAGGATCTATTGGCTATATTGCTCCAGGTAATTTTATTAAATTTTCTTTATATTGGCATTAACATTTCCTCTAATAGCTTTGTAGGAATTTCATGAATAAAATTGATTGTAGAGTATGGACTGGGCGGGAGTGTTTCTATAAAGGGAGATGTTTATTGTATCAACACCCATTATAAGACACAAAATATCTTAATAAATAAGGAAATGAATTGCATCATTGCACTTATTAGATCATGACTTACTACAACACATGATCAATCAATTAAGGTTACAAAGAAAGTATTTCTGATTTCACTGACTCCATACATATGGTCACTATGAAATTAGTAAAATTACATAATTATTCCTAAAATAGTATTGTCATAATACCTTATCTCATCAACAATTACACTATTAATCCAATAAGGTAAGGAAAACTCATATCTAGTAGTATAATAAGGCTAGACAACTAGCCCACATCTTACTCTACCAAGGTAATCTATCTGGTGCTTTACCTCACCAAGGATCTTAAGAATTTACACACAAAGATGGACCCATCCTGGGGGGCTAGACCTATGCCTCGGGGGCTCATCTCGGATGGCCTTGCCTACGTAATTCGCAGAGGCTTCATAGTTCGACAACTAGGTCTTCCAACAAGTCGAGGTTATCTTAGACACGTTTACTCAAATTGAAACAATAATTAGTTCAATTAGGTTTCATAACAAGTAACTTGGCTCTCTTCTCAAGCTAAAGAATATAAAACAATTGAACATTCATGGATAAAATATCCAAGGACCATGTCAGTTACTGATTATTAGTCTTATAAAAGTCAATTTAATAAAATAATCCAAAGGAAAAATGTTTACTGAATAGACCTCTAAGGATGCTATTCCACATCATATACAAAGACTATTCATACACCCATCAAATCCCTATCCCTTTTACCTTAATAGATGTTCCACACTTATCCAGTGCTTGGATCATAACAAAAATGAAAAATAATATTAATCCTAAGGTAAAATATCACTTAACGTTCTCAATAATAAGAAATATTAAGGCCACACATAATGTTTAACTTCCTTATAATTGAAATAACTAATAGGCAATGTTATAACAATGATGTCATCATGAGAGGTTAATGATATGATAACAGTATGTATATCACTATCATTGATGTATAAATCTAATAGATTGTCATTAATATCACAAGCGCTTGACAAGGAAAGGGCATCTTGAAACATACCATCAAGGGTAGAGAAAGAAGCAATCACAAGCACATGTTATGTAAGCATAAAACATCAAGGACGGAAAAATTACACAACATTAAGACATTTTAGGTGACTCTAAGGTCCCACTGAGCAATAAAATCACCCAATTAGTATTTCCACCAAGAAATTTAATGTAGCAGGTTCAATATAAATACAAATACTTAGTAATCCATTTCCTTGAATAATGACAACTCCATTGACCATAACTAGGAAACCAGGCTAATATTCCTTCTAGTAAGATTTAAAATCTCATAGGTCATGGTATCATGCAACGCCATTCTAAATAACTCATATTTAGCACATAATAAATAATATAAGTATTATAATAATGCCAATGATAAAGAATGATGAAAATCCACATATATCCATCATCATTAAATAGGTTTCCACTATGGAAAAACACTCCTTTTCTACCTGAGTGTAGTTCTTCTCATATTGTAGCAAGGTTCAACTAATGAAATATATGGCTCTTTCCCTTCTACCTTCATCTTCTTGAGCCAACATGCATTCTATAGATATATCAGTTGCTCTGAAGTATAAGATGAAAGGTTTGTCATGTTTGGTGGCATTAACGTTGGAGGGGTCAACAAGAATTTCTTTACTTGCTCAAAAGCATTTTGACAATCCACTGTACAAGTTATGCCAACTTGCTTTTTCAACAACTGATTGATCGGGTGAATTTTGAAAGTCATATCTAGTATAAAATGATTGATGGCACTTAGTTGTCCCAAGAAGGTTCTTACCGCCATCTCACTTGTTGGCAGGGTAGCATTTAAGACTACTTTAACTTTTTTTGGGTCTACATCAATTCCTCTTCATGAAATAATGAAACCCAACAATTTTCTTGTCATGACTCCAAAAACACACTTCTCAGGATTCGGTCTTACTTTATATTCTCAATGTCGATTGAAGATCTTGAGAAGATCCTCCACATGTGTTGATCTTTTCTCTAATTTAGCCAAAAGATCGTCAACATATGTTTCCACTATTCTGTGAATGTAGTCATGAAAGATGTGTGTCATTGCCCTTTTATAGGTGGCTCCTACATTTTTCAATCTGAATGGCATGACTATGTAATAAAAGGTTCCCCAAGGTGTGGTGAATGTCAATTTGTTTTGATCTGCTTCCGAGATTCTAATCTGGTTGTATCTCGAGAACCCATCCATAAGAGAGAGGACTTCATATCCTGTAGTTGAATAGAAAATTTGATCAATGGATGGCAAGGGAAAATCAACTTTTGGACAAGCTTGGCTGATATCCCTAAAATCAAGGCATATCCATATTTTTCCATTCTTCTTTAAAACTAGTATGATATTTGACAGCCAGCTTGAATAGTCTACCAGTTTGATAAATCCTACGTTCAACAACTTCTTCAATTCTTCTTTTACCATCTCTGCTACTTGAGACTTTGTGGGCCTCAGCTTCTATTTTATAGGTTTTATATCAGTTTTCATTACCAATTTGTGCACCATGATTTTCAGGTCTAGCTCTGGCATGTTCGAATATGTCCAAGAAAAAATATCAAAATATTCTATAAGGAATTTAGTGTACTATTCTAATTCCTCATAATTTAATTCTCCTCCCAATTTTAACATTTTTGGTTTCTCAGGTGTTCCCAAATTGACATTAATGGTATCTCTGGTAAGAGATGGATAAATTTCTGAGGTGTGGGTGGTAAATCTGAATTTGCTTCAATCTGCAGAATTTATTATTCTCTTCCAAAATAATATTCTGGATGAGGAAGGAGCATGTATCCTTTCTTGTGGTATAGTCTTGGGAGCCCATCATAGGAATACAAATATTCCAAGATGGCTTTATCATTCTTAGCGTAATCTTGGGTTGGTTTCTCTGTTTGATCCGTAGCATAATTTAGAATGCTTGGTAGTTCTTCACTTTCCAACAATGGCTCTCTAAGAATTGAGACAATGTATTCTAAGTTTTGAAGTTGAGCATGTGGTGAAAATAGCGTAGATGATGTAGCCATCAAGTCTACCACTTGGTTTTCTTCTCTGGGTATGGCTTTTATGGAAAAAAAGTCAAAGAATTGAACTAATTTCCTAATGGTTTCCTTGTAAGGTCGTAATCATTCTAATTTGGTTTCATAATTTTCTATGACTTGGTTGATTACCAACTGGGAATCTCTAAAGGTGGAGACCTTGTTGATTCACATTGTCACAGCTTGCATGGCTCCTAGAGATAAGGCTTCGTACTCAACAATATTATTTGTGCAAAAGAAATCCAACCTAAAAGTGAAGGGGAGGACTTTTTCTTCTGGAGAGGTTAGGATTATCCCTATCTCTGCGCTAGTTTTACAACTGGCTCCGTCGAAATGTAATCCATAGGTTTTGATTGTTTTGTGGTTGGGATGTTTCTCCAAATTTGTAGGTTGATTTTCACTTTTCCTCCTTTTCTTCCCCTTCTTTGATAATTTCTATTGTTCCAATTGAAAGGTTCTTGACGTCATATTTGTCCATGTAGGAGATGGCTACTAGGGAAAATGGAGCATGAGACTTAGTGGTGTGGGGGTCAAAGGGTAATTTTCTGAGGTCGTCCATGCTTTGATATGATATGTTGAGATTACTTGTGTTTGGGTGAAGATCCTAAGTTTCTTCCTTTACTCTCTCTTGCATTTTTAACTTTTTATCCTTCTCTTCCTATTCCTTCCTAAAAACATTGAAAGGATTAGGATTCGCTTTGGTAATACAGATTTTTGTAAGTGATGGAAATCTATTTCTTGGAATTACGTAGAGGCCACATCTTTCATGGCATAAATCCAAGGTCTTCCAAGGATCATATTGTAATTGGTCTCTTTGTTGATGACATAGAAGTCCGTGGAAATGGTTTTGGATGTGATAGTGATCAATAGACTAATCTTCCCAACTGTTTGTATGTCATGACTGTCGTATATCCTTAAGGTGGTAGCCTATTGCCTTATGCCTATTTTTCTATATCCCATCCTTCACAGGAATGAAATTGGCAAGAGATTGACTGTCAATCCTTTGTCGACCACCACTCTTTTTATGATGACCTCTTCGACTAGAACTTGTATGTATAACGGTGAATCCCTTTGTTTACTTCCTTCATCTTTAGGGAGTTTTGAGATATCAAATGTGAGAGGGGTTGGTTCCTCTTGTGTTGAACATCCCACTTCTAATACTTCCAAGAATGTTTTCCATTGTGATGGGGAGGCTCTCAACAAATTTATCACTTGTGAGAAGACATTTTCTATTTGGTCTATGTGTTCTTCCTCTTTGATTACAAACACTTCTTGGTTCAACTCCATGTGATTGGAGTTTTTTTGATTGGCCTTCCCTTATTCATTTTGAGGTTCTTTCTCCTTCCTTTGAGATTGAAGGAACCTGAGGAAGTTTCATTGTTGATTCAGAGTAAGTTTTGAGATAGCTTTGTTGTACCCAGAGCAGGTTTTTGTTTCATGACCTTTTGTCCCATGGAACTAACAATACGTATTGGGATCGTAGGAGTAACAACTTGATCCTTGGTTTCCTTTTTTTCACCACTTATCATTATTGGGAGTGCTCTTCACAACATTAGCATCCTTATCTGGGGAGACACTTGACATAGTCTTTTCAATTCCTTTCAATATTTTGAGTCTTCCATTAGTATCATAAGTTTTTCGGCCACTGTCAATGGAAACTTGATCGATCCTCAAAGCACATTCCAATGCTTCATCATAGGATTTATAGGATAACTTCTGAACATCTTCTCACATATCCTTGTTTAAGGCATGTAAGAAAAGGTCACATAACTCGTGATTGTCCATGTTTGGGGCAGTAGTTGAGGAATAGAGGACTTGTCTCCATCGGGTAACAAAGTGGGTTGTAGATTTGTTCAACTCTTGTTTCATGGTTAGGAATTCTCTGATCCCTATTTTGACAAGTTTTTTCATGTTAAATGCCATGACAAACTCTTCGATCAATTATCTGAATGAGTGTATTGAAGCTTTTGGTAGGCGATAGTACCAATATAGAGCTATCCCTTTGAGGGTCTTCAGAAAGATCTTAGCGACAACCCCATCCTAGGGGAGGAGTTCCCTTATCATGGTAGTATATGATTTGATATCCAAGTTTGGATCACCTTCTCCTTTAAACTTTGGGAGATTAGGTAATGGTCGAGGTAACTGCATGTTACTTATGTTTAAGTCAAGTGGTTCTTTCAAGTACTCCAGATATGTCTCTAGAAAGGCACTTTGTGATTGAGGAGTTCATAGTATCAACCCCATAGGACGGTTTTGGTAACCTACCATTTGATTTACTTGGTTTCCTAGCATTGTTGGATTGTTCTGAATAGGAGGGTTTCTATTCAGGAATGCATCATTACTCACATTTCTTGAGTAATAGCTAAGGTAGGGGGATTCTAAGATGTCCCTTGGTCTTGTTCTATTCAAATGTTGTCATACAATTTCTGTCTTCTTTCTGGAGCAGGTTGCTCTACTTCCAGGGTTCTAATTCTTTGCATTAGAGTCACAATTAAGTTTATAGGAGTGGCGCTTCTAGGTACTTCCTCATTTCTAGGTTTCTCTCTTCGAGTGTTGTCATGATTCTATGCTTCTTCTGGCACAACATGCATTGTCTCTTTGTTCTTCTCACAGGGCAATCTTTAATGCTTCTTGAGCATCTCTTGCCTCTTGCAAGTGTCTTTCCAACCTCATAACTTCCTCATCGAGATGAGTATGGATGGTTGATCAGGTTGATGGATTTCTAACCTTAGCAGTATTCTTGTAGTCTTGTGAGGTGCATTTGGTATGGCAGGGTTGTGTTCCCAAGCTAGATTGTTAAAAGATAGAGAATTCTTGGGTTCTCTTTGGTCTTGTTCAAAGTCAAAGTCTTCGTAATCTTAGTAATTTGTGACAGGTGCATCTGAGTGAGGTGGCACATATCTGTCAAAAGAGGGAGTTTGTGGTTCCCTAGAAGGGACATTCCCTAAGTTTAGATTTGGTTCCGTCATATTCAAGGGTGTTGTAGACACCACAGAATAAATGGAACAAGTAATGACGAAGGGGACAAAGGTAGAAGTGGCAGAAGCGTCTATGAAAAATAAAGTGAAAATGTTTGAAGGCTTTTGATGTTTTGTTGGGATCTAAGCTTTTGGAACACAAACAACATAAACAAAAGTTTCTTCTTTTCATGTCAGGTTCACCAAAATATATACACTCAAAATCACGATGTCGGTTTCCCGGGGCTGTCGAGTCAATTTTGGCACGCACACAAACCCTTCCCTCCTTGCCACGGGGTGAACCACCACATCACTCTCGCTTTCATGGGAGTAGCCAGTTGAGAGGAGGTAAGACACGGGGGTGGTATGGCTCGTTGGAGAGTTGGACTTCACGGAGAGGGGTTGGCCAGTCCTGGGGCTTGTGTTGTTGTGAGCTTGTGTAGATGTTTATTCTATGATCGTGGTTGTAAAGATAACTATATGACCCGAAGGGTCACTAGTCATCATTCTCCTGTTTGGATTCTTGATATTCCACTGCTGCATGGGATGACTATTCACACAAGAACGAGAGAATATATGGAGGAGCATCCCCTATGGCCAACCATCCTTGATCCTACCCTTGCTTAGGGAAAGGAGGAACAAGAAGTCCCGTGTATGCAGCAATTCCACAGCGATGACCCAGTAGGGGCCACAAAAATAGAAATGCCCTTGTCAGGCAGCTTTCTCATTGATTACTTATTGTCATTTATATTGTTGTATGAATGCTTGTTGTACTAGGAGTTGTCTAAGTTCTTGTTGTTGTAGGACTAGTGGATCATGTTGTGGTCTTGGGTGGTTTTCATCTCTTGTCGAGGATTTCCCTCACCCACTCACCTCTAAGGCTAGGGCACATTCCTAAGCTAAGACAAGAGATACGCATTTGTGAGCTAACCTTGATTTGAATTAGGGTTTGTTTGACCTAAGGTTTGACTTTACGTTGACTTTGTTGGACCTTGTGATGGAATCAAGGGTTTTGACCAAATGTTTGACTATAGTTGACCTTTTGATGCAATCAAGGGTTTGTGAACCTTCTATGTTGCTAATGTTTTTGTTCTTTTTGGGTTTTTATGAATGCAAAACTTCTTTTTGTGCTTTTTTTGTGTTTTATGGAATTGAAAGTGCTTTTTTCTATTCTAGGAATTAGAGAATGGATGCAAGCTATAATGAATTTATCTAATGCAATTGAACTCTATTTTTGGGGTTTTCTAAATATTTTAAATGAATTAATCTAAGAAAAGGGAAATTACTTTTAAATGAATTGATCTATGAACTTGGAAAGCAAATTACTCTAAGAATGCAAGATCTATCTATTCTATCAATGAAAAAGTAGCAAGATTACTGATTCCAAGAGAAATTTTGATTGCCTAGTTACTACAAATTGAAAGAAAGAATGAAGGAACCTGAATAAAATAAGACATGTGATCCTCCACTACCCTCAGATATCCTTGTGTGGCAACCTGAAATCCTCTTGCAGTAGAGGGGTGATCCTCTTGGCAATAAGACAAAAATGGAAGCAAAAGAAGCTTTTGAATCTTTTTGAAGAGAGCTCAATGAGAGATTTGATGATCACTGTGGCTTGATGTAAGTGATGTATGGACACGAAATGAGCTTTGTGTGAAAGATATAACAAGGTGAAAAAAAAAGGATCCTATGTCCTGTATGAGCATGAGAATGCTTGATTGGAGAGTAATAACTTGCAAGAACTGTGTGCATGAATGAAATTACCTCCCATGGTTCTTGGGGGAGGGGGATATTTATAGGTTAGAAGAAGGCGTGAGGAAGAAGGAGAATTAACTCAATTTAATTGGAGAGTTAACTTAGAAGACTCACGAGTGATCTAGGCTAAAATTGGAGTGATCTACCCAGTAAAAGCTTATCACTCAAGAAGAAGTGAAGAAAGAGGAGTGCATGGGAATGCATGAGTTGTTAATTAAAGATAAAATAGAGATAATTATGCATGCGTGGGTGCATTAAATAGTCAACTCAACCTTAGAGATAAAAATCTATGTAAATAGAAGCAAAAATGGATGAAAATAGAGCTAATTTGAGTTAGAAACTCAAGTCTTTATGTGGAAGAAATCATGACTGGGTCACCCAGGGGTCACCCCTTTCACCAGTCAGGGTCGCCTGAGGGTGACCCATGGGTAACCCTCGGAGGAGGGCACTTGGTTCAAGGTGCAGGATGGGAGATGGTAGAGGAGGTGAAAAGAAGGGGATTTGCTTCTGGAAACAGGTTAGTCACGTGTCAAAATCTAAATCTCCACTTGCATAAGTAGGATCTCTTAGTGGAGATCTAGAAATAATAGGGGGAGATTTGGATTAGTTGAGTGAAACTGAAAACTAAAAGTTGGAGATGGTTAAGGGGACCTCTAGAAGGCTTCTAGGGGTGGGAATGGATGAAAAACACTGGGGAAAGGTGAAAACTCACCTACCAAACACATATAAGGCTTAGGAACAAGGTTGCAAACACAGAAAATGTGAATTGACAAGTGTCAAAAAGTATAGAAAAGCGTTGACAATAAAGAGAGAGAAAATGACAAAGGGGAAACAACACAAGACAAAAGAAAAGACACATCACCAAGAGAATTGTTGTTGAAAGGATGTTATTTCATGCTTACATGTATGTGACAAGGATTATGACTCATCATAGGGATCCTTGTGGAGGCTGTGTGTGATTTTGGAGCTTATAGTACCCAATTGGGACCAGGGTGCTCAGGTGCCCTGGACCTTTGGCCCACAAACTTCAAAAAAGTGTCTTTTAATACGAGATTAGTCCAGTCCTAAATTGATTATGCCAGGTTTATTTGTTAGGATCAAGATATTTATTGTTATAAGCTCAAAGAGGTGTTAAAATAGGTCCTGATTAACAAAGGCAATAAGATAGGTCCAACCTAGGAGCTAAACTAGGTGTAAAATTCTAGTGTACACATTTTACGACACTACTTATGTATGTAAGATAGCTTTTAAAACCCATGAGGACCACTATGAACTTTTGGGAATGCTATTTGGTCTAACAAATGCACCATTGACATTTTAAAGTTTGATGAACTCTATCTTCAAGCCATTTCTAAGGAATTTTTTTTGGTATTTTTTTGATGACATCTTAATATATAGTAAAACATGGGAGGAACACTTGCAACATGTAAATCAAGTTTTGGACATTTTGGAGCAACATAAGTTGTATGCTAAGCCATCCAAGTGTGTCTTTGGAGTAAAAGAAGTGGAGTGCCTAGGTCACATTGTGTCACATGAGAGAGTCAAGGTGGATCCTCATAAGATCGGGTGATTGTAGAGTGGAAAATTCCTAAGACCCTCAAGAACCTACAAGGTTTCTTAGGGATTACATGTCATTATCAACAATTTGTAAAGAATTATGGTAGCATATCATCTCCTCTACAAGCTTTATTGACGAAGGATTCCTTCCAATGGAATGAGGTAGCTACAAGGGCATTTGAGCAGCTAAACGAAGCCATGAGCACAACTCTAGTCCTAGCTACCCTAGATTTTTATAAAAGATTCATTTTTGAATGTGATGCTTCAGGACATGGCATAGGAGCAACACTCATGTAAGGAAAACCCATAATAGTTGAGATTCACCAACTCAAAGGTAAGAATTTTTTGAAGCCAATTTATGAGAAGGAAATGTTGGCTTTCTTGCATGCAGCCATGTTAGATGCACATGACAACTAAGAGGGGGGTGAATTAGTTGTTCATTAAAACATTAAAACCTCAATACTATTCCAACCCTTATTATCCTTCAAACTCTTATTATGCATTAGCAGAATTTAAACGTATGAAACATCAATGCAAACACATCCAAACACATAAGAACACCATATTTATGTGGAAAACCCAAGAAGGGAAAAACCACGGTGAGAATTAGCTCACATATATATGAATAGAAACACTGAATACAAGTAGGCTCACTGCTGAAAATGACTCAATGTCCAGAACAAAGAAGAATAGAAGAAGAATGTTACAAAGAGATTCACTATCTCAAGGCAACAAGAGAAATCCACCACTAAAACTTTATGCCATCTACAACCTTCGGCTCACTACCTCTAGTAAATTCAAGCAAACTGAAATGTAGACACCTTCTACTCACTAAGTCATAAGCATTTAAGCTCACACTCAATTCACCACACTTGATCACATTCACATCTTGCACTCCTCACACTCTCTACTCAACCTTCACCTTGCATTTATACCTTTCACGACCTAAAATAATCTCAATTAGGTCAGCCTTAATGAAACGTATGCACCTCAAACGTTCAACATAAAAATAGGTCGGCACCAAACACTTCCACAATGGAAAGAAGTGAACGCAGACCATGCCATATGTTAACTAGGACCCAAATCTATATTCCCATGCTACACATCTTATCCACAATCCATGAGGTACCACTACAAATAGTGCTATTATGCTAGGTTAGCCAATTATGAACTAACACTACAATTGACCACATACACTCCTCTCTAGGTCCAAAAACAACATGTTGACCACAAGGAAACACTCCATAGCATCCACACATCTTCCTGTAGACACTAAAAATTGTCTAGGTCTTGTTTACACATGACCTTGTATGTCTTTGCCCTAGGTCCTAGTTACACAACACATTGTCGACATGAACTTACAGTATGTGTTCCCCTAAGTCCTAGTTCATCCTAGTTCATCTAATCTCATCCCACTTAATCCCACTTATCCAACTTAATCATATTCCCAATTAATTAAATAAATCCCATTTATTTAATTAATTTTCCCTTTCTTCTAATTTAAATAAATAAAATATTTATTTAAATTATCCTTTTCACATGTTTCCATAGTTCAAATTAAATATTTGAATTATTTCCCTCACCTCTCACCACAAATTGACACTTGTCCACTTTCCTATTTGTCCCATGTGGGGTAGTACATCTTGCATTTAATATGGTTCACATGTGCAAGCTAATTCAAATAAAATATTTGAATTAGATTCCTTTCATTCTCCTTTGTACACTTGTCACATGACTACGATTTCTTGATGTGCAAGGAAACCTAATCAATCCTAGCCATCCATATCACCTAAACCCTAATCGATCTTGTCCATCCATTCTAACTAGGTCTTTCCTATAAACCTAGCCTCCTCTAAGCCATTTGCAAGTGGGTTGAGTCCTTTCATATTGTTATGCTGCCAAATCTTGAGCAACCAACATTCAACCATATCCATCAATCTCTCCCTTGCATCCATTTCCATCTCCATCTTGCATTTTTCATCATATTGCATCCATCATCTTACAGGTATCAATCAAGCCATCTTATTGCGCATATCATTCGAGGTGTATTGAAGGTTTGGGTTTGGGTAATGCATGTGTTTGTTTCATCATTTCAACTAATCCAAATTTTTAGTATACATTTTGGCGTGCCTGCAGTTGTAACCCTCATTTTTGCAGGTTTTTTGTGATCAAATTTACAAGGTTTTAACATTTTTTTCTTGAGTTTTTGAAGTGACTTGTCGTAGGTGACCTCCTGGGAAAAAACAGACTGCACTGTTGTGATCAGGAGGTCGATTCCATAAATTTTGATAGTAAATTTGCCTATTTTTGGTGACTGAAATTTTTGAAAAAAATTGAATTTTTTTTAAGGGCAGCAGGCCATACAGTATGCATCTGCTACCCTCTCTGCACTGACTGTATCTTTGGTGGGTGATTGCAAGTCTGCATTTTCATTTGATTTGGTAGGCTTTTGTTTTGCTTATGTGTTGTAGGTTTTGTTGACTATTGCCCTAAAAACTTGGTCTTCACCTAAAACCCTAACTCAGCCAGCCTCCATCTTCATCTCTCCTCCGCGGCTCAGAGTCTAGTTGACACCTCTAATGTCATTGTTTAGTGGTCACAACCTAGTCAAAATACCTTCATTACTACCTCTGCCGACTTCATTACTGCGATGGCCATTCCTTTCCGCCACTGCACACAGTCGCCATTCCATTCCTCCGCCACCTGCGTATCTGCAGACTTCCCTGTTGCCGACCAAAATCCCAAATCATCGCTATCACTCAGTCTGCTACCTTCCTTTGAACTGTCATCACTCCTTATATCTCCCAAGGATGTCGACTTCCTCTGTCGACCACCTATAGAGAACCGTCGCCACCCACATTTCGTAACTTCGGCAGACCTCCACCTATGCCTCTGCATACACGCCACCGCTGAAGATTCAATCGCCGCCTGTGTGGGTTTTGGTCACCACCATCCTCCCTCTATCACTCAGCTCAAGACCCATTCTTCTCATCACTAGATCTTCTCTCGGGCATCAAAACCTACCATCCGGCCTTAGTTTGCATCTTGCACCATGGTCGAAACCTAAGTCTGCACCTTGCGCCATAATCGAAACCTAAAACTCTAACGTTGAAACCCTAACTACACACAATCCACACAATCCACGTAAATCCTTAAGTGAGGGTATGGTCTAAAGTCAGGGCATGGTGCGTGGTATAAGGTGAAGGGGCAATCACCTTGGTAACCATGGTGGGGCTAAGACGAGGCCCCTCCTCTCCTTTTTTATTTATGCTTAAATTTGGCCCTTGGTCATATCGGTGACCAAGGGCCCTGTTTTACTTAACCGCTAGAATAGACCATAACAGTCATAGTCAGCCTATAGCACATGTGACCAAAACTATGACTAACCACTAGCGGTCTGGCTTAGCAGTCAGGCCTGTCACCTTTATCGCCAAATGCCTAAATAGGCAATTATTTTTCAAAATTTCACAACTTTTGCATACGATAACAAAATCGCACAAAATTGGTGGCATTGGAAAGCTGGGAGGACAAACTTCGCAGTTGTGAGGAAATTTTTCAGGTGACTACCATTTTGTAGAGTTTTTTCACAGTCAAAGTCAAAGCTCTTTTAAAACTTCAAATGCTCATAACTTTTGCATTTTTGATCAAATTTTCACAATTTTTTTTTTAAAGCGTATAGAATTTCATCTAGAATCTATTCATGCAACTCATTTTTTTGTATCAGTCCATTTTCATTAGATTTTTACCAGATTTCTCTTTTTCGCATAATCGTCTTCTATGCAAGTTTACTTGGTCATTTTATGATTTTGTGACTTGTAGGGGCATCTAAGGAGTTGGAGCAACGTTCATATCAGCAAACATAGTATCTTGGACAATGAATTAATTAGGTGCACTCATTTTATCTTATCATCTCTTAATCTTGTTTGATCACACATTTCGATTTGGGCTCATAAAATGAACATTTGTCTTCATCACACATCAAAATTGGACATAAAATCCACAAGTGTCTTCCATCACACATTTGGACTTGGGATTTAAAAAGAACCAGTGCTTGAATTGTTTGGTGAATTTGCATGTGATTAAAGGTGTGTATGCTCTTCTCATGTGCTTTGTGCAATCTTGAGAATAAAAAACACCTCTTATCCATTCATATTCACACCTCACATTTTGATTTCTTAAGGGCAATTTACAAGTGCGAGTGTGAGTCAAGTGTGTGTATGTGTGTGTATACTCTCTCCTCACACCGAATGGTGATATTGGAGATCAAAAACACCTCACTTGATTTACTTTTGTTTACCCTTTCCTAGGAGGCCTGCTAGGGGGTTTCATCACCACTAGGGACAACTTCAACCACGTGTTCTGGCAGGGTATATCAAAGGGGGGAGAGAAAAAGTTGTACCTCAATCTAGCCACGTAGTCATTGGGATAGCCTTGGGGCCGTGGGTGATTTCAGACACACGATGAAGTGGCATTCGCTTATGCTTATGCCACACCCCTTCAACGGGCCAGTGTTCACAGATTTGGGCCCCTCGTACCTTATGTATATCGGGGACACTCCTAGTTAACCCCTGTGCAACCTAGCTTAAGATTTGCCAGCCATACCCCACTTGACTAATTCTAGGGCTTGTTGATATGTCTTCAAGTGTGTGCTTAATCATAACATTTAAACCTTGAAAAGTAAATTCATCATCTTGTTTGGTGTGTTTGTTCATCCATTTGCTTGTGAAATCTTGTGTTTGATATTGCCCTAATCAAACTTCAAATAAATAATTTCCACATCATCATCTTCATTCAACTTTCCAATAACACATATCTTAGACCACCACATCCACATCATCCAATCCTAATCACCCAATTCATCAATTCATTTTAACTTACCTCCATCCTAAACAAAACCCTAATCTTATCCAAGTCATCATTACACATCATCATCAACCTCATTCTAATCAAACCCCCTTCATTCTAATCATCATCCTAATCACATCTAATTCATTCTAACCCAATCCTAATCATATCCTCCTCATTCTAGATCAGCCAATCAACATCATCCTAATCATCCTAGTCATTACACATCATCCAGTCATTCCAAGCCAAATCACATCCCAACTACTTTCATCCCAATCTAAATCCAAATCAACCCAATCAAAAATTAAGATCTTAGTTGATCATCATCAACTGTTATCCAAACTTGCTTGAGATCATTAGTCTATCTTCAGTAAGTCATCCAATTAAATCAATCCAATCAACCCTCTATTAATTAAGTGTCATTAATCTACCTTAAGTAAAATGAATCCAATCAACCCTCTTACTTGAGAGCATTAGTCTATCTTAAGCATAGAGAGCCATTCATCAAAAAACAAAAAAAATCAAATCATCCTAAGGTCTTGAAATTTGATCGCAATCACTCCACATCATCACCTACATTTCTCATTTAAACCACTTTCATCCCAATCCATTCATCCTAATCTCCTCAATCCAACTCATCCCACCTTGTTATCCCACATCACCCTTACCATTATCCTAAATCATCCTAGTCACCTAACCTAATAATTCCACCATCATTCATCGTAATTCCTTCAAGTCATCCAATCTCATCATACTAGTCATCTTTGACATCCTAATCATCATCACCATAGTCCTCATCATCCAAGTAAAACCCTAATCATTTTTGGCCATTACACATCCTCATTCTACATAGCTAAATAATTATCCACATCTACCACTTGTAAACATGGACATGGCATTTCTAAACAAAACCTATGAGAATGATCCTTATGGCACAAAAAGAATGCTTAATCAACTTAGTCAACTTAGGTGGTTATATAGAAAGGAAGAAGACCCTGTGTCACCACAACATCAAGTCCTAGGCCAATATCAACAATCCCACATCCCGTCACAAGCCCAACAAGCACATAATCCAAACACTAATGCCACCACATCCATACCACAAATCACCCTCACTATTCCTAGCAACACCACAAACACAAGTGCTTCTATAAGCATACCATCCAATGATCCTAACTCCATTGCCATCATGTCCCAACCACTTTCTCAACAAACTTCCAACATCAACCAATGTCCACAAAACCTTTCACCTACAAATCATATCATGCCACCTCATCACCAAACATATCCACATGGAAATCAAATGTCCTTACAAGAACAACATGAAATCCCAAATGGTCCTATGTGCATAAATCAAGAAAGTCCAAGTTATCTTATGCAAGACCTAAAATCCTTTGACAAGGGAGAAACCAACTTAGCAAGTGCCTCCTTCAAGTCACCTTCACCATCCAATTATATGCTGACACATGAGCCAACTAGTCCTATCCCAAAACCTTTATCAATCCCTTCATCAGCTTCATCCCCATGTTCCACTAATCCTTCATTAAAAGATTCCATGGAGATACTTTTAGAGAAATTGGTCTAAGTAAATTTGATTGAGCTATACCCGTTCAAAGAATATTCTCCATCTATGTTTAAACCTCATTGGTATAACAAAGATGCATATTGTGCATACCATAGGTATAGGGGCCATACCATATCCACTTGTGTTCGATTTCAAAAATTGGTCAAAAACCTAGAAGATTGTGGTAAGATTGTCTTGGATAAAACCAATCTCTAATTCCATTATCTTTCCATCTAGCCCAAGTCCCAATCCATCTAATCCTATTATCCATCTAATTATCCCTCAATCTAATCATGATCCTAAGCCTCCAACCCTATCCACTATTATCATCCATCCACTATATTGCCCATTCACACATACACTTGCAAAGGATGTGATCCAATGGATACTAGCGAGGAATCAACCACCCCCATGTCAAACACCTATTGTTCAGCCCCCTAATGAGTCCACCAATACTATGTCCAATCCTACAGCCACATCATGTGATCTACATGCCATCAAGCCTAATCAAGATCCTAATACTATGAGCCCAAGTCAAATTCCATTATCCCCTCATATTTATGACCATGAAGAACCTATCGAACCTAATGAAGAGTCTCCAACTATAAATCCAAGTCAAGCACCATTATGCCCTCATATCGATAACCCTCATGAACATGTCAAGCCTATCCAAGAGCCTATTGAACCTATCCAAGAGTTATCCCCTTCCACTCAAGAACATCAAGAGGTGTGTCAAGAGTATAATCCTAAGCATGAGGAAACATCAACCCCTAATCTAATTCAAGATCGAACCATATCCAAGATCCATAGATCCATGACCCATATGTTTTCTATGATCATGACATTGTTTATGATCATAAACCTACTCATGAGAAAAGTGATCCTAACCATAGCATGTTCAATCCTATCTATGATCACATTTATAATCAAGGTCCTATCCATGATAATGAAAACCATGATGACCTTCTTGACCAAACTCATGAAAACCATTATGAGCCTCTTAGCTAGAGTTTATGCATGTCATAATCAAGAAGTTATCCCTCCACATATCCTTCCTTCCATACCCATCCATGAGCAAGACATCCAAATTTCTCCTAGTCAACCTCCATCTATCCCAATCCATGATCCTACACCATCCACTTGTCATGATGAGACAATTGCCTCCCAAGAACACATAAGCATAGAAGATCAAACAAATAACTTGGATCTTAGTGAGCACAATGAACATAATCATGATCCTAATGATCCTTCATCCACATCCACCATTGATCCCATTCCAAATCCACCATATCCTACTAGTCTATCCACATTCATTCATGAGTGTTCCTCCTTAGAACACAAACAACCATTATCCACTTTACCCTCCCCATCCAATAATCAACTCAAGTCTAGTGTCCAAACTACACCTAGTCCTATAGTCAATCGCATGCTCCAAAACATGAAATACTAAGGCAAAGGTTTAGGCCTACATGAACAAGGCATTTTGGAGCCAATCCATGTCAAGGTCCCTCCTTGCTCATTTGTCCTTGGCTACACACCCCAAGGTCAACAACCTAAAGATATTGGTACTTCATCCACTCTTCCTAAATCCACTTCCTTCCATCATAAACCCCGTCATATTCCTAAAACATATGTTGCCATTCCACCTCCCTCATCCTACAAATGTCAAAAGCATGTGACCATTCAACTTCCACCATCCACTTTACCTCCACTCCTTCCAACTCCTAATATCCCTCCATCCGCTTTGCCACCATTGCTACCAACACCCCCTTACCCAATCATTCATAAATATCCTAATCATGACCAACAAATGCATGCATTATATAAACAAGGAGCTTCCACTCATTGCATCCACCACATGGGATTCAAAAATAAACATTTGGATGCCTCCATTTAAAAAGCCACAAATCTTAAGGGTCCTAATGCCTTAGGAAATCAATTCAAAAATTCAAAGCAAGGTACATTAAAAAATCCATCCAAGCCCATACCTCCAAAAGCAACGTCAAAAACTAAAATGATATGGGTCCCTAAACAAAAATCAATCAAGTCAAATGAGGCATCCACCTCTCAAAAATCCCAACCATCCCCCTCCATTCAAAAATGCCATTCCATTCAAACATTTCAAACATTCCACATGAAAAGAAAAAATTAGAAAAATACTAAGTCCATGTGGGTTCCAAAAGTCCTAAATCATCCATCTCCTAAGCAAACATCACCATTGCTTCCTACACCACCATCCAATCAAAGCTTCCATGTTCAACATGGTGTGTGCAACCATTGGTCATGAATTATCCTACATATCTCACCCATCACCTTCCTATGGTCCATGATTTTGCATGAGTCCATTATAATCCACATCATAATCCACTTTTACCCCTACATAATCCATATCATAATCCACTATCTACCTTATCCATCTCACTTTCACGCAAACACCCTACCAACATCTTGAGCATAATGACTTGACATGGTCCATTTGTGATGATGTCCTTCTCTAATGGGACTACAACCTTACATGGAACTAGACACTTGAGTCCCGCCCATCCATATCCCCCCCTTTTCCATTCAAAAAAAATAAAAAGAAAAGTCAAAAAAGAAAAAAAAAAGTAAAGAGAAATCCTTTCGTCCAACGGTGAAAATCTGGTAAATAGGCGCCTTAGATAAGTACCATGATGAAAACCTGATAAACAGGCGTCATGTGTAGGTCGATCTTCTATGTCACTTACACTTGGGGGCACCTTGTCTCATCCTTTTTCAAACTATCATACCATTTTCATACCATTTCCATATACATACCTATCACATTGCATCCATTCATCCTCCCTCCCTCTTTTGATCTCGACAAAGATTGGGGGAAAAATGTTGAAACATGCTTTGATATCTCTTGAGATACCTCCATCCTTTCCAAAAAATCATATCATTATCCTATTGTCATAAGTCCTTGTCATGTAAAAATCCTAAGTCTTCTACCTAGTATGGGGCATGTTATTTCTATGCGACATAGCCTTTGGAGATCACATCCTAACTCCCTTATGAGGCCTACCTCCATTCCATTCCATAGCCTATCCTTTTACCCTATCCATTTATCATGATCCTTTCATCCATCCACTATCGTCCATCCTTTTGTCCAATCCCATTCATTCCCTTGCACCTAGACTTGGTTCCCCTTGTCATTGGTATCTAGCATACAGGCTACCCAAATTGTAAATCCATTGACATGCAAAAATACAAAATACAAAAAAATCAAAACATTTTAAAAACCCAAAAAAAATCAAATATTCCCAAAAAGACAAAAAATCAAAATATGTCAAAAAAAATCCAAAAAAATAAAAAATCCAACAAAATCCAAGCAATAAGATTAATCATCTATCAAACAATCTATCACATCAAATCCATCAAAACAAGTCCAATCACATCATTAAATCAAGGCCAATCTATCAATCATCAAATTTATCAAACAATCCAAAGCAAATAAAATAACATCATTCAATCAATCCCAATCAATCCAATCCATATCATCCCATCAATAAAACACAAATCAGAACTACATCTCATCTTTATCGTTAAGTGCCTTGATCTTGTGGATACAGGGTATGTAGACAATCTAGGATACGAAGGAAGTGCCTAGATTCAGGCATGGGTGATAGACCTCATCCATCTTTCATCATTCATCCAATCTTCACCAATCATCATCCTCCATCTCACATATTTTTTTATCATCTATCTCCCACATCATCAATAAACTCCTAAAAAGCACATCAATCCAATCATCATAATCAATTCATCAATCTCCATCAATTCATCATAGAACCAAATCATTCCAAACAATAATCCAAATGCAAGTCCATCCTTAATCCATACCAATCAAATTAATCAATCTTGTCCAATAATCCAAATGCAATCAATAGTCTTGATCCTAATCTTGTTGTAAGCCAAATCAATCAAACATCATCATCATCAATGGGATATACCATTCCCACATCCTTGTGTTGATCTAGGGATATATCGTTCCCTGCAATGACAACACTATCATCATCAATCAAACAATCAATCATTGGTTTATATCTTGATAGGGGCAATACCTTGTTTGTTTTTGTATCATTTGTGCATGCTTGCTTGCTTGCTTGTGTGTGTTATCATTTTTATCTTGCATTTGTATCTAAATCCAACCCAGCTAATATTCATATGTTGTATCTAAACAAGGTTGTATTATGCTAGGACACGAGACACATCGTCACCTTGGTCCTTATACCTTGGTGCATAATGTCTTGTGCTATATCAAACATCATGGTTGCTCACTTTCATTGTAGCATAACACATCTATCCCTTCTTCTATCCATTCCTTTATCTTTTGCCATTCCATTCATTTCGAGAGCATACCCATGTTTGTTCAACCCACCTATCCTCTCGAGGGGGCATCATTATCCTATCTTTTCATCATCACCCTATCATTTTCTTCTATTCATTTCCTTAGCTTCTTTGAAATGATGTTATTTGACATAAATCTTATCATCTCGCATCATCATCTCAAAGAGGGGAAAATGTAGACACTAAAAATTGTCCAGGGCTTATTTACACATGACCTTGTATGTCTTTGCCCTAGGTCCTGGTTACACAACACATTGTCGACATGAACTTGTATGTGTTCCCCTAAGTCCTAGTTCATCCCAGTTCATCTAACCTCATCCCACTTAATCCCATTAATCCAACTTAATCATATTCTCAATTAATTAAATAAATCCCATTTATTTAATTATTTTCCCCTTTCTTCTAATTTAAATAAATCCTAGCCATCCTTATCACCTAAACCCTAATCGATCTTGTCCATCCATTCTAACTAGGTCTTTCCTATAAACCTAGCCTCCTCTAAGCCATTTGCAAGTGGGTTGAGTCCTTTCATACTATTATGCTGCCAAAATCTTGAGCAACCAACATTCAACCATATCCATCAATCTCTCCCTTGCATCCATTTCCATGTCCATCTTGCATTTTTCCTCATATTGCATCCATCATCTTACAGGTATCAATCAAGCTGTCATCTTGCGCATATCATTCGAGGTTATTGAAGGTTTGGGTTTGGGTAATGCATGTGTTTGTTTCATCATTTCAGCTAATCCAAATTTTTAGTATACACTTCCTAGAATATTCCAACATCAACATAATATCCAACAACACTGTTGTACCCACATATAATAAAAGAACACAACCATCCTCTGTAATCAGTCAAATTGCCATAGATAAAAACTCATGAATCCAACCTTGTAGAGCATCTAAACATGAACCACTCCAAGGAGAGATAGATATAGAAAATATCAACATGTTCCCAAATCTGCAAGACTAGAAACCTCAATGTAGAGAAATGCAGAGCAATCTCATTTCTCCCAAACAACCTTCTTCACAAGCAGACACATTGTTAGAACATATCTTCCACTTTCGCATGATCCAAAAATTGAAACTCTAGATATAACACCTTTAAACACCTCTGACCATCATATCCAAACTGTACAAGCATATCTTCAACCATGAAGAAATACAGAGCGTAGCATTGAACACACTCTATCACATTGCACACCTTTTTTTATTCAAATTTTCTCAAAAGCACTTGGAAACCAAGTTAACCATCTGCATCAACAACCTTCTCAGTATCCTCAAACACTTCTCATCATGACTACACTAGAGTTTGACATAAAACCATAATACATCCAACATTATCAATAAGCTCCAACTATCATTCAAAGGGTTGATAACAATGACAACACCGACTTCCAACAACTTCAATGCTAGGGGTTGACATTAATGACAACACCAACAAGCTTCTGTTGGCAATAGACACTATGTGGCTTCATGAGTGTTGTCATTGATGGCAACAAAGTCCATCCCACACATCCGCAGGACATGGTATGTCTATACTGGAAGTCAGATTGAAGAGTATTTTGGTCCGATGAGCAAGAACAGAGCATGCAGCAAGATCTGACAATCAGGTCCGGATCTCTCAGAGGATGTATCTCAACAAAGTGTGGACTTTGGGAAGTCAAGAGGAATACTATTACTACTACATTCCAGAGATTGAGCCTCTGGTGATGAAACAATGAAAAAATATGAGCATCTAGGTGTTGGGTTCCTGACAGGCAGTGTAGACTAAGGAAGAACTAACCGACCGAGCATCAGATCTTAACCCGGATGAGAAATTGATGGTGATCAAGCTACTTGAGGGATCATTCATGGTTGACTGACATGATTGATGACTTCTATAACTATCTCTTTGATACGCATCACTTAGTAAGCATGGATTCATCCGACAGACCAGAGTTTGGGAAAATCTTAAGTATTCCAGATGTCAAGTAGAAAGATGTTGAAATCCTTTGTGTGGATATATATACCAGACGGATTTTGATGTAAAGGTGTGTGGATTGTGATAGAGTGTGCGAGAAAAGGCAGAAATAAGTGTGGAAGCTACAATACAGGTCCGGTATGTAACAAAACAGCAGCACCAAAATAGAGGAAGGATGAAGTGTAGTAGATCAGTATATTGAGCCTAACCAGAACTGAACCTCAGCATATGTGGATGCTTCTCATTAGTTCAAATACCTGGTTACTTTCTATAAACTATTGTAGGCAGTGAGCCTCTTGTGAGCAGTGTGCTCGGATAGTGAGCCCTAATTGGCAAGTGTCATTTTGTACTTCTTATTCTTTTAACAAAGAATACAATCTTGGGTTAGTCACCCCATTGTTTTTCCCTTAATAGTGTTTTCCATGTAAAATCCTTGTGTTATGTGTGTTGATTTCATTTCTGCTCTCATGTTCATTTATGCTTATATGTTTTGATACTGCACTATTGTTAAAGAAGAAAAGAAAATTAAGAAATTTAAGATAATTGATTCACCCCCCCTCTCAGTTATCTGCATTGTTTCCAACAATTGGTATCAGAGCTAATTTCCTCCAAACAGAGCCTAACAGCTTGAGGAAGATCTGGGAATCTCAATGGACATGCATGGTATGAGGGAACAACTTCAGTCTGCCCTAGATGATCTTGAGCAATCTCACTCTGAAGTCAACAACTTCAGGGAAAGACTTAAACAAGCTGATGATTTCATAAATGAACTAAAAGAAAATCTGAGTATCTCTATGAAAAAGAGAAAGGAACTACTTCAGCAATCAGCAAGTCAAAGTGAAGCCAATGATACAAATGAAGATATGAATGAGAAAAATAAGTTATGTGAGAAGCTATCAAAAGAGGTCATTATGGTAAGACCTGAAATGGAATCAGGGGTTATGAAATTCACCCAAGAAATTGAAGAGAAAAGAAAAATTGAAGATAATCTAAAACAATCTCTCAAGGAGAAGTTAGAAGACTACCATAGAATGGATAGAATAATCAGGCATCTGGAATCTGATCTTGAAGAAGCTAGAGACAATGAAGAACAACTTAAGAATCAGGTAGACACTCTTAAAAGGGATCTTTAAACAACAAATGAATACAAAGAGAAATTCAAGATAAGCTCTGCTCAACTTGAAGTTCTTCTTGAAAACCAAAAGAGGGTAGATGACAAGCATGGCTTGGGGTATGAGAAAGATGAAAGTTCTGGATCCGGTCAGAAGAACTCTGGATTAGGAAATCCAAGGAACAGGCCTAGAAGACCTCCGGTAAGGCAACCAAATGCTTGAAGATACCCACCCCTCAATGGATACTGCTACAATTGTAATAACTTCAGTCATAAAGCAAATTAGTGCAGAAGAAGAATGAATCAGACTAATTCATCCTTCTCTAAACAGTGTTTTAACTGCAAAAGGTATGGTCACAAATCTCATGAATGTAGAAATATACAAATAAACAATTCATTCAATGGTAGATGCTTTGCATGGAATAGAATGGGACATATGGCTAATCAATGCAGATCAAGAGGATATCAACCAAATATGCAAAGAAATGTTATTTTCTACAATTGCAATAGATCTGGTCATATTGCCAAATTCTGCAAAAGTAAGAATCAGGATAAAAAGGGCCAGGTGCATCAAAATCAAGATAAAGGGAAAGGAAAAGTGAATGCGGATGAAGTTCAAAGGGAGATGAACAAGATTTGGGTGAAGAGAAGTACATAAAATGTTGGGGATGGATCCACACCAGAATCTGGTGCTGATATTCCTTCCAGAAACTAAATAGATGAGCTTTGGCTCAGGGGGAGTCACAAAAGAAAATAAATTCCCCCAACCAGTCAATCGATGCCTGAAATTGGCACATGGAAAGTTGCAGATTAAAGGGTTCTCAGAGAAATATCTAAATAACCCTTGGTAAAAATGTGAAAGATCTGCAAGGAGTTTTGAAGAGGTTAATCATCCAAGATTGATCTGGTTTGACAGTCATCCGGTAAAAGCCAAATTCTCACAGTTAGATCTGGTATGATTCAAGATTGAAATATCTTGATCTGCGGATAAATGGAATGATTGGAGAAAGGGAGATAGATTGTCAATTATTACCAAGAATAATTCTAAGTGCATCTCAGTGATTCAAAAGGATCTCTCTCAGAACAAGGGAACCAGAATGACTTAAGGTGTGCATTTATTGTAATATGAAATTAGGGTTTGCACAGAAATATAAGGGTTCTTTTGTTCATCATTTGCACAGTTGCATTCGAGAAGAAGAAAGAAAGAGCTCTGCAACAAGATTGCTTCAACCCTCTCAAGGATCAACCGCAGAATCTGATTCACCAGTGATATTTTCTAGCTCATATCGTGAACCCTAGAAGCATAGAAAGGTATTTCCGTTCTTGAATATCTCTCTCTGAATCTTTTGCAAGATGGCTACTCCAAATGTTGTTAAGATCACTGATAGGCCGCGCTCTAAGTTCAAGAAACATCCTTACAAATCCTTACAAGTTGATCCCTTAGGTGCCTTCTCTAGCATTCCACATGAGGTTCTACATGTAGAAGATGTTAGGGTATACATCCATGCAAATATTGAAAAATTTGGAGAATCAAAGCTGATGGATATCTCCCATAAACAACTAATAGATGAAACCTTTGAACTCAAACCTCAATACAAGGCCATCCGGGATAAGCATTTTGGACATTACATCCACTTTCCCTGTTTTGCAGAAGATGAATGGGTCTAGTATGTTCTCAGTAGAATACATGATAACTTCATGTGGTTGTTGAAGCCTTTCAAGATAACAAAGGATGCAATTAGGGTAGTAACTGGTTTGCACTCATCCGGTGGGTTGTCTGCTCTCAAATCGGTCAAAAACCAAACAGTAAGTGAGGCTACCAGATCAAAGTTTGACAGGAGGGCAATGACAATAGAAGATATCACAGATCCAAATATCAAATTTGCTTCTATGATAATTGGATACAAAATATATCACTCCAACAGGGAAAACTCTGTATCCAGAACTGCAATTTATATTGCATATCAGATGCTAAGGGAAAATACAGACTATGATCTATGCAAACTTCTTCTAAGCCAACTATTAGAAAACCTGCAAAAGATCAAGAAGGATAAGAAGAACTCATTCAAGTATGGTGGGTTAATTTTATTTTTAGTCTTTTACTATATGAATGAGCTACCCGGATCTAGTGGTTGGGTATGGCAAAATGACAGATCGGTGGCCATACAAATAAGAGATTATATGTATGGGCTTGGTGATGCCAAGGCTCAAAGTATAGCACTTTGGGGATACTTCAAAAACTTTTAAAGTATGATGCAGGCCAGAGAAAGAATTCCCCAGTCCATGGTTGAAAAATACAAGGATACAGTGTGCTTTATGGTAGACACTGATCAATGCCTAATGGAGGCAGTGGAGCCTAGAACAATCTGGATTATGCCAATGGGATGTGAGGTAGATGAGAAAATCCTGGAACTGCATGTCCAACACCTGTTGAGTCAGCCTAAGGACCCTGAGGCAGAAAGGTTTGGAACCTTTCAAGAATTGAGTGTGAAAATTCATGTTGAACAAAGACAACCAAAGATGAAAAGAAAAGTGAGAAGGGAAGTAGAGGAAGTTGCCAAAAGATATGGCATTTCAAAAGAGGCAGTTGATGCAAATAAAGAAAAATTAGAAAGAGTTGAGAAGGAGAGACAAGAAGCAGAAAAAGATAGTAATCCAGTACAAGCCCCCTCCCGGATGAGATCCTCCAAGAGCTTTGCACCTGCCACCTCTAAAAGCTCAAAATCCTCAAAACTGGAAGCCAGGACATCTAGAAAGGGAGAGAAGAGAATGAAGACAAAGGCCACAAGGTCATATATAAGCCAAAAGGATGATGAAGAAACAAAATCTAATGAAGAAGTTAAGAAAATGAGGAAGAAGAAGAAAACATCCAGTGAATCCTCTACCGGTCATAACAAAGAAGAAGAGACAGAAGAATTTGTTGAAAGGCCTACTCTCTCCATTGATGATGTTATCAAATCGGTCATTGTGGATGGGAATCTGTAACCAATGACTGAATTTTATGATGAATATAGTGAAGCTGACCAGAAAATCTTGCAAGATGCTACAGTCAGGTATCTAAATATCTATAATAAAGCATTCATTGAAATCATCTCTCTAATTCCCAAAAGTTTAAAGAAAGAACTTGAACTAAGAAAGGATAATGCTAAGGCAGAGGACCTTGAGATCCGGGAACAGATTGCTATTCAACTCTATCCTTCCATTACCTCTCAACAAATGTACATGATCTTCAAGGACTGCAAGGATGAGTTCCAGAGCAAAGCAAGAATGAACAAACTTATGCTTGGAGAGACAGATCAAGTTGCCAAAGAAATAGAGGACATCCTCCAGAATGCATTTAAAAGATTCAATCTTCCTATTATAGAAGACATAGATGATGAACCTTCTGCCATGGATGACGAAGGACTAAGTATATCAAAAGAAGAATCTACTGTGAAAAATGCAGAAGAGCCAAAGGACATAGGTGAGGACAGGTCTAAGGACTTGGTTTCCTCTGTTCTGGAAGAGGAAGTCCCTAAAGAAGTAAACATCTCTCTTTCAGATCCCCCTGCTGACTCCGGAACTGAAGGAGAAGAAAGAAAAGAAGAGAAAATTAGTCAAGAAGAAGAGGAAAAGGGAAGAGAAGAAGATCAAATAGAGAAGACCCCAGATGACAGTTCTGAGGCTGCAGAAGGAAAGAAGACTCTGTCTCTAGCAAGAGACACTGCAGAAGCAGTTAAAGACTTCTTGACCAAAGAAATGATGGAATTAGATGAACCAGAGCTATTTCAAGGACCACTCAATTTTGACTCCCTCTCTCCAGTCCAGACAATGAAGGTAGCATCTTTTGCTCAAGCCAAAGCGAAAGAAAAGCTTCTGAAGTCTCATATGGAAGACTGTGAGCTGATAGAGATTACATCTGGTGTGTTGCAGAAGATCATGCCATCCTTCCAAAAGGATCTTTTAGCCTCTTCATCCAGTAACTTGAAATCTCTTGTTAATTCTATTAGCACACATTTTGATTCTTTGGAGAAATCGGCAGAAGAGAAAGTCCGGAAAGAGTTTTTGGGAAAGAGATTCTTTGAAGTATAGGGACTTATAGCAAATGATAGGAGAAATCTGGATATTGGGATAAAGAGCCTAGAAAATGCTCTTAAAGATGGCAGAGATTTATACAAGTTTCGTCTATCCTGGTCCACAGTGACAACAGATATTGCCAAGAAGGTGGAAGAACAAGAGAGTAAACTGTCAAGTTTATCTCAAAATTTTGATCCTCTCACCTCATCCATAATGAATCAAGAGTGTCAAGCTATTGCCACTATAAATGAAATAAAGAGGCTTGAAAAGGAGAAGAAGAACAGAATAAGCAGGTTGAGTGAACTAAGATGGATAATTATCCCTAAGTTAGAGGCAATGCATGAGGCCCTAACTGATGCTCAGACCACAACCCGGACCAGTGATCCGACAGACTTAAAGAGGGCAGAAGCTTTTGCATTTTTGTTAAGTGGTCACATCTCAATTTTAGACAGGATGAAGCAGAGTTGGGCAACAGAATTTGTCCAGTTGAAGACTACCTTTACAGATATACTTAAGTTTATGTAAGTACAACATGTATATATACTTATCCAGCAATATATATAGGTTGTTTTTCTTCACAAATTTTGGTGTGCGGATTTCACCCTTTGCCATTGATGTCAAAGGGGGAGTGAGGAGCAGTGAAAAATGTGGAATCTAGCTAAGGGGGAGCTCCAGTAAAAGTGTACATAAGACAGAGCATCAGCCAAGGGGGAGTTTGATACGACACTTAGTCATTTTTCACTAAGTGTTGCCATCAATGCCAAAGGGGGAGATTGTTGGCAAGAGACACTGTGTGGCTTCATGAGTGTTGTCATTAATGGCAACAAAGTCCATCCCACACATCCGCAGGACATGGTATGTCTATACCAAAAGTCAGATTGAATAGTATTTTGGTCCGATGAGCAAGAACAGAGCATGCAACAAGATCTGACAATCAGGTCTGGATCTCTCAGAGGATGTATCTCAACAAAGTGTGAACTTTGGGAAGTCAAGAGGAGTACTATTACTGCTACATTCTAGAGATTGAACCTCTGGTGATGAAAGAATGAAAAGATATGAGCATCTAGGTGTTGGGTTCCTGACAGATAGTGTAGACTAAGGAAGAACTAATCAACAGATTATCAGATCTTAACCCAGATGAGAAATTGATGATGATCAAGCTACTTGAGGGATCATTCATGGTTCGCTGACATGATTGATGACTTCTATAACTATCTCTTTGATACACATCACTTAGTAAGCATGGATTCAGCCGACAGACCAGAGTTTGGGAAAATCTTGAGTATTTCAGATGCCGACTAGAAAGATGTTGAAATCCTTGGTGCAGATATATATACCAGATGGATTTCGATGTAAAGGTGTGTGGATTGTGATAGAGTGTGTGAGAAAAGGCATAAATAAGTGTGGAAGCTACAATACAGGTCTAGTATGTAACAATACAGCAACACCAAAATAGAGGAAGGATGAAGTGTAGTAGATCAATATATTGAGCCTAACTGGAACTGAACCTTAGCATATGTGAATGCTTCTCATCAGTTCAAATACCTGGTTACTTTCTATAAACTATTGTAGGCAGTGAGCCTCTTGTGAGCAGTGTGCTCGGGTAGTGAGCCCTAATTGGCAAGTGTCATTTTGTACTTCTTATTCTTTTAACAGAGAATACAATCTTGGGTTAGTCACCTCGTGGTTTTTCCCTTAACAGGGTTTTCCACGTAAAATCCTTGTGTTATGTGTGTTGATTTCATTTCTGCTCTCATGTTCATTTATGCTTATATGTTTTGATATTGCACTATTGTTAAAGAAGAAAAGAAAGTTAAGAAATTTAAGATAACTGATTCACCCCCCCCTCTTAGTTATCTGCATTGTTTCCAACAGCTTCCAACAAGTCAAACAAAGGAGACCTTATCTAATGGGAGGACACTTTAAGGTCAAGATAGATCATGATAATCTCAAATATTTCTTGGAATAGAGGTTATCATCTGAAGAACAAAAATGGGTCACAAAGATGTTGGGATATGACTTTGAGATAATATATAAGAAAGGCAAGGAGAATGTTGTGGCTGATGCTTTATCAAGGAGGGATGAAACGACATATTCACTTTTGTATTCCATTTCCATATTACAAGAAAACTAGGTAAATGAGGCAAGAGAAGAGTGGAAGAAGGACATAGATACTCAAACTCTCATTGAGAAACTCCAACAAGATTCAAGTGTATCTAAACAATTTGCATGGAAAAGAAATGTTTTATGGTACAAGGATAGGTTGTACCTTTGCAATAATTCAACCCTTAAGTTTAATGTGTTGGAAGAACTACATGCTGCTCCAATAGGTGGACACTCTAGATTCCTAAAAACTTATCATATACAAGCAAGATTTCTTTTGGGAGGGGCTAAAAGGGGATGTTCAGAAATTTGTAGTAGAATGCATGGTATGTCAACAAAATAAAGGGGAAACAATTAAGACTCTAGGTCTTCTACAGACCTTATGTATCCCAAGTCAAATGTGGGAGGGGGTATCTATGGATTTCATCACAAATTTGCCCAGGTCTAAAGGAAAAAATGTCATCATGGTTGTTGTGGTTGTCTCACTAAATACACACATTTTTGTCCTTTGGAACACCCATCAGAAACAATCATTGTAGCAATAGCCTTTATGAATACTATTCATAAACTACATGGGACTCCAAAAGTTATAGTAAGTGATCGTGATCCTATATTTACAAGTAATTTTTGGATTGGCATATTTTCATGTTTGGATACTCAACTTGCTCATAGTTCATCATATCATCCCCAATCTGTGGATAGATGCAAGTGGTCAAGAAATGATTGGAAGGGTATCTCTGATGTTTTTCTTTAGATAAACAAGAGAGATGGGTGCAATGGCTACCACTGGCAAAATGGTGGTATAATAATTCCTTCCATACTTCTTCTAAGATGTCTCCATTTTTGGCACTATATGGGCACCATCCACCATTAATCACCTCTTCATTGAGGGCACAACCAAAGGTTAAAATAGTTGAAGAACACATTCAATATCAACAAGAGGTACTTGCTAGTTTCTAAGAGAACTTGGTAATGACACAAAACAAAATGAAGCAACAAGTTGATCAACACCATAGTGAAAGGACTCTTGAAGTGGGAGATTGGGTCTTCATGTGATTACAACCATATAAGAAAATGTCTATAAAACAAAAAATTATAACAAGCTTACACCCAAGTACTATGGTCCTTACAAGGTGTTGCAAAATATTGGTAGTATAGCATATAAATTGCAGTTAACTATGTCAATAAAAATTCATCTAGTTTTCCATGTTTCATGCTCAAAGAAGGTTATTGGGAAAAATGTTGTAGAATAGACTAAGTTACCAGAGCTTGATGAGGAGGGAAGAATAGTTTTGGATCCTGAGGGAATTCTTCACACACCAAGAGGCTGAGGACAAGGGTGTTTGATGGAAAAGGGGGACTTAGCCTAAAAGGTTAAACTAGGTCAAACCCTCTTCCATTAACATTAGGACACAAATCGAGATTGGATCCTACCCATGAAGGAGAGCTAAACTTTAGGGGTTTTGTCCCTTTGTTGTATAGATGAGAATCAACCAAATTCAACTAAATCCAAGAAAGCAAGCTAGGCAAAAAGACTAAATCCTAATTGATCAAGATCTACTTATAACAGACTGTCAGACACTGATACCAGAAATCTAAATAGACAGTAGAGATCAGGAAATAAAGAGGAACCTGGATATGAGTTCAAGAACATAGAAGACTTGGGTCACTAGGTGCCCTAGACCCAAATTAGGGTTCTATAGAAATTCAGGATCTGGATGCCTTCACCTGTCAGTCTTCTACAGTCTTACAACTTCTTGTAGTTTGAATCTCTTGAATATGACCTACACACAAGAAAAGAGAAAAAAATTGTGTTGTATTTAGGGGCTTGCCTTAGTCAAACCCCATGTTTGTGTTTCCACCTCCACTATAGCAATGATTAGTGATCCAAGAGTGTGTGGCCTAGGAGGACAGGGGCAAGATCAACAATCTATGATGAAAGTATGAATGAAAATGATAAAGATTACCACAAGATGTGAAACCCTGGTTGGAGTAGATAACTCAAGATCATGCACCCACAAGGAGATAGATTGAGAAGGCTTGAAACTTCCTTTAAGACCTACAACTAAACTTCATAACATCCACAAGCAAATAACAATTCCAAGCATGAAGAGCACTAGAGTATAGAAGATCAATCATGCAAGAAATTCCAATTGTTCTCTTGTCCCTATAACATTCAATATGTGTAAAAATGAATCACAAGACAACTTTGTATATGCATTCCCACTGACCAATGATGAATAAAACCAAATGAAGCCAACACATATAAGCCAAGGAGGTGTTCTAAGCTGACACCACAAAAATAGGGCTAAAGGACCCACATGGGCCCAGGGTGCTAGGCGCCCTTGGCCTTTAGCCCCAAAAACTCTGGGGAGTGTTAAATATGGTGGACTTAGGCTAGTCCTAAGTTTATTTTGTTAGGTTTATTCATTAGGATTGAGATTTAATCATTTAATGCTCAAAAGGGTGTAAAATAGGTCATGATTAATAAGGGTAAACATTTTACTCCATAACATTTAGCCCCCACTTTAGACGTGGGTATGAACTTACGTTTGAACTCACACTAAAGTAAGGAGAAGACAAATTTCAAACACAAAAACATAGAAGCCAAATAATTCCACCAAGTTGTGGACTATAGTATGCCCCAAGCTTAGGATTCTAAGGTAGCAAACATGCAATACATTGTAACATAATTCACACATACATAGAGTACTACAAGCATATATAGGAATACACGCAAGAGACACACAATACACAAAGGTCATACACGCCATACACAATGCATACATGCTTGACACAAAGTATACACACAAGACAAAAAGTATACATGGAAAACATGATGAAAATACACTAAACACTTTCCTAGGTAAACATTAAGAACACAAACTCAAATAATATATCACATAGTCAAACATGGAAACAAACACACAAGGCACATGACTTTATCACTAGTTTGCTCTGTCGCTACGAGTCATTTGAATAGAAGTTACTAGTAAAGGCCCACATAAATTAGAATGAATGAGTTGCAATTTTCTATTTGCTCGCCAAGTGGAACAAGGGAAAGAATCTCTACGTTGTTTTGCAAGAATACAAGCTTCACACTTTTCAACCTTCTTAGGAAAAGTGGGAAAACCTACAACACAATTTTTTTGCATGATACAAATGCTATCATAATTAACATGCCCAAATCTTGCATGCCATTAAAGACTAATAGAAAGATTACCTTCTTTAGTAAGGTATGCAAAACTTCTAGAAATGGTTGATTCACCATCAAGTTTTAATAACTTGCCATCTTCACAACCAGTAATTGCAAATTGATTATTTGACTTCCTCCTAACAACCACTTGTTCCAACAAAATGGAGTGGTCTTGTTGTGGAATCAAGATTAGTGACAACAAGTTACGTTGTAATTGAGGAAGATGTGAGACATCATGAAGTAAAACAATTTGAGCTGAATGGTTCCTTTTCTAATAGGCTTGAGACTTGATTTATCTACCAAATAGATTGGACTACAAACACCTTCATGTAATTCTTCAAAATATTCAAGCCAAAATGTCATATGTTGTGTAACTCTAGTATCTAAGACCCAAGCATCGCGTCATGAAGCAATAATTGAATTACAATAGGAAAAAATATGAAACATAAAGCACATATTCATCATTATCACTACCACATGCAAATTGGGCTACTCGTGATGCTTTATCATCATAGTGTGTTTTATCTTTTTGTTTGAAAGAATTTTCTATGTGTTTTATCTTTTTGTTTGAAAGAATTTTCTATCTTATCCCATGAGAGTTTGCATTCATGGGCTTCATAACTACCTTTTTGACCACGTCATTTATAATACAAGTGGTGTCTATCATTTTGGTTGTCATGTTGGGAGTGTCCTTTGCTATTTGTACCTCCTCTAATTCTATTCTTCCATTGACCTCTACTTTTTCCTCTATCACTGTGACCATCTCTAGAAGAGTTCTTATTAAGAAGCTTGTCTTTTTGTTGAGCAAGACAAACATTCTCACCAATGTTATCAAATTTTCTCCCAAAATCCTTCTCACATTTTGCCAACTTTGCAACCATTTGATCAAAAGTGGTGGCCTTCAATTGATTACTTGCTTTAAGAGACTCCAAATAAGTTGAATGTGTTGAAAGAAGTGCCTTTATTAAGGTTGCGAGATATATACAAACTTTTCCACCAATGACATCGACATCTTGTTTTATGGCTCAAATTTCAGAAGCCAAACTCATGACATCACCATTCTTCAATTCAAGATTAAATAACTTCAACTGTAACTGCTACACCCCTAATCCTATAGTGTGTAAATGGTTATGAGTATTCGGCTTGTGGCTACCTTAACTCTTATTTAAGTTATATAGTCATTAAAATAGTCTTATATAGGTAGTTAGGTCAGCCTAGGTGGCATCCATAGTATAAGTATGGTATATATAGGAGGTAGAGGTTAGTTATTATCATCGTATTGAGTATTATGTTCTTATTGAAGACTATTGGAGGTATCCCCCTTGAAGTGGATTACGAGGTTGCCCCCTCAAAGTGGCATATTATTATCAAGTATTTGTAGCATATTTAATATTATATTCAACTATTGTGCAAGTTGTTTCAATAAGTAATTGAATGAACTCCAATTCAGAATGAGAATCATATAAATCTCATAATATTTGAAGGGCATCCCAAGCAAATTTACACCCTTGTATGTGTCAAAACACATCTCCATTGACAAAAGCCCTTATCAAGGCTAAGACTTTTGAATTTTAATATTGCCATACTTCTTTCTCTTTAACAACAGTTGATGTTGTAGGTTGGACATCTCCATCACAAATATTACACCATAAATTATTGAAAATGAGTGTTTTTTATTTTCTATGCCATTCTATCCATGACTCTTTTCCAATTAAGATTTCACCAATCATTAACACAATAAATTGCATTGTGAATTGTAAAAATTGCACACAATTTACAAATTCAATGTCATTTTTTGAATTTTTCTTGCTTAAATTTGTATTGAAAAAGTAAGAGAAAAATATCTCTATGACAGGAGATAAATAAACAACAGATTTGAAAAAACATAGATTGCACCTGAAAAAATATCTTCTTGCACCTTAAAAAATATCTACCTATTCTTTAAATCAAGAAGAAATGATATTTGTAGCAACTCATGGCATTCCCTCAGCAAATCAGGGCATTCCCCCACAACATCTTCAACAAATAACATAGTGCGAACCTTCAAACTATGAGCTTTCATTGCTGCAATATAAATCCCCTCGTAGAAAAGTTCCTTGCCACTTGGAATAATGACACGGACTGAGAAAGAGCAGGTGTTGTAGAGTGCAAGGTGAGCGCTACAAATATTTTCACCATTTAACAAATGTAGATGAAATGCAGTGCTGTTTGGGAAGGGCTCCAATGCTTCAGTTTTGAACAATTATACAATTTGATTTTCTTGTGCTTTGATACCACTGTCACGCTAGGATTGATAGGATGGAAAGAATGGCAAAATATATTTATTAAAAAAGGAGATTACAATCTTATTTATAGGTAGGAAAAAATAGTTGAACTGCCAAATAAACTAAAAACTAAAAACAAAACTAAAAATTAATTACAAAACTAAAAACAAAACTATATTGTGTTAGCCTTGATGATTAACACATTAACAGAGATATCGATTGATAAAGGCCTTCCCACTCCTTAGGTATTGGATGGATTGCTTATGGCCATGGGCATTATCAGTTGGTGTTCACTGAGAAAATGAATGATCAATCAGTGTTGCAGAGCTTCCTTGCTGTTCCAATGATGAGAGTTTCTTCAAATCATCATTTTACTGATGGACTTCTAGAAGTGGATCTCAACTCTACAACAACTCAGTTGCGAAGCCTACCATACAACACTTGTACCAATCTATCGATGAGCCTCGCCATCCTAAAGTGGTTCCCTTTGCCTATGTACTTAAGAGTGGAATGTCGTACTTGAATCCCTTGATAGGATTTCGTCATGATATTCTTTAGACTTTTATTTTTTACCCACTGTAAGCCCCACGATTTTTCATTCTTTCCAATTCTTTGAAGTCCAATAAAGGTAGAAGGTGATGGATAAATATTTGATCTAGACTAGATGTGGAGAACATAGAGAAAGGACAAAGAACAAAAATACAATCCAGAAAAGAAATAAATGACATGGAAAAATGGAGGAAAGCATAAGAGAAAAACATACCCGACACTCAAGAAATGAGAAACACAAATCGATACTATGAAAATACATGTGAAAAAATATTTGAATGAATGGATGTGTGTGAGGATGCAATAAGATGACACATTAAAAACGTTTGGATGTCAAAGTGCCCTTGGTTTGCTGGTGAAGTTCAAGGTTCTAAATGAGCCCACCAGGGATCAAGTCTTTCTAAGTGCAAGGCCCTTGACACCACAAGGGATGACATCGAGATTGTGCCCTGGACAAATTTGGCAGAATGGATACCCCTTAGTCCTTGGCTCTTAGCCAAAAAGATTCAACCTAAGGCTTGTGCTCCCATATCGAGTAGCAAAAACGATCTTGTGGATGATCTCCATCAAAAAGTTTGTACAAGCAAAATCCCAAGTCCAAAAGAAGATATCCCTTTCATAGAAATCAAGGGAAGATATGATGGGATTAACAAAGTTATAGATGAGGATGGTCTTATCAAGGAAAAAGGATAATATTCGTTGATCCTAAGGGTGATCATCAAAACAATAAATGTGAACAAAGGACTTCAATTTAGATTATGTAGTGTCCTAAAACATTGTAAAGTGAGAATGTGACTCAATAATCTTGAAGGATAAAATATTACTTCCTAATGTTGTTTTAAGTGTAAACATTCATAGGGATATTGTTGTTTTCCCCTTTTAAGTATTTTTATGTCTCAATATTCATGCAAAGAGAAAAAAATATGCTTTCTCAAATGTTCAGTTTTTTAAACCAGTTTTGTAAGAGAACTTGATTTTATGATTGGGGTGGCTATTTTAACCCATTATATCCATTTTTCCAATTTATTTAAATCTTAGTAAATTTTACCCAATGAAAATTAGGGCAGGATGAAAATTTGGTATGTTTTTAAGGACAGACCTGTACATTGGTAGAAGATGTGGTGGCATAAAAAGTTTTCCCCTAGAGTATGTTTTTAATTTTCGTCCCTTGTTGTTTTGCACAGGTGGACCTGCAGGTGGCATTCTCAAAGCAGCTCACGTGCCTCGTCTATGTTCTTCGTCTCTGCATACCTCTGTTTTAAGTGGGTATGTTCCTTGTCTCTAGCGGTTTTAGTGCTGACGAGGGTTTAATAAGTGGGTATGTTATTTAAATGCTCAGTATTATGGGAGATTGGAATTGGAACCCCACCTCAGACTTTTACATTTATTTTTGACACGGGGAGCTCCAATCTTTGGGTGCCTTTGTCTAAATGCTACTTCTCGATGAGAACTATAATTTTAATTTGATTTTTGATAGAAAACTTGGGGGTTTGTTGGCGGAGAATTGGTTCAGGCATTGGGTCTATTTATACGAATTTTCATGGTATAATTAGCGTTAATATATGCGCCTAGACAGTGAATAGAGGCTTTGGGGAGATTTCTGAATCTATGGCCACCCAGTTTTAGGTTTGGATGGATTAATTCAATTAAAAAAATTTCGAGTAGTTTTTTGAAAATATAAGATGAATTTTGTTCTGCAGTAATGAATTGTTTTCCTCTTGTTGTGCAACTAGCTTGTTGGGATTAGCGATGCTAGTAGCTATGTATATTTCATGTAGCAGTTCAGTGGAGTGTGATAAGAGACTCTACAAGAGTGGAGAATGTGACGAGGATGGACAATGCATTTGCAAACCGCCTCGTCCTTCCACTATACTCGATGGAGATTGTCCATTTTTTGGGCAGGAACCCATTCTTCTTCTCTTTCTTTGATTTGATTTTATTGGTGAATGAATGGTTACGGCCATCCCCTAGCTACCTAAATTATTAGGGAATTACTAGTGTACCTTGAACATTTGACCAAGAACGTATCAACCATCTTTGCCTATTGTTGAACCGCAATCCTTAGGCCATTGTTTTTCTCTTTATTAAATTGTTGTTGGAGGTAGGAGTTGCGGAGAAAATAAACTCTGAAAATAGATTTGCCAAATTGGGTAATTTTATTTCTTAGGCCTATATAATATGGTGGGCGTAGCAATACAGTTAGGAGGACTTACATGATTGAAAACTGTGGTGTCTATGAGTTAAAGGGCAAATTTTGTGATGAGGAGCAAGGATGTGTGATGGAACAAATTCATTCTGGTGTGAGCGTGGGGGTGCCTGTGAAGAAATCATCCAGGGAGAGAATTACACTTGCAAGTGTCCATCAGGTTATATTGGAGAGCACTACGAACACAGTGGGGCTCCTTGTGGAAGTATGTTTTGCTTTCACCAGGCAGAGTGTATCATAGAAGACAGTGAGTGTCCTTGTCCTTATCATTGGAAACAATGGAAAGAAAGTGTTGATTGCGCCTTTCCAACTAAAATGGGCAAGTGATCTCTTTCCATGTGTATCAAGGACTATCATTAACAATGGCTAACTAACTATAAAAAATGCAACTGTAGAGTGAGAACAGCACGTAGGTGCTTAGAACGTTCAAACATTAATCAAGTCTTTTCTATCCACGATGTTTTAGGCTTCTTTTCCCAGAAATTTCACCTAAGAAGTTTTCCCAAGAATTTTCTGTATCATGCACCATTTCTATATGAACTCCTAAACTTTACTTGTTTTTCTATTATTAGGTATCATAGATAGATATTTAATACAGTGGTGCCGTGCAACGGTGTGTGGTTCTGTTTATTCTATCCAAGTCAATAGTTAGCACTTAACAGTTAATATGTTCACCATATATTCCCACTTAAGTTGATCCTAGGCAAAGTCTGCAAAGAGAAGTTGATCCTCGGCAAAGAGTGGAAAGAGTTGCTACCACCATTTTTGTGTTAATGACCTTGATGTACATGTATATCTTTTAGTTTTACCAATAAAAACATGACAGAAATTGCAGTAAATCTTTTTTGTGTCAATCAGTTATTTCTTGTGTCTACCACCAGTTGCTTGTTAGCCGGCAATATAATGTTATAACTAGCAGTTGCACCAAGGAGTGAAAAGTATTCGCCAATATGAGATTAATATAACTTATAAATACAACCTGAAGATTCAGTACTGTGTAGTGATATAAGTTAAAACTCTAGCTAATAAGCCCCTGGATGCAGGGCAATTGGTTTTTGGGTGCATCTTGTATAGGTGAACCATGAGACCCAAGTTCTAATCAGACATAATTAATTTTAAAGTCAATCATGATGATTAAGACAGATTTCTACTAGTAATCCCTCTGCAGCATACCTCCTAAATAGGGATTTTCAAAATGGGAATTGATTATCATATGTAGGGCAGTGCCAAAATTTTAAATTTCACCTAGAGGACTGACATTTCAAAAGCCCTTCATAAAATAATTGAGGCCAGTCTGTAAATTCCGTTTGATGGAAAAGGGAGGCTTAGCCTAAAATGTTAAACTAAGTCAAACCCTCATCTATCAACATTGGAACACAAACCGAGCTTGGTTTCTACCTTGGAGGAGAGTCAAACTACAAGGGTTTTGTCCCTTTGTTGTGTTGATGATTGTTTTTCAACAAGTCAACAATAGAGTAAAACACTAGAGTATCCCACTCTCTCTTGAATAAAGCTCTTCAAAGGCTAACTATGTGATCCAGTGAAGTAACTCCAAGGTTCTTTATTTATGATTCATGATGGGTTAACTCAGTGATTACATGTGATCTTGCTGATAATCACAAAGGGACTTACACAGACTTCTTCTATTTCATTTAGCTTATCCCTCCTTCAGTGTGGATGACATATATGTACAAGGTCTTAAAAGAAATGGAAAAAGGGTAAGAGTTCAGGAAGGCTAATCTAAGGTCAATGAAGCAATGATGATGCTTGAATAGACAAACTCCTAATCAACCTAACTCCACTTTGCCAAGGATGCCTACAACTACATGAAGTTGGTGCGATCTCCTAAGGTTATGCGAATGGTTTTCAAATCATGAAGGCTTATATAAGCACCCACCAAATGACACAGCTCAAACAAGTATCCACCATCGAACTTAAGCAAATTAAACTCAGACTAGCTTTACACAACACTTCACCAGCGATGAATGTTAAAAGCATGAGCTAGGAGTTGATCAAATATTCAATACATACATACATAACATCAAAGAGCTTCTAATCTATTTTACTTCTAATTTGAAACACCTCTCCACTTCATCAAAGTACAAGAAACCATGTTGTTCCACAAGATAACACTTAACACCAAATGAATTCCCAATGTCTTTGTATTAATCTTTAGCAATATTTACAACAATTTCAAGTCCTCTCAGAGAATTTCGAGAGTCTCCTCTAATCTACTCCTAAAATCTAATCTCTAGTCTATATCTATGAACTACTACTTTAATGAATTACAAATGAGGCAACAAGGCCTTATATAGTGCCCCAGATTATAATGAATGGCTTGGATCAATTTGATAGCCAAGGGCTCAGATCATGCCACCTTAGTAGGTAGTTACAACAATTTTCTATTTTTAGTACAAAACAGAGGCAATGAAGGCACGTCTTCCAATGTGATAAAGATAAGGTGAAATCATTTAAAACATCCTCCACATAGGCGTTCTTTTGGCTTCTTTTATTAAATGATACATTGAATGCAATTGAAATGATGTGGCGACTTGTGACTGGATGATAAGGTGTACTTGCCACATAGGTGCCACTTCAGCATGTTTGATGAATTCCAAATTATATCCTCTTGTATGTGATGTCTTCGATGTGATTACTTTTGAACATGAATGCTTGGGAAGGCATCTTGTTGATCTTGCCTTGATCTAGAATTGTAAACTGGATGAATACATGTTGCTTCACTTGCATGACTTTGTGATGTTTCTTCTTCTTGTACGATACTTGCTGATCTTCTTTGATGTATCTTGATATAGAGTAGTAGGAGATGATGATGATGCTTCCATAATTCATGATATAGAAAAAATGATCTCTCTTGGACTTGAAGATTTGAAGAGCCTTGAAGGTTGGATGGATGATGACATTGAACATTTGATGATGGAACATATGAAACTTGATGTGAGCCTCTTGGAATGATGCTTCCTCTGAAACTTGAAGTTGATTCAAGCACTTTCTCGTGATGATCATGATGTAGTTGATGAAATGCTTCCTTGAAGATGATCTTGAAGTATTCCTTAGAGTAGCCACATGATGACTCTTCCTTGAAGGTTGAAAGAACTTGAAGTAGAGTGGATGCCTTAGGATGGATGTCTTCTACATGATCTTAACATGATGCCAAAGAATTACAACACAAGGATGATGAAAGGTTCCAATTCAAGCAGCTACATGATACCTTGAAGCTATGACTGATGAAGAAACTAGCTGATACTTTGAAGTGATCACTTGGAGCAACTATATGATGTCTCCTCCTTGTGGACTACTTCTTGATTTCCCTTCCTACATGAAAGTGATTCCAGCCCTTGGCTCCTGCAACAAACAAAAAAGCAATATCAATCCTTTTAATAATACTTATAACATATAAGAATCATTTCATGAATTTCTCACCTAGGTGCATATAAAAGCAATCATAAAATTCATACTAAGCATTACATTGTAAGTAGTCTATTAGATCATGGCTTAGTTAAATAATGATCACTAAGTTGAAATGAACTCCCCCTAGTAATGGCGCAATAGATGAGAGATTTGGATTCCCTTGAAACCTGTCTAAAATTTAAGTCACACCATGCTTTAATGACAGCACATTAGATAAGGGATTTGAACTCCTCTTGATATCTCATAAAATTTGCATTTTGACACTCAAAGCCCACCTCAATGATGCAATATTAAATCAGAACTTTTAGACTTCTCTTGAAACTTGTCTTTAAAGGTTTAGCGCAGCAGATCAGCATTCTGATCTCTCCTTAGAACTATCATAGCAGATGAAGATTTCGATCTCTCCTTAAAAGTTACACCTCAACCACTAAAATGGACTCTTCTACCTTAGCGCACTAGTTAAGGTTTTTTGAATCCTCTTGAATGCTCTCAAAAAGTTGACATCTCCACCCCTTTAAGTGCATTGGTCAATCAGGCGCATTGGATGGACATTTTGACTTCTCCTTGAAAGTCTCTTGAATTTGCCTTTGAAACTAACTCTTTCTCTTTTGGTGCAGCAGATCGGAATTTTGTGCTATCCTTAAAACTGGCACAGCAGATGAAGATTTTAATCTCTCCTTAAAACTTACACCTCAACCACTAAAATGGACATTTCTACCTTGGGCGCAATGGATGAGGGTTGTGAAATCCTCTTTGAAATTTAACTTTTTTCGCCTCACTTTACCTTCCAAAATGACACATTAGACTAGGTGCATTGGATGAAGGATTTGAAATCCTTATCTTTCTTGATCTCTTTTCTACCAACAATCAAATTTTCCTTCAAAATGAGCGTATGAGATGGGTGCATTGGATCTAGCGCAAGAGATCATCATTTTATTCTTGGATTAAAAGCACGTTTTACCAAGATTTTGCACCACTCTTGTATCTAGGTGCATTGGATCAAGATTTTAGATCCTCTGGAGTAGTTGGCCATTTTTCAGGGCTTCTCAGGGTAAAGGTATATTGAAAAATATCTTTATTATAAGTTGAGAGATTGAATTTCTTATACGTTAAATATTTTTCAATATACCTTTCAAGATGTTTGAGATAGGTCTCAAATCCACCGGATTTAACATGCAAAATCTAGAATTTGGAGGATCCACCAGATTTCAAACTTAGTCAATTTTTTAGGATTTCAGGATTTCAGGCTACCAGACTTAGTCTTTTTCAGGATCTCAAACATACATCAGGATTGGTCTCAATATTCATTATTTGGATGGAATTTGATTAAGACTCTTCATTACTGCAAGTTCATGTTCCAAAAGAGACCTCCAGTTATAAAGCAAACCTTCTAGGAGAGAGACTCCTTGTTGGATCGACAGAGGAAACAAATTTAAAACATCATCAAAACTAAATGCAAAGCATCAGAGCTCAAAAAAGGGGGTCCCCATTTGCAATGGGGCGATGTGTGATTTGGTCACAACATGTTGTATAAAGGAGTGTCAACCAAATCTAACCAATCAAACTAGGGCAAAAGATGAAACCCTAATTGAGCAAGATTAACTAATTGACAACTGTCAGAAACAATTACAGAGATTCTAAAATGATAGCAGATATCAGGAGAAGGTGTAGAACAGGAACCTGAGTTCAGGAGTATAGAAGTACCAGGACATTGGGTGCCCTAGACCTAGATTAGGGTTTTCTAGAATGTTTAGATCTGGGTGCCTTCGCCTGTTAGTCTTCTTCAGTCCTGTAGTTTGGTATAGCCTAATTCCTCTGGATGCGACCTGCACACAAGCAAAGAGGGAAAAGGTTGTGTTGTGTTTAGGGGCTTACCTTAGTCAAACCCTGTGTTGGTGTTTCCACTTCCACTACAGTGATGGTTAGTAATCCAAGAGTGTGTGTCTTAGGAGGGCAGAGGCCAGATCTGCAATATATGATGAAAGTATGAATTAAAATGATAAAGATTACCACAAGATGTGAAACCCTAGTTGCAGTAGGTGACTCAAGACCATGCACCAACAAGGAGATAGATAATGATGGCTTGAACTTCCTTCAAGACCTGCAAATGAGCATCATAACATCCACACAAAGAACTATTCCAACCATGAAGAACACTTGAGCATAGATTAATTCATCAAAGCATAAGGTAAGAAATTTCAATCTTCTCTTAACAAGCTAGGTATAAAATAAATAGTAAAACACCTTCCTATATACATTCTCGCTCACAAACAATGAATAAAACCAAATGGGGATGACAAGAATAAGTCACGAAGGTGTTGTAAGTCGACACCACAAAAATAGGGCCAAAGCTATCATCTGGGCCGAGGGTGCTAGGCGCCCTGGTTCTTTAGCCCCACGAACTCCGAAGAGTGTTAAATGAAGTGGGCTTAGACTAGGCTTATATTTATTTTGTCAAGTTTATTCATTGGGATCGAGATTTAATTGTTTATTGCTCCAATAGGTGTCAAAATAGGTCCTAATTAACAAGGGTAAACATTTTACTTCATAACATTTAGCCCCCACTTTAGCGTGGGTACGAACTTACGTTCGAACTCACACTAAAGTAAGGAGAAGACATATTTCAAACATGAAAACATAGAAGCCCAAAGAATTCTGCCAAGTTGTGGACTACAGTAGCCCCAAGCTTAGGATTCTAAGGTTTGCAAACATGCAAGACATTGTAACATAATTCATGCATACATGGAGTACTACAAGCACATATAGGAATACACACGAGAGACACGTAATACACAAAGGTAATACATGCCATACATGCTTGACATGAAGCATACACATAAGGCATAAAGTATACATGAAAAACACATGGAAAACATGATGAAGACACACAAAACATTTTGCTAGGCGAACATAAAGAATACATGGAATCATTAAGAGAATACAAGTTCAATCAATACATCACACAAACAAACATGGAAACCAGCACACAAGCAACATGACTCTGATGCTAGTTTGCTCTGTCGCTAGGGGTCATGTGAAGAGAAGTGTTCTCTTGGATCATGTACTAGTAAGGACTACCGAATTACTAGGTGACCATGACAAGTCACATGAAGCACATAGGCTAGCAAACTTCATTGTAGTAGGTGGCTCATGGACCAACAACAAGATGGAAACATCACGGGCTAGTGAGGACCACCGAATCACTAGGTGAGTTCCGTGTCAACTATAATAAACAAGTATGTAATCAAAAGAGCATAGTGCGATGTATGCCCCCACCTTAAATTGATTGCTTACATCCTTGGAGAGCAATTGCTTTAAGGTAGAACAAAATACAAGATAGGCACGAGAGCTTTTTGGACGCACATGCCCATATGTTGTGTTTCCAAAGGCTACATCGCAACAAGGAGTTGCCCCCACAAAAGGTAAACCGAGGCGATGCTGCGAGCATGATACACAATGGCTTATGTAGTCATGGTATGACGCCGAGCATAGTGTTGATGTGTTTTCCTTGCACATACAACGCAGAATAAAATACTTATGTACTCTATCCTTTCTTGAACAAAATCTCTCAAATGCTAAATAGTGTGATCCAATGAGACAACTCCAAGGTTCATGATATGTCAGGTCTTGACTTGCAAATTAGATAGATCAGTGGTATGATGTGATGATGCTGGTAATCACAAGGGGACCTATGCTGAATTTACTCCTTATTCCAATCAAATATGTTATTCTCCTTGTGAAATGGAACTTCTAACTAGATATGAAAAAAAAATGCAAAATGACTGTTACCTAATTTCACTACCAGCTCAATCAAGTAGAGCTTTTCAGTTTTGAAGGAGAGAAAGGTACATTTTATTTCTGCTACATTATATCCATGTGCATAGATGGTACAAATTAAGATTATAGTGTAATGTCGTATTTTAGATGCATTTCAGATTTAAGAGATTGTACTGATCTTTTAAAAGGAATAGTAATCTTTATTGAAATAATAAATGTATAAGGTCCCACACAAGCCCTGAGACTAACTGTTTGACTGCAAATGAAAAGAGAAACTATACATTTATAGAAAACTAAAGAGATAAATATACATATGAGATAGGGTGACTCGTCATTGCCTGAATGATGAGTCTTGGTCTTGCTCGTGTTGTCTTGCGTCATCCCGTGTTGTCCACATGTCTCGCATCCAACTGTCATCTCCTTGCTGCTCCTAGTTATTTGCATTAGAGGTTGAAAACTGATGTTAGAGCAATGAAAAGACATCATATATCATATGATATACATCTAAAAATATACAGTTTGACTTTTAGATGCAATAAACCAGTCAGTATCACACAGACCTTCAAGAAAGTAACAGGATAATCACGAACATCAATCACATGCATATATTTTCCTAACATGTTTGTTTCCTGTGCAGGTATAGAGAAAGTTAAGCTACTGATTTGTTTATCTCATTTTAGTATGTGGAGAAAATGTGGCTCCCACGAGGGTTGAGCCCAGCATGTCTAACAGAGCGTCATTAATGCTTTCAAACAGTATAAAAGAAAGAGATACAAGTGCATAAAATGAAGTGCAAAAGTTATCTCGTAGCTGCTCATGATGAACATAACCTACAGATACAAGGTACGATCAATGATTTTTGCAACACAATTACATGCTTTGATCATTAATATAGAAAAGATCACAACTTATTTCATTATATCAACTGGCCAACAAATGCCAAAATCTAAAGCCAATGATATGCTGAAATCAGCATTCAAATAGTACAAATCTGATAAGAACAACATGATATTATTGCCAAAACAACTCAAATCATAGACCAATCATGTATAGTATGGCTATATATCATAATGAGCAGCTACAGGATAAGCAATGCAAATCATTGTAGTCCTCACTGCATGAAGTCAGTACTATGTGAGTACAGTCACAATTAACAAGTTGATAGCCTATTGAGGACAATGATCATGGAATTGACTGTGACAGTCAGCTTAGGGTGACTGTCATAACAACCATGAAGAGTTGTGATAGTTAATATGACATTGCATTCAAAACAATGAACAGTTACCAATAATGAGTGAGAAATCTGAATAATGACAGTCAACCAATAAAGAATAAGCTATGAAGACAGTGGCAGGTTGATAAGAAGAAGTTGCCTTTGAAGCAACCAATGGAGCATGAGACAAGGCATAGTATTATGATCAGAAGACTGCCCAAATACATAAGGAATTAGTAGTATATGCAGTGGTGTTTTAAAAGCACAACACAGTCATGCATCACAAGATATAACTATCATCTAGACTATTACAAGGCACAACAAGACGTGTGGTATTGTATAGAGAAGAAGACTCCATGGTAATGAGTATCTCAGATTAGTATGAGCTCAGTGTTGAAGAAAATGAGGGTCTGCACGAACTGCAAGTCACTGATAATGAAGGTAGATATATCGTTTATCAAATGTGGAGTTCTTGATTATTATCTGCTAGACAGAAGGCACTAAGTGACAGAGACAAGTTTGTCAAGTCTTTAAAATCCTATCTAATCCAAAAGGCTATATTGAATGAGTAGAAATTAGTGGTAAATGCTGCTAATGGTTTATGAATGATTTGAATGTCTATTTAAAACTAAGGACATAGAGGTTAGGGTGGCATAGCCATTTGAGATACTATGATGGTATCTACCAAAGTTTACTAAAGATTGCAT